>OW679194.1:124478914-124595399 GCA_940337035.1 Agriotes lineatus
AATCGTTTAGTATTATGCTTTCTATAACTTTTTCTCGCTAGCAATACCTTTTGACACCGGTAAAAATGCACAAATACTAGCAAAACCTCTAAAATTATTAGGAGGAGAGAATAAAACCGAACCAAACTGAGTGAATTCAGCTTTTGAAATACATTCTCGTTTATATTTGAGGTTGACATATGATGAAATATATACAAAATCATAAGGTCAAGATGTATAGAAGTGGCATACGTAAGTAGAGTGGCTGAGGTTTGCGAAAGAACTCTTGTTAAATAACTCACGCAACGCAAACACTGTCTTACTGGCAAACGTATTACCAATCAATTTTCCCCGGACTTTTCTTAAGTTTCCAAGTATTCGATGATATATATTTGGTTATCTATTCTCCTGGTCCATTTCTGTGTAAATTTCAAAAATTATTGGGTACAGGAAAATATAAGAAGTCTATGATTTTTTTAAGATATCCTGTACACAGGGCGCGGTTTCCTGTAACCATCTTGGGCATATTGAGTGATTAATTGCTTCTAATGTGTACTTCTTCTTTTCAGAGAACTCGATTAAATATGGATTTTAAAGCCTTTGTTATTGTGAGAAGTTTTTATTTCAGCACCTCTGTATTGTCTATGCAGTAGATGAAATTCATCTAGTTATGTTAGGCTTCATCAATATTTCAGAAGAAAAACTCACATCTGGCCAATTTTCAACCTCGGATTTTTACCACCCCGCTAATGTTTTTTTTGGAGCTCTGATGTGATCACAAGAAACACCTGAAGAAAAGACTTGTGAGCTGTTTGGGTGTGCTATCCAGCTACGCTGGAAACTTACCTCTCTCTGAATGTTCTGAGATCTTTCCTTCTTATTTCACACAGCTAGGGAAAATTCCGCCATTTTTGGGGCAGCTTCACCACCGAATTTAGTACAAAAGCTTTCTGAGGTTTCGTCATGCTAGCTACCCTACAGGATGAAGCATCCCTAGATAACTTTCTTACGATTACCATCGTGGTCGAACCATTTATAGTACGCGAAAACGCAGAACTGGAAAAATTACTCCCGTTTCTAGGAATCCTTATTGGGGCGTTCTAATCCGATCGTTGAGAAATGAATTGGCTGCAGCTATGTCGATTGCATACCTTGTGTACGTTGAATTAGTTTTTACATACTAGAACTGTTTAGGTGTTTTTTCAGTGGCTCTCACATTTCAAGGTTTCAGTCGCAATTAATTAACGCTGGGCAGAGTCAACGATCTTTGTGCGCGATAATGTTATTTGTGAGGGAGTGCTGAAACCTTTATCTCGTTCACAGTTATTACACGAATTGAAGTGCATTAAAAACATAAAACTTTCTGAAAAATTCGGTTCTTAAATTCATCGAACCTCACATGCAAATTTTAGCACCCATACTCCGCTTTCGCTCAATATTCAATTGTGGTTGGGAGATGTGTGCTTATGTATGGCATTTTAAGAACATGTTCACAATTTCTTATTTCAGATTTATTGCTTTATTGTAAATGGATTAGATATTTACACCAACAGCTGTAGGTCTTCTGGTTTGCATCGCCTCGAACCAGTGGCTCTTCCGGATAACCCATCCCATTTTGCTGAGCAACTAGGTGGCAACACTTTACTACACCGCAAGGCAATTTTTAAATCACAGTATTCTGTTTTCGTAAAGCATCATTGAACATTATCAAGTATTTAGTTAATTCATAGAAATTGCTCGCTTCCGATGAGCTAGAACTATTGTTAGTAAGATTGGAATAAGAGAGCAGGGTAAATAGATTTGAAAAAACTAAAATCGCAATAATAGACAAAAAACAACAACAGATCTGATATCACACACATATGACAATATCAAGTTGTAAGCCGGGGCAGCGTTCTCCAATGGAGGAAGAAGCACACTTCAAATAAGATGAAGTTTCAAAGAGCCAGACTGTAAACAAGATACCCACACCTATCCTGTAAAAATAGCGGCATCACACTCAATACAAACAAAATAGCTATGTATGTTACAAGTACGAAATTAAGAACTATTTTGGACCACCCGTAGTTTATAGCCAAGCGAGCGCAGCCAGTCTAAAAGTCTGTTTTCGTACGAGCTACACACATACTTATCCAACTGCTTTGGTGGCGTTTTTTTTAATTAAAATATGACAGTTTAAGCAAGAAGGTCGAAACAAGACGAAGAAGTTATAATCATACCAAAAATTGCAATTTGTACTTTAATTTCAACCAATGGCCAGGCAGCGTTAGTTTTTATTGCTATGGTTATTACTGCCAAAAAGTAAAAAAATAGTAGTACGAAAAGGTAGGTATTTTCGCTGGCTAATCACTGCCCAAATTGGTAACTTTTCGATGCAGTAAAACAAACAATATATAATAAATACTTCAGCATATCCTCTAATATTAATTATATTGTTCAGAATCTTAGATAATAATTGCACTATAAAGGTCAAAAGATTGATGACAAATATGGTACTGGAGAAGAAAGAACATGAATCAGTCCTTAGGAAAATACAGAAATCATAAATTATCTCACAGATTTCTTACTCGCGAATACATTTTTTGACACATGTCGAAAGAAAATTTAAAGAAACGAGACCAAGACGACTGTCATCTAGACTATGATGTGGGCAGATTAAGCAACTTATCGAATGTACAGTACACTCTGCCACCCAATAAACTAGACTTAGAGACAGATGGAGAAGAATATTAAGAAATGCCGTCAATACAGAAAGTAAAAGCAGAACCATGAAGTATACAAAAGTAATTAGTCAAGCTCCAACACTAATAAAAACACATGTTTTAGGAAATACAGACACAATGGCAGGTATAATGTAAGTCACACATCGTCCGACAAAGCTGATATAAAAAACTATCTAAACCAAAGGACCATCCTAAAGTCCTGGACCTGTTTTTTGTTGAACCGGGATTTAGTGCCAAGCATCCCCTTAACCGGTGCTTTGTTAGGCCGATATTTGGTTAAAAGCATCCTTTAACCTGTTAACCTGTATCTTTTCGAGCCGATATTCGGTGGCAAGCATCTCCTTAACCTATCTTGTTGAGCCGATTCAATCTCTAGATCTTTGGTTGTAAATATCTGATTTGTGGTTTAGATTTTAAGTTTACCAACTGTGGCGAGCAATAGTTGTAAATAAACTAACTTATTTCTATTCTTTGCCTAAATAATCAAGTAATCTCAAACCAAGCTGTTTATTTGCAAAATTATATATAAATTGAATTATTATTACTGGATGAGTAGAAGGGCGAGCGAGAAAGTTAAACTAAGCGCATGTAGCAACAGAAGCCCACCAAGTTTATCAAAACTAATACAAAAGTACTATGTTCTAAGTAATGACAGTAAACCGTGCGCTCTACCGTCGGGTTACAAACGTCGCACTCGAAGCAGCAAATTCTACTTATTATACAACTAACTATTGCTATTACGTTTGACGTTGTTTGTTTTAAGTACACATTGGGAAGTGAATATATCACTATACAGGGTGTCCCAGAACTGCCTCCCTACCGATTAGTCATAGATTCCTAGGTTATAATAAATCGATTAAACCTAATATACCTTAGTACAAAGTCTCTTCAGTAAGAAGTTATAGGGCCTTGAAGTACAATTTGATATTTTTTCCTGTATGCTAATTTCCACAAATGTAAAGATACCGATTTGAATTTTGGTATACATGCGCACTACTATGTACTGCTGATACACTAGACTTTACTGTAAGAGGCACTTTACCTATATCTGAAAACTTTTTTTAGCTATAACTTTGTTACTTACAACATTTATTTAAATTAAAAAACGTAAAAATTAAGTACTCTTAGTTCATAAGCGTGAAAGCAACCGTTTACCTTAAAATGCCCATCAAAAGCTTTTGGTTGTCGTTAAGACGTGTAATTATCAAGTATCCATGATTACAAATACAATGGGTAATGATTGTGATCTAGTAAACAACACTAATAAATCAATTGATGAGGTCGGTGACGGATAATTTATAAAAATTTAAATAAATTTTGTAAATAACAAAGTTCTAGCTAAAGAGAGTTTTCATATATAGGTAAAACGCCTTTTACAGTAAAGTCCAGTGTAGCAAACATTTTTTACTAGTGTGGTACATATACACAATAGTGCGCATGTATACCAAAATTCACATTTGTGGAAACTAACAAAAAGAAAAAGAAAAAATTGAACAACTTCAAGGCCTATAACTTCTTACTGGAGGGACTTTGTGCTAAAGTATATTAGGTTTAATAGATTTATTATAACATAAGGAATCTATTACTAATCGGTAGGGAGGCAGTTCTGGGACACCGTGTATACATAAAAATAAATAAATTCTTGAAGAAAATTGTGATCCCTTCTGGTCTTGCAGTATTTTCCATTACATACGTACAAATAGCATGCTTTTTGAGTTGATCGAAGTTTCTGTTTGTATCGTAACCTTAAACAATTATTTAATGTCTATTGTGTTCAGGGCGGAGCTTGTAGTGGACTGTATGTTTTTAATTTGGGCAATTACAGGATACGTCTTAGGGGTGCAGGAATGTAAAAATGATGCAAACCAACGGTCTTGTGCAGTCTCACACAAGGAATATAATAAAGACTTGGATTCATTCGGCAGAGCCACATGAACACAGAAAGATGTCTAACTGTATTAGTTTATTGACTAGAAAGTTCTTATACATACATAAAAATATGACGTAAATTACAAAGGTTGAGTACATTATCGCAGTTCAAATTGCATTTCTACTTACGTGTTCCATTTCATAACAAACTCTAATGTTTATATCAGCAATTCAGCGTAATTGAATTTTATTCACCAGGTCAGCCAAGAAGTGCTGACCGCTTGTCAAGCATTTATATTTGCAACCGCTAGTTACGAAATATATGCACAATTAATTATAAAAGTTCAAAATCATGTTTTGGTTTCTAAACAACTGAAATTATGTCGAATTCTAGGAACCGTTATCTTCAATTCTTTAGAGCATATTATTAAATGCTGATTTAGTAACCTTTATAGGTTATTTTGGGTTGCATATTATACCTTATTTGTTCTTTACGTCAAATATAGCGGCAAATAATTGATGTATTTTTAAATGTGCATACAGTTGTGTTCAGATACCGAGAATTTCTGGCAGTTCCTACACATTCTCGGTATGTAAATACAACCGTAGTAGCGTGTTATATATTAACAGCGAGGAGTTTCTTCCCATCCGCTAATACATTTTACTATACTTAAGGCTAGTTCATCCCTTTTCAATTTTACGTGAGCTTTTCAACAAAGCTTGGTGTCTAAGTTATATATTCTTGGTATGTGAAAACAACTGTACTGATTAACGACTATAATTCATTTATCAAAGTAATCATATTGTCACTTTAGTTCCATATTTTATAATCGGTATGTCATCTTGTATTTTTTTTTAATAAATGCTTACAGATTCACTAACATAGGTCAACATAAGATGTGCGACACAAAGCTTTCTTCCTAAAACACAACTGAAAGCACAGATTCATTAAGAATTGGACGCTAATGTGAATAACAAGAAAGCTTTCATCTAAATATTTTGCAACCTTACGTGCTTTCGATCGGTTATAAGTAAAAATCTTATTATGCGACTTGTCATAATTTAAATTATTATTAATATAAAAAACAATCTAATACAGCTGTTGGAATTATAGAATGGTAATTCCTCATAACAATGGTTTTTCTCAAATCTTATTATATTAGTGAAAATCGAGTTACAATGCTAAATTACACGGTATAAAGCAACCGAAATTGCTTAACAACGTCAAAATTTCAATCTTGCAGTAATTAGTTTACAGACTTTATTTTAAATTGTGCCAGAGTTAGAGAAAGTGGGTAATTGAGTTTTGCTTGTAACAACGGACTTGATGCTTTTGTTTCACAAACAGCCTGAGCTACAAAATCCCATAATTCAACTTTTACAGAGCTGTGGCCGAATAACACGTACTGCTGTTCGATAGCCAGTCAAAATTGTCTACTTTTTCAGCGCGGCGCCAGCTTCCTTTCTGGAATTCCTACCAGCATGTACAGCTTCCTAAGACCATTACTTCTGCATCTTATCTTTTAAACCCGAAAGCAACCTATCTTCTCTCTTTTTAGAAGCTGCATGAAATTCATCTTGCCCCTGCACAACGCACTGTTGAACACTACACGTTATGAGTTCAGGGAAACCTAGCGAATGCGCAATTTCTCATGCACTTGTTATAACACATCAGCGATCTAAGAATTTTTCATATTTGTTCAACTGCGCTGAAAGAATAAACCAAGATAAACGTTTTGCATTTAGAGTATCTGAAATTGGAAAAGGAACATAGCGATACGCAAATCAAAACGATTGGATAAAATGCGAACCTCATTTTCTATTACAATGTCAAAATCAATATTAAGCAAGTCTAGTGATGTAATTATCGATATATAGGGTGCCAATTTTAACTGGTCCGCCATTTGTAATTTTTTTTAATTTTTGTGGTTATCAATTAGGTTAAATAAAAAAGTGCCCGATTTGTTACGAATATTAAAAATCTTAAATTTTGTTATTTTTGGAACTTCCAGTTTCACAAGAAATGTGTTACGACACTCTGACAGTAAATAGAGAGTAGTAAAGGCAACCGAGTTCTCAGTCGGAACTGGTCGTGTGTTAAACAAAAGACTCTAATCTTAAGCTGCAAGTAAAAAATATGGGTGCCAAATAACAAGTAAGCCAGCACTTTGCTAATAAAATAAAGGTATACATTGAAAGGGCTACTAATCAATGCCCAAAAAAGAGAAGAAATGGCAAGGGCACAAATAAAATTCGCAAGCATAAATATCAGGGCAGTATAATTATATTAGTCACAAGTATTTGGTAGTACATACACAAAACACGGAATACTAAATCCAAAGTAGGAGATTCGTTTTCAAAGTCATAAAATACGGTAATTAAAAGTTATGAAAATTTAAAAGAAATAAATTATATAAAAAATAATTCACGGTAATTACAAAATTAACAATTTGCATTACCAACCAGTTACTCAGCAAAAGTACAAAACCGCGATAACGCTCTTAAAGGTTAAAGTTTTGGTTATGGATTGAATGCGACCCTAAATCCACAGATGCAAGAACGTTTCCATGTAATAAATAATTAACAGAAAGGTCCTTGTTACGGTATTAAAAGAACTTTACGACACCCACCCAAGGTGAGCATCGCACCACGGAATCAGTCCTGAAAAACTGGCACACTTGCCCTGAAATCGGTTCGAAATAGGCTAAAAGGGCCACAGCTGGGACGCTCAGGGAGTCGGGCGTGAGTCACACGATATGTTCTGGGCAAGCGTGTGGTGGCATAATATATACAGGGTATGTCGAAATCATGAGGGCGCCACCAAGCCTGTCTTAACCCGGCTAACCGGGCCTGGACGGTTAGACGGGAGCGAAGCATGCAAAATACTCCGCCAATAGGATTACTCAAGAGTTGCAAGGTCAAATAACAATTTCGGGATTGCCTTATGCAAGGATTGTAATTAGGTGTCAATCCGACCGCGACTACGCAGCTGTCTCACCCACCCGCACGCTCAAAGCTCCCTCGTTCCGTCGTACAAGAATCAGTACAATGAAGGGGGCGTCTATCTGTAACAGAACATGCGCAAGTCGAAACAAAACAATAAATCCCTTAACTAACCAATCATGTATTGAACTTCGGGTTACAATGGGGCGGCAGAGTGCGTCGCCCTATATCTATACTTAGACTATAATTAAGGGCACCAGCTGGCACGCGCGCTCTAAACTTAGCGACAGATGTTGAACAGTAGTGAACAGTAATGAACAGTAATGAGTAGTAATGAGTACAAATATGCTGGCGCGTCGCCTTATGCAGCGGACAGCGAAGATTGAATTAGCACTCGCGATATGGACAGTCTGCAATTCTGAAGGAATGCACCAATATGCGGGCGCGACGCCTTATGCAGCGGACAGCGAAGATTAAATTAGCACTCGCGATATGGACAGTCTGCAATTCTGAAGGAATGCACCAATATGCTGGCGCGACGCCTTATGCAGCGGACAGCGAAGATTAAATTAGCACTCGCGATATGGACAGTCTGCAATTCTGAAGGAATGCACCAATATGATGGCGCGACGCCTTATGCAGCGGACAGCGAAGATTAAATTAGCACTCGCGATCACAGCGGTAATTAGGTTAAAGACACATACCTTAATGCGTAGGCGGCGAGGGAGCCTGGTACAGTTGAGTTGCGACAGGCTGCAGTCGTAGGTGGCAGATACCTTCGATGTTACAACGGCTGTAGGGATGAGTGCACAACCGCCTTAATGGCGACGTGAGACGCGTCCAGGACGCGTACAACGGGACGACGAAAAATGGGCCACTTTCGTTCTGCGGAACAGATCCTCGTAGGTCGAGATGAAGGGGGCACGACCCCTTACTTACGGAAGCAGGAACTGGGCTCTAAACACCCACGCTACGCCGAAGACAATTCGAAAAACTCCGACTCACAACCACCACACGAGCGTTCTTTGCAACGGGCTGCGGACAACTGCCACTTAGGGCGGAACCGTATGTCACATACGTGCTGAAGCAGCACTTCGACGGGAAAAAGGCTGACGCCCCCGCCAAGGGCGGGAGCGTCGCACGAACTCACACACTATCTGACCACTTGTTCGTTCGACGGCTCTCGGCTGAATGCCCAGAGGGAAGCGTTGGCAAAGGTCACCTTGGTCGCGTCCCCACGTGACTAAACCTTGGCAGCCAATTGCGGGGCGATAAAACGAAACAAATTAATGCCGGCACCAATGGCATCACGCCTCAACGGCGTGCTTTCTAGGAGATTCGGAATTCGGAAAAACGCCATCAGAGGGGAGCTCCAACCGACGAAAAATACTGCATAATGCATTTTGCGACGCCTAAAATGTAAACCGCTTCGCATTACATAATACGCGGTCAATAATTGCGAAATAATTTTTATATTACACTAGAAGTCTTCAGCTAAAGTGTGTGCAAATTTCAGCCGCTAATATTAATAATTGAATGTGTAACAATTTAAAAAAGAAAAATTCTTCGGCTTGTATGGTAGTACTGTAATCATTTTCAATGTCGAAGAAAATTGGCAGCTATCGAATGGTGCTTATGTAATTTGGGTACAATTAAAATTGACAAAAATATTCAACATTTCGAGCGCATAAAAAAAGATCACTTTTCAAATTAAATTTGCACATATTTGTAAGTGCAAAAAAATGTCTGCTCATATTGTGTGTGGTAGTATAACTCTTAAGTAACAAAATAAGCCTATGCTGATTGCTATACGACTTCTGCAAGCTGAATAAATCAAGTTCTGTAAAAACCTATTTTTTTCGAAAAAAATGATTTATGCAAAAAGTAATCAACATTTTCGCAAATTTTAAAATTTCACGTTTTTTGCTCATCGAGTACTATGCTCTCTGAAAATTTCAACGTTATATATGATTTTTTTTTAAGTTAAGAACACTTGAAGAATCGGCAATTTTTAGAGGTTTTTTAGCGATAACTTTTTTTCTAATGAATCGATTTTGACCACCGACAGCTCAATTTATTTGTTTTTTTAAACTACATAAGCCTATTTTTTTGGAAAAAAATTCATCCTTTTTTGCTTTTTTATATGCAAAAAAACCGTTTTTTCATTACTTTGACGGCAATTTTGAATCACTTCTCCACTGATTCAGCTGTTACTTTTTAGTTCATTCAATTCTACGTGATTTGTTCTATAAAACCACATGCTCACTTTTCAGGTAGTATTTTTGTCAAAAAAACGATGTATTTTCGACAATTTGACTGGCCTAATTGGCACATAACAAGTTCCATGCAAATCTAAATAATCGCAAAATGATGTAGATCTTTTCTGGTTCTCTTAAAACAATTTCGTATACTTTTTTCATTGAGGCACTACACCACAATTGTTCGTACTTTCAATTTAAATGGAAAGCGAAAGTAGTAATGTTGTAATTATACAGGGTGTTACAAAAATGTTGGGCTGACTATACATAGATGGTTTCTACAACTAAAAATAAGCAAAAAAGTTTATACAGTGAAAATTCATGAACTGCGAACACGAGTAAATCAAGGCGAATTTACGATTGCCTAAAAATAAGCCAAGACCGTCTAAGGTACTCTGATATTAATCCACGGGTCGTCTGCGTTGATTGTTTAAGTAATTGTTCAACGCAGACGTCTAGTGTATTTTTTTTAAATTAATTATTATATCACAGATAGAATGTATGAGGTACCGTTATTCTGTGATTAATTCAGGTGATAAATTCAGAGTTGAAAAACAGGATTTTTGGAGATTTACAGTAAAAGAAGGTAGTTCTCAAAGTAAAACGCATTCTGAAGAAATAAATAATTTCTTCCGAACAAATTAACTCAGTAAAAAAAAGATACAAACAAAAATAAAACTATTTTTATTTCAAACAACAAAATTCAAGAAGTTTAAATTAGCTCTTGTTCAAAGAGCCTGCCTTCTTGCGCTAAACAATATCCTAAGCGATCATAGAAACTTCGCACATTAGCCGACGACGTATTAGTGCTAGTAACGTATGTAACAAAAGTTTTGAGAAAAAGTTTGAGTATGTATATTTGATTCAAATTCAATTTTATTCATAAAACGCTTAATATATGTTGATCTTACATCTAGCATAACATTAATAATAGCACAATATAATGGCAAGCGTTCCATTATTTTCAGTGGCCCGCAATTTTTTCATCACATGTCGCAAAAGCTCTTGGACAGAATTTACATCAATTTTATCATTTTTGAAATATTCTGCGACGAAGTAGTACCTTATTTTGTGCATCCCAGCCATTTTTGGACACTTTTCTGCTTAGCAAAGCCCAAAAATCCTTGATATGTCTTGACTGAAGAATATTGGGTTGGTTGTCATGTTTTGGTATAAATGGAACATCGTCCTGATTCAGTCAATCTCTCGTGGTTCTCGCATAATGGCAAAAAGCCAAGTCTGGCCAAAATACTATTTCATTAGCAGTATGTGTATTTTTGGCACTTACGTCTGTTGAGAGTTTAAAGGATTACGATGCAATTATTCATACACAATCATGTATGAAACATGAAAATGTCGACCAAACCACCGAATTGCTGTTTTTACGCTGTCTTTAGCGCTCTTCTTACCATTCTGTCGACAACCCGTACGGACATCTTTTAGGGTCTTGACTTTTAGATATATTTACACAAGGTATTCCTTGTTCACACTGTCTTATAGTTCGATAAATTATTGAAACTACCACATTTTGATCACTGAAGATGTTGACAACGTCGAGCTTAGGCATTCGTCCAACCAATTGATAAATAGTCATTCAGATTTCAAGTGAGTAAGACATTTTGATCAATGTAATTGCAAAATTTCTATTCATACCATAAATTCTGATATCCATAGATTTTTTTGGTTTCCAATGGCAATTTGATAATGCATCGTTTAATTATATTTCTCTAGCTTCAAAAAATTCTCAAAACTTTTGTTACATACGTTACTCTGAACAACCCTTTTAATTTTTAAACGCAGTTCTTCAAATCGTTAGTTGTAGTGAAAACGACTTTTCAGAGGAAGTTTTAGGCATTTCTGTCACAGTTTCACAAAATTCCATACTTCTGATATAGCCAACGGGAAGAATATCGCAGCTAAATCTACTAGTTCTGCAATTTATTTAAATAAATAATCTGGATAGTCATTAGCGGTAACACAAACCCCTTTTAAATTCCTATCTTATTGGGCCTTTTGTGCTTTTGGGGAGAGCCACATCGAAAGTTTCCAAAATTTGAAATAACTCCATGTAACGTTGACAACGATAAAGAACGCCTATTTTCAAATGTTGTGAAAGAATTTTGAACTTCCCGAACCGTTGGACCCTAATAATACCATTTTACAATTTGCACTGATCCGTTGCTTCGTAGTTATCGATTTTAAGATAAAAATTACAGCAAATATTATCTACTGACAAAATACGCTGTCAAAGTTAAATTCTCGGCATTTGTAAATTCGACATATCGTCTGCCGTGTTTGTAGTAAGAAAAATCTCTCTGTATCAACATATGTCCTAAAATGGTTCGTTTTCGAGATACCATAAAATTGGTGGTCTCTTTCTTTGTATGTATGTATCTTTGTTCGCTATCTCCTCCGAAGATACTGCACCGATTAAATTGTATCATAGCTTAAAATTTTGGGCCAGTTTTTATTTTGAAAAAAGTACGAAAAGGTAAAGTAAAATTAAATTATATTTAATTTAATTAAATCGTGTAATTAGCGAAGCGAAGCGTAGCGCGGGCGATTCACTAGTTTAAAATACAAGTCGATGGTACACATCCTTTTTGAAATTGAAATGCTTTTTTATTCTTTTTAATGTTTTGACTAGCCTATTACTGTACAATTTTAAAAAGTGATATTTTAACCCTTTCTAAGATATTAAATTAATAATACGAATTTGAAATACAATTTTATTTTTATAATACCAAGGTAGATGTAATGGTATATCCTCCCTTATTAAGTTTTAAAGAAGTGGTACGAATTTAACCTATATCCTTAGGTTGAACAGTGGTAGTAAAAACTTCACATTCAACGCTGCTAAAAATTCAAAGTGAATTTTTGTTAAAAATTTGAACACAAGCGGTAATTTTTCTGAATCTGAATATAGTTATCTATCTGATAAAAATTGTATTGTGTGAGGAAACCCGCATTTGAGTTTGAAAAGGTAAACTATATTCTGGTTGAGCATAATTTAATGAGTTTGGTTCTTTATTTGTTTATTTTGGCATTAGTACCACTGCTATAACATTGCACGGGTTGAAAATGAAGATTAGTTCATGAACGGCGGACGGTTTATTATTAGCTGCAAAGTTTTCCCTAACCGTATTACTTTTATTATTAGTTATGATAGAATCGCCACGAGACATCGCAAAATCGAAAAAAGGTATTGCAGCAGGCCATGGTATTGAGCCGGAACTGGTATATGTATTATTGACGTGTTACAAGTATAATCACAAGACACTGGAGCTCTCTGCCGAAAAGCATGTAGATATGTAGGTGATATACAGACTTTAATAATCTGATCAAGACCGACTCTAATTCGGGTATTTTAGATCGCGCAGTACGTGATATTAATGATAAAAATTAAATTAGCTAAGTAATAACTGAGTATTCGTACAGAACACGATATGATGCACTTTGTGATTCAAATTAAGGAAGTAGCTCTAAGGTATTCTGTAGGTCAAGAGGTCACAGGAGGCATCTTACCTTAACGAAATATGAGCTCATCAGAACACCCTGGAGGCGGTAAGCAAATATGACAGCAAGCTAAGAAGGTGTAAAGTTTGTAATTTTAATAGTAAAAATAACTTTCTTATACGAAATGTTCAATATTATGTAATGCTAGTATTTAAACGAGCCAAATAATTCACTAAATTTTTGTTGTTACTATCTTTATGAATATTAACATTCGCATGGAATTTCCTGTATGTAACATTCTTGGTAACAGTTTGGCAATATGGCGATTCGATGTAGATCACTTATCTTCAATGATGTTTAAAAAAATTAAATTTTAACAATATAAGTAATACCTAAAACTCATAACGTGTCTGTATTTAGTTCAAGCATGCTGAAATGCAAAGGTTTGCAATTTTACAAACATGCTGTTTAATTGGATTTTATGTGTCAGACTCTCAATGGAATTTAAGCTAGATTGGTTAAGCCAATCCTACGATAAAACAAGAGCCATCACACACTAACACACAAGAATATTTAGAAGAATAGCCATTCCCCATTGCAAAAAATAAGAAACCACTGACGGCTAATAAAATGTCATCCGGTAAATTATAATTTTGATTTGTGGCTCTGCGTTACTAAACTAGCAATGCGGAATTCTCCTAGTTTAATTAGTGTCGCCCTTGAGTTCATAAAAATGCTTTAATTTTCTTTATATACTACGCTGAATTGGACACTGTTATGAGAAAAAGAAATAAAATTTTTACTTTTATCGGTCTACAAATAGGGATACGCATGACTAAACCGCGATATTGATGCCGTCCCTTCCGAGATTCAGAAAGCCCCAATATTCCACTGAAAAATATTCCTATCAAAACCAACGCAGTTTTATACAAAGTGTTTCTTTTTCCAGGGCGTTTTTGAGAATCCTGTGTGTATGCTGTCCTCGTTCAGTACGACGCCGGTATCAACCCGCCTTTCGCAGCAAACCTAATCAGGTAATAATCAAATTTTTTAATATTCTGCAAGGGATATTTCTTATTAGATAAGGATGGCTTTTGCCAGTAGCTGGTAATACAATTTTATTAGCGTCGTGAATAAAGTACAGACGTACTTCGAGATGATAATCGTGTTCAACTCATTTGATGTTTACTGAGCACATTCTTCTAATTTTTAAACGGAAATATAATCTTGGAAAACCTCCTATAACGTTGTGAGGCGACTTCAGTGACTGTATTATATAGTATTTTCCAGACCGTTGAAGCAGTAAGTCCTAGGGATTTTATTCGCTTAGGTTGTCGAAGTCTTAGGATATTTTAGTCGTTTATTTCCACACTTGCTTTTAGATACGTCAAGATACACATAAGATCGGGCTGTTCGCCACTCGTCGATAACGGAATTTTCTAATGCTACAACCGGCAGCTGCTGTACACATTAGAAAGCAACGATAAGAGTTAGCGAAAACGGAGCTGCACTTGTTAATAAGCTATATAGGGTAATTAGAGCTAAACATTTGTTTTACTAGTGTGTTTTATTAGCTGTATTAATCAAAAATAAGTCTGAAAGTATTAAGCAATTATTTCTGTAAATGTCTGCATTCCCATATGTAACTGCTACTAATATTTGTAATTAAGAGTTGAGAATCAAGTAAGGCAACACATTTTGCAGTTCAGTTCTCGGATCTGAAGTTATAACTAGAATTAACATGCTTCAAGAACGACATCGAACTGTACCACTGAGCCTACATGTTAGTTCCATGAGGTATAATCCCCTTAGGTATCTGTTAATGCCTAATGTTTGTCAAAATTTGCAATTTCAGTTCCCCCATTACATCTAACGGAAATTGCCATCAAGTGATCACAGCAGCTAGAACTAATGCACTAAAGCTCTATAATAAATTTTATCTTAAAGCAAAACCAAATTTTCAAAATCAAAACACCACAGTAGGTTACTTAGTTGCATGACGGACACGTTTCTAAAAATATCATGATAGTTCGTACCATCTTGAAACACGCAAATAGCGTGATTATAAATCATTATTTTTTCGATATTTAACTATAAATCTTAATAACTTACAACATAATCAACAATCGAAGGACGGTGTAGTAATAGAATTAAATTTATCAAAATATTTATAGTTGTAGTACAGCTTTAGGATTTAAGCAGAAAATTGAGAAAACGATCTTTGTGTATTCATAAAATAATTATTACAGCGTAGAAAAATTAAACGTCCTTTTACTCAAACTTCTTCTCATTAGTTGTGTGCATTTTTCTGTAACGATATAATAAAGCTCAATATTGTTTCTGACAAATTTCTCATTACGTGCTATCAAGTGTTACATTGTGTGCAACAAACATAACTTTGAGGTGCTAATTTACGTCAATGAAATACCTAGATACCAAATATATACACGATAAATGAAACATTTTTGTTATCTTCTATCTCGCAAGCTTGGCAGATAAACCGTCCAGCCACGCCACATAAAATACACCTTTTGCTCCTAATATTATAAAAGAGAATAGACTATTGTTTTTACCTCTATCGCGCTTCTTCGCTAATTCGCTAATTCTTCAACGAAATAAAACCGGGCTTGTGATGATATAAAGTGTGTTTCACTACTTACCTTCACATCCCGTATTTATTTTCTGATTTATTTAAAATTTTGCTGCCCTTTTAATAAGTTACTATTATAATCTCTAATAGTTATTTATGTTACAAGTAGGAAATTACGGACTTTTTCGACGAGCTGCAGTTTATGGCAAGGTGAATCTAATGCCCTCCGCACATGCAGCTACTCGAAAGGAACTAAAAAGTAACGCAATTTAAACTACAATCACTAACCAGTTGCTTGCTCGTCACCACTAATGTATTTATATGGAGGTCTGCTCACGGAGCTACAGATCGGTTACTGGTTTGTAACCAATTTCTGATCAGTCACAGTAAACTCGGCATGATAATCGCCGGGCTACCAGTTACCAACTAAATTCTAAGGCCCTCCGCACACGGAGCTACGCAATAGTGATCGGGCTGGTCAGTGATTTAAATCATAAACTGATTAGTAACTGGTTTTTATTGTTGTTTCGCACACGGAGGAACGCAAAAGCAACGAGATTTAAATCAGTTTAGAACTATTCAGATTGAAAGTGCATAGGTGTCGTGTTGTATAATTTAGTATTTTCACTATAATAATATAGTGAAAAGTAGAGTATGTCAAGTGATGAGAAGGACATGGTCATTTATTATTATTATAGATATAGGAGGCGTCAGAGAATTTTGGGTTCATCCATACATTAGAAATCATGCCATCCATGCTTTTTCTGTTAAATCTTTCCTCGCATATCCATAAGTGAATAATTAGACAAAAGAGGGCATTTATCTACCTCCCCTACGAATTTCACATTAACAGATTGCTCACCCATATTTTCTGTGTGTCGAATTCTTGAAATTTAGTTTGTAACTGGTAGCCTGGCGACTAGCATGTCGGGTTTCCTATGACTGATCACAAACTGGTTACAAACCAGTAGTCAACCTGTAGCTTCGTATGCGGGCTTCCATTTAATATATTAGCAGTGACGCGCAAGCAACTGTTTAGTGATTGTAGTTTAAATCGCGTTACTTTTCAGTTTCCTTCGAGTAGCTCCGTGTGCTAAGGGCCTAAGGAATCAACACAAAGACAATATGAATAAACAAGTTATTAATGCCAAATTCGCAAGAGAGGTAGGGAATTAACCCCTTTATACTATAATTATACACTAGCAGAATATTCTAATATATCAGTCAACACAAAACTGTATTCTTTATCTTCTATATCTACAGCGCGTTTCACTTCTCACATTCACACCCTCGTATCTCCCTTATTTATCTTCTGATCGATTTTAAATTTTGGTCAGCTATTCTACCCTTTAAAACAGTTATTTTAGCAATTTTTGTATAATTTTATTGCAAATCAAGCCTACTGCGATCAAAAATAGATGCAAAAAAAATAATAAATCTGAACAGACTCAGTGCGATAAAACTACTATGATTTTTCGCATTTCATTTTGATTCCAGTGGGCTACTAGTTTTCCACTATACTTATTTTAAAAATGTAAACAACTAACACGTTTAAAGGACGCTATATTTGATCAAAATGTGTAATGGATTAGAAAATAAATAAGGAAAATACAAGCCGAGATGTGAAACATGTTATGAAATCATAATAATAATAATAATAATAACAATAATTTTTCCATATTTGGATGTTGACAATTTTTGTGGTTCTGGACAACTTTTGGTAATAACTTATTTCGATAAAACTAGACCTTCTATGATTTTTACATTTTTCGCATTTATTTTTGATTTCAGTAAGCTACTGGTTTACGGTAAAATTATTTAAAAATTGTAAAAATAATGTTTTGAATTGGTTGTATAACTGAGTAAAATTATCAGCAAATAAATAAGGAAGATACAGGGGTGTGAAGGTAAGAAGTGAAACAAGCTGTATAATAATTATAATAAAGAACCGTGTCTTCCTCGTCACTTGACATATTTTATTTTTCCCTATATTATAGTGAAAATACTCAATTAAGCAAAATAGAAAACACGACAGCGATGTGCTTTCGGGCTGAATAGAAACTAATTTACCTGTGCGTTTCTCCGTGTGCGAAATAACAATAAAAATCAGTTACTAATCAGTTTATGATATCAATCACTGACCAGTCCGATCACTATTGAGTAGCTCAGTGCCTATAAGTCCGCTTTCGTGCGAGTTACATACATATTTTTTATTCTACTGCTTTGGAAGCGTTTTTTTTTCTACAGGGAGATCAAAAATAAACTTGATCGAAAAACAAAAAATTTGCCTAATCTGTAGCATGCTTTTTGTTGACATAGAACTGTCAAACATTTTTAAGTTTAAAATTCACCTTTGACATTTGGTTTAAATTACATATTTTTCAATATATTTGTGCAGATGATGATTAGACTGTTAATTACATGAACTAATAATTCAGTTAACTGCAATTCAAATGTAATTAATAATTTTATAAAGTGCAGTGTAGACAGCATTTTTCATGGGCTCCAGTAATCAATTTTATTTTTGATCTCTCTGTAATTATAAAATGACAATTTAATCGAGACAGTCGGGAAATGTCGAGGTCATGTTCAAAATGGGAGTGTGTATTTTGATTTCGACCAATGGAAATGGTTGTTAATTTTTGTTTCTATGGTTATTACTGTCGAAAAGTAAAAGTTCCTAGTATAAAAAAGTGGGAGTTTTTGACCGTTAAACGCTGCCGAAATTGATTGCTCTTCGTTGCAGTAGAACAAAGACGATTTTACCGTAAAACGGTGGGCTACTGCGATCAAAAATAGATGCGGTAAATAAAAAAAATTATAGTATACCTAGTTTTATTGGAAAAAGTTATTAGAAAAAGTTACTCAGGATCACAAAAATAGTTGAAATCCAAATTTTTACCTAAAACTATTATTGCGATTATTACGATTTCAAGCAATAAATATATTACTTTTCGCCTGTACCTTTTTTATTTATTTTCTGATTGATTTCAAATTTCGGACAGTTATATTAATCTTTAAAAGTCGTTTTCATATTTTTTTAAATAAATTTCGTGCAAACTAGCAGGATACTGCAATAAAAAATAAATGCGACAACCATAGTAGGCTTACTTTTATCAACAAAGGTTACTTAAAAAGTTCTTCAAAATCACAAAAAGATAGTACAGTTGACCAAAATTTGAAACTAATAAAAAAATAAATAAGATACAGGAGCATAAATTTAAGAAGTGAGTCAATTATTCTATAAAATCGTGGTAATAATAATAATAATTTTGCGATAAAAATTTAGATATCGACTATTTTGTGATTCTGAGCAACTATTTATATAATTTAATAATAATGGTGAGGCACTAACACCCCTTGAAGGAGCTTGGCCTGCAAGGCGGAAGGTTAGAGCTTCCGTATCCTCGCTCTCACACCCGGCTGTCGCGTGTCAAATTCATGACACGTGGTGATGTGGTGAGCACCACGCATTAGACAACCGCATTATTACCCCTTGTTCTTTCGAACGCAGGTTCCCAATTATTTAAAGCGACTGGGTAGGCCGCCCGCCAGGCATCGATCTGGGATTTGAACTCCAGACTTCCGCGCCGCAGTCCGATGCTCTAACCATCAGAGCCACGCTGGCGTCATATATATATATATACTTTTTTTGATAAAACCATGTACTATAATTTTTAAAATTTTTTATAGGAGTATAGTATAGTATATATAGTTGATAAAAATTTGAAATCGATCATAAAGACGATAACATGGGTGGGAAAGTATGAAGTAATAGCTTTTTATGCAAAGTGCTAAAAGTTGATGTTTATGCACAAGTTTGCATACAATATTTTTTCTACGACCTTAAATTTTCTGTTATTAGTTCATAAATGTCGATTTAACAAAGGTTTGCATTTATGACAGTTATAATTTATGTCAAAATAAAGAGATGGCCTTGACGCGCAGGTGAATGTTTGTGGAGCCAGTACTGTCAAAGTCAGTTATCAAAGGTAATTATAATAGTAGACAATAGTGACTTTATTCATTACACAACGCTTTAATTATTTAGAAGACACCTTACCTCTAACGCAAGAAGTAACTAGAATAACTTCACAACCTCGCTTCCAGTTCGAAATTGCAGTTTTATAACCTTACTTCACTTTATAACACATGTGCTAAAAGTAAACAGCTGATCTCTTTAAACACGCTAAATTTACGAAACGTCACTTTTAGTGAAAAAAGTTAGCGTTAAAAGGCCTACTTTTAGTGGTGGTCGTAGATAAAAATTTAGATTTCAAACATGTTTGTGATTCTGAGCAACTTTTTCTAATAACTTTTTTCGATAAAACTAGGCCTACTACGATTTTTCAATTGTTCACATTTATTCTTGATCAATTGCAAAACTAACTCTTTTAAAGAGCATTTAGTTGACCAGAATTTGAAATCGATCAGAAAATAAGTAAGAAAGGTACAGGGATGTAGGTAAGTAGAAAGTAAAACACACTGTATGTGTTTACTTATAATGGCTTATTAAAATTAATATGCGACTTTAACTTATTGTTTATATATCAGTTCAGATATTCAATAAAGTTACCCACTTCTCGTCCTCCATTATTATCATAATAATAACGTCCTGAATGGCAAAAACTGTAATCTATTTTCGAATAACTGGAGAACTTTTGCACCTGCGCCCACCTTAATTCACCGGAGATAACTACATAAAGTCTTTTGAAGAACCCGAAAATAAATGTTCTCGCCTCCGAAAATATCAAGCCAACAGCGTATGAAAACTGTCAAGTGAACGCGGTAGCCCTAAAAGTACTATTCAGGAGTTCTGAAAAAATGTCACGCCTACAAGTTGACTATTTATCAAATACTTTCGCTGAAAATGCTTTTGAAGGGCTAATGTTGCGAAAAATAATTTTACTGATACACCATAAATTGTTTTACTAACCACATTATTGCCAAAACTAATATCTTCTTAATATTCCTTAAACGTTCTAGCGTATAAATAATTACAACATATTGTTCTTTAATGGACATCGTTTTAATGCTTTACATTTATTAATTTAGCATTTTCAAAATAATTACGGTTTAAGAGTGTCAGAATGTTTTTAGTTGTGTTTAGCTCCAAAATTGGGCAGGCATGTATGTGTTTATTTAAATTCTGCCAATAAAACTTAACAATACAGCTGACCCTTTTGAAATAATTTGTATGCATTGCGATAGATTTTACCGTACCATAAATATTCTAAATAGGAAAACAGTTGGAGTAGTTTTGTTAATTTTGTCTTACGTGGCAACAAATTTTGCTTAACATAGTCATAGCCATTAAAATCATATTTTATTTTATAACCTGAATCAAATACTAATCTCAGAAGCATATTTAGTAACGAGCTAAATGTAAATGTTCAATTATACAGGCTACCCATTTTATTGTGTAACGAGTGGTTAGGCAACACGTTTAACATGCTAATAATTTTGACAGATAATTGTTAATTTTGTTTGTTGGTTTGTTATGAACAAGGTCTATGCATACGGAGTGAATCCACCCATTTTTAGAAATTTAGAAAATAATGTTTAAAATTCAAAGTTATCTGTGAAAAATCATGAGCTCATTAAATGTGTTGCCTAGCTTCTTATTGCACGATAAAATGGGCAGCTTGCATTTTATGTAATTTATAACACAAGAAAAAAAAAGAGCACACACGATGGTCCTGCTTTTATTATAAAATAGAGAAAATAACATGAACTACATTTTAGAAACAAAATATACGATATCGTATACCGAGCGATTAGAAATGATTGTAGATCCAGAGGGAGTTGATTTTCCCGTTTTTGCTTTTTATACTCTATTGTATGTGTGTATGTTATGTCTATGCTATATACACATAGAAGCATAAAACTACATAGCACGCATGCGTTACAAGTCAATATTGTAACATTATAAAAGTGCAATGTTCGGTAAGCAATAAATTATACTCTTGCAAATTGGTAACAATAAAATTCTAACATGTCAAGTAAAACAATTATAACGAAGCGACAAAGATCTTACTTTCCAATGTACCCTAGACTACAATCAGCTATAATCACTTTGGCTGTGTAATTATTTATAAATAAATAGCACCTACTATCCACTTAAACTTATCATTAGGGAAGATATATTCTCAAAGATATTTAGTGAAGTAGGTCTGATACAACAATATAAACTACCAAGTCACATATTAGCATACTAATTCAATAACAACCCTGAATGCCATAGATTCCGTGTAGCAAGGTAAATTCCAAATAGCTATTTAAAAATATTAGTATTTCTGCAATCAATAGAACTCGCTCAAGATCAGCACTGAAATAAAATGTGTACCCCCAGATACATCCCTCTCTGAAATGTTTGGGTACTTACTGACTATGGGTATCACTTATGAGTAAGAAAGTACTGTCTGTAAAAATTATCAATATATTTAGAGCCAATTTGAGACATAAAACTTTGTTCTTTCTTCAACATTTGAGGGTATTTAAGGGTCCTCACACAAAATGATGCATTGCAGCGTACAAAGTCTGCTACCATCGTTCTAAAGCTTCACAGAACATTTTCGTAAATTTAATTTGTCGGTATTAATTCGCCCCACCCCCCTCCATATGTTTCCTCCCTGGAATTTTTAGGTAGATACCGAGTAAGACGAAAGTGTAGTCCCTGAATATGATAAAAATCGTTAGCCATTTTCGAAGAAAACATTTTTCATTTCTTCGACATTTTTTGGCGGTATTTAGGCCTCCTTCCACTGAACGGTGAATTGCAGCGTAACCAAAGTTTTGTACCATCGTTTCTAAATCTCAAAAGATTAGAAGTTCAATAAATGTTATTATAATCGCTGCTACACATAGCAATAAAGCTGACGTTAGAAATTAGTAGTCCAATATATATAGATATACGTGTTCGACTACTCATTTCAAGATATAGGGTAGAATTGTGACTGCTACCAGTAACCCCAATCTGGATGTTATATGTACGAGTACAAACTGCTTATTTGCAAAACTAAAGAGCAAAATGATTGAAAATTTAGACCTATCAACATGAGAGGTATCTCTAAACCTATTACTATTATTATTATTATGAATTTGTGTCGCGGGGTCGAAGCACTATAGTGTTAACGTCAGTCATCGCTATAGTAAAGATGTAAACGATACAACTATTAGCGCCAGCGGTGCGCTGTCTTATTATTTATCTTCATCTCATACTTCATGTATTCCACTACAATTTTGTATAAACCTTTCCGTTTACATAACATATCGTCTAATTTTGATATCTGACACCAGGGTGGTTCATCGAAAGCACTATTAGAAATATTAAGCAAACTCATAAGGCGACAGTTTAAAGCTAATTTGCTGAACGTCTCAGCATAGATAAACAACCAACGAACATACGATGGCACAAAAACAATGACGTTAGATGATCCCAAATTGATCACTTGAAAATCCCATTAGCCAATACCAGAGAGTTCCATGTAAACTCTAGGCAATTGAAGGAAAAAACCTAATGTGGTGCTGTATCTATTTTGCAAGAAACTTGGTAAATCTCGTTACTTATATGTATACAAATTATAGAAAAACCGTACCCCAAACTATAGACTGAATATGGACGAAAAGAGGTTACAAAATCAGCGGAGATTTATTGAGAACAAAAACAAACTATCCAATAAAGAGTTTGAGAATATTGAAAGCAATGTATTGCTGCAGATCGAAAAATTTACTCAAAATCGATCATCCCATTTATTTCACAGAAAAAAAGAGCTTCACAACCAATTTCTTTAGAAATTGGAATCAACTATACACAAAACACTAGAATTAAGGAGAAACAGAACCCTGATGGATTGCCATAGTCGTCGAGAAGATGTAGATACACTATGTCAAAAGACAATCTCCAAGAACGGGCCTAATTCAACTTGAAGCAGCGCGCAATATCAACCAAGACATAGCAGTACATACAGAATGTGATCCAATAATAAAAACAATTTCAAGTCATTAATCGAGCAAGAGGACTTTTCAGTCAGTGGTTAAAACGTACCAAAAAATTGAAACAATATAAAACGAACCAAATCAAATTGATATTCCTACAAGCCTTTCAAAATGTCGAATAAAAAACCGACTACGGAAGAATATCTAAAAGAATTGGAGCGACAAGACAAGTAATGTCAGCTAGCCCAAACGATGATGAATGTACCCAAGCGACGCAAAAGATATGCTACCCTTTCCTAATATCTAGAAAATTCATTGCTGAAACTGAAAAGCTGCGTAAGTGATTATTGGTATCCATGATCAGGCCACCAGCATGAGGTAATCGAAGGTAATTTACCAAGCTATTGAATATAGCAGGTTGCAAATGTAAGAATCAGGTCCTTTTTAGCAAAGATGAAACTTCAAAGACACAGTAAAGTCTTGTCGTTCCCAAGATCAGGCCAACAACACGAGCCATTACTAAACGTCCATTTGCCATACTGCTGAAGGTAGCAGGCTGCAGATGTAAGAAGCAAGAAAGTAGGTTATATCATGGTGTCCGGTATTAACAAAAGAAGAATACTTGCAAAGACAATAAAGTGTGGAATGAAATACATTTTAACATACTGATGGGGACATAATTATACGGATGGGGCCATAATTATATGTAACAGCAATGAGATAACATGAATAACAAAATAGAATGCTTGAGTAAGAAAGAGATGGCCATACGAAAAAATTATTTTAGTAGGCATGTTTAGTTGACAAATGTCATAATTAAATTAAGCGTCAAGCCTTGTCGAATATTTGCTACTATGTTTATCTCTTTCTTACTCAAGCAATACGAGTTATTTTCTTGTTCATGTTATCTCATTGCTGTTATATACCAATGGGGCCATAATTATATATAACAGCAATGAGATAACATGAATAACAAAATAGAATGCTTGAGTAAGAAAGAGATGGCCATACGAAAAAAATATTTTAGTAGGCATGTTTAGTTGACAAATGTCATAATTAAATTATACTTCAAGCCTTCTCGAATATTTGCTACTATGTTTATCTCTTTCTTACTCAAGCAATACGTGTTATCTTCTTGTTCATGTTATCTCATTGCTGTTATATATAATTGTGGCCCCATCGGTATAATTGTAGCCCCATCGGTTATAACAGCAATGAGATAACATGAACAACAAAATAGAATGCTTGAGTAAGAAAGAGATGGCCATACGAAAAATTATTTTAGTAGGCATGCTTGGTTGACATCTGTCATAATTAAAATAAGCAGGGAGGTGATCCATCATGCTGATAGTGGAGGTGTCTTAATTAGAAGCAATAAAACGCAGTAGTCTTCTCCACGTACATTGAATGTACGTGGAGAAGACTACTGCGTTTTATTGCTTCTAATTAAAATAAGCGTCAGGCCTGCTCGAATATTTGCTACTATGTTTATCTCTTTCTTACTCAAGCAATACGTGTTATTTTCTTGTTCATGTTATCTTATTGCTGTTATATACCGATGGGGCTACAATTATACAGGGAATTTATTTTAATAGTTAACATAAGCGTTTCGTTTCTATGCCACCATTTAATTATACAGGTCATTTCCATAGTTGCAAATGAGACCAATAGATTAGAGCGTGTATTTTACGAGTTAACATAGGAATTATTACTTGTCAAAAAGACAATTAAAAGTTATCCTGAAGAAAAGATACAACACACAAGTTGTTCCTAAGTATCTACTTTTAAGTTGTACACCTACATTCCGGTAGCACAATTAAAGTTTCTTATTAGCAAGTACATAATTCAAATTCGTATGTTAACTCGTAAAATAAACGCTCTAATTTATTGATTTCATGTGTAACTATGGAAGTGCACTGTATGATTAAATGCTGGCATAGAAACTAAACTGCTATGTTAACCATTAAAATAAATTCACTGTATATAACAGCAATTAGATAACATGAACAAGAAAATAACACGTATTGCTTGAGTAAGAAAGAGATAAAAATAGTAGTAAATATTCGAGTAGGCATGATGCTTATTTTAATTATGACATAAGTCAACTAAACATGCCTACTAAAATAATGTTTTCACTACCTTCTTTGTAAATGATCCTTACACCGTCAAGTTTGAGGGATGTAGGCTACATTTACAAAAATTGTTACAGTTTCCATGACAATGTACTTACTTCCCTAGAGAAGTGCATTACTTACATCCCGCATGTATTACAACTGATAAGATGCCATGTCTGCCATTTGTTTAACACGAAAAAAAACCATTGTCGTTCGTACTATTATCCATTTTTAATCAGAATACAAGCACAAAGACTCACGCATTTTTTCCAATAATGTTTCACATTGCGTTTATAACTGTCAAACAAAACGTCACAGCGCTATAAGGCTACTATAGTTTAGCAAATGTCATAACTTTACGCCAGGTTATTACCTACCATTTACTTTACAAAAGGAAATATTGGTAGTGAAAAAAATTATGTACTTTACACAGGATGTAGGAAGATTTACACTACCTCGAACCTTACTACCCTCGTTCGTTTCGCTCACTCAGGCATCAAACGGTCCTCGGTAGTGTAAATCTTACCTACATCCCTTGTAAAATAATATACTATTTATCGTATGGTCATCTCTTTCTTACTCAAGCATTCTATTTTGTTATTCATGTTATCTTATTGCTGTTATATATAATTATGGCCCCTTCCGTATAATTGTGGCAACATCGGTATATTAAATTCACTTCGGTTTTCAACCACTTGCATCCAATTTGCTGTAATTCGTTTATTATTATGGGTCCATCTTGTTAGCAGGTCTGAGTCTTCATTCTTAAATTGTCTTGGAATCTGTTGTTCTTGCTAGATGGCCAGCCCAATTCCATTTTAAGCAGGTTGTTCCTTCATTTACATTTACTACACCTATTCTTCGGTGTATGATGTCGTCTGACATTTTATCTTTGAGAAATAAACTCAACATCGATTGCTTCATGTTTCTCGGGGCAACAGGTAGTTTATTGTCAGATTTCT
Source organism: Agriotes lineatus (assembly GCA_940337035.1). Taxonomy (NCBI): domain Eukaryota; kingdom Metazoa; phylum Arthropoda; class Insecta; order Coleoptera; family Elateridae; genus Agriotes; species Agriotes lineatus. Next base: position 124,505,747 of record OW679194.1, read on the forward strand.
TGATTAGCATAAGTGTCTCTGCACCACACTTCAACACCTAAAGTTGATCAGAAAGCCTTATTCTTAGTTATATTGAAATATCTGCCTTAAAATGGTCGTAAGTTTACCAAGCGCCACCCTTGGAAAACTCGCCCTTCTGAAAATCTGATATGTTTAGTTGTAGCTGTATATTTGTACTTCAAGATCTAGACACTTACATTATATTAGTTGCTTGATATGAACACTTACGGTGTTTTGAAAAGTTTAGTTTCTTACAACCTTCATTAGTAGGACAAAGGTTTCCCAACGTGCTATTAGCTTTGTCTACGCAGTTTACAAACTCGCTGTCTATGTTTTTACCCATTTTATTGATTATTGGTGCTGACAGTCGTATCTTTAATACACATAAAGATGGCTATGGCACAATTAAAGACACTTATTTTCATAAATAATCGAGATATAAGCAGAAATTATCTTTATTGCCCTTTTGAAAAGTAAAAGCGGAGAATGATGTGAAAGAAAAATATAATATACTAAAACTGTTGAATGAATAAAATGAAAACAATCTCTATAAAAAACCTATCAAATATGATGAATATCTCTACATAAGACATTGCTGTAATAACATATTAAAACAGAATAATTGTAAATAAGTATAGACGTTCTCAGGCGGTTAGAGAAACCATCATTCGTTTATAAATAACACACTTACTGACATTTACAATAATGTGTCTTGTTCATGACGTAATCGAAAATTGATACTTTAAACAGCGTGTCAGCTACAATTTTCCTAAATATCTTCAAATATCGCAACGCTACGAGAGTATACTCGAGAGCCCACCAGGTAGACTCAGTGAAGACGGATTGCAGTTTTTTGGGTGCTACTTACGCGTAAGGCGCATCTCTAATAGCATTTCGCACTAGCATCTACTACAATTAAATAAGTAATTCAAGGTCAAACCAGTAAAATGTAAATTACAGACCAAGAACAGCTTTAATTTCTTTACATTAATGCACCTAGAGGTTGCAGGATGAATATCATCGCCCAATGTTCATTGCATTCTAAGTTACTTATCTGAGAGATCGGGGTTTTACAGTGATTGATTAAATAGCCTCCAAACGAGCTCTTACAGCTATGCTGCCTCAGGCTGAGGGTTGCTGACACAAACCACCAGCTGATCACCAGGTGATTTGGCCCAAAATCAAATTATGCTTCCAGAAGCAAATAGCTAAATCGCTACCAAATCAAAAATGAAATAACCACTCACCCTGTATTACAGGTTATTTTTATTACCAGGACGGCTAACACCTTTTAATGCATGATCTGTATAAAAGGCGTAGACTTTATATATCCCAAAATACGTGTGCCAAGAATCTGCGACAAGCGAAGCTACCACGAAGAGCCTATCCAAATACCAAAGCTAACGGGGGAACTTGAAGCACAACAATTACAGGTATGCAGTCAAGCTGAAGCCGTTTGAGAAAGAGAACGCTATACAAGCCGCAACAAACTGTATCGTATATTGAAAAGCCGAAACCAGGGACTCATGCCTGTCGGTATAAGCCATTAAAAATACGCGAAACAAAAACGGACGGCCTAAACACACTTAGTGAATCTTGCAGATAACCAAATACCGGCACAAAACAGTGCTAGCGATCAATTAGGCTACGTTTAACGATTGCGACGCTTCAAATAAGAAAACGTTTATATGACCAAGATTTATGAACCAATGTAAATTCCAAAGCTATTTACGCTTTTTAACACTTAACAAGCTTAAGGTTAAACTTTAAGGCCATACATCCACCGAGAAAACCAATACTAGGCGACTGATCGCGGGCAACCAATCGAGTACGACCGGTCGCTTTTTTCCGTACATCAAAGAAACCGATTTTTATTAGTTTCAAATATGTCGTCATCAGATAAGAACCTTTTATTATGCGTAAAATGTTCTGAAACGCTCCTAAGAAAACGAGTAAACGTTTTTCAGTTCATCCAAATTTTGAAGTCAAGTAAGAAAAATGATATTTAAAGACCCCAAGTGACGTTAAGGAGCCTGTAAAGTTAGATAAACCTACAGAATGGATAGGGAAAGTTTTCATGAACTCGAAAGACTTGTATATCTAGTAACATTGAGAGAAACTTGCAGAAAAGTAAAAAACATGCAAAATAAAGCACAACGGAGCGAATGATCGCAGAGTGGTCACCCGGCGACCAATTGGTTTGGACTTGGGCGATCAGTTTCCTCCAGTTTAGTCTTTAGTGTCTCGGCGGACGAACAACTAACGTATTTAATGGAATAGTTGACGGCACGACTGGTCGCTTGGTCTGCCGCAACTAGTCGCGTCGTGTTGGTTTTCTCGGTGGACGAACGGCTTTACAGTTGTCAATTCCTTAAATTAGATAACGGTTATATAATGCTTTTTAAACCTATATACCAGCATAGGGGCAATCTTTTGTCGTTCTTTATTTTATGTACGTTAAGAACAAATTTTGTTACCTGGCATAAATAAGTTTGGAAAGCTTGGTCGCAATTCGTAAAATTAATTTTATAGTCGCCTTAGTAGCGTGTGTTATGATAGTTTCTGAAAATGAAGAAAATTGAGTACCAGCCATTGACTAAATACTTGACTAAGAATAATATTCATTTCACTAGATAACTAAAAGATTAAAAACAGTTTACTATAATGGTTTCAGACTCGACTGTTCATCGATGGCCAAATGAGTTAAACGTGGCAGAGAAAGTCTCCAAGGCAAAACAAGGAGTAAAACACCTGCAACGGCACGGAGTTCTGGAATTTACTATGTAAAATAAGTGAATTACTGTCAAAACGATAGCCAAGACTGTATACCGGGTGCTGACTTGGGCGACGCACCATAGGAATTTGCATAGTAAATTCTTTAAGTTCAATTATTTGCTCTCCTAATTATTTTAGAGCTAAAGTGTAAATACATTTTTTGTAGAGAAAAAAATTCTGCATCCATTCATACTGTTGGTAACAATTTTTCATTTTCCGGAACCGAAGGAATGCAAAAAATCAAACTAGCATTTTTACAAAAATCAGTGATGCCATGGAATTATTGAAACAAGCCAATGCCAACGCATCCAGTCACTGCCGTCAAAAGATTGAACGTATTGTCGTTTTTCTCGTTTTGGTGTAACTTCTGAACCTCATTATTGCACCTACAATTATTCAATGACGTGCCTGTAGTTTTAAACTTAATGTATCAGGCTGTTAATGGTTGTACTGTTTGAAATTTGCCGATACGGATATTTTACAATAAACAAGAAGCTTACTTGACGAACGTCCACCATAAAACCATTTTTATTATGAACAAGGTCCAGATACCCTAGATACATTAAGCAGAACATAATTAATAATGAATTATTATAAACGTCAAACATCAATGACAAACAAACAAACAACACATATTGTCGCCCCGCACGCACTTGCGTTGGCATGGGCTTGTTTCAATAATTCCATGGCATCACTGATTTTTGTAAAAATGCTAGTTTAATTTTTTGCATTCCTTCGGTTCCGGAAAATGAAAAATTGTTACCAACAGTATGAATGGATGCAGAATTTTTTTCTCTACAAAAAAATGCATTTACACTTTAGCTCTAAAATAATTAGGAGAGCAAATAATTGAACTTAAAGAATTTACTATGCAAATTCCTATAGTGCGTCGCCCAAGTCAGCACCCGGTATATTGACGAGAAACCGGTTAGATAAATGCTGCATGACATATTGCCAATGAATACGGTCTTAGGGCAATGGGTGTCTGGATTGTTGGCACCCTTGACAAACAGAATCAAGTGAACATTTTTTGTCAGCTTTTAGCCCGTCCCGATGCAGATTCTGACAGCTTTTCTGACAGGCTCGTCACAATGGACTAAAGTTGAGTCCACCACTATCACTCTGTTACCAAACCAACTCGTATGTGACAGCATTTACTCTCCGCCTCGAAAGAAGTTAAGAACGAAATCGTTAGCAGGAAGAGTGCTGTTTTCCGTTATTTGGGATTGTCGATACGTCCTTGTTAATGACCTTCTTGGATATAATGATACCATCAATGGTAAATGTCACTACGTCTTTCTAACAAATTCCAAGAACAAATAAAAAAACGCTATGGTCGAGTGCGAAGAGGAGTGCTCCTACAGCACGACAACGCGACGTCACACAACTGCGTTGCAGCGACGGAAAGAGTTAAGTAACAAACGACTTCCGGGATTGTACCTTGTCATGATTGAGATCGAAGAACTCAACGTTTCGCTCACTTTCGTAAGGGACTTCATCACATTGAGTTACCGTGCTCTTCTATCCCTTCCCTTGCAAAGAGTTTCGCCTCTGGCGTGGTTAACACGTTGAGTTATCGTGCTCTTTTGCTTTTTCCTCCTGATGAAGCCCTTTACAGAAGTGGGCGAAACGTTGAGTTCTTTGATCTCAATCATGACACGGTCCAATCCCGGAAGTCGTTTGTTACTTAATGACAATGGCCGTGAAAGCCTTAGACATCGACATTAAGAGCTGCTAAACTGAGCTTTAAAATCCTTCTACACCCAGCCTATTTACTAGATTTCGCACCCTCGAATTTCTTTCTGCTCCGGAAATTAAAAGTTCGCCTGCGGGAAATGCATTTCAGGACTATGACAGCTTAAAACTGAGGACTTCATTAAGGAGAGGATTACAAAGTTGAAACATCGTTTGGTTAAGTGCGTCGATTTGGTAGGAGACTACGAGTATATAGAGAAGACCTAAGGTGTGATTGGAATCAGAATTAAAGCATTGGTTGTTCTGGAAAATTACAAAATAATCCCTTTCTTTCACAATAGCAGCTCAACACACTTCTAGAAGCTTAAAAGTAGTGATGGGCATAACTGGACAATTTTCATAACCGAATTATTTGCATTCGAATGGTATTAATAACCGAATGATTATTTGAATAATCATTCGAATAAATTTTGGCTCTCAATTCGTTTCGATTTCGCCGGTTTTCCGGTTGGCGGTTTGCCGGTTGGCGGTTCACCGTCATCTGCATCGGCATCGTAACTTGCAGATAGCAGAGGAACTCAGTTAATCGTTAATTATAATAATTGTATAAATGATTTTTATTTGATTTCTAAGGAGTTTAAACCATTGAGAGTAGCTATATCAATACTAATCATAAAGAAATTATAAATATGAGAATACAAAGTATCTATTGAATCTATTTTTAGTTCCTAAAATTCTCTACCAGCCACCCTTCCCTTTTCGCTTGCACATCATACAGGTATATTTTAGAATCCATAATTTATCTACGTTCAGCCTTCCGCGGTTCTAAGGACGCACACTTAAAATTTTAAACATCGAAATCCACTTCTTGTCCGACGTTCATATCATATGACGACGGATGGGCATCGACTGCTCCGTTATTTAAAATTAAATATAAATCTGTTACGATATTGGAAAATCTTATTTCGCTTTCTGTTTATCCCTTATTAGTCATAATCAACCGCGTTTCGAAGCAAAAATTTAGGCCGTTATAAATTAATACCAACACAGCTTCGGCAAATCTCATACTCAGCAGACCGTTATCTTTAATAGGAACGGCCCCATAAATTTAACTGGTCGACTGGGAGTCTCAAATGTGTTAATAACATCAACAAGCAGCCGCGAGACTCACTTGGGTCAATCAGTACAATCTGCCTTGCTTATGGTTGTGAATGACGTATTATTTACAGAATTTCGATCACTCGCAAGTCGCTGAGATACGGCACGTAGTACGTATCAGGAGGAGGTTATTTTTCATTCGAATACTTGGAACGAAAACCGAGTTACACAGGTTATTTCAATAACCGGATAAACGGATATTTTTCATTCGAATAAGCCCATCACTACTTAAAAGTATAATCACTACACTAAGTAAGCTCTTCTAGCTTCATACAAATTAAAATCAATCGTTTACACTAAAGGCGAATTGAACAACTGCAATTTTAATTCACTCTCTCTTTTACATAGCATCAACACTCGTAAATAGGCACTGACCACATTAAGGGAAAACTGAACAGAAAGGACATGTTTGTTATGTGAGCTCAATGTTGGGGTTAGTATAATGTAAGAAACTAAATATCAGGCAATAGCCTTATATATCTGCTTCTTTAAAGCATACAGACTGTAAATGGTAAAAGTTATGAACATATGCTGTATATGTTGAGCTATGTTTGTTTATGCTAAGCAATAAGGAAAATTGAACTGCAGAGTAGAAAAACAAAAAGCAAATGGAAAATGTCAAAGTCCTTAAGGCGCAGGTATTGCTTTAAAAAGTTTACTAAATTATTTAAAATACGAGGGTTGATTAAGGCGTAATATCTCCAATTCGCTAAAGTAAGATTGAGAAAATATTGAATAATGAAAGTGGTAACTATACAAGGTGTTTCAAAAATGTCTGCCAAAGGGGGCTGGAACGGTTCAATTACCCTTTCTTTTTTGTGGGTGGTTTTATCTAATACATTTATCAAAAATCTCAAAGCTTGATTTATCTTACATAAAAAAGGTATTCTTGTTAAAATGTTTTAAAGTTGACCGTTTTCGTGTAATTTGCAGTTGAATGTTAACGTGTTTTTCAAGCTTTGAAATTACTTGTCCAAAATGCCTTCGAAAATCTTTTGAGTAGGCCTAGATATGACTTAAACAAAACATTTTAACAAGAATGCCTTATTTATGTAAGATAAATCAAGCTTTGAGAGTTTTGATAAATGTATTAGATAAAACCACGCACATAAAGGATAGGGTAATTGAACCATTTCAGCCCCCTTGTAAGTTACTCCCCTAAATAAAATATGAAGATTCTAACCAATTAGTAATATTTCTCATAAAAAACTACGCTCATGTGTCAAATTTCATTAAGTTACCTGTACCAGTTTCGAAGAAAATGCTAAAAAACCATTTTTGAAAGTCTTCTAGGGGCTGTAGCTCCTTGGGAGTGCATTTTCGGAAATAGTTTTATAGAGTACTACACTTATTTTTTGATGTACTATACGTCCTAGAAATTTTGGCAGACATTTTTGAAACACCTTTATATTGTGTCCTCGGGTTACTGCCCGGGAAGGAAAAACTTTTTTATTTTTCGAATTTTCTAAGAAGGTAATTCTTTATAATAACAATTGCTACTTATAAGAACTATAGGTAGTGTTTTGGAGACATTTGAAATTTGACATATGGGCTGTTTAGGAATTAAGAAAATATTAAAATAGTTAAATAGTAAAATAAGATGCCTTTAATCTTGACTTTATAGGGGAATATTATAAGAAAAGGTTATTTGCAACAATAAAATAAGTTCAAATTCAAAATTTTTGTGTCATGTTCGCAACTTGTGGTTTCATAGTTTTAAATAATGTGACTATAATGATGCAGCCAGGTATTCACAAAACAATTAAATCTGTCAATAAATTGATAGCTGTCAGTATATCTGAATAATCTTCATTAGAAACTAAAATTGAAGTATCAAAAAATGCTAATTCTGCGGAAAATGATTTCTATTGTATGTATGATGTTGTTATGGTTAGGTATTCATAGCAGGCGGTAGCAGAAATTTGTGATAAAGAGTGGCCAAAGATATTAAAATCGGTCGTTCTGCAGTGAAACGGATTGTTATACGATTCAACGAAACAGGGCTGCAGCCGAAAAACTGTAAAGGGCTTTACTCGTAAGTGGATGTTGTGACACAACCATTTTAAAAATCAAAGAAAACTAAGGGTAAAAATATTGAAACAATAAAATGAAACAATTGGTTATGCGAATTAAACAAATTTCAAATAAAAAAATTAGCGGTGATGGGACTTCAACTACAGAGCCTACGAATGCGAATTTAAATCCGGACATTTGATCAACAAGACCATTGAGAACCTCTCCCGGCTTTGCAATGCGCGGCTGTATTTAACAGAAGGGTCTTATTGTTCAAACTTGTTAACTCATTTACGACATTACACTGTATCTGTTGGACCCAATTTTCGTCAAGTGTAAAGTTTGAGCTGTGTGCAAATTATTACTATTATGTATTTCTCAGTGAACGCACAACTAAACAAGAATTAATTTTTTCAAGGTGCTCACCCGGTATATATTTCTCCAAAATTTTCTCGATTTTATACCCGATTGATATATAATCTGGATGCAAAAAATTGTCTTGCTCCAACAAAAAGTTTTTGAGTTATACTGCCAACAGGCAGACAGACAGACGGAATTGAGAAAAACTGTTTTTCATCATCTAGGGACTGTGAAACGTGAAGATCTGAAGAAATCGTCTTTTATACGAGGGAAGTAAAAAAAGAAAAGGAGAAATATAACGAAGAGGATTCTGCTACCATAATTACCGTTAACGATATTAGAAATTTCCCAAAATATTGTCACTTAAGAAACATTCTCAAATTTTCAGAAAATTGTATACTTCAGATGAAGGTAATAATGCCAAATGTTTAGATTTTTGTTTATGGGTCGGACAAAATGTGATTGACGACAGATATTTTGCCAGAAATACATTTTTTATCTACAACTGCCAAATAATAAGTGCATTATGTATCCAACTCGAAATACGTAAAGGGGTTCATATTATTATACCAGTGGAATACGAAATTTCATATTCCGCAGGGTATATTTTTAATGAGTAGGCTACATTGTCAATAAATGACATTAACGTCAATTTAATCAAAATGTGATTTATTTTATTGAAACTTGTAAGAGTGTTTAAGTACTAATACTCAAACTTCGAAACAACGGGGAAATAAGTAACAACATTTCTAGGAATCGCAAATCCAGAAAGTTACACAGGAAATTTTTTGCCACACTATATGTTGATGAAGAAGCGACCATGGCAGCTTTAAAATGCCAAAGTTAGATTGCTCATTAAAAGAGAAATAAAATGGGCGCAGCTAGAACGATTTTGAAACAGATCCAACCAAATTCTGTTACTAATGTGTGTGCTTCTAATCCATATGCTTCTATTAGTGCTTTTAATTTCGATATTGCTAATACCCCTATAAATTTCACAAATTGCAATCATATTGCTATAATTATTACTTTTATAGGTAAATAAATTATTCTGTTGATGCAAGTTGTTCATAGATACTTTTATAAACTATTGAAAGGAAATCTCGATTGATACGTTTTACATATGTTATCAAGTTGATTAAACTTAATCATCAAGAAAACCGTTAGGTACCTGTCATTATCAAAGCTATATAATTGCAGACAAAATATTGTATTTGATGCTCATATAATAGCTGTATTACATCTGGATGATTACAACACTCGCTTTTAGCTACTGTGTAAACTTCATTCTCGTGTAATACAGCTTACATTATTTGCTTGTTAAATAGAATACTATTCATATGAACCAACTTTTACAACACAAAATCTAAATTTTCGTGTTCACAACAGAAAACTTAATGGCTGCTGGGCGGTTTCATATAATTATAGCATAATCGGTCACTAATTTTTTGACGATAATGTTAATTAAAATTTTTATTTCGAAATGCTGGAAAATTATTTAAATGAATGCCTCAAATGTCTTTAACCGAGGAAAAAACGTTATTTTCAACATGATGGTTGTCCCTTGTCATTCAACTATTCTTGTTCGTACTCGGTTGAACGATAATTTTGTTGGTACATGGATAGGCAGATATGGGCCCATCCTAGCCACCTCGGAGCCCGAATTTATCTATCATGGACTTTTACGTGTGGAGATACTGAAAGGATTTTTTTTATGAAAGAATTGATTTCGAGAATGATGCTGAACCACTAAAAATATCAAATCAGAGAATATGTTGCCACCACAAAATAAAAACAGCTGTAAGGAGTTTGAAAAGAGAATGGAAAATGCGTAAATGTATGTGCGATACCGTTTGAACATTTATTTAATTTTTGTTTATGGATTTTGTTATATTAATTACATAAAAATATAATTTCCAAATATAAAACTTAAATTTCGTGTTGAGACTTGTTTTCATTAAAAGTCACTTTTTTCATGTCTGGGAAAAAACACGATTTCTACGATACCAAAATCGTTACAGAAATAATGAATTATTCCCTAGAGGAGAGAAATTTACCTAGGGAGTTTTAATTATGACTGAAACAATTATGTCAAATTCGAGGTTATCAGGTTAGGTTTTGCGTCCGTCTGTGTCAAAACTGATGCAAAACCTAACCTGATAACCTTGAACTTGACATAGACTTACAGTGCCACCAACTTTAAAATTTAAAAATGTTAATAAATTACGTTTTAAAAAACCAAGTTTGTAGTTTTAAATCTTCCTGCAAGGTGGAAAAAATAGTACATATATGCAATATGAAGAGACTGCTATTTTGCTTCAGTGCTATGTGACTCCCGGGCTTCGCCCTCGAGTCACAATTTGCACCTCAGCAAAGTAACGCATTTCTCTCCCCCATTGCATAATCTACTATTTCTTATAGCATTATTCTCTAAAGTCAAAATTAAAGCTACTCTCTCCTTAGCTATTTTTATATTATTTTAATTTCTAAGCACCCTGTATATCACATTTCAAATCTCTCTATGGCGCAGTGAATCTATAACCAACAATACTTATTATGAAGAATAAATTTTTCGAAAACAAAAGATATACAATTAATAAACACGACTCGTTTTTAAAATTACAAAAATGAAAGAAACGTGCGTAGGCAAATAATAAAAAAATTCCCCTGGTAGCACTAATGAAAGGATCTCAACGCTGGAAATTTGAAACAAAGCTAAAAGCGTACTTATTTGTAAAGTACACAAGGGCTTATGATCATCAAGTTACTAATAATACAGTCAGTCAGCTTAGATTTAGGTGTTTATGGTAATAGGATTTTGTATAGAGTTCTGATATGTAGCTTGGCAGTTGTGTAGGTAGCTACTGCTTAAATCCCACACGTTCAGACGGAATGGCCGTATTATAAAACTTTAAATACTAAGTTAATTCAGGCTGAATATTATACATTTATAAATAACCGGTAGCATCTGCAAGATTAAAGCAGCGTTCTCGCAGTTCACATGCAGTTTATTTCTATAGCTCGTGGGTGTTATCACAATTTACGTTACGCATCCGCATTTTCAAAACGATTAATAATAGTTCTTTGTAATGCAATCCGGTTTTCTTACACTACTTTTTATTAAACATTTCTTTATAAACAGTTAGCACTGTACTCACCATACATATAATATTTTTGTAACCTACAGTATAAGTTCTTGCAAGAGCAACAACATGAAAATTATTCTAATAAAACAGCAGTCGTAAAAAATCACGTCTCAGAAGAAACTACCAACATTTGATTTTATGCTGAGTAACTCTCACATAGTTAAGCTCCGCAATTCCTGGAGAAAGAATAAACAGGTTAGGACTGGTGCAATTTTTTGTGGACATTAAGACTTAATTACCGGAAAAATTTTAAGGAAGCAATATCGCGGCCGGATGAAGATTTAATTACGTCATCAAAATTTTGCAGCTGAAGCAAAAAATGTGGCTCAAACTAAGATAAAATGTCATAAATTTTTATCGTCCTATATATCGTTGCGCTCCCGAAATCGTAAAGCGAAGTTAACAAAAGGCAGAATCGAACGGTTTCAGGCCGCAAAATTCTGTTGTGTTTTATTAATGCGTTAAATCACCACTTTTATTTCGAAATAGAATTTCAATAGTTGTAATAAAGAAACCTTTTGTCCTACTCCAAACCTAATAGCAACAAATTGTTATTTAAACAGCAATACTGTTTGTGCATTAAGCTAGTAATGTACTTCTTACGGATTGGTAAAATGAATAAATATGTAAAAAGCGTATTAAATCCACACATATAAAATGCAGCAGTTCAAGCAAACTTAGTCATAAACACTGTATGCTGTACTGTACAAGTGTACATACTACTCGTAATTACTCTTACTCATATATCAAGAAAAAATAAATACCTGCTGGCGAAAACAATACTTTCATTTATGACTTCCCGAAACCATAGCAATCTCTAGGGAGTGATACAGCCATGTAGTCCGTAGCTGACGAAAATATATCGAAGTAATCCCTTTACTACAGACTAGGATCAGGATACCTATCTGTTATTTCCTTATGATATTTCGGAGAGGTTAGGTATAAGAAATATCAGCAGCAAGTTTACAGTTTAGCGCTCCATGATTATACGAAGTCAAACAAACATATGAACTACTCCCAATATTTAAAAAGGACCAAAAATCGAGTGTCGACAACTTTGTTTTAAATTTTAAGAGTCCCAAGAAATTCTCATTAGTAATATAACAAGGGCGAGACATACTTAACCATAATTTTACACACGCCAAGGGTCGAATACTGGTTGCAATAAAAACTGCTCCGAGGGTTTGCCCGAGGGCAGTTTTCTAAGGGCAACCAGCACGATGACTTTTGGCACGGACAAAACTATTTGTAAGTAGATCGCCCGTGTTTATATTTTAAAGATTATTACACAAAACTCGTATACGAATTATGATTTAAAATTGACCTAATAACGCCAAAAAACTCAAGTAGCTTGTTTCTTATATTTCTACTTTTAATTATGACACCTCGCACGGGGTCGAATATCATACCTAGGGTGCGTATCACTTGATAAGCATCCCTAGGGTGCTTATCAGGTAATCAGTTCGAAATTGGTTGATTTTAAAAAAATTTATGGTTCTCACTTGAGTGTAATAATCACTTCCAATTATGCAAATCCGGCTGTCTTGCGTCAACACTTCTTATTGATTTCTTCAGATCGAACGAATTAAGAATCACTAGAAACGAATATGTTCATACTTAAATATTTATAGTTGTATAACCGATTAAATAAATGGGAGATGACATAGCAGTCGATATCGAAATAAGCAAACAAACTAAAAAGAGATACTAAAATTTATGAAAACAAACAGGATTGATTACTAAGTAAAATATGTATGTAAACACGAAAATATACAATTTAAGAAATAGAAGAAGACTACAAAGAAAGCAATTAAAATTCGAAAAAGGCAAGAGAAAAAAGAGATTAATATCAAACAAAAAAAATACTGAGTGACGATATATAAAATATGGAGAGCTGCTCAAACGTACTTGAAATGGGCTTTTATGCTACTTCAAAATAGTGGTTAGTCGATAATTATTTAGAGTAAGAGCTACACGAATTATTAGACTGAAAACCAAGATTGCTTCCCTTCAGAATTCGAGACAGAAAAGTCAAGCTCCAGGTGTTCACAACTGCTGTAACCTTGAAGAAACATTAGCGGAGTCCAAGGAAAAACGGTAAGCTAGAGCTCGGTCACCTATCTTTGCTTTCACCTAATCATTTCGTAATAAAAATACGTCCTGCATATTTACTTTACAATAAAATAATAAAAAAGACAAAAACTGATACTTAAAACACTATAATTAACACACCAAGTTACATGAAATTTTTGTGCAGCAATCATAGGACTAATTTCAGCTAATTACTTTCCTATATGAACTCGCAAAAATAAAAACTATGGAAATATTGACTTCAAACACGCAGACGGCAGCCAAAAAGCATTCAAATTCTCTGAAAGGGTTACTAAATCGTAAATTCATTAAAAAACAAATTTAAACGGTACCTACCACTTCGAACACAAACTGAAACCTAACCATGCAAGCACTTCAAAAAGAACGGTCAATTGGCGATACGAAATACAAAATGTATACAGCATACAATAGTAGTATAATTGCATGTTAAGAGCTGAAAGTGCACTTTTGCCGCTTACGGATGAATATCATGCAAAACCGGCAAGATCACTTTTATCTCGAAATATACATATTATTTTTTCGACGATGAAGCATATCATTAAGGCAAAAATAATCATAAATAATAATAATAAATGATAGTAAAAATAATAAATTTGAAATTGCTCGAGTAGTATCTTACATGTGATGCGATTGTTTAAACAAATAACAAGCATTGTCAAAGAAACACCCTGGGATAGCTAACTATTTTGCTCACAAGGAAACCCAAAACGCTTGGCGAGCGGCAAAATACTGAAAACGCTGGCTAAGCGGGGAATGCCAACTTTATATTGTCATATGACAGTTGGAAAAATCTACCTTCGATGTCAGTCGTCGAAAAAAATCGTTACAATACCTCAAGCAATGAAAGGAATGCATGCATCCAGCAATTTTCTTAACAGATCTATGATACACTTAGAACAGTCCAGAAGAGGGCATCAAAATGGAGAAGGAGAGACAAGTATCTTATATATATGCATATAGTTTTTCTTTAAATATGGAGAATAAATGCAGTCTGCTGGAGAAACAAACAAAGTGGAAAAAATATAAACTAAAATCAAGAATGTAACAGAGGCAACAATAGAAAAAATAGTGACAAAACTGAAGAAAAAATAAACAACTAATTGAACAAACAAAGAATCGAAATATGGAGAAAAAGGTATGCAGAAAAGCCAGGAGACACTTTAGTGGAATAATATCAGCAAAATAGAGCAAAGAAGTCCGTTCAAAAGAAGAGGAATTGCCGTCAAAAATTTAAACAAAAAAAGATTATAATAGCAGGACTGTATATTACAAGGATAAGACTGGAAATTAATCTTTTACCAACAAAAACTAATTATAAGAAGATGGAAAGAAATATTCAATAAAACATTGAATACTAGGGAAGATTGTCAAATGGAAAGATTTGAACAAGGGTAAAAAAAGAAAAATGCAGTACAGAAAGTAGGATGTTAGCAATTTATTCATTTTCTGGGCGATCTTCCAAAAAAAAATGAACAGCGGGTACACTTAGGTACAAAAGCCGGCCGCCAGCTCAGTGGTAGGAGCCGTGTAGCTCTTTAAGAAGTTAAATGGTAGCACAAAATTAAATGCCCAGTGCGACAACAAATTTTTATAAGAACGGCGAATGCACCCTGGTATTTTAGCGAGAATTTGTAAACTCAATACTTAACATAAAATTACACTTCCTGAAAGATAGCTCCAAATATAGTAAGTAACCGTAACTAAACTCAACCCTGTTTACTGTCATAAAGATCATATAATTGCAGGAAAATATCACAGTACAAAGCATATAAATAATTATCACAATAATTTGCATAAAGCGGAATCGCATGGTTACTCTAATTTAATCAATTACATACAATGAAATACTTACAGTTTTACAATACACTACGGCAATACTACAAATTGCACATATTAAAAGGGCTGCCTAACAGGTCACTTGGCCAGCAAATGTTCCTAGGGCTCAGTCTTGGAGGAAACATAAACGCGGTTCCAAGCCAATAAACTCGTGCGGCCGTAGCTGGCTGTTTCAGCGCGATCAGCACCGCGACGGCGAGGTTGGAATGCCAAACCAGAAGGTAAATACCCCCAGAACGTGTTCGCTCTTGTGCTCTAAGAAGGCGCCGGCAACAAGAGGTCCGACAAACGTCTGCAGCGGTCGCCGTGGACGCGGAGAACAATCGAAAGTCAGGCCTGCTTCGGAGCGGCGATTTGGCCCAAAATTTACTTCGCTCTAGCGATCGAAACCGGCGTTTAATGCCTGGCACTACTTGTTGTGAAAAAGGAAACAGGAGGAACAGGAGATAAAATACAGAACTAAAATGGGTCTTAGGGCGTCTAGATTACTCACTCCAGATACGATCCGGGCCACATGAGATGACTCGTGGTTGCAAATAAAATCCGCACAAGACGTAGAAATAAACTTCCTTCTCGCGAGCTCGGGGCATCAAAGACACGAAAACGTAAAGGCTTGCATTTCACCAATACACAAAACTAATCATAGCCTTAATAAACATCCCCAAAAGCTCTTCCCGAAAATTATTAACTACCATGCCTGCTTGAAAGCTGCAATCGGAAAAGAACGCGCCCGAAAACCACAATCTGCGCCTAAAGATAAAAGCTCATCGAGGTTATCGTGGCCAACACGATCCAAGTCGCGCGGCGCGCGGAAAATACCATTCGAATTTTAATTTGAAACGCGGCGTAATTGAAACGTAATAAGTACATCAACAAAGGAGAAAGTTGTAGAGCAGATAATAAAATAAAGAAATAACATGGCAGCAGGTCAAAATGACGTACATTCGGAATATCTAAAACCTCGTAGCAAAGGACTTCAGGTCAAAACGAATTAAAACAGCCTGAGTATGTAAATAAACACCTGAAAATAAAGAAATGCAGTACTAACACCAATTTATACAAAAGGAGAGAAGACTGGCATTAGAGATCCCATTAGGAGAATGTGCCACTTGTACAACGAGAAGATGAATGTCCTGGACATGTTTTTTGACTCTCAGCATACATTCAAAGATAAAGTTAGGCTAACTATTACATGAACACCTATTTCATGAAACATTTCCTGATTAACATTGCCTTTAAATCTAACAACTATGTTGTGAACTTAGATTAAGTTAATTTAGTACTTTTATATTAGTGAGGAATGGTTTAGGATGCAGGCAAATTCTATTGCCATATAAGAATTTTTCTGTTAACAAACGTCTGTATCTGTGTTTCCTCCAACAAACAAATAAAAATAAAAAAAGACGGAGTGCCATATATGGGAGCTTCCTCGCCAGATTCTAGTCAGAAAATATTCGCAATACTACCAAAGCTTAAACTTTAGAAGGTCCACATTTTGTTTCTAGATCATATATTATGATACCATTAAAAGAACAAAATATAAGAAGCCTCAGAAGACCTACAAATATCGAATAAGGTAGTACAAATTGTGAAAAATGATAATGCTTCACACATGAAACAAGGCAAGAATAAATGACATTCTACCCGAAAACTTTGAAGTGACGAAGACAGGGAGACTTCTGTCAACGATATTAATTAAGTACTTTATAAAGGATAACTAGAAATTCCGAAATAATACCCAATGGAACATTAATCAACAAAAGTCACGTACGCGAACGATCTGAGAAGGTTAATATCAGAACTACAGACAATATACTCCTAGAACAAGAGAACTGTACATTAATAAGGATAAGACGATGTAGATAGTCATAAAAGGCGGAGAAGAATACTAAAACAAAACACTGCCTAATTTACATGACGACCGAAAGATGCAAGTGCAGAGGATTACCAGTTTCGCATTTCTTCGTGCAGTTACAGATCTAAGAGATGAATCCAAATATTGAATCAATATTTGATGAAGGTCAAAGATGTGCAGGTGTCCTAAATAGTGTTCTAAAACCTAAACTGTAATAAGACCTACAGTTATACAGATTGTCTGCAGGTACTAAGTACACATGGTAACTAGATTCAGAGATGGTTTAAAATTTTAAGACAAGCAAACCGTCTCTGTATTTAGTTAACGTGTGTCAACAATCTGACTTTACTTTAGGTAATTTACATTCATGATCAGCTTTTGGATGCGTTTTTATGGTAAACCGTTGCTTCTAGCGAGTTTAATAAGATATACCCCTTTTAAGCAGAATAGAAAGGGAAAAAGATTTTTTCCAGTCGAAAATGACATACACCATGGCACAAAAAAGTTGCAGCGGTTTAACAGTGTCGTACAGGTCGCTTGTGACGCCTTCTAGAGGATACAACTGAATCGTTGATAAATTTTAAGTTTTCATGCCAAAAACCCTCGGATACGAAATTTCGTGAAATTAGCTGGAAGTGATGGAAAGATATTAAAAAAATGTGATTTATTTTTTTCAACTTTGACACCCTGTAGCTCCGTTAGTACTAAATTTTGGACTAAGGTAAGGTTAAATCAGCTTATTTTTGTCGAAATTAACTATATCTGAAGTTTGGCCCATTCTTTACCGAACACCCTGTATATGTAAAGAGTAATATCACTAATACTCAAAAAAGGAATCTAAAAGATTCCCAAATTCACATTGCTGGATATAAGATGCAAGAATGTAATTGCAATGTAAAATGCACTGCGAAAAGAATAGAATGTTGTTGCATTGAATTTCGGAAGAGGAAGGTCGACAACAGTACTTTAGACTTAATTTTAAAAAATATGGAAAAATGCTATAAACATAGCATAGGCTTATGACATTGTCCAAAGAATGGACTACTTTTAGATTATGCTGGAACTTAAAATAGAAGATTTGAAGTAACACTGGTGTAAGACGAGGCAACGTACTTTTAAACTCTTATATAGAAACTAATAAAAAAAAAGAGCACGAGAATGACATTGTTACAGAGGGCCTCTAGCCCGAGGTCTGTAAGCCAACCAAAGGTAAAAGACACGAATATATCCAGTGGTGCATACAATATTTTATTTAATCGCGTAATAGTCAAATTTGCATAAAATTTCAAAATGTCATATGTGCCATATGTCATATTTAAAATAAGAATCTGTAAGTAATATCAAGAATTGCCTGAATGTATGGTTGCTTAGACGTTTTTCTAGTTGCCTGGTTACCATGAGATTGAGGGAGAAATAATTTAAATTATGATTAGCTTTTCATATTTTATATCTGTGATGAAAATGAACAATATCATGTTGCTAGTAAATAAAATATATATCAATCTAGAAAGGAAAGCAAAATATACTGGTGGTAATTATTTTATAAAGTTTTCTATCTCTGAAGATACATTTTCAGTAAATAATAATTATTTATACAACGAGTAGCTTTTTTGCACGTGTGAGAAAATTTCAAGAATGAGCCGAAGGCGAATTCTTTAAATCTCACAAGTGCAAAAAAGAAGCTTTACATACGGGTTGTATACATAATTTTTTCGATTACCACATATTTATGCTAAAAAAGATTACAAAATGTCCACGTCATTTCAAATTGAAAACTCATTAAAAATCATGTTAGGTATGCTTTCATTGTTTTAAATTGAACACTCGCCAAATTTAACAAGCAGTTTTGACAGAAGTGTGCAATAAAGTGACAGATGTGTTTAATACAAATTACATAGTATGCAGTAATAACATGCTTTTGACCTATAGAAAGTGTCAAATAATAACCTCATTTGGAAAATGGTAGTCAAAAAACAAGTTTCCATGTCACTATAAGAGATTAATGCATACACTTTCATATTATCAAAACGATTGATGACAAGATTTCATTACAAACTAGCCAATTACAGTAATTGGCAAATACCTCACTGCAACGGGAGCTTGTCTACTTTAAGCTTTAAATCCAGAACAATAATCATAGTTAGCAGGAAGCATTAAAAATATTGTAATTTTTAATCCATGTGTATACGAGTTTGCTTTGAACTTACTACCGTTGGCGTTGTTTTGTAATACACCTGTGCAGCGTACCTATTTAATTAACATGAGAACTGGAATTACTGGTATTTCAAACATTAGGTATTATTTACATATTTACTTCATAGGGGATGCATCATTAGAGACACGTTGTATTTTACGAGAGAACAAAGGGGAGAGCACAGAAAATATTAGAGCAGAAAGTTTAAGCTCTTTCCAATGCGAGGATACCAATAATGCAGCTTCGAATGGGATTATCAAATAAATGAAGAAAAATCGGAAGTTTGCTCCTTGGGAACGACCAGAATTAATTATCCTTTATATCTATTCTTTTGAAATGCAAATTGCACAAACATGGCTTAATTTAATAAAGTCGTATTATGAAGAATTATGTGATTATACTCTTTAAATCTAGTTGCGGGCGTTTACTGGAAATCCAGAGATTTTTTATAGCACGCTATTGTTTTTATTTTATATTCTTTGGAAACAATTTGAACGGCAGAGTCGATACATTGTATGAGATATTTTTTGTTCGAAGAAATTGCGCGGCAAACTCCACTTCGACGTTGAATAATTGGCAGTACAGCAAGAGAAAGCCTCATTAGACGGCCTGATTGCCTATCAATCTTTTTCTATAAATTAGGCTGTATATCTTGTGCTGTGCCTAGTTTCGGAGATTGCTAAAAATTGCAAAATCTGCAATAAAATTGTTATTTATCTATGCCTACCTACGTATGTTATGAATATGTAAATGTAAATTAGAGTTATAGTAATTCATGTTTATAAAGATACAAGTATGCTGCTTCCTTGAGTGCCGATCCCAACATGCGTTTGCTTGGTACAGAGTGTTTCTAAATTGTAAGAATACTAATGATTTTCCTGCTGTTAATCAAGTTACGTGTACAGAGTATATGCTATTCGAGCACCGGCTTTAAAAAATTCGGTTTGAAAACGATTAGATTTAATTCCATAAGATGTTCATGAAATAATGCTTAGTTTTGCACTATCTAAAGTGTTCACCATCGTTTATTGTTATAGATACTGTATTACCTTTTGCTTCCAGTGTTTCTGATTACACCGATATTCATATTCAATACATTGAGTTGTGTTTAAGTTTATAGTCTATAATAATAAATCAGTGGCGCAGACTATGTGGGTACGCCGAGGATGCAGCACCCATAAAAATCTGGAGCGACACACGGCGATACCCAAATAACGAACTTGGTTGATTATAAACCTCGACTACCGCCTTGGATTATAAAGTTCGACCGCGTCCGATATTTCCTATATACCGGCCAGTGACGATAATAACTATTATCTTCATCGGTGTTATAGACTCTTAACCAAACTAATTTTAGTACCGTTATGAGCTTCATTAATGGATGGTAATGGATAGATATTACCGCACTCAGTGCGGTAATGAATATTACCGCACTCTTTTTTTATCAAGAAATACGTTGAACCAGGATTTATTGATGAAGATAAAATATTGAACAATACACGTCTGCTTATGGCACTTAAGGAGACTCGTTTGATTCCCGCAAAACTCGGCTCACCGCCTAGTTTTTGGCAATCAAACTCGTGTCGTTAAGATGCTCATAATCAAACTTGTATCGTTCATATATCTATAACAGTATTCGCGCATACATTACGGATTACAATCTCATAATACTATCATAATCAGTGTAGTTCTATCAAAACCCCAGTCAATAAGGAACAATATTAAATAGTATCAAGAACTATATAAAAATGAATTTCCTTGCATTCACTACGATAGATATTTAGCTATTGTGTTCCAGCATGTAAAAAATGTAGATTCGAATACATTTCTACCAACAGCAACTGTACCTTTCGCAGATAAAAATTTTATGAAATCATTAATTCTAACTGGATCCAGTCTGTGGTAAAAAGCTATCGAGAGTTATTTTAAAATACATGAACGAGGCAAATTTCATTCTTCAGAGAGCAACATTACAAGTATCTTTTATCATTTTCAATGCTAAATGAAAATTTAAAAAGTTATTCCAGTTCTAATCCAGATCATCTCTTCATTAAAATAGCTATATCAGCAAGGAATATTCCTCTTGTTCGGAATCATACCTATGAGGCATCAAATATACCTACTCCTTGTATGCGCAAATGTGTTTCTGAACTTGAAGCTTGGTTGCGACGTAGTAAATATGCATAACTGATTATTTCACGAGCAACCTAATCTACAGAAGTCCGATATAAAGTGAATCAAGTGATTAAAATATTGTCAATCATTATTAATGAAACAGTCGACTGGGCATAATGAGATATTGTGCAAGCTGTCTTGACACATTTTACACTTGAAAGACTGCGTTGAACAATGTTATGACGCAGCAGAAAACGCTAGTGGACGGATAACAGGCTTGCAAAGCAACATTATCGAAATGGAATCAAGAGCAGTACTTTTTCAATGTTACCAGGCTAAATATTAACTCTAAGTAGTTCTTAATGAGCTCATCTCGTTTGTCAGACAATTCCCGAACGAATAATCTACATTTATGTAAATGCTTGCAAGAAGACATTGGAACAACCACCCACATATTGTACGATATTGTCAGATGGTACGTCAGGCTGAAATCTCTAGAACATTAGAATGCAATTACCATGCACCCATAATGTTTTTTGAAGATGTATCATAAGAAAAAAGTAATTCTACTGGAAAAGCTAAAGTACGTCTCGCAAATTTACCGGAATTGAAAACGATGTTATTGAAGCATTGATTTCAATTTTAAACAGAGTTGAAGAGCTTAATTCTGTGCTGCATAACCAATCCTTATTTTATAGGACCATAAAATTTTTAGTGGGTCAAAAAAAGAGCAATGTATTTAAGTATCGATTAGCCACGATTGCTTAGAATGAGGAAAGATACCACGAAGTTATGATTACGGTAGTGTCTCTCATAAATTTAAAACACCGGGGGATATACAGCGGCTATGAACAGATATTTCTTTTTACTAAAAGATGTGGCCGTGTGACACCAGATTTTCATTCGTCAGCTCTCAAAATCAAGTGACTACTTGGATAAAATTGTATACAACCCAGTACAGGATACAAATATGCAAAAAGAAGGTGAAGCTTGATACACATCAGCTCGACAAATCTTAAGAGGAAGTTAACATTTACAACATTATAAAGTGTACAAATACAGACTAAGTTAAGTACAACCAACAAACAATTAAAAATATAACAATGACTAAACTAGTCTCCAAGGATGAAAATAATTAATTGTACCAATTTTAGCATTCCAATGAGCCCTAGAAAGTACTCATGGAGATCGTTAAGAGAACTGCGATTGACAGCAACAGTCCAATAACAGATGTAAAAACCCACGGTATTCTGAGGGAATCCAGGCAGGACCTGCATTAAGGCAGTTAAGAAGATACTAAGGACACATAATCAATATACACAGAATTCAACTGGTGTTAAAAGAAATAGAGACACTACACATTACGTAAACTCTTTCGTTGAGCTCCTAGAACGGCACACGTACAACGCGGCATGAGGACGCAGACCAAACCAAGGAAAATTAGGGGGCTCCGTCGTAGAACTTCGGGTTCGCGCTGCAATTCAGCCAAGGACGCCATATGCACGTGAAACTGTGCGAATTTCACATTAACAGCCGACAGTTATTTGGGTCTCCTAACTTACAGCTGTAAGGAAAGCCATAGATTACAAAACCTTTAAAAACGCGATACAATAGAAGCATAAAGTGAACTTACCCCAAAACCGGCCACGTGTCAAAAGAGTTCCAACGGCTTGCTCACCAGAATCCGTCAAGGTTAATGTGAGAGGAATTTCGCTCTTAAAGTCACCAGAGTAGCATTAAACCACTACATGAAGCGAAAGCTAACCCAGAAAAATCTCACCAAAAAGCCCGCTGAGCTTTGTGCGACCCAAAATGGAAGCTTAACTACTTGCAATTATAGGACGCAACGAAGAGAGCGAATCAGGACGCCGACGGGCCATTTTTATCATTTCACGCACCGATAAAAATTCATCACTCCGAGGAATGGCGTGCGCGGAGTTCAAAACATTCGCCATGTACCCCAAAATTAACCAGACAGCGCTCAATAACCCGTAAACCTATATTTCGATGACCTTTGTTTGTTTGTTTACTTTATTTTGGTACAAAATTTAATAAGTTAAATTAGGGCAAATCACCACACATTCTCAGGTTAATTTATTATTGTGCTTACTATGCCTGTCCGTAATTTACGGCTAGTTAAAACGAAATGTATTGGTTAATGTTTAAATAAATTGGTTGAATGCCCCTTTTTATATTTTATTGAATTCCAATATTTTATACTAGCTCACGGTAGACCACAAAAACTCTTTTCTCAAGTGGGATCAGAATTTAAGTATATTCAAAATGTATCCTTAATTTTAGGCTATTTATCTCAAAGTAGCTCATTTGCACGCTTTTAGTAAATAAGTTGTAACCTCAATCTGACATATAAAACACATAAAGCTGTTCGCGAAATATATCGATTATTTGAACGTTTTAATAGTGAAAATAGACGAGGAAGCGACCTTTGGGTTCCTACGCTTAATTGACTTGTAGTAGAAGATCTAAAATTTCAGATGCTCGGCTGCCGATCACACTCGAAGGCGATTTTGGGAAAATGTAAATTTATCGAACTGGCCGAGCAGTTGTACAATAAAATAGACCACTTTTTATATAGGTAAAACACTTTTATTATAGTAAAAACATTAATTAAAGAAGCACAAATTTTGGGGCAACAAGCTTCAATAATGTATTCAAAAGTTCTCTTTTTTTAATTAACAACAAAAAAGCATCACATTGCTATGTTACCGTGATCTTCTGCTATTAACTAGAAATTAGTTTTGATAACAAATAACTATGAACGGAGTAAAGTTTGAATACGTAAATCTTAAATTAACATTTTCTTAAATCAAAATATTGTCTTTTGCTTATAACTAGTTCCTTCGCGTTACACACACAAACGTTTTTTACAATCACTGCTCTGCTTTTTGCACTTTGTTTTTTTTATTAAAGCACTGGTATTTGAGTTCACCATTTTGTCACGTCACTTGCTTTTTTTCTCTTCCTGATTGCCTAGTTCTGGATTGCTCTTTGCAATTTTCTATTTTATTCTAATATTTCTTTTATCTACTTTTCAGCTTGCTAGCCTTTGCTTTTATTGATAAACTGCGTTCATTTATTATGCACATAACAAACCTTTTGTGTCAATTACTTTCGTTTGGTCTGGCTTTAAATGTGCACAAACCTATCATTTTGATTAAATTATTTTACTAAAACTTCAAATTCAAACCCTCTGAGATATGCTTTGCTTTTGCGTGCCTTTATCCGACTAACTACTGCTTCTCGCATCTCATTACCAATGCATTTAATACTTTTTTATTATACCTGCATCAAAATCGCCGTTTAAAGCACGCCTGAGCGTGCAAAAATAGGCGATTAAAGCTCGCCGAGCTTTAAAGGTTGTCAAGGAAACGACTGAATGCAACAACGGACATGGACGCGACGAAAACGTAAATAATTCTCGTAACTATAGTAGCAATATTATTATGGCCTCTCGATTTATCACGACAAAAATTATTTCTAAGTTTTTAGGGCGTAATATATTTCCAGTATTGGAGGTATAATAAAAAATAGCGTAAAGTATTCGTGGATAACTGGTCTTTAAAACACTTGCTCTATTTCGAGCACTTCGGCTACGCCGTCGTGCTCGAAAACTCGCGCGTGTTTTAAAGACCTTGTTATCCACTCATACTTTAATATACTATTATTATTGTTTAAAATTGCAATTATATAAAATATCTTAACTCTGTGCTTTATTGACTTGGTTGAATATTCTGCAGTGCAAACAGAGCCAAATTGTGGGCTTAAAACCATTTAAATATAGATATAGAGGCATTCTGACGATAACACGTGAGCTAGGTAAATAATAGATTTAAGAAGATATAGTGGGACTACTTTAGCTCGGTAAACTTAGTTTTTATATATTTTTTCGGGTTTGAGATTATTTACACTGCTTACAGCATTGAATATTTGAATTCTACTTGTCCTGTTGTGCTGAAAAGTTTTTTACAGTCTCTCTAATCTCTCTACTATGTTGCACTAAAACTTTCTCATATCATGACTCATTACTAATTGTGCAAGTGGATTTTAGAGAATTGTAAACAGAATGTATAGTGTTTTATCATCGGTTTCTAAACCATATTAGGGAATAGCCCACTAACCTAAATTAAAAATGTACGTGTATGCTTTCCATGCGTTTTTTATCACTATGCAAACTATTATTAACATTATAATCCTTCTTCTATTCAGAATACCTTGACTTGTACTTTGGTAACTATTATTTTATAATTTTACACTAATAATTTTTCAATTGCTCATAATGATATTGCTGCTCTGTTCGTATTAGCTGTACGACTGTACTGTTGTATAATTAATAGCAAGACAACTAAATGGTCAATTGTGTAAATTAGAAGCATTTAATAAGTAATATTAGTACACACTGTACACGCCAAGGTTTGCAGTTCTGTGAAGTAGGTTGTAACATGTTCATGTGTATTTGTTTTGACTGGCTGTTAGAGCTCCGTGAATGTAGTATAGCAAATTGAAGTCAGGTGTAAATAAGTTTTAACAAGTAACTACAATGTAGACCGATAGTAAAATTTCTTAAACTGGCACTTCGCCAGAAATTGTGCATTTAATGATATGTTCGGACAATCCTACTACTAGTTGATAAATTAACATATGGGGTCATATTGACCCCGACAGTATACGTAGCAATTACAAATTTAAATACTAAAATTTAAAAAAAGGGATAAAATTGCTTTATAGCAATTGAAGGTTTTACACTAAGAAACAATGTCACAGAGTGCCATTTGAAATAATAAAAACATGAAAAGGGTTTGGGGTCATATTAACCCCAAAAGAACAGCAGGATTAAAGAAAGCATAATGGACTTGGGTATTCACCCATTTTGAATATGTTGTATTACAGGTAGCATCGTATGTGGAATGGCAAACTAGATATAATACGGTGCAAAAAGGTTAACTTAACGAAGTATTATCAGTTAGCTTATATTCACGTACGTTGTGTTGGTTTAGCAGGCTGAACAGAAAAGATAGAGTTTGTTTATCTTTGTTTGTCCCGGATTATTAATACGAGGTGCGTTCAAATATGAGCGAGAATGAGTTTAAAACATCCTTATTATCAATGGAACAAAAACATGGCAAAGTACATTTTTTTCTATAATAATTTTCAAGGTCAACTTTCTAGGGGATTAGTTGCATTCCTGCAGGGTGCCTAGTTTTAATAATGTTGGTACATAGATTTTTAGTTCTTTTCTTCCACTAAAAAAATTATTGTCATTTTGACAGATATGTCATAATTTAATATCGCTTGCTTCATTTTTGCATTTAAAATATTTCTTGGTTTTCTTTTTTATCCGATTTTATTGATGATGATGATGATGATGATTCCATGTTAAAAAAAGAAATTTGTCAAGAGTTCAAATTAAGAAACTTTGACATTCAAAATTGACACATAACCATAATTTTGAAAAAGTTCTACCAACACGAGCTATAAAAATTTCCTAGCGTTTTAATCACATATCTACCAACATTGTAACACTTTGACAGTTATTATAGAAAAAAAACCTACTTTATATACTATTTTTCAACGTAGCCCCCCTCGACTGCAATACACTTCTGGAAGCTTACGTATACCATTTTTGAAGAAGCTGTTTGTTTGCGTGCGTATCCAGTTTTGCACAGTTGTAATGAGTTCATCATTATCCCAAAATTTATGACCACTTAAATACTCTACTCTCTGATGGAGATAAATCTGGACGGTATGTAGGAGTAGCCAGAAGTTCCCACTTTATTTTTCTCAGTGCTTCCTTCGTTAATGCGACTGCTTGGGGGCGCGCGTTGTCCTGAAGAAAACAAACGAAGCCCTGCCGTTTTTCTCGTTTGAAACGGATTGCTGGTTTTACCTTTTCAGTGAGAAATGTTGAATAATACTGGGAATTCATGGTTATTTGCCCTGGGAGAACATTCAGATAGAGTACACCCCTTGAATCCCAAAAAAAGCTAGCCATAATCTGTTGTTGGAAAAGTGGTGTGTTTCCACTGCATGGAAGCTCTTTTTGACTCAGGGGTGTAATGATGGAGCCACGTCTCATCTGTGGTTACAATAGAGTCTAAAAATGCATCTCTTTCCCGTTCGTATCTTTGCAAAAGTTGCGTAGCCACCAACAAACGGGCTTCTTCTTGCTCTGGGGTAAAGAGCCGGGGCACCCACATTGCACTAACTTTTTTGAACTTAACCTCGTTGTGAACAATTGCCTCAACACTACCCACACTTATGCCAACTTCTTCTGAAAATTTTCTCCCAGTTATCCGACTATCAACCCGAATAAGCTGATCGATCGAGCCAACATTGGCACGGATGTTTTCCGTCGTCTCAGATGGGGTATGTTTTCTACTCGATCCCGACATCCCGACCGTCTCCAAACTTTTTCGCCCAACCAAACACCCTTGCCTTGGACATAAATTTATCCTCAAGGTGTGCTTTAAGTCTTGTAAAAATTTCAGAGGGTACAACATTTTCTTTCGCCAGAAATTTAACGATTATGCGTAGTGCAACAAAACACGGCACTTCTTCCTCTGACATGCTAATTATTACTGGCAGATGTAACGAAGAAGAATTTGCTTGTCGAAACAGGTTAGAACATGACACAGATTGCTTGCTTCCATCCATTGTTTTCATTTCTCAAGGCAACTAGATTCTCACTCATATTTCAACGCTCCTCGTATATAGGTTGCAAAGAATATTTATATCATAATATTTTAAGCTTTGGTTGGAAATGGGGACTATTAATTGTGAAATGTTTATAGACCCATCTGATATAAACATCGATGCCGATGATGATACAAGTGGTAACAATTCTGGCGGGCTAACTGACAATTTTGTCGTCTTGTCAACTACACGCAAGAGCAGAAATTGGGCTGCCAATAATGATATAATTGTTCTTTATGGATCTCCTGCGAACCATCGTGTGTCACTGCCATTACCAGTAGAGGTACTGGTTTTTTAACGATTCCTCCTAATCTGATGTCAAGTCAAACTAGTAATTTAAGAGAAATTAGAGTTCCAGCGAGTATTGCTCCTGTTCTAAGATGGGAGCAAAATGCCAATATTCCGCGGCCAACATAATATTCAAATTCTAATTATTTTTGGACAGTGTATCGATGATGAGATAATTTAATTACCTGACCCAAAAGTGACTGCTAATGCAGTTCGCTGTTTCATAGCGATTTTATATGTTAGTGGATATAATGACGCGGGAACTAACATGGATAATGAAGCTGTGTCGGAGGTTATACGACGTGATAGATTTCTCCAAATTGTCCCATATTACGCTAATAATACGAAATTAGATACAATTGATAAAGTATAGAAGATCAACCTCTAATGGAAATGGCAAAAACGTATGAATAACACTGTATAGGAAGAAAACCTTGCATATGATGAGCGTATTGTTAAATATTTGAGCAGCTCCGAAGAGAAAAAATTAACTCTTCAATTATGATCGGTATCAAGGTCAGAGTCAAATGTACATTAGAAAAATATGTTCTCTTCATCAGTTCAGAAAAAATAAATCTGCCGTATACTTTTTCTCTGGTATCGCATTTTTTACATTTCTAAAATATGTTCATTTTCTACTCTCTTAATTATTCGCGAAAATCGAGAGCTGAAAATGTAACCCTGTCAGACAAATTGTCGTTTAAAAAGAAGAATCGCGATTGTTACGAATTCGCAACTCAAACAAAAAGCGAACTTTTGTTTTGTGAAATGGCTGAGAAATTCAGTTGTTAATAGTTTCGTCAAAGTAGGACGCTGATGCCGTCGAGAATGTGAAACGCTACTCACAGAAGGAAAAGAAAACAACAATGGTCGAACGACCAAATGTGGTAGCTCAGTAGAAGACATTCATGGAATGCGCCCATCAACATACAGTATAGGGGTACGAGGTAATAAATTATAATTGGTCTGTTGGTCATTTGGCTATTTGAAGTAACCGTGAACTACAGTTGAATCTTATACAAGGTTACTAACTCCAAAATACTACAGTTGCAATTTTGGAGGGAAATTACTACCGCATATTTGACAAGGTATGGAACCTCGCTTTGGGGTACCGGAAGATCTTTTATATCGATCGCTTCATCAGATAGTTGCGTATGTGGCGCTAGTAATATGACAGGATTGATCATTGATCATAATGCAAACCGATAAAAATAAAACGAAAAAAATGTGCCGGACCAAGATACAAATCAATGGGTAGAACGAGTGCGCATAATGCAACGTAGGGTTATGTAGGAGTGGGTTTATTCTTTTTCATATCCGATAAATGTATTTTTTGCACTACCATTTCCTCAAGAAGTGTCTTATTTGATGCTTCCTTTGGTCAAAAGTATGTTGTTGCTGCATACTATGCAATAAAAATATAATTGCACATTTCTATAAAACCATTTATTAAATTTACTTAGTTTTCAATGCATACCTAAAATGCTTTTGGTGAGCCTTCAATTTGAAATGATGTTGACTTTTCTTAATCTCGTTTAGAATAAAATGTAAAAATATGTAAAAAAACGCATAACTTGTGAGTCTTTGGCTCATTCTTTAAACTTCTAATAATTACAAGAAGTGGTGCTTGAAATACTCGTATAAATGACACTTATACAACACCTTATTATGACGCTATAACTATGCCGGTGTCAGCTGAATTATGTAAATCATAACACACACCTGAGTCTATGGGTACTATAATCTACTCCATGTCACTTTGACTTTTCACAGCTGTCAATACGAAATTTACGTTATTTTGGTATTTACTGTTGAATAAAATGTTGTGTATCACGCGTGTGTTATTACAAATAATTCACTCGCGTCACTTATCCGTAATATAACACATTTGCACCATGTATAAGTATTATCCAACACCTTTTATTATGACGCTATAATTCCGATGTCAGTTGAAGTATATAGGTTATGTACCACCCTTAAACGAGAAGTGGGCACAGCCCTAGCTAGCTCTAACTCTCGGCAGAAAATATGCTGTGAGTAAGGACTAGGCAGCGATCCTTATGCTTAAAACTGAACGGTAGCAACCCTAACCATCTGAACTTAAGGTCGGGAAGCTGTTTTTTGTAGTAATGGCAAGAGATCAGTAGGCACAAAAAATGTAGGCATGGAAGCAGGCCTAATTACCACGAAATTAGAACTCACAGAAAAAACTACAAGAAAAATTTCACCATAGCTAAAAATCGGCCTGATCGTGCATGAAAGAACGCCGCTGTGCATTCGCCAATTCAATTATTTTTGCGGCCCAACCGCCTTCGACGAGAGCTGGGATCAAAAAACAGCAACTCAAAAATTTTCGAGCCAGGTACGCTCTTATTAGAGGTCGAGCTTTCTTCGGAAAAACCCAACATGTACGCTTTGCATCGCCCGAAAGAAGCTCGAGGTAAATAAAATTAGAGATGCGGCTCCATCAACAAGCGGAATACCAAAGTAATGCATAAATGGGGCGTTGCAGTCATAAACGGTACGTGAGCGACATCTACTAAAACTCACTTGCGTGCCACTTTAAATTTCTACAGCTGTCAATAAATTTTTTTGTATTTATTGAGTTGTTGGATAAAATTTTGTATGGTACGTGTACCTATGCTATTACAAATAATTCACTCGAGAAATTACCCCACTCGGCCTGGCGGAGTCGACAGCTCAACTTTTCTTTCGTGGATTATTTTTAAAATAACTCACTTGTGACGTAACTATTTTGTGCAAGTTTATTTAATTTACACATTATAATTTACGTAGATATCTGATTTTGTTTACTTACTTATGTCATTAATTATTTTTTAGTTGTGTTGCCAAAACAGCGGTTACACTAAATTTTATGTCTTAATTGTTATGTAGGTAGTTTTTCTTTATAATACCAAATAATATTTATTAAACAAGTGTGGAATATAGCATATTGGTGAAGAAAGAAATAGTTTTTTGCGTGTCCATTATGCATTCCACACGAGTGAAATACAAAATTTTATCCAACAACTCAATAAGTCCCAAAAAACATAATTTTTGTATTGACAGCTGTGAAAACTCATATTGACAAATTAATTGGAAGTGGGCGATAGATATACAGGGTGATTCAAATTAAGTGCGCACCATTGCTATCTTTGTTATTATTAATTTTACAAAGTAGGTTAAATTAGCAAACTAGTAGTGTTTTGGCGCTGATTAATACAATTAATAAAAAAACTATCGAATAACTCGTTGGCGACAAAATTTAAAAAAATATATTGGTTAAATGAAACACCCTGTATATTTTTCAAAAACTTGAAATAAAAATTAATTTGTGATATAAAAGTCTTAATACACTTCCATTGTTTTAAAATGAATACTAAAGAAGTTATCGCAAGTTTTAGTTTATAAATAACTACAGGGACCGGCACAAACATATTAAACATTTTAACGTGCAATATCCCACTAAGGTTTTTATTCATACAAATGTGATGAATATCATTTTATTAAGTAGGCTCAGGAGTTTTGTTTTAATGTTTAAGTAATATGTAAAAATGCGTTTTAATGTGCAAAAGCGAGCTTATTGTGTTTAATTCAACAGGCGGCAGGATGTTCCATCGTACTTGACAATAAGACGATGGGTTCAGAAGTTTAGAGAATTTGGTTCACTTTGTAATAAAAAGCCACCGGGAGCCAGCGAACTGTCAATACTCCTGAAAATGTTGAGCGAGTGCGAGCCAGTGTTACTCAAAGTCCAAAACGGCCTATTCGACATCATGCTGCAGCACTGGAAATATCTGATAGGAGTATTAGACGAATTTTGACGTCAATAAAGTATCACCCATATAAAATGGTAGTCGTTCAAAAACTATCAAATATTCATAAAGACGGACGTCTTCAGTTTTGCAGACTCTTTAATGAATTGAATAATCGATTTCCAAACATTGCAAACCAGTTGTTTATGAACGACGAAGCCCATTTTCATTTGGAGGAGTCAGTTAATTCGCAAAACGTTCGCTACTGGGCTACTGATAATCCTTGTATACTCAAAGAAAAATCGCTACACTCTCCAAAAGTTACGGTTTGGTGCGCACTTTCTGCACGTCAGATTATCGGCCCGTATTTCTTTGAAGACCGAAATGGAAGAACAGTTACGGTTAATGGTGAACGTTACAGGGAGTTGATTCAGAATTTTTTGTTGCCTGAACTCTATAACCGAAACATAAATATTCGCAATGCCTCGTTTCAACAACATGGTGCGACAAGTCATACTGCAGCAGAAACAAGGCAACTTTTGCGTGATAATTTCCAAGACAAGCTGATTTCTCGATTTTAAAACATCTCCTGGCCTGCTAATAGTCCCGATTTGTCAGCTCCTGATTTCTTTCTTTGGGGCTATTCGAAAAGCCAAGTTTACCAAAATCGTCCTCATCCTCTAAATGAACTTAAAAACAATATTCGTCATGAAATTAAAAGTATTGGGCAAGATATACTAGAAAAAGTATTAATGAATGTTCTGAAGAAGAAGGTGGACATCTCCAGCACTCGATATTTAAATAAATAAACTCCCAAGTTTTGTGAACATACTCATGTGTTCGTTTTTTTTGTTATTATACTGTATAAAGAAGAAATTGTAAATAAAATGTTTAAGATGTGTCTGCCGGTCCCTGTACATACATTATTCTACTGTAAAAATTCATTGTAGGCTTGTTTGAAGTTTTTAATTGAAATAAATAAACAACACTAATCACTTTCGACAACCAAACGTACGACAAATTGATTTTGACAGTTCTGATGTTTACGTTATTGTTTTAGTAGCAGCCTACTATGAATTTTTCGTAAGTACGGTGTATTGTTGATATAGGTAAACTAAAATCTCCCCTAACTTCTTTGATATTCATTTTAAGACAATAGTGTATTAAGACTTTTATATCACAAATTAATTTTTATATTTTGCAATATATACAGGGTGTTTCATTAAAAAAAACTAAAAGTTTTTAATTTTGTCGCAAACTTGTTATTCGATTGTTTTTTTATTAATTGAAACACTACTAGTGTGCTAATTTAACCTACTTTGTAAAATTAATAATAACAAAGATAGCAATGGTGCGCACTTAATTTGAATCACCCTGTGTAGACAAAGAGCAAACAAATTTATACTTATAGTCGCGTGCCACTCGTTTTATAAATTTGGCTGTACTGAAGTGTATTGTTCGTGGGACTGTCAGTCTATGTCAAATTCCAGGTTAGCAGGTTAGGTTTTTTTGTTATCTGACAGACTGACGCAAAACTCAAACTACTACTGTCGAATTTGACATAGCATGACAATGCTATCAACAATACAGTAGTGAGTGACTTATGGTTTTATTTCACTTCTGAGTTATGGTCTTTACTTCACTAGTGGGCTATGGGCCAATTTAGAGGTCTAAAATAGATCGAATTGTAGCTTTTTAACTAGAAGGTGTTTGATAAAGATAATTTTCCAACTAAAGATTTTTCAAGCAAGCGGTATATTATGATTAAAGAAAAACAGAAAAAGATCCAACAAGCGTCTAAACTTGTCATATCGACACAGCTTACAAGTAGCTCGGTAACTAGTTAAGGAAAAAAAATTATTGTGTACGTGATTCTAAGAACGTGAACAAAATTGGAGAAAATAATAGCTATTTAGAAAACCAGTTAGAAAATTCCTCATTTTGGGGGACGAGCGTAACGAGATCCCACAAAGTCACACAAGTTACGCAAGATCGCATTTCCTAACGTGTTCCCTTCGGGATTTTTTCTAATTTCTTTATGTATTAAACTGATAAAATTATAAATGTCTTTTCAAATAGATGTCAACATATTGATTTTTTTGCATGTCATTTGATGTAATTTTCATCACTAGTTGTGAAATATTTTCATTTCCTAACTAGTCTCTAAACTTCAGTGGTAACACTGTATATGTCAAAATTAGAGAAAAATGATTCCGGAACTAATGGGTTAATCCACTATTTTCCTTTTTATTCCATTACCTACGTTAAAAGTATTCAGTTTGTTGCAAATACCTACACATTTAAAACTTTGTTATTATACAGAAGCGAAACTCTCATTTAATAATTGCTAATTTCATTTCATTTCGTTTTGCAAAAAAACAAGGACACTATGCTACCGGAGATATGCTTTAGCCTATTTTATAACTGGCTGATTATATGTACGAAGAAAAACGACTGTTAAACTTAGTAAATAATTGCTTTCTTTAAATCAAAACGCTTCTGATAATGCAGTTAAAGTAACCGTGTAGTTGAATGCACTACAGAAATATCTTGTTTTACAATAAACAAATTCGAGTTCTTCTTATAATAATTTTATAGGATACAAGCATAATTGCTGTAACTCTATCAGTTCGCTCTTTTTAACTTTTAACTAGTGCCAAATAAGGCAATCTATAACAAATTACTTAGTTTTAGAGGAGTGTAAGTGAGTAACTATTGCAGTTATAGTACAACCCGCATTAAAACTAGATAAAGGTGCTATTTTTCTGTATGGCGATATTTCGCATTTTCGATGAAATGTAACCGCAGGGAACGCGCTTGGATCACCGAAGTTGAAACTGAGAGTTGAAGTAATACCGTATATTCAAAACAAATATTTAGTATCAATCTTAAAAATATTTTGCGAAGACAAATATTCCAATCATTCATGAACTATAGCCAAAAGAATTCGCTCGTTTAACAATTTTGTTATCCCTTTTCGGTTTAGAAGTAGGTACCATTGATCTACTAAATTATATTAAATTTAAGTAAGTTATTTATTATGCATTGTTTATGTCGAGCATCTTAATAGAACATTTATTTTCTTTGTTGTTACAGAGGTTTTCGTCGCAACGCTATTACTCGTCTTACTCGCTTCGGCAGAATTCTTGCGAGCAAACATATATTTAGCACACAGCCCCGCCTCGGCCCAACATCATGTCCAACCTTCCGTTTGCCCGATCGACGTCCCTGTTCTATTTTTAAGTTTTGCATATCCTATCCCGTCCATTTTTCTATCAAGTTCCATCCAAAACCCCGCTCGATATCCCATAAGCTCCATTATTTCCCGGCGAAAACTTTGCTTACAAGACTTCGGCCTTGGCTGTAGAAGGTATGTTGAAATGGTTGGTGTTTTAAATGGGGTTGCGTTTATTGTATTCACCACGATAGCACTTTTGTTGTACTTGCAACTCGAACACACCCTAGTATTGTTGCCGATTTTGCACTTTACCATTTGCAAAATTCATGTTTCATGTGCACTTCTATGTAGTTATTATCACGTATTTGTTTGATGTACTAGTTAGAACTATTGTATTTAAAAATTGGTGGATCTTTTTGTCTTTCTAAATTGAACTAGATTTACTCTTGCCACTCTTCGTTTTAGCATGCCTACTAGCTGTTGTCTGTTTTCTTCAACTAGTATTACTGAAATGTATAAAAATTGTTTATGTAATCCACCAATAATGTTTGAAGAATTTTTCACTAAATTCAAAAGATTTTTCTTATAAATTTTCAATAATTATACGACAGTATTATTTTATACAATTAAAGGCAATATATCACACTAATAGTGCTAGTATTGCAATTTCAATGTTAATGACAATAGCTTTTGCCATTCCTAAAAACTTGTAAATTAATATGAAAAAAAGGTAATACCGCAAAAGAAGTGTCGAATAGATTGTTCTATTTAAATAAATGTATTATTTACTAATTCTTAAAAGGACGATCTATCCTTACAGACTACGCAAGGTAAGCGAATATGTAATGTTTAAGGCTTTCGCTATTACTCGAATGGTCAACATTAGAGTTAAATTTCCCACCCAGCATTTTTTTTCGCTCAATGTGATTAACACCTTGTGAACTCAAGCAAGGTTTTGACTTCATATAAAAGAATGGATATACAATTACCGCCATACGCAAAGCGATGGACGTAACTATGACACAAAAGGCTACAGAAAAATCCGCATCTCTAGTAGGCTTAGCCTTTCTACCGTAAAGGCTCAACTGATAAGAGAGGACAAGTGCTAAAACGATGCAACTGCAAATTATGTTTACGACCAATGAAACTTTTGGTGACGGCTTCTGATCAGTAAACGACAACACTTCAAGTTTAAAAACAGCTGGTGTATACTACATTCTTTGCTCTTGCGGCTCGAGTTATATTGGACAGACTGGTCATAACATTGTTCTAAGATTTCAAGAACATAAAGGCGATTGTAATCATAAACACATTACAAAATCAGCCGCAGCTGAGCATACATTTACAAATGGGTACACCTTAAAATTTGAACGGGCCGGACTACTTGCTGTAGTAGGTTATCACTTAACACGAATGATACGTGAAGCCATATAAATAAAAAATCACCCAAATAAGATAAACAAGGAAGATGTTTTTACGCTTAGTAAAATTTGGACTCGTGTCATTATTGGTTTAAAACATCACAACAGTTGCTGGTCAGTCGGTTACGCGCCGCTGACTCAAAGTCTATTGGACTTGAACGACCAATCAGTGTTACACCGTTCTGAACGGCTGGCACATAGGACTACAATTGCCTCCACGTCGATTTCCAAGTCTTAGAGCAATTTTGACTTTGATGATGCAAACTACAATGCCTTCCGAAACGTTAGTCTATATGGGTGTACAAACAGTAAAAAGGCCAAATATTCCTAATTATCCTTGTACACAAGGTATTATAACAACACGGAAATATCATGAATGGCTTTGAAGAGTCCATGAACCACCAAACAACATAATCATCACGTAGGTACCCCCTTGCTCGAGTTCACAAGCTGTTAGGCACATTAAGTCAAAAAATGCTGGGTATTTAGCTACCAAGACGACGCAGTGTAAGACGAAATTTAATTCGTATTAATATGATATTTTCTAAAAAATATTATTTATGAATCTTTGAATTTACTTCGAGAGTGCTTGTCACCGTTGCCGGTGATCTTGAGTCTCAATCAATTTCGCATAACATTCAACGAACGGATGTGAGTTCATGTGGACCGTGATTTTTTAAATTTTAAATATTAGAAATTGGACGTTCACCTATCTTTTATTTGTTTTCTTATATCTATTTCTCATTTATTACATATTCTTCTTTTGGTCTCAATTTTATATAATTCACTTTGAGCCCGGGTTCCGTCTAAACCCCAGACAGCATTTTAGGTATGTTAACATTTGTTTCAATTCTTTACAAGTTAGCGCGGGGATTTCTAGAAATTAGTTGGAAAATTAAACAATAACATTAACACCAATAAAATTTTTTATAAAATTAAACTTGCAACTCATTGTTCAAACTGTCGACTTTTCAGTTACATTATTTTGTTGTACATAACACGGTAAATTAAGAAGATGTCAGTTGCCTTGTCGCAATATACAGAATTCATTCGAAATTGACGAATACAGCTTTTGCGAATAGAATCGGTTCAATCGTCTTAAAATCTTTATTCGACTAAATATTATGTGGATTTCTATAACTGAAAATAACAGTATAAATACTAATGACTTTTTTATATAAATCAAATCCATTTTCGACAACCAATAAAATGCATAGAATTTCATTTTCTAACATGTAGGAGCCGTTTACAAGTCATGAGTTCTCGCTCTCAGCATACCCTTTTTATTGAAGCCTTCAAGATCCAAGTATCCACCAAATTCAATTGCACAGGATGTAGACGTTGAATGAAACTAGTAACTAACATGTAAGCAAACGAAATGAAATCAAGCATGGCTTTGAAATATTTGTTGTATGAATAATATGTTGGTGACACTGTAAGTCTATGTCAAATTCGAGGTTAGCAGGTTAGGTTTTCCGTCAGTTTTGACACAGACTGACGTAAAACCTAACCTGGAATTTGACATAGAGTTGCAGTGCCACCAACATATTATTCATACAACAAATATTTCAAAGCCAAGCTTGATTTCGTTTTCATTTGCTCACATGTTACATGGTTTTCATTTTTGCCACATGTACGATCACATCTCTAGTGATCAGTCCATAATACAACCAAGTGGCCAATATAATCTCCTCACATTATCAATCCTACCAAACGTAGTTCACCTTCTTAAAGTGGACGTGTGAAGTTATTCTTACGCGCGTTAACCAACAACGCCAAAAATTTATTACGTAACCGTTGGTGCAACTCGTTTCTCAAAGTAGTGAGAGACTTACAGCAGTAATGTATCTTGTCGGAATCGGACTCATCAATCGAAAGATCATAATCCACGTGGAATTCTCATAAATATAGAAGAAATCTCCAACTCTCCACCATCTTCAGTGACATAGCTTAGAGGTTTTTTTGTTTATGACCTCTTCCACAATTATTAAGAAGACTTCGAGTTCATTTTGTCTAAGCCTAACTTTCCCAGTTGTCCTTTTGATGAAATCTTTCATAGTGCGCATGAGTCGCTCCCAACATCAATCATACCTGGGGTACCACTTCTTAATAAATTCTTTGGACTTTTAGTCTTAAAACAGTTTCCTATAACTAATTCTCGTAGAATTTTCTTGTTAAGTGCAGACGTTTGGCAGCTACTTCTTTATTAGTAGGCAAAGGAAGATGGTTTTTAACTCAAGGAACTGAAATAACATATCGATCACCCTTCTTCCCGCTTAGCCCTCCAATACATTTCTTCTTATCCTGCTGCTCCGCTGTAGGCTTCACATCAGTTTTATAATGAATACGAATTATGCTTAGGTTCCACGAAAACATATCGACCATCCTTGTTCCAGCTTAGCCCTCCAAGTAATTTTTTCTTATCCTACTGTTCCGCTGTAGGCTTCACCTCAGTTTCATCTTGCATACAGAATATGCCTAGGTTCCACAATTATTGTGAAATGGAAAAGTAATTAACAACCCTTCATAATACACACACAAATAAGCCGTCCACGCTCACTCCTCTCAACCCTCCATAAAGCGTTCAGGCAAGCTTTTTCTCAATTGTCACAGCACCACAAGGAAGGGTAGCTATTTTTCCTGTTCATAGTCTTCCGTGCACGTCAGCCTACATATTTTATTCACTTCTTTTAGAACATTTGAAGTTGAATTTCAAACTTATGATCATCTCAATTGTTGATGATACAAGCATAACTCCCCGCCTTTCTCAACTGTCTGTGCCCCTTTAAAAAGGGAATAGCTTTCACTGCCTGTACTGTCAGTCTTAATCTCGCTGCTGTTGAATTTTTAAATACGATTCCCTAAATCTTCCATGTTTTCCCCATTACCTGCTGTGACCTGAAGCATATCTGATTAGTCATGCCAGTCATATTTTTAGCAGGCGCCATTGATACAGACAATACCTTTGGCTTTTCAGTAGAAGAGTTATCTTCCTTCTTATTGCCATAGAGATTTGAACACGCCACAGGATGATGCTCCTGTATGTATTCAAGCTTTGCTGCACATAGTCTTACAAAATGTTTTGATTTGAAGCTGGTAAAGTAAAACTTCTTGTTTTTCATAATGCCTTGTTTATTGTCCAACGACCAATGTTTGGCAGTCTAGCACCTTACTGCATGTTCTTCCCACACAAAAAAAGTTAGAAGTGTCATAACATAACAACTGTCACATGTGGGGTATATTATGGGTGCTTATTCTTTTTCCAAACGTTTCCCTTATTTTTCTACTCTACTTCAAATCCTGAACGTGATCAGTTTATCTTTCGCTGAATCTGCACTTCCTTATTCAAAAGTTTCATAAGAAAGTGCAGACAGCCCTCGGAGGCTCACATCATACAAAGATACCAGACAGCGCAAGCGTTGTTAAAAGTAAAAGTGAAAATAGTACAAAGACATCGAAGGTCACATTAACACTGCAATTTGGCGATTTAGTGAATTTAATATTACAATGTTAATACTCTTTGGCTATATGCAAGCATCTATTTAATATTTCTGATCATTGATGTTCGTGGAGTAGCTTTGTTTTCTCATGTCGTGCTCATTTTCTAACTTACGACACCTTCCTTCCTTTACATAAAAAACAGTTTTATTCTTTTGAATTGTTTGGGGTAAGCAGCTTTCTATAATATGTTAATTCATTAATATGTGGTACGCCACTGAGACTTTCAGTTTTAGTTATTGCCAACAGTGTTAAACGGGTTGTCTATATTCCGTGGTCCCGAGTCTTTGGAATACTTGACTCCACTATAATGGGGACAACTAGTTTGCAGGATCTACTTTTTCTAACTTATCTAAAACCAAGACAAAATCAATTATCTCTATTATATTTAGGGAACTTATTAAAGATACACAAAGGTTCTTGGATTCAAATGGTGTGGTTCTGCTAACCGTTCCAAAACCCAGATACAGGTCCCGTATCGTAACCTTAGAAATTTCACGCAGCCAGTTCTCGGGTGCAATTGCATCATATCGTGCACTTCGGCTGCTTCCAAGATCACTATTCGCTGGTGCGTCACTGCTGTACATTTACCCTAAAAAGCTGACGCCAAACAAGTTTACACTTGACCCTTGCGTCTTTAAATTCTACTATTTTATATAGGCTTGTTTCCTGCAAATAATGTTGGTCCAATTGTTTTATTTGCAAGAACTATTGTAGATTAAATTATTTATAAAATATATTAAAAATAAGCTCTTTCGAAAATATGTACTTTTAACTCGGAGTGTACGCTTACTCCTACACTGTATCGTATTCATGCTCGAAGTGAAACTTTTTCTAAGGTTTCGATGCGGGAGCTGTACGTTAAGGTACTAAACTCACGCTTTCGTGGTACAGAAACACTATTAAGCTAAATGCCATTTACTTGATTTAGTTGTCAAAAGATAAGATGCAGCTGCGTCGTTTTTTACACTGTGCATAACTAGACGTCATCAAATATATGTTATATGTTTTTAAACCGTAGGTACAAGAAGGGTGGATAATGCTATATCCGTCAATTTCGAATGGATGGAGTATCGTAACTCAAGAAACAGAATCAGACATAGGAAAAGTAT
The DNA here is from genome assembly GCA_940337035.1 of Agriotes lineatus. Classification (NCBI taxonomy): domain Eukaryota; kingdom Metazoa; phylum Arthropoda; class Insecta; order Coleoptera; family Elateridae; genus Agriotes; species Agriotes lineatus. Next base: position 124,546,969 of record OW679194.1, read on the forward strand.
AGCTTCCTAAGAACATAAATATTTTGCAGCAGTTCTACACGATAAAACTGAATGTTTTGGGAGCAGTTGTCACTGTGTGATTAATGTTATTACTGAAAGAAGTTTTAGATCAAATACAATCTCCAAGTTTTTTTATTGAATTACATCCGATTACACTATCAGGAAATTGGCTACTTATATAACACTAAAGCTTATTCATGTGAGTGCTGTTAAGGGAAGCAACTTCATAGGCTTATATTACAAGATTTAGATCTTATATACAAAACACTGAATTAAAATGGGTGTTAACGTTGCAAGATATTTTAATATCTTGTTTTTATATTTTTTGTTGGATGGTCGCCTTAACAACTAAATATAGGCGATGCGATTACAACAATATTTTAAGATGCCATTTCTAAATTGTTCAAGTCTGATGCACCCAACTTACATCGATTAGTCATATAACAGATTTTTTTTGTAACTTAAATGTAGTCTTCTGGGCAATTAAAGTAAAAAGTAAAGTTCGGTGTACGAACATGGCCTGAGACAAGTACTTAGTAAAAATAATTTAAAATTACTTGCATAAGTCAATTACTTCTTTTCAATTCCAAAACTGGGACTAGAAATGAAAAATATTGGTTTAACACTATATCATATGGATATCCATAACCTTCGATATATCAGTACAATCAGGTTGTACTAAATCAGTAGGAAGTGTTTCAACAGGTCCATATTTAGAGCAAGTTAATTAACAGATTTAGCTTCGAAAGGTAAGTTTTTCTTTTGTGTATTTAGGAAACAACTGCATCACTTTTTCTTTTCAATACTATGTAGTAGAAGAACTCTAGCATCATAATCTGATTGAAGGCGTATTTCTTTTGGTAGTTTCCGAAAACAGTTTAAAATAGTGAGTAGTGTGGAAGCTAACTTCATTCACAACAAGTAGTAAATTGTGATTAGGTCATTGTATAAAAACGATATTGAATTAATTGATCAAAACGCATTCAAAAACTAGACGTTCTCTATCCTTAGCTTGGTAATATGAATTGATGAATATCAAAAGCTACTACAGTACTATATCAACTCTTCTAATGGGCTATGTGCGTGTAATGAGTTACGTTCAGGTAGTCTTCTATAGCAGAGCTATAAAATACTTATATTCAACGAAATTAGGAGAAAATGTAATGAGTTCATTACTACTCCCAGTTCAAATATTTTAACAAAAAGAATTTAAAATCTTTTGTGAGTGTACACATTAATACAATTTTTATTCATGTGCTCTCATCAGATTTATCGAAGTACAATAATTTGAATAATTTTATGCTTTGCAAAGTTTTAGCAAATACATGAAATGCAATTTGAAGAAAGTTTAAAATCCACGCATATTTGAAGCGTTGATACTCTCAGATATGCTACACTAAGGTGTTAAGTTAAAAATAAATAGCAACTACCAACTATTTATAAAACAACTATGATATAAAAGTAAAATTTTTGTGTGGTTTTACGGACAGCCACCCTAAGTTTCGAAGTTTAATCACACCGAAGAGACATGACATAAATATAAACAGCAATTTAGTTAAGAAATCAACGGTGACCACATCAAAAATCTGAACGTTCCTTCTGAGGTTTGATAAAACTTTGTGCATCGACAAAAACTTTCTAGAGACACAGCTTCGAAAGTTCTTCCGATATTAAGTTTAACTTTCGCTTCTACTGACCACCGTAACTTTCAGTGGATGTTTTTATCCTTAAAAAATTGTGAAGCGCTAAGACTCTGGATCACTTCCCTCTAATGATCGAATAGCAACAACTTGTAGAATTGTTTTAAGAGATATTTGCTATTATTAGCAGATACTACGACTAACTAGCTAGACAGTAACTATGCTCGAAATCGGCAAACTATTAATCGCTGAAACAATGCGGTAAAGGTACAGACTCGAGAATTTCGGTATGTTATACTCGCACGGTTGTAACTCGGTGACAAAAAATTTTTAGCCACAATCACGTCAGAAGTACATTTCCTATAAGAGCTTCTCTAGTTCCGTAATTTACTAAAATATTTGGTTGAATGCAATATCAATATTTAAAAATAGTTCCGATTTCAGCAATTTTACAAATATCAATCATTTCTGTCGATACACTTTGCGTGACAGTTCAAATTACACTTTAATTAAACCTATGTCCCTTCACCACAATATCTAAGTCAAACAGAATTGGAACCTCACGACCATTTATTATGCAATAATTTTAATATATTTAAGATACTACAAAAACAAATCACTACTTTATGATAGACAGCAATTTTAGAAGCCATTATTTCACAACCCGGTAGAGCAATTTACAAGTATTTGAAATCTATATATCAAAAACTTTTTAAAAATATAATTTTTGAAATTCTTTCTATGCCTTTTCTTATAATAGATTTCTCCTGCCTTATTGCAATTACTTGTTAGTGTAAAGTTGTTTTCTTTTACTACATCTAGATTCATACGCGTTGTTGAGTTAATTTGATTAACTTGTGAGATATTGCTTTAGCATGAGCGGTTTATATTTAGCTAGTGCTACAATACATTAAATGCAAAGGGACATTTTTATAATCGTATGATTATGACAAGCACATACCTCAAACATGTTAGTAACAGTTATATGATTTTGTCAGAATGAATTGCAATATATTGCACTACAACTTTACGAGTGGATGTCAGTTATCTAATTTGTTGCTTATATAATTTTTATAGATTGTGTTAATATTGTAAACAAAAATAAGCGTATACGGAGTGCAACAGGCATGTCGAAAGATACAATTTTTAGAAGGGCTGGCCTGGTCCTTGAAAGCAAATTTCTTTTTGTCTATAGTTTGTATTTACTTAGAAATAAGCTTATAAAATCACGTTGTTACGTTTTATATTTTAATTATGATTGAGGTTTTCATACCTGAAATTTTAAGGTATTTTATTTTAGTAATGAAGTTGAGTGGAATTCGATTGTTTTGGTATGATAAGATTCACTGGAGTTTAATTTCTTAGAGTTTAATGGCTGGAATGTCAAAAAGTACAGCTTTATTCGTGTGACTTGTCCATACTTTTTAGGGTTAGTTGGTAAGGATACAAAGGTGGAGGTTTTCCTTTGTAAGATAAAATTTAACTGAACACTACAAATAATTTTGAAACTACTAAAGGTGCGCTACAAGCAAGGCTTGTATATAGTAGGTTGCCTCGTAACTCTAGACCAATAGCAGAACAGCGCGCGAATACGTCACCAGTATGCAGCTTTGAATATCGTATATGCTAGTCAGGAACGTTTACATCGCATTTACAAGCTTATTTTCTAATATTTCTTAATGCTTTTTAACCAGTGAAAAGTTTATTCTTTCTAAATTCAGATTCCGAGAAATTAATCTCAAAATTATTGTTCGAAAATCGAAAATCAATTGTTTAAACAAAGCGTACCGGAAAAGCGCGGTATACATTTCAGAATCGAGGTACTTTAATTATTATTGCACATAATTGTACACTTCCAACGTGTGAAATGTGTGGAAACAAATAAAGAAATTTTTGGGAAAAAATTTCCTGTATTACTTTATTGTTATAAAAAATACGATTTATTTATATAGCGCTTTGCTGCGCGTCGCTCCTCGGGCTCCGTGACCCACTCAAGCGGTAAGATGTAAGAACATATACCACTACAACTAATGCTGTAATGGTGGTTTATAACGTTAATTTAAGCAAAAAACAATGAAATGGTCGCAAACCCATATAAAATACAAAAAAATAATGTGTAAATACCCTTTAATAGCCTTTTAATTCATGCTTATTGCAGAATATCTGAATTGCGACTGGTGCACAATATGTCAATATTACTGAGTGCATCCACAGCAAAATTTCATAACATTTCAAACACGCTGAACTTCCTAAATTTAATGATGAATTATAGATATCTACATACTTTACAAGTAAAATGTTTGAAATAAAAATTATTTAAAATAAATAACAATTACCCATTCTAAACTATCAAGTAGGTATTTCTGATTAGTAACAGCTAGTTCAAGAAGACTGTAAATTTAAGCTGTTCCCTTAAACGATAAATACAAAAAACAAAACTAAATAAAAAATCTAGAAACAAAAAACCATTTATGATACTTACCTACTGAAGAAAGATGAAATACACAATCCAAAGATTGATATCATGTAAAACAAATGAAAAAACTACGATTTTTTAATGCAAATGTTGTTTATTAATGTATATTGTGTGTAAATTAGACTAAAAAACTGAAAGCAATCCTGATATACTGACTAGAATACAAAATTAACAAACTTTCATAATAGGTATAATTTTTTTTTAATTTTTTTTGGAGATTTTTGTCCTAGATCTGAATCTCCTTCACGTTTATTACCTAAAACGATTTTATTTTTTCTTGAGGTGTTCAGATATTTGATTACAATCAATATTCTTAGTTTAGAATACTCTCTAACAATTTCCCGATCAACATTTACTTTTTTGTACAAATAGTTTGTGGTTTTTAAAACAATTTGTGTATTGGGTTTGAAAGTTCTTTGGTGGAATTTTTGAAAATATGCTTCCATTATGATCACCTATTGAAACCAATTATTAGATGGTTTAATTAATCCTCCAAATAACAGACTTTGCACCCAAGAAGGCATGCTATATGAGTGCAAAGTCAGTGGTTCAGAATTTTTAGTATGCGTTCCAAGATCTGGGTGTTTTATTAAAAACTTTTCCGCTAAAAATCCCGCAAAATATTTTAGTCCATCTTTTTCCCTTAACTACACCCACTATAAAATATAACTACACTAACGTAAATTCAGTTTCTAGTTTCAGAAATAACACAAAATGCAACTAATAATAAAGAAACAAGCTATCAACATACACGTTAGCATATAAGCTGGTAACCGCACAAGCAGTCTGCATACTGGATGACGCGCCACCTTCCCCTGCCCGCGTACTTCACTTCAGAGTTACGAGGCAACCTACAATATACAAACCTTGCGCTACAAGGTTGTTTTACTTTCCCGACACTTTCTTAAATATTCCTGTGCCATACCGTAAAAAATTGGAAACCCGTAAGAATACACGAAAGCAAAACTAAAAATAAATTTTAACACAGCAGAGTACCTGGTAACATCGGAAGAAAAAGAAAGAGACCTAATAATAGATGAAAGAAAGAAAATAAAGGGAGTAAAAGAGTATATATACCTAGTATACACTATAACCAAAAACATAAGCGCATAAGAAAATAAAGCAATAGATTAAGACAGTACGAAATTGTATAAGACGGCTTAATTCGGTAATAAATGAAATAAGAACATTAAAAAGATCTGAAGATCAATATCTACATAGCATCATACAAAGTATCAAGACATATGGAGCAGAAAATTGCATCACAAATAATAGAAATACAAGTTAAATAACAGCAGTGAAGATGGAATACTGGAGAAGATGCTGCTAATAACAAGAATGGATAGAATGAGGAAATCAAACAGAACGAATTTGTAAAGAAATACATTGGACTACATATTTAAAAAAAGTTTGTAAAGGGCTTTAATTAGAACTTTTCTCGCAAGTGAACGTTGTGAAAATAGGGGCAAAAATATCTTCACGTTGACAATAATACTGAAGCATTAAAAGGAATCGAGAGATAAAAAAAGTGATCTTCAGCCGGCTGTAGAAATTCAAACGTATGAATAATATATTAGTAGCATTGTAAGTTTATGTCAAATTCGAGGTTAGCAGGTTAGGTTTTGCGTCAGTCTGTGTCAAAACTGATGCAAAACCTAACCTGCTTACCTCTAATTTGACATAGACTTACAGTGGCACCAACATATTATTCATACGTTTGAATTTTTACGGTTCGCTGAGGATCAGTTTGTTTTGGATCTCTCGATACTTGGTAATGCAAATTACATAAATTACCGGTGCCTACGAACGAGCCTGAGAATGCAATTTTAACGATTTGCGGTAGCCGGCAAGTAAACCGCCCGTTCGCTGCACTCACCCACTGAATACCGGTGAGATGCGGCTGCCTTAAATACAACGCATTTATTGGTTGCCCCATTTTTCTGTCTTACAACATTCGCCCTGTTTCCGTTGGGTCCCATTTTCGTCAAGAGTAAAGCTTGGGCGATGTGCAAATGAGCACTCTTATCTATTTCTTACATAAAGTACATTTTTTAAGGTGTTTACCGTATATATATATTACCGAATTTTTCTCTATTTCGTGCCAGGACGGCTTATAATTCGCATGTAAAATATGTGTTTTCTCCAACAAATAGCTTTTGCTGTTCTTCATCATCTAGCGACTCTAAAACGTGACAGTTTTGAAGAAAGTTCGAAAAGTGTTTTTTTGGACAACACAATAGTTTCTTCGCCTTTTATTCCAGAGAACTAAAAAGGTTTTAATGGTACGGACACGTTGGACGATGTAGTAATAGCAGATGGATAAATACAGTGACGGATTGAATCCCTATATGTAAAATAAAGATAAAATCCAAGATCATGGAGGGATGAATTTGATGAAGCAATGGAAAACAGGAACATTGTTGATGGAGAACGGAACAAGAAGGCGGAATGGAGATTAAGATTGAGAGAAGGAATGCGGTGACAACCGTAATAGTTGTTATGCAACTAGTTGAGGAAAGTTATGTTTTATTGAACCAGTACTTGGTTTCAGTACGAATGTTAGCCAGTACTTAAACGGCCATACGAGTTCAGTTAAACCTCTTTTCTAACGAGTACCGTTTACTATTCTATCGTAAATGTAAAATATTGAAGTTTTATATAAACGTGACACTACAAGTCAAATTATTACCAAGCTGATCAGAACTCATCTATGTACTGAAGCATAATAAACAGCTCCAAGATGTTACGCGTTTGTCAGTACTGAAGTGTATTGTTGGTGGCACTGCACGTCTATATCATTTCGAGGTCAACAAGTTAGGTTTTGCATTAGTTTTGACACAGACTAACGTAAAACCTAACCTGCTAAGTTCGAGTATGACATAGACTCACAGGGCCACCAGCAATACGAATAGCGTTACTATGCTATGGTGCCAAATACCACTTTAGTAAACGCTTTTGAATGTAGAAATGTAATACATTCCATATAAAATGCGATAAAATAATATATTCTTGGGCATGCAGTTTTGATAATTTTTGAATTAGGATTGGTATTCCTCTTTCTGAAAATTTTGAGTTCATGTATTTAGGTGAGCTACTTCTGGTTCCCATTTTGAAAATTCAATTAGCTCTGATGCCTAAAGAATAATTTTAAGGTGTTTGTATTACAAGCTTTCAAAGCGGATCTATTCTCTGCTACAAGCAACTTACGTTTTCATCATAAGACATCTAAGGTATGGCACTGTCTACTCGTCTGCTTTTAAAATGTAATTACTGCGCTAGGTAGGGAATAAAAGCGAAGCAGCTTGTCGTTTAGTTTTACGTTTTTTGAGTGTGATATGCTTTTATAATTATGATTATGAATAAATAGTATGGCTTAAGCGGATCTGCTGTTCATTATGTTCACCGTTTTAACTGATAATCTTTAGAGTAAAATAGTATGCTTATTTCAATTCAAGCAGCAATTCAAAACATGTAATAGACAATCAGCCTTCAACTTTTTTTGCAGAATCACTGACTCTGCAGCTTTTGAAAAATTTAGAATGCATATATTTTCAGTTAACAGAAACCACACATAAAGTTACAACATCATCGGAGTCGCTCAAATACTACTAGATCATTAAAACTACCAAAACGGTTTAAGTAATTTAAAGAGGACTATAACAGTCAGAAATTCAGTAAAAAACGTTATGTATGTAGACTGTTAACTACAGAGCGCTGTTCTACAGAAGAGACGGAAACTCTATATTCAACAAATATATGCAGAGCTAGATACACTCTAAACAGTCGCTATAGGAATAAAACCCTGAAGAACAATAGAGTGAACAACGTAAACTGGAACTAGCAATTATGATTGCAGATCTGGAAACTACTGTCAAATAACTAAAAGCTCACAAATCACATGCTAGTGATTACCTCACTACTGAAGCGCTAAAGCTTAATGGAGAAAAAAGCATTAAAGTCGTTCGCAGGATGTGTCAAACTATTTAGACAACACGAATCTTGTCGAGAAACTGTAAACCAAAAACTGAGCAACAGATGACTAGAGTGGCTACACGTTACTAATATACTGCTCTTATATGTTAACAAAATTATTTTACTCGCACATATCCTCAAAGGCAGATTTTAAAACTACTTATCTTGGCAAATGTCCACTGAACAAGATACAAGAGAACACCTGCTCTACTTGCTACAACCGAATTAAAAAGACAAGAGGGTATTATTTTTCAATGCATGTTTGTAGGTTTTTAGATCATTAGTTCACAGAACTCCAAACATCTAGTATTCATTATGCGGAGATTATACAAGCAGAATTTGTCTGTACTGAAAGCCGACAAGATAAAATCTTTCAGACGTACATTATCAAAAAGTTTATTCAGGAATGGGTTCTCCGTTCTCTTCTGTTCAACAACTACAGCCAATTGGGGTTGAGCTACGTTATGGATTGACACGAAAGCATACAGTTAAAAGGAATCAAGATATTTAATTTAAAATTTGCAGACAATACTACTCGAGTCTGTCCAATGAAGAGAAGCTCATATACACGTAATACCATACGTAAGGTGAAAAAGAAGAGGTCCTCCTAGCTATAGATTAACGTCACAAAAGAAATAAAGAATAGCAATCTTGGCGAGACTGTACATTTATACACCATAACCGTGACACCGTGTTTTTAACATTCTTTTTTGCTGTTTTACATATCTTCTATGATTCGCATCTGTAGAAATAGAAGCTTCAATAATTTTTTTAAATATTTTAAGGTATATCTTCCTGGGCGCTTTGCTTGGGTTGTATTATTTTTAGTATTATTTTACCATGATTCCAATGTAAATAAGTAACTAATTTTCTTCTTTTATAATTTTATTATAATTTTTTTTATTTTCGTCTCTTTCCTCATCAATTACTAGTTTGTTAATTAGTGTTATAATTTTTGTTACTATTAGACTTGTTTTTTTATTCATTCTCATATTATGTTTAGACTTCTAGGACATTGACCTGTCCTTTTTAAGGAGATTCAAATATCAAGACCAACGCCGAAATATATTTGAAATCGTAAGTGGATTCCTGCACTAGATATTATTAGGTATCTCGCCATTTATGCCAGGGGATCTGAACCCACATACAGTTAATGGTGGATGTCATGACAATTTAATGTCACAATTTTACTGTTCATATACTTTCATTTTTTGCAACCGGCGTAATCTTATTTTATCCATTTATTGAAAAGAGAGGAAAATTCTTATTTTATATCCTGACGTAGGCTTTTCTTTTTTTTTGACAAATTTTGTTTGTTCTTTGTGTGGGCTGTATAAGTAAGTTACCCTGGTCACAGACATGCGTTTACTTCGATGTCTATTTCTTTTAATATTACAAACATTCTTTCCTACTTCACCTTATCAAAGACCTCCATGTCAATAAAGCCCGTAAACATTTGTTTTTCCTTTCCAACCACTTTATATAAGTAACAGTGGGTACATAGAAAGCCACCGTATTACGTATAGAAAACCTGTACCCTGCTAGCGTGATATTATAAAAGTTGCCTATTGCGTATATACACCTAGCATTACAGCAGGGATAATAATGTTATATATTTTATTATACACTGTAGTTAAGTAATTTAGATACCAGTAGTAGGTAAAAGGAAAAATATCGTAATCAATGGTTAGACGTTACCATTCTTTTTGTGCAATGTATTTATTGTAGCATTTGCAAAGTCTAATAGTTTACGATTTGCTCATTAACGAGTAGTGTATTAAAAAAAAGTAAAAGTAAATATGTAAAAATATATTAACTGAATCAAAAATAAATAACAGATACATCATAAAATAAATAATTTAATTCCGTTACGTAAATACTTATAACAAGAGCAGTAACATGTCAAAAATAAATATTTTAACACAAATAAAATCAAATTCTTCTGAGGTAGGTACGCATAAGCAAAGTACAAATAAACAGGTACTGGTAGCTACAGGTTACAAGTACTTAAACTGAAGATATAATTACAAAATAAACAAAAATACCTATAAAATTAATATGCATATACAATGCTGATCAATTACATTCGAAGACACGTTCAAACTTAAAAATAATTGGCCGAAGTGTAAAAAGTAAAACGAACAAATTTATTAACTCTTCTTGTTTAGACAAGACCTTCACAATGTTTAACCGTTAGAAACGAACACATTTCAATAGTTAAAAAATTCCAAACTAACTGTAAATTAAAAGCTTCATAACGATTACCTACTCATACTAGGTTTTCTTGATGACAAATTGACGTATATGCCCTTTTTCATAATACCTACATGTTATTGTACTATATCAGTACTATGTGTGTGATAGAAATATCACCCATAACAGCCAAGGCAGTTAAAATTTAAAAGCCTCGGCCGTTATTTAATTAACAACTATTACTACACTACGAAATTACATGTATTGTGTTAATTCATTTGAAAACGAATTTGTAAACACTGGTGCTGCACTACCAAACTACTTGCGGGACTCAGATTACTAGTTGACTTTTATTTAAACTTGGCCACTTTTAGTAGATATTACGAAAACTGTTAAACAACATAAGACCGCTATTATATATAAGGCCCATTAGGCTGAGGATAATAAATTATCCGAGTCAGTTATATGCTGAAAATCGGCTTAATACCGTTATTGATATTAACGATACAAGTTTCATTATGTGCCACAAGCAAACGGGTAAAGTAAGCACTTCATTCCATGTAGGGACATGGCCTGAGACAAGGCGAGTCAGGGTCGCCGAAATATCTCTTTCCGAAACCCAGTCATCTGGCACATGTTAACGGCGTACTGGGTGATGTGGTTAGCATCACGCCTTCGACGACTGCCTTACTTTCCCTGCTTCCACAACTGTGGTTTCGGTACCGCCCGCCAATTTCCAGATGTGGGAATTGAACCCATATCGTGGCACAGCAGCCTAACGCCCTAACCGCTGGGGCACGCTGACGACGCATGCAAACGTGTATTGTTCAATATTTTATCTTCATCAATAAATTCAATACGCCTTTTTAAATCAAAAGAGTGCCGTAATGAAACTCTTAACGATACTAACATTAAACGATACTAACATTAATTTGATTAATAGTCTATAACAACACCGATAAAGATAAGATAATATAACAGGATACGGACACATCAGTCCCCATTCTCAAAAATGGAGAATTAAAATAAACAAATTGAAGTCATCTCATGTGACTCGGGCTACGTAACCACCCATGTCCACCGATCTATATAACAATAACAGATTCCGCAACCACCACAATCAGATACTTGGATTTGCACCTAGATAACTAACTAAACTGGAAACGACGTATTACCAAGGAAAAAAAAAAGAAAAATGGAAACAAAATTTATTAGTTAATAGAATTGATGTCACAACTAACACTGGAAAATAAACGTCTGCTTTATGAAGCTATAATTAGACCCATATGGACATATGGGATGGAATTATGGGGATGTGGATGTAAGTCCAATACAGCAATCATCATTAAAATTTCTGGTTAAATTCTCCCTGATATGTAACAAAATAATTCGCAATGTCTTAAAAATGTCCACTGCAAGGGACGCCATCCATTAAAAAAGCGTCAGCCACCATAAGAAACTGGAAACCCATACAAACCCACTGCTACACCTCTACTGCAAAATGACGTAATAAGAAGATTGGAACGGAGATGGCCAGCAGCCTTACAAATTAAATGAGGAGTTCTTTTCGCTAGAGAATATTTTATAAAACCAGAATGTAACATCTGTCAAAATAGACCTTAAGCCACCATATTAACTTATAGATAACGTATGCATTCTCATTGCTGATTTATACAGTCACCGCCAAAAAGTCGGCATAATATTGGAAATTTATTGATTTTTGATTTAAAAAAAAACTTTTTACGTCAGTAATTTGTGCTTGTCTAAAAACCTATTTAGTCCCTATCATATATACCGAGTGATTTGTACGTATTTAGAAAATGGAATTTTTCGAAAAAGCACCTATTTTTTAACTTTATCTAAAAATTTTGTTTTCAATTTTTTAAATATTTGTCGAAATTTCACAGACCAATACTTAATATTAAAATTCCATTTTTTATGTGAAGACTTTGAAGATCTATAATTGGAAAAAATAATATAAAATACTAATTAAGTACTTCTTTATATTTTTTATTATCTACCGAAAAGTAATATGTTTGCATAATTTTTACGTTTTCTATGCAAGGCGCTTTTTAGGAGAAATATTTTTTAATTCTGATTAATATCTATTTAAATGGCTTCTGGAAACTCTAATCTTGCCCTGTTAATAAATTTCCGTTACAAAAATCATGTTATTTTATAGTTGTCTAAATGAGGAGATTTTTTAAAACATGTAAACTGGATAAGGAAAATTTTTCTTGGAATTAACAATAGCAACATGGGATATCAAAACAATTAACGGCAAAGACGAATAATATATAGAGAAAATAAAACAAAATAACATACAAATAATGGGATTAAGCGAAACAAAAAAGAATGGAAATGGACACAAATCACTCAAAGACGGATATACACTATACTAAAGCTATAGAAATAGATATAATAATTAAATTAGCAATAATACAAATATATGGACCAATGCAAGGAACAAAAGACAAAGTACTGGAAGAATGTTATGCCGATCTACAAGAAGCTCTGGACAAATATAAAGAAGGCTCGGATTACATAATAATAAAGTGACTGGAATGCAAGAATAGGAAGAGATACCGAAATCGGACAAAGGAATGGAGGAGTCTAGGGAGAGCTAGGAAAAAATAGCAATGGGCAAAAAATGATCAACTTTTGTATAGACAACCATGTAATCGTAGGTAATTCGTTCTTCCAGCAGGAAATATACTATACAATCTAAGACACAGAAGGAAAAGTACAAAACATGATAGGTTATCTATACCCAAGAAACAGCAGATATAATAAATTACGTTACAATAAACAAAACAGCAGATGTAAGCACAGACACAAACTAATAATAGCGAAAACAAAATTAGTAGAAAAACTAACGGAATCACGACACGAACCCAAGAAGATCAAAGTGGAAAGACTAAAAGAGGACAAAAGAAATCAATACAAAAAAAATAAAAGAGGGCTTAACAAAATGGTAACAAGAACCTCAAACCCAAACAATAGATAACAAATAAGAAACACTCAAAAAGGCGCTACTTACAGTCGCAAACGAAATATGTAGAGAAAAGAAAATGACATGTAAACATAAAAGAACGAAGTGGTGGAATGAGGAAGTAAAGCAAAAAGTAAGGCAAAAGAAAACCACATAGAAAAAGTATTTAAAAACTAGAAACGAAGAAGAGGTCGGTGAAGAAATCCATCAATTAAAAGTGGACAACAATAGAAGTTTCTGGAAAGTGGTGAAGTCGCTGAGAACATGAATAGATAAGCAAGTAAGAAGCATTAGAGATAAGAAAGAAATACTATGCACCGAAACCAAGAACATAGTAGAAGTCTGGAGTTTTACTACAAAGACAAATTCTCCACACCTCCAAGCCCGGAAAACGAGGAAAAGGAAATGAGACGAGATATAGACATACAAAGCGACGAAATGGAAATCCAGGCAGGTGAGATTGAGATTGTAGTAAAAGAACTGAAAATAGGGAAAGCGCAGGAATAGATGGAACTACACCGGAACTAATCAAATATGGAGGTCAAAGAGTAATAGAATGACTGACAGGTATATGCAGTTGGGCTTGGAGAATATCAATAATACCAAAATATTGGAAAATCAACTCGTTAATTCCAATCAATAAGAAAATGACATAAGTAGACTGGAACCACTATAAATTCATATGCCTAGCACCAATAGCCGTAAAGATCTATAGCAAAATTTTGGAAAAGAGACTAAGAGTACAAATAGAAAATAACTTGAAGGTGAACAGGGAGGTTCCAGAAGCAAGAGACAAACCACAGACCACATAAGTAGCTTACGCAAGTTAATAGAGGAGAATAATGAGAAAAACTCGAAGCTGTACATTTGTAACGGGCTAAACCGACAATTACGACAATGCGCCAGTTTGTAACGGTACGATACGGTATTTACGAAAATCCAAAATAATGCTAGACGACTAGCACGTACAGTAACTCACAAAATCGATAATGTAACTCACATAGGACCGCTACTAAGGCCCATTACAAAAGCGTTGCCGACTACACTTCAGCAGAGCGAGGGGTGGTCCAACACGAGATCACACAGGGCAACGGCCTAATAAACGGCAAACAGATCTAAAATGATAAGGCGCCACCACATTTCCTACGCTATAAAAATGCATAAGTTAACCCGCTGAGAAAACGTGAAAGCATAACTAGTTCACCTTTCGACTTTAAGCTTGGCAGTAGTCTGGTTAGCGAGCCGGTTCAGCACCATCGGACCTATCTTTCGAAAATCCACTTAATCAGCTGGCCAAACTCTTCTTACACTGTAAAATATGATACGCGCAACGCATGCACAACAATAAAGTAAACGACAGTTAAATTAACATGAAATGTATTGACAAAATATTTGAATATATAGAATACAAACGCACATAAAAAGATGAAATGGTTTAGTATACGGCAGTTAGGTAAATTGCGTAACGTCTTAATCTATTGAAATTATTCGTTAAACTTGACATTAACTCTTGAAATTACTGAAAAATATGAATATCAAACTATAATCAAATATCGGTAAGAAAAGGTGATATTCTACTATAATAAGTAGCGGTTGTGACATATGGCAGGGCTACTGCATAAATCTAAACAACAACCATGTCAACTGGCGGTAGCTGAATGGTAATGACAGGTAAACAACTATAATTGTTTGACAAATGCAAAAAGGCACACAATAAAAGTTAAACAACCGCGACGTTAGATCAACTGTCCGATGCTTCGGCGAAACACACTGTATACGTTAAATTCGCACTGTAAATTTTTATACAACGTATGGTACCTTTCAAGAGCTTGACTGTGCGACAAATTGATGTCCCATGCTACTGCAATCAGCTGCTATTCCCAGATACTGCAGAAGACATCAACTAGGAAGGATGACTGCACCAACTCCACGTAAAGATGTGGCAGGGCGAAACCAGGAAATAATTCCATTAAAAAAAGGTCGAGGCCCGCGAACGACAAAATAGCAGAATGGTAAGCGGGGCCCCGCGGTACGTGATAAGCCGACACTGAGAATCCACAAAGAGTCCGTCCAATAACGCAATCTAAACGGGGTTGCCGCCTCCACGACAAACGGAAACTCAGCGTCTTACATTAAAAAACAACTTCACCCCGTTCGGTCACCCCCCGTAATCGACGTGCAGTTCAACAAAGGTCCAAGAAAATAGGAATCGCACAACACTTGCATTGAAGCGGCAGGAAGTTCAAATAGTAACTAAACAGCGGAACACACACATACTGCAGGGAGAAACCGTTAAGCGATAATCAAACACACAGAAGCAACTGCAAAACCTTTCCCACGCACGCCTACGAGACCTCCGAAGAGCACATGGCATCCGACCACCTCTGAAACCAATTGTTGCTTCAGATGCCCGAATCGAATCTCGCGCGATCGATAAAGTGGTGGGAGCAAAAACTGAAGCTCACTCTCTCGAGCACATGGCATCCGCCTTCTAAATTATCGCTAGAAACATGAAGGAAAGCTTCCCGCAGACAGATCGATATTTATATTCTAGAGCGCCAACAGATTGAAACAAAGATACACAGAAAGAGTGCATTTCAGAACCGTTGGCCGTAAGCCAATAACACAACTGTGTGTGCTAGAAAGCCACTGAATGCCTGCACAAAAATCGATATGCTCAAATTCAGACGGAATAATTTGAAAACCCCATATACAAGCAGGGTCGTAATTTAGGAAATAACGCTAATTAGCCGTACGTTCTTGCAATCTAGAAATCCATTTCTTTCATCGACATAAGAGCAGCCTTTGATAACATAGACAGAAAAAGACTATGGAACATCCGTACACATTTACAAGGAACACCAAAGTTAATAAAAGCCATACAGAGTCTATACAGGGCAGTCAAGAAGATAGTACAAATAGATGCAATACAAACGAATTTTTTTTTAATAAGTAAAGGATTAAAACAAGGGGACTCACTGAGTCCTTTTTCATTCATCATCTATATGGACACCTAAATCAACAACTACAGACACTACTAAATAAAAGAGAAATTAACACAAAACAAAGCAAGAGAAATACAACAAAATAGCAATCCCAACACTACTCTACTCCGCAGAAGTTTGGCCAACCCTCCACGTACACAAAAATAAACTTACCGCTGTGAAAATTAAATTTCTCTGAAAAATATCGAAAGTAACCGAACTCGATAGAAAGAGAAACCAAGAACCAGTAACACATAAATTGGAGAGGAAACAACTAAATTGATTTGCCAATGTCAGAAGAATGAACGATGAAAGAACGACAAAACAATATCAACTAACGAACATGGGAGGAAAGAGGAAAGTAGGCAGACCAAGAAACACAATGAAGAATTTCATAGAATAGATAGGAGAGAAAAATGGGAAAACAACACAAGAATTAGAAAAAAAGCGGAAGGCCGACAGAAATGGAGAAGATAGATCAAAGATTGTTACCCGACGCAGTAAAGGCCACAGGGAAAGTAGAAGAAAAATAATTTAGGTTATGTAAAATGTTGAAATATATTTAGAAATTAAAAAAATTAATTTTTAGGTACAGTTAAAAAAATTAAGTGTTTTCTGGCTTTGAGATTGTTCAGTTAGCTAAAAGTACAACACTCTTACAAAATCTCATTGAAATCTTACTTAATTTCCGAAAACTTTTTAATTTTGACAATTTCGAAGAAAAGCTCCGTTTTCTAAATAAGTAAATATCACTCGGTATATATGACAAATTATTGACGTAAAAAGTTTTTTTTTATAAAAAAAAATGTTTCCCATATTATGCTGACTTTTTGGCGGTCACTATATATATTTTTTTTAAATTCCGTCACTGCTTTGCTCCGTCTTTTCCGTGATAATTCTTTTCCTCTTTTTCTTCGGGGGTGTATTTTTTACCCATTTCAATTCTCCAAAACTATGTTAACAAATCGGCCTCGCTCTGCATTTTATACAGTCCATGGTTCCATCTCCTCCTCCATGCATCCCCTCTTTAACTGTTCCTAGGACCTCCCTCCAGACTTATCTTCTAAAAGTGCCCAGCTTTTTTTAATTTCTTTGGAGCTACCTTTGCAATCTCTGAAAAGCTTATCTTACATCAAGAATAAGCGAAACTGCATTTCGCTTTACAAAATGAAATCATACAGTATTTTTAAAACGTTAGTTAACATTCGTAAAAAATCAGTTAAGCGGGACCTTGTCACCCTAGTAGCCAGAACTACAATAAAAAAATTATTACAACGTGATCACGTAATTCCTAAGAAACTATTCGTGGCAGGTACAAACCTGTTCATGGCATCAGGTCGCGCCATACGAAATCATTAACCATGTGTTCGCCTGGGATACCATTTCATAGGGGAAAACAGTATTGATGCACTGGCGGCAAGTAACGACAAAACGCTTAAGGCGTTGCCATACTTCTAACTAGAATACCATCCAAAACTCATTTCATAAAATGCGCTACTTATGAAATGTAGATAAAGTTCGCTGAAAATCACACATTAAAAGCAAATTCAACTTCGTTGAGTGCAGCAATGTAAACGGCAATGATGCGGAAATCAAAGCGGTCGATCACCGGTACTGAGCCTCAATTGGCGAAAAAGTGTTAATCTACACGCGAAGTAATGAAAGATTTTTCCCGGGCTGCATCAGAGAGCGTTGACGGGATTGTTGATAGGAGAACGATATGGGATTTATTCGAATATATTCGATACAGGAAAACAGACATAATCGGATTTTCAGATTGGTACACTGCGTTTGTAGGAGCTAGGTACATTTAACATAGCCGCGATTTTTAATAACTTGCACTTTTTCCAACAGCTACATTCACGGAAGAATATCAAACACTTCCATCGCACTCAAGCTATTTGCTTGAAGTCAATTGCCCGACTGTATCGCGAAAGACGAGATGAGTTTCGCAGTCATTACTCTTATTCTTGAAGTTGGGCTTTCTTCTCATCTTATTTGAAAGTCTTGATCTCCATCCCTCCCTATCGTCAATGTCACACTTAGGTAGTTTACCCTAAGTTCTTGGTGGTGGGCTCGTCGTTCAGCTTCATATTTTTGCTGTCAAATTATCTACCCTTCTTAATTATAGGAGCTTTGTATTGGTCCGGAAATAGGGAATCGCATTTTTTTATTACTTAGTTTCCCAGTTCTTATACTACCGTTCTAATGTTACAGGTTCATCTCTGTGTTCCACTCTTTTATTGATGCTTCAAGTAGTGGAGCTATTATTGGATTTAATCGACACGTCTTCATAGCGTGTGCAGAATGTCTTTCTACAGTCAGTTCATGCCGTAATAAAGTAATTCTTTCCTTCTTTGAAGTTTTCATTGGGCATCTTAATAATAATTTCTTTATTCTCTGAAATAAACAATACATTCTTATAGTACTAAATGAAACACAGGTGAATTTCGGTTCGATAAAAAAATTGTCAGGGCTCTAGGGCTTGCAATAGTTTTTAGGATAGCCAGGCTTGTTTATTTTGTATAGATAAAAATTGCTCGACTAGTCAATCAATTTGAAATTGATACTAAATCTTACAACAACTTATTCATTGCTGACCTTGTTGGAAAGTACTGCAACTGTTGATAATCTAAAAGTTTTGAAATTGTTCTAGTACAGGGACTGAGATGGTTTGATGACTTTTACGATTTCGTCAAGAGTAAGATCATCCCAGTTGTCTCGTGCAACTAGCAGGAACTCTTCTCTCTCTCTCTCTCTCTTTCTTTTATCTACACATTATTGCTATTATCGTCGACTCCAACTTCAACAATTCCTCGCCAGAACGTTTTTGTGTTACCTAGACAGACTCAGAGACGGATTTTTCTTGCTTCTTATAGAAGACGGTACAGTTTCTGTGCATCTTTTTCTATAACTAATTCTGCGGACTGTTGACATATTTCTTAGTACCGCCTCAGTTGCTCTACTTTATATTTGCCTCTTCGGACTTGCTTTTCACAACTTGCAGTGCAAATAACAAGCTGAAAAATTACCGAAGGTGGTAGTGCTTACAGACCGACAGCTCAACCTTTCTCTAATGGATTATTTGCAATACAACACATAGCATAAATGACTATTATATAAAAGCAAGTAGCAGTAATACGTACTGGACCTTCACGTAAGCGTATTAAACAAAGATACACTTTATCGCCACCGCTTTTTTATTTATATCGAAGGCATAATCAAAACATTTAGGGACAGAATATACAAGAAAAGACTAAAACTGGAAATACAATTCAAAGTCAAAGAATCGAGACGATAAGATACTATGCTGAGGACATTCCTATACTGGCAGAGAATGAACGACATTTAGAAACAGCGGTAAAAAATTAATGAAATAATATGAAAATTAACAAAACAAAAACAGAAGTAATGGTCTGTTATAAAAAGGAAAGAAGATATGCATAGAGATGGTTTAACAAGAAGAGCAAAGATTCTGCTACCTAGAAAGTGTAAAGAGGCATATTTTAAAAAGAAAAGACTTTTAACATCCAACAAAATATCGTCAGTGGAAAGGAAAATGTTTTAAGATTGCATTATAGTTAGTAGCCACTATATGTACGTGAAACATGGACGATACCAACGGCTGAAAGAAAAAGACTAGAAGCTTTTGAGGCTTGGTGTTATAGGCGGAGGCTGAATATAGAATGGGTGGATAAGTAACCAATAATCAAATCATAGAAAAATTACAGAAAAAACGAGCAATGCGGAAGGTCATTAAACAGAGAAGAGACAGCATTATTGGACATGATCTAAGATATCTAGGCTTTCTAAGAACCACGACAATGAGATTGCAGAGGGAAAACGCACAAGGTCGTCCAAGAATTCAATGATGTTAATTAAGTACGTAGACAAACTTTAAGGGGGCGATTCCTTGATCTATTCTGAGATAAAAAGCATGGGACCTAAACGGTTTTGTTTTCAAGACACAGGATATTAAAGTTTAAACAATTTTATTTTCAAAAATCTGGTAAACGCCTTGAGGTGTTCTAATAAAACTTGATATAAGTTACTATTTCATAAAGTGGCATTGTTTGGTCAAAATAAATTTAATTTATTTCCACCAGTGGCTTGCATCAGGGCCACCTCAGTTACCTTATTTAAGAAAAATATGGTACGCAACTGTTTTTTTGCCAATACAACTTTTATAGCTTCATCAATTGAAACTGCGCAAATGATGTCTTTTCTGTAACAGCAATTTCGTTCGTTGGACATTCTGGGAAGCTAAACGATTTCGTTTTCAAAATACAGGTTAAAGAAATTTTTTTTAAATATTATTTAATAACAAACAATCTTATAATAGCTTCAAAACTTTAATACAGTACCTACTTCTATGGAAATAATTAACCAAAGAGCATTGCCTCAGAGCAAATGTTGAAAATTACTACTTCCGACCTGAATTCATGCGTTTGTGCGCCTTAGCATCGACTGGCGGATTCGTTCGAAAATACCAAGAGTATTTCTAATAATGGTACATGACTCTTGTAACCGATTTCTGAAATCTTCCACATTCTGAATTGCAGTTTTATACACTAACGATTTTAGGTGCCCCCAAACAAAGAAAGGATTCAAATCGGGCGACCGAGGCGGCCACGATTGTGGTCCGGATCATCCGATCCAGAGAACAGCATAATTTTAGTCTAAAAATTGACGCACAACTAAGCTAAAGTGAGTACCATAGCCGTCGCCATTTCTTAAATGGGATATCTTCTAAGTGTTCTGGTAGGAGTCTTTTAAAAACCTTCGATATTAGCCGCCATTGAGTCTAGAAGGAAGAAAATAAGGTGCAATTAAGGAATCACCTACAATTCCAATCCAAACATTTACAGAAAAGTAATTCTGGGAATTGTCTTCAATTAAAGCTTTTGGATTCTCTTCAGCCCATACGTGATTACTGTCAAAGTTCATGATTGCATTTCGGGCAAAGCATGCTTCATTCGTAACCAACAGCTGGGATAAAAACCCTGGATTCGTCGCTATTTTTATTTTGTAAGCAAGTGCAATAAGCTACTCGCTCAGGCAAATCCCTAGGCAAAAGAGCTTGTACGCGTTGAATATGATAGGGATAAAGCTGCTGGTCTCTTAAAATTTTCCAGACTGTTACATGGGTAATGTTTAGTAGAAGTGCAATTTTTCGGGTACTTGTGTCAGGATTTCTTTCAATTTCATTAAAGACAGCTTCCTCTATCTTAACTGTTCTTGCTATTGCAGGCCTTCCTATGGGGTTAGTGGACTTTTTAAAACTGCCTGTTTCACAAAGTCGTGCGTGGATATTAATAAAAGTATGTGTGTTAGGCACAGGACGTTGAGGAAATCTTTCGTGATACAGAAGCCTTGCTGCGCGAGCTTTACCATGAACCATTCGATACAGAATGTGCATGTCTGCCATTTCGTTGTTGGTGAAATTGACCATTTATTAACATTATCAGACAACTACAAATAACCAACTTTTTAACAAATTTTAACAACTGTCAAATTGTTGATAGTTTCGAACAAATGTATTACTATTGTCTATCAAGGCCCATTTTGTTATTTTTATGGAAGTTATTCTCATAATGAAGGAAATTGCTGTTACAGATTTTTCCGTTTTTCTTGAAAAATTTTATTCATTCAAAAAAGGAAAGATACATTTTTTGTGTAGTTTCAATATATGAAGCTAAAAATTTATCGTATTGACTCGAAAACAGTGGCGTACCAAATTTTTCCAAAATAAGGTAACTGAGGTGGCTCCGATGCACGCCACTGGCGCAAATATTTTAATTTATTTGACCAAAAAATTCCCCTTTATGAAATATTAACCTACACAAAGTATTATTAGAATACCTCTAGGCGTTTCTTAGATTTAAAAAAAAAGTTAATTTTTGTTTAAACTGCAACATTCTGTATCTTGAAAACCAAGCCGTTTAAATCCCATGTTTGATCAATGAATCACCACATAAAGTTTGTCTACATACTTAATTAACGCCCTGTATGTTCCATATAGTGAATGACATAAACTGCCGCAACTAGGGTGACATGAAAAAGTTAGCCATGGAAAGACAACTTTGGAAATAGAGTGCTGCTGCAGCAAGTCAATATAATAGATTGATAACCAAAAGAGGAATAAAGATAAAAGCATGAAAAATAAAAATATATACTCATACAATTATTGAAGAAGATGTACAACAAATTGGAATTCCTATTGCCGTCTTAATTATGTGTTCCATTTTCAAATAAATCTACTTATTAAACAAAAACTCGCATTGCACTTTAATTCAAAGAAAAAATCTTGTTTTAAATATGGGCTATATTATAACCAATTCAGAAGAATTTAATTCATCTTGCATTATTGAGTCTTTAAGGTGTATAATACATACTTAGTTAACTGATAAAATGTTACTATTACAGCTATTTAATGTAACTTTACATACCCAGATTATTTCCTGTTAGCAGTCTTAACTGATAATTTTACTAAAGCAGCACTCTAAACTTTCAAATAAGGAAAGCTGCGAAATATTGTTCAGATTATTGATAAAATCCACTTCACCTTCTAAATTCCCGTTAATAATTTCATATTCGCTCGTCACTAACGTTATTTTGCTCTAAAAATGTTCTTTTAGTACGACTACCTTTTAAGATAAAAAATCTATACTTATCCACTTTTCCTCCCTTCGTAGGCTTGCAAATACAAAATCAATACTGTGCAAAAGGGTCGTCGAATACGTAATATAATAAAATACGGTTAGAGTAAACGCATACCAATATTTTCTTTAATTTCTTTTAAGTTACATTCATTTAGTCTGTATTAAAAACATTCCCAGTATACTAGGAAAATATGAAATTACGAAAGTGTACCAACGAGAAATGATAGAAATCACAAGGCGAGATGGAAACTAATAATGCACAATAATAACTGTTAAGATGTAAAGCAACCAACCACTAAAAAGTTTCACCGAAGTAAGTCTGACAAACATCTGTAATAACCGAAATAACACATATTTTCCATTTCCTCTTCTGCATCATGTTCACATAACACTAAAATGGCCGTGTTATGGTTTTGTGAAAATAGCTTACATGGACAACAATAAGCGTTATTAATAGATTTCGGAGATAATAAAAAGTCCAAACCGCATTCCACATCTTTTAGCTTGTAGAAGTAAATTGAATTTCCCAGTTTAACAATGCCTTTATCCTGTTGACAATTATAAGAGAAATTTACTTCAGAATTCAATTTATGTTCTAGTAGGTACACTATTTGCTTACTTGATTAGGTACTTCTTCTACATAGTGTCCATTAAAAAATACGCAATAGAGAGCTCGATAGTTAAAACATCATATAGGTGACACTGTATAATTATTTTTATAATCGAATAATGATTATATCGGCATTATATGGTCTTTATAGAAACTTCTCTCGCTTACAATATTTAATGGTAATTATATAAGAGCCTGTTACCTAGAGGAGTTAATGGCGATAAAACGCAAGTAGAAGAAGTTCGGGCTAATTCAATTTCAAAGGCGCAAAGCTTCCAGTAATCATATATTAGTGTAATCGCATATTTAAGCTAATTCTCCTTTCACGATTTTCACTTCCTCCAAGGAATTAGCACTGTTGCATGTTAGCAACAACGACACTCTTTTATGGAGCGCGAGCACGCTCCCGGAGAGCTATTCTCGGTAATTGTTGGTTGGTGCACAGAGAATTTAAATAAATTTATTTTCCGCAACGTTTTAACTGTTTGCTGCGCCGAGGAAAATTCGCTGGAGCACAATCCTCGGGAAAATATCTGCACCATTGCACCCTATGTACATAATTTGCTAGTTGCGCTTTGTTTCCAAGTTACTTGCCCTGTTTATTTGGAACCGCTGCTCTTATCAGTAAGTTTTGCTAATGCGGTGGGGTCTGGTTAATTAGCAGCTGGTGGAGTATCAATTACCTTGGCTTGATTTCGAGATGAAGATACGTAAACACAAACCCTCTTGGATCTTTACTAGGATAAGAAGCTCAAAAATTAGAAGCTTAAAGCATATACCAAGTAATTCTTGAAAATAAGATTTCATATAGTGCACATCTCATGGATGTTAGTTAACTTTTGCAAACCGATACGTTTTCCACATCCGTAACTGACGATATGAATGCTGGTTGAATGCCGTATAACAAACTAATGTTGATTTTGTCTAATTTCCGACTACTATAGTCAAAATTATACCCATTCGGAGTCACGTGACTTTTGTCTGTCTCTGTTCATCTTTAGTAAAATAGATGAAATGGAAGAAATTTGAAAAAAAGGCATGTCGATTCATAAAATTAATTTTAAAAATTTGACGTTTCTAATCTGTCAGATTATATTTTTCGTGTAAGTTATTGAGATAAGGGTAAAAATTGTTGAGCCGAAAACTGGAAATTAAAAGAAACCATCGGACATGCGGTATAACGAGCAGTCACAACAATTAATTTGAATATTATGCGTTTTTTTTTATGAAGAGTACAATATTAATAATAGTAAATCAACAGTTTCACCCTCCAACGATGTTCGCCGTGCTTCTCTTGCGTTAAATATCTCGGAGAGCACAATTTACCGAAAATATGAGCTAGAAAGTGAAGAATGCAAAAACGGAAGTCGACGAAGCAGTCAAGACACTGTATATAAAATGTATGTAGCTAAAGAATTTGTAACCATAAAAAATCTAAAAAATGCTTGGTTGAAGAATCTGGAGATTTTTCACATTCAGTTTCTTCCCTAAATAGATTGTGCAAGGAAATAGGCTTCAAATGGCAATGTTCTATAACAGAATATGCATGCACAGAAATTGACTTAAAATTTGCTATACGCAGCAGGTTTTTAATGTAGCAGCTGACATATCTTTATTATATTTACATTTTACGACATGTTATGTTTTCTTTAACCTGTAAATTCAGTTTGATTCCATATAAGAGAATAAACCCGTAGCAACCTTGTTTTAGAAATTGGCATATGTCAGGATAACCTACAAAACGGAATGTCATTTATTTCCCTAAAATTGCATTTTTAAGAATCGACATACGTAAAATTACTAGATTATCACGTGACTCCGAATGGGTATAAATTTGACTATACCCAATGCTCTGTATGAACACTGAGTCACTGAGTACTGCAAGTATACATAGGTCCTTCATAGAACAACAGAACGCTAAAAGGGATCACAATTAAATAATTAAAGCTATGTTACAGCGCACCTAAACTAGGTAGTTACAAACACTACTGTTTATATGAAACAACAAACTACTAATAACTTCTGTTTTCCGGCATATAATCATGTCGTAATTTAGATGATGTGGTTTCCGTGTGTATATATTTAAACGTATCTACTTCTTATTTCACTGTAAATTTATGAAACTCGATATATTTCATAACGATAACAATAACCGGCATATTTTCACAAAACAGAAATAGTGTAAGCTGAATAACATGTTATTTCAAGATACTTCTTTATTTAACACGCAACTTTTTATTGCAGTAATGGTATTTTCTGTTTGCATAGATACAGATTCTCATACGAATGGATTTCTTAAGGGAGTTTTTTGAATTATGCAGACAATTAAGCAAAGAAACAAATAAAATGGTATTTCGTGTTGGAATAAATATTTAGCACCAAGAGTAACTATATCACTTTTCATAGTTAGTTTCTAAAACTATTAAGTTTATCTCAATTTCTAAAACAAAATGTTAAATTCAACACTTCTTCAAGATATTGTAATTTTTAATTTAATTTACTTTGGTTACTTTCTGCTTAGGGTTCAAAGTATTAACATTTAATTTTGACCCTATTTGTTCGATCTGCTTTGTGTCTAAATTTATAAAATGATATTTCATTTGCATCCGTTTAAGTTGTAATTTTTGAATCATTTAATTCATTTCCGGGTCATATGTGCTAACAACAAAAAAATGTTGAAAAAGTTCTTTATTAAATTCATTACAGTAGTTAACAATCTTATATAAAACGTGAAATGTAAATTTAAAAAATTACTAAGGGGTTTACTCGCAACTCCCAAGTAGAAGTTTTGGAACTAACAGTTTTGCACATATAAAAGAACATTTTTTAAGGTGTCCACCTTGTATATGTTGGATCAAAACAATCACATTTTGCTCAAACGTAAAAACCTGAACTATGTGCAAAATATTACTTTTATTCAACTAACCTTTAGTTCTTCAATTAAAGAAAAAATGGAATATTATTTTCTAAGGTTGTCACTTGTATACAGATTGTCCGAAATCCGTTTGGAGCGTAAGAAATTAATGAGTGCTACAAGGAAGACATAAACAAAATGAGTAGCAAGACAAAGATATAATGTAATCATGGCTAGGTAAATTTTAAACTAAAATTAAGTCAATGAAACAAACAAACTCTTCTGTCAAATATTTTATCTGTCATTAAGAGTATAAAGTGAGGTTTAAAGAATTAAAATAATTATGTGAATAGTAAACAATAGTATATTTACCCCTACCTGCTTTTGATTTTTTAAATTGTTTAGTGTCACAACATCCACTTGCGAGGAAAGGTCTGAGTAAACCTTTTTAAATTTTTTTTAGTTTTCTTCTTTCAGTTCTTTTCCTTAATATATGTGCATACCAGTTTCGTTGTTTCTTTTCTATCTTCTTCTGTATTGACTCGTGATCTAACATCTTCCGGATTTCTTCATTCAGGGTTCTGGCCCATTTTGTTTTACCAGCTATATTCCTTAAATATCTTATTTTTATGGCTATTATTTTGTTCCGGTATTTTTTATAATGTTGCCAGTTTTCACTGGCGTATAGAACCGTTGGCACTGCAACGGTGTTATGTACGATTACTTTCACCTTTTTTCTATCTCCTTAATGCCAAATGCCTATATGTTTAGTGTGTAGTAAATAGGGTTTCGCTTTTCCACTCTATTCCTTGATTCTGCTTCTATTTTTCCATCCTCACTAATTATGCTTCCCAAATATTTATGTTGTAACTTTTTCTAAGGTGATCCATTTGCTTTTTATTTCTGTATTTTGATCTTTCTCTTGCTTCTCACTTTTATCGGTATTCACTTATATTTTCATGTTCTCTATTTCTTCCACCCAATAGGTCTATTAATTTCTGCTTTTTTTAAAATGTATCCGTGACTACCACTTGTTACGGTATTAAATTGATCTTACGACACTCGCGGATGAGCGAGTATCGAATGCTAAACAAATTTGGTTAATGAACACGCTCACCCTGAGAAACGTCAAGAACAGGCTAAAGGTCTCGGCTCAAATACGCTCAGGGAGATGGGCGTGGTCTAAAACGGTACACCACACGGCAAGCGTGTCAATAAGTATATAGGGTGTTGCTAAAGAAATGGGCGCCACAAGATCCAAATCCGGGTACCCACGTTCAACTGGACATTGAGGGTCAAACGGGGCGAAAATACTCAAATAACTATTTGTGGAAGCCACAGTGCAGCGGCAGATGCAACGACCTACCTGGAATGCTCATCTGCCACGTCCGGGCCTCACCTTACAATGGTCGTAACACAATGACACAGTCACCCTGTAAACAAACATGCACAGGACACAAAAAGAAAAAGAATAACACGGTACGGTTATTACATCTATTGGGCCACTTCAAGTGACCTACCAAACATCATACGAAAATACAGGTATATTCGGCATGTATGCCGGCTCGTAAGAATGGCTTAAAGGGTACGCCCAGCTGGAAAGCGCTTTAACTAAAGGTTGCGGCGCATAGCTGATCCGAACAACAAATCCAGGCCGAATGTGTTTATAACGTCTACTTAGGCCTCAACAGGCGTGACGCGCGAGTGTAAAACCTGAACTTGAGTTCGAGTCACCAGATCGCCCTGACTTACAATGAAACATTTGAGAATAGCAATTGCTACATTTGTGTCGGAGTGAACTGTGCATTACTTAAACGTCAAGCGCAAACTTAACGGGTTAATTTACAAAACTATGCTGCCCTGCAGCACTGAATGTTAGAGCACCACGTTAAACTTTGTTCAGAGTGTGCTCTGCATTAGTACTTAATTTTAGAGAAACAAAATTGTCTTGCATTACAAAATGTTAGAACACAGAGTTAGATTTTACACAGAGTTTACTCTGTATTCTGAATGTGTCAAACGCAAACTTGAATGATTAATTTACAGAAACAAAACTGTCTTGCAGCACAGAATGTTAGATAACAACGTTATATTTTAATCAGAGTATACTCTGCATTAGTACTGTCTCGAACGCGAATTGTAATGATTAATTTACAGAAGCAAAACTGTCTTGCAGCACAGAATGTTAGATCACAATGTTATATTCTAATCAGAGTGTTCTCTGCAATGGTTATGTATCAAACGCAAACTGGAATGTACTATTACATTATTTCAGAGTCGGGCTCCGACTTAAAGGGTTAAGTTACAAGAACATGCGAACGAACTAGTTTATTGCACAATTTTTACCTTGCTAGCGGGCTCAGCCTGCAGCAGGCGGTGGTATTCAAATCAGTGTCGGTATATCGCTTGCATCTGGGTGTATGACAAGAGCCGAAAGGCTACGGCGTCCTCTAGAAGCCTCTAAAAAGAGCGGATTGTGTACGGGCCACCTCGACCATTACACAGCTAACAGCGGAACCGTTGTATCGGTAATTTCAGGAACCGGATGCCGCCTCCCAAACGACGACGGAAAATTGTTTTTAACAAGCCCACATACGAACTGAATTCCCACAACGACTTGCTACGGACTTCTCTAACACACACACGAGTGCACACCAACATCACCAAGCAGCGTCGATCTCCGACTGCCAAGAAACCCCCCCGCTCGTGAACACAGCTGTGCCTCGAGATATTCACCACGGCCAATCACAGCGCATGATACGTCAGAGACGCTCAACGCGTGGTCGTCCACCGGCGAAACAAGCAGATGCTATCCTTGTTGTGCTCACGGGCTGAATTTTAAATAACTTGCAAATCAACGCGCTTACGACTGCTGGGACACGCAGCTGCAAGAAACCAAGATGACAGGGATGCACAAAGATTACAAATTAGAAACAATGATGAAAGAGGTGTACAAAGTTACGAATGGCTATACTTGATACCAAACATTGCAGTATTATGCGATGAACTGTGCCTAAAATAGACTCGAAATACAGGCGAACTCGCCACTTATGTACCAAAACTGTTTTAAAGGTTTGTGTAGCTGATTAAATCACTGAGAAATGTAAAATGGCCTGACAAACTATATCATCCGCATACATTAGACTACTGATCTTCATCGGTTGTATTTTTACTTCCTTTTACAATAAAGGAAGTATTGGATTCACCCCAAAAATTCGAAATTGAGTTTTCAACAGATCTTCACGTTTTAGAGTCCCGTGATCCCAAAAAACATAGTTTTCTCATTGGTCTGGGCGTCTGTGTGTCTGTGTGTCTGTCTGTCTGTCTGTCTATCTGTCTGTGAACAGAATATCTCAAAAACGAAAAGAGGTATGGCGTTGAAACTTCATATATAAGTTTTGTGTACTATATATATGAGACAGCAAGCTTTTGAAGAAAATCGCATAACCGGAAGTAGGTGTTTACTCTAGTGATTTTTCAGTTTTTTTCGATTTTTTCAAAAACGGCTCTAACGATTTTTTTTAACTTTACATTTTTACTACATTTTTAATGTGTATTGATGTGAAATAGGTGATTTTCCATTTGAATACTTCTAAAGTGGGTTTCTTTTGTTTTTTTTTCTGTTTTTTTATTAACTCCTATTTTAAATAAAATACCCGGTATATTATTACATTTTTAAATTCACCTTGAAATTCTAGAAAAAAATTGTCTCTTCAACTAACGCTCTATTTTGTACCGTTTTTGTAGAATTTGTAATGTTTGAAAATTTTTGGCAAATGGTTAAAAATTAAAAATGAAGTTGTGTGAGTGTATCACACCAGATTTTTTTGTATCCAATTACTATGTCTAATCCCTTGTTCTTTCTTTGATGTTTTTCATTATTTTATAGATAACTACAATAAACAGTACTGGACCTATGCTGTCTTCATGCTTTAGTCCTCTCTCCATTATGAACTCATTTGATCTATATACTACTCGTGATATTTATTAATTGAGTTGGTGCATCCAGGTTTTCTAAACACTTCCAGATACTTCTTCTATCTACTGTGTCACTATCGGCCACTATGTTTTTATTTGAAAATTAATATAATTCACATTACTTTTGCTAGAGAAGTTTCGTGTAAACCCCTTTACAAATTTTATATATTTATAGCAGTGTCACGTTGCAGCAAATTCCTGATTGTCATTTTGTAAGAAGTATAATAAAAAGAGCACGAAATTAGAGCTTCAACAACTAATAACAGCTACTACTTTAGATATATTGCAACATGTCGAACATAAATGGAAACGGAAAGGCTGTAAACTGTGTTGACAGAACTCGGTAATTGGCAATCAAAGCTCTCTACTATTATTTATGGAAGAAAATATACCTAACACCAATGTGAAATATTGATTGTCTACGTAAATACTTGATTCGTATAGAAGTGATGAACCCTTTCGAAACACTTGGATAGCATGGAAAATACAATTATTGAATAAATAACTCCACTTACACGCAATGCTATTTTATGTTGATCTTACCGTATGTGTCTTCAATAATGTTGTATTTAGTTCTAGAACACCAATATCAATCGTGCACCTTTAGTCAATTTGCAAATTTAAGCAATTGGGCTTCCTTAGCATCTCATTGTCATACATTACCCATTTTTCTTTGTCTTCCAATTTCTATAAAAGCCGTTTCTCGTGATCCCCATATGCACTTTTACTTAGCGTGAATATTGTTTTATGTTACATCATTGCAAATAACATTGACTAAGAAAATAGCTAAGTTAAAACCCCAACATTTTGTTTTCGCAATTTTCCTACTAACAAAATTAATTAAAACATTATGAAACTTAGTAAGAAAGATTAGGATCACATGCCTTGCACCCATACAATCCTTTAAATGAAATGTGTTTATATATTTGTTTAAACTAGTACTAAATTTAATTTATACATTATAGAAACTCACATATATTGAAACGTAGAACTTCTTCATATTCATTCATTCAAGCATATATACAGCGGAATTAAACAAGTTTATGGACAAGGACGGCTATGGATTTTCAACTGCATATCTTAGCTTGCACCATAACAATGTAATCGTCTGTTCCCATTTATTTCACACTTTTATGCATGCACAGGAAAACTGCTGCTTGCTAGTGGCCCTTAAAGTCACAATACATTTATTTCCAGTGGCAATATGTACCAATCTTTGCTTTGTCAGCTCTGATTACAAACTGATTACAGAATACTGAATAGGTTAGATTAACTTACACACTGGTTGAGTTTATGTAAAACTTATATTTCCGAAATAAGCTATGTTTTTGGGATATAATTCTTTTCTCGAAAATAATCCTTGACTCCAGAAAAAGCCCCTCCAGGATTTTTTTTAAAGTCATCATAAAATTGAGGTAAGTAGGTAATCCAATGTTTCTAAAGCCTTGTGCTTTCTGACAACTTTCTTGGAAATATCCGTGTTGCAGTTCAGCATCATCCAACTGGTGCACATCACCTCATTATATTTTGATGATGACGTATGCTGAAAGCCTCACCTGTATGAAATGTTACGTCCAGTAGCTTGGGGTTATTGATTAGGCGTTGATTGTAGCATTGCTAGTTTAAAAGTTCTTTATTATTTATTGATATGACTCGTTGGTAATAATTCATGGGAAACTTGCATCTGTGGCTACCACCGTAGGTCCTTCTTTAGTATTCAGTGTAAAGTTCCATATAATAACTGTGCTACATGTGAAAGCTTTCGTAATGGTTGTACGAGTTAATGGGTATTTGACATCGCATATGCATTTCGAATAGGTGAACGCTACCTGAGAGATGTTTATTGATTGACGAAAGATAATAAAAAAAATCTTTTTTATTCAATTTATTACCTTACGGATTACAAAGCAAAAATACAATGTTTTATGCACGAAGTCTGCAATGCAACTGAACTAGTGATAACAATTACGTGGGACATCCGTAAGACAAGATAAACCCATGATCAGCGTTCTCACATGTGTCGACAGATAATGCGTTTATGCAAGCACGTAATTAATACGTAACACCTCCCGACCGAGATTGGAAAATCATCTATGGAATAGGATTTTTCAATTTTTGCAGTTCTAAAGGAATCTCTTTTGGATTCGATTTATTTATGATGTTGGTCAACTTGTCTAAGAGGCAGTTAGTTACGTTTACAATATAATATTATACTAAACATAACAAAAGCAAACAAAAATATAACTACAAGTGTTAAAGAGCTTATTCCGAAATGAGTTGGCAGTACATAGTCATTGTGGACAATTTCTTTAGATAATTGAGTGAATTGATTTTTTATTGACTGAAAATCATTTAAATCGATTTGTTTTAATTCAATGGTAGGTGTTTCTGGAAAGTAATTTTTAAGTGTATACATTGTTATGTTTAAAGAAGGTAGGTTAATATTTCGAATAAATTCATTCTTAAGGTGGGCATACACGATACGGTTTACCGGAAGGCAGGCCTTCCGGCTTGTAATCCGGAAGGCAAATTGTATTGTTAGTGGATACATCGGCCGGAAGGCGAGCCCTGAACTCTCGGCCTCCCGAAAAACTGTCAACACCTGAAATTTTGCCTGCCGGCTTTCCTTATCGCATACAAGTCGGAACGTGTATGTGCAAATTGTGGGTACAGGCCGAGAGTTAGCGTGATGACAGTGATTTTATTCAGTAGTACTGGGTGACCATAAATAGTTGAGATTTTTTTTGTCTTAGGTTGGTACTGTTTATGTTGGTGGCACTGTAAGTCTATGTCAAATTAAGGGTTAGCAGGTTAGGTTTTGCGTCAGTTTTGACACAAACTGACACAAAACCTAACCTGCTAACATAGATTTACAGTGCCCCCAACATAAACAGTGCCAACCTAAGAAAAAGAAATCACAACCATTTATGGTCACCCGGTATATTATATTTTATCGTGGTTTGTTCAACTAACTACCTATAATTTAATAAAAAATGACCGCTATGAGAACGTGGTCCCATGAATTCCAAACAGAATCTATTGAGCTATACAGGTCTCTGCCTTGTTTGTATGATATAAAAAGTAAGCAATATTTAAATAAACCAATCGTAGTTCGTATATTAGGTCGATATGAGAATGCTCTTGTCGATTTCTTAACCACTGTTTCACCCACTTTGAACGTGTGCGCTCTTCATCTTTTTTCGGAAGAATGGAACTGCCAATCCTATTAAAGATCATTTTTCGAAATCATATTATCAATATGACCTTTTCGCTATTCTGAACGCTTTAAAAGATTGGCCAAAATCCTGCGAGAAAACGTAATGTGTATGCCTGCGCCGGGGGTACAGGTTTAGCCTTCCGGATTGCAAACCGGAAGGCCTGCCTTCCGGTAAACCGTATCGTGTATGCCCACCTTTATAATTATTTGTCGATAAGGTATATTCATGATTGGTTACCTTGCATTCTTTCGGCAATTGTATTAAATAAGTTCCAAAAAGAGGTTGTTTGTAAGGACTATTATTACTGCAACTTACATCGAATATTAATTCTTTAGGAGTGATCAATAACCAGGCATTATTACTTATTTTATCCATTTTAACTGTATTTAAGTTAAATCTATAGATTTTACAATCTGTGGTTCCCTTAAAATTAAGAAGGTCAACCGCACATCTTTCGTCTTTTTCTAAATCTTGATCAACGTTTTCACAGAAATAGAGGCCTTGTTTCACTTTTGTGCACATATTATTAATTGTTACACTGAATTTATTATTGAATAGGATGTATGGTTTTGAAGGAATTATCATGTAGAAAGTGTTGTTGTTTGGTATTGGTAAGGGAATCAATTGATAGTAGTCGTAAGTGTCATTAGCACTCAGAGGTATTTCGAGTATGAAGACTAAATTAGTTTCTTTTCTATATGCCTTTACGTCGATTAAATGATCGTATTCATTAAGATCAATCGAAGGTTCATATGGGAGTCTGTATAGTATATGTTGTTTTGAGATAAATTCAAGTTCAGTTCGTAGATCCTTAAGTTCCACGATAGAAGGGTGTAAAATATTTAATTTAGCGAAGGTGATTGCTTCTTCAAGCGTATCCAGAATTTCTAACAGAAGATTTAATAAAGTGGCCAACTGAAGTTGTACCGAATGGAGATTAATTAGTGCATAATTTTCGATATCGTGTAATGCTGTAGTTTTGATGGCTGATTCAATTTGTAGAAGTCGAAATTGAAGAATTTTCTGGTTAGTTTCTAATTTAAATAATGTTTGATTGTACTTGTCGATAGCTTGGGTCATCAATGACGTTTGGCGTATTGTGATCTCTTCTAATTTATCTTGATTCTTTTGAAGGGAATTTAAGGCTTGATCTATTCTTTTTCCGTCTTCAGCATCGAGGTTACCAGTAATAAAGCTGATTAGGCTTCCTAAACCGTCTATTGCTCCTCTTTTGACTTTCCGAACGTAATTGGGAAACAAATGTTCAATTTTCTTTTGAATTTCTATTAATAGACTTTCCAAAACGAGCAGATAATTATGACTTTCTAATTTATATATGGGTCCATGATTTTCCGATTCTAATGGTTTTTTGAGGTAATTTACATTTTCTTTTAGTTTTTCATATTCGATTAATAAAGGTGAACAATCGATAGTCGTAATGAGGGTCCATCGGTCCTTTTTTTATTTGTGCTGTACCAAGCCTGTTGAAGTAAAGACCTGGATTGTTTTTGAGGTTCGTGAATCCTGGTTCTGCGGGGTAGCAGATTCTAAAGCAGAGGAATCTGTAACAAAGGGCCGTAAATTGTTGACATGTGCCTGTCTTGTTCCTTTATTATTTTTAAGTGTACATACATGATGCGGCGTTATAGATATAATTTCGTAGGGTGCGATAAATTTTGGTTTGGCTTTTCCTCTTCGGGAATCGGTTTTTAGTAAAACTTGTTGTCCAACTTGGTAGGAGTGTTTTCTATTTTCTTTTGCATTCAATTTTAAAATGTATTTTTCTTTTAATTGCTGTTGCTCTCTTTTAAATTGTTCATATAAATATTTCATTTTTTCAGTGTTATTAGCGGTATAATACCATACTCGTTGTTGCTCGAAATCAGCTGAAAAGGGATCCTGTGACATAGTATGTCCGAAAAGTAATTCGTGGGGTGTCATTTTGGGGCTTGTATGAATAGTGTTATTGTATGCGATTATGGCATATCGCATTAAAGTTTTAGGTTCTTCCTTAGGATGTCGACTTTTTAATAATCGATAGTGCTCTATCAGGGTTGAATGTAGTCTTTCTATGGGACTGTTGGATTCATGATGTCCAGGCGTTGTAATGTGCAAATTAATTTTGTGAAAAGCAAGTAGTTCTTGTATTATTATTCCGTTAAATTCTCCGTCTCCTATAATTTGTATTGGTGTACCATATTGTGATATAAATTTTGTTATTTTCCGAACTATGGTTACGTTGTTTCGATCTTTCAGGTGATATACTTGTGCAAATTTTGAAAGTTTATCGATAATTGTTAAGAACATTTTATTGTCGATATAAAATATGTCTATGTGGCATTCTTGCATCGGTTTATCCGGAGTGTCCGTGACATTATAAGGGGCTTTAGTAGGTTGTCTATCATATTTTTGTTTTTTGCATTCTGCACAGTTATTAATGTAGTCTGAGATTGATTTTTCCATGTTCCTCCAATAGAATTTACGCTTTAACGCTAATAAAGTTGCTGGAATTCCACGGTGATTAGTTTTTCCTTCGTGGTAAAGTTTTATTTGTCCATATTGTTCTTCTTTGTCGATAATATATTTAACTCTATTTAAACATCTAAATAATCTTGGTTTGTTTACACTGAACAATTCGATTGTTAATCGGCATGTAATCTTGTATAACTCATCTTCTGGAAAGAACAGGTAGTATGATGTGATTTGCAAAATTCTAAAAATATTTTTCGTAGGGTAGGCAGAGGATTCGTTGTATTTATTTCCACATTCAAAATCTTGAGTCCTTCTTGCATTTTAATTTTTGGGGTCGATGGCTCGTCTTGAACCATATGAAATATTATTTGGTTTTCTTTCGTTTCCAGGGCATCCTCACAAATAGGTATTGTAGGTGTCGATGATTCCTGGGTATGTTGTGTATTTGAATCTGTGTCTTCTGGTTGTTGGATTCTTGTTATAGGTATTAATTCTTCGAGATCGATTGGTGTTGGTATTCTTGCGGGTCGATTTATTACAGGTCGCGGTTCAGGTGTGTTTAAGCGTTCACTGTTTACAATTTCGTCCAGGAGTTGGTCGAGTTCTTCGTCTTCATTTGCTATCATAGAAATATTTGTTGTATGTGTAATGGGATTAATTTGTATGCGAGAGAGGGCGTCAGCATTAGAATTTTTGGTTCCTTTTTTGTAAATAATATCGTAATTATATTCTTCCAGTTTGAGTCTCCAACGTGTTAGTTTAGAATTGGGTTCTTTAAGTGAATTTAACCAAATGAGTGGTCTGTGATCTGTAACAATGGTAAATTTTCTTCCATAAAGATAGGGGCGGAAATATTTGGTGGCCTAAATTATAGCGAGTAATTCTTTTTCTATTGTTGAATACCTTTGCTCCGTTTCGTTGAGGGTTCTAGATGCGTATGCTACTGGTAGGTCTTTTCCAGGTGTACCTTGAGATAAAATTGCTCCAAGGGCGACATTGGATGCGTCGGTTGTGAGAATAAATTGCTTATCAAAATCCGGGTATTGAAGTATCGGGTCATTTAGTAGTATATTTTGTGCACTTTAAAATGATTTTACAAAGTCTGGGGTGTGTTCTACCTTTTTACCTTTCTTTAGACAGTTCGTAAGAGGTTTAGTCATTTTAGCGAAATCTTTTATGAATTTTCGGTAATATCCCAAAAGTCCAAGGAATCCTTTGATTTCTTTCTGGGTTGTTGGGATTGGATAATTTTGTATGGCTTTTATTTTGTCGGGGTTTGGTTTAACTCCTTGTGGTGTTACTATATGTCCAAGATATGCTACTTCTTTACCTAGGGATTCACTTTTGTCTAGCTGAATTTTCAAATTGTTTTCTCTGATTCTATTAAATACGTTACGTAATCTTGTAATGTGTTCTGGAAGTGAGGTAGAAAAAATTATAACGTCGTCTAAGTATACTAAGCATTGGCTATCTGTTAGTCCTTTTAGCACGTTGGTCATAATCCTTTGAAACGTAGCTGCGCTGTTTTTAAGGCCAAAGGGCATGCGTAAAAATTCAAAATGTCAGTCATCTGTAGAAAAGGCAGTCTTTTCTTTGTCTTCCGGGTCAATTTCCACTTGATGGAAGCCTGAAGCTAGGTCTAGGGTGGTAAAATATTGGCTTCGTCCTAGTTTATCTAATATATCGTTGATATTTGGGATAGGAAACTTATCTTCAATTGTCTTTTCATTCAATTTCCGATAGTCCACTACTATTCGCCACTTTTGTTGATTTGATGCATCCAATTTTTTTGGTACAATCCATATGGGTGCATTCCAAGGCGATTCGCTAGGTTTGATAATGTTGTCCTTCAACATTTTGGCCATTTGAGTTTGAACTTCTTTTTTATGAATGTATGGATAACGATAATTTTTCGTAAATACGGGTTCATTGTCAGTTGTTCGAATTTTATGCTTAATTTTATTAGTAAATGATAATGGAATGTCTTTGCAATAAAATATATCTCGGTATTCCTCACATAAATTCGTTATTAACGTTTTCTCCTCGTCATTCATGTGATCTGTTCTTAAATTGTTTAAGTTTTCTCGTAATTTGATTTTGACATCTTTTATACTAATATGATTTAATTCGATAGTCTTAGGTTCAACTATTGGTTGTAATTGAATTGGTTTCTTTAAATTAAGTTGAATTGGTTCGTTTCGTGTATTTATAACTGTAGTCAAAAATGCGTTATTTTCAATCTTGACATATGCTTCTGGATTATTAAATCTGGTCCAAAGTTTCTTTTTTCACATAGTGCTTCTTTTAGTTGGCTGTCGGTGGGTAGTCGAATTATACTTTCTGATCGAGGTGGAATATTTATTTGAAATTTATCCTGTTTCCTTGTAGGTATTTTCTCATCAGCTGATGGTTGAATATGGAGTGGCAAAGTACAGTTGCTTGTGATTAGCTGATTAGTAGATAAATCTATTCTTGCGTTCAATTGTTTTAACAAATCGAGTCCAATGAGTCCTTCGTAGTTGTCATTAAAATTGAATAAGTAGATTTTGTGCATTTGATTTGTCTTGAAGGATCTTGGTAATGGTATATTAGCTACTTCATCATGAATTGACGTTGCATGTGCAGTGCTAATTTGGAAAGGTTCGTTGTAAATATATTCGGAGTAATACTTGTGTACGAAAGCGGGATTTAACAATGTTTTCATAGATCCAGTGTCAATCATGAGTTTTGCGTTGAGTTCCGGTAAGTATATGTAAGGTAGTTTAGGTGATGCCGAATTGTTAACGTATATTAGGTCAGGTTGTTGTTCGGGCTGGTCAGGGAAAAATCCTGTTCAGGGTCATTTTCTGATGCTGGAATCCAACTGTTGTCTTCTTCGGATTGTCCATAATAATTATATTCAGCGTCAGGTGCAAGTCCATAAGCGTTATCTTCTTCTTGTACTTCGGTTTCTACAGGTCCTTGATCGTGGTAGAAAAGTTCTTCGGAAATGAAGTTCCTAGGTTGATTGGATTGTCGAATATAATATGGCTGTTTAATAGTACGCGATATATCCATAGGAGTAGGCTTCTCGAGAGGTTGGATATTTCGAGGCTTGAATACGTTGGTTCCTGTTGGTTTCTGGTTTCCAAAAACAATTGGTTGCGATGGGAACTGTTTTGATGGGAATTCTTTTGTAGACGATTGCTGTGGTGGTAAAGCAGGAAGTGTCCTTATTGGTGCTGGAAAATGTTGGCGTTGTACTTGGAATTGTGGGTGAACGGGCTGCATCGTTGGTCTATACTGCGTTTGAAACATTGGCATTGGTTGACGATGGAAGTAATAATTTTGCTGATTTGGCTGATTTGACTTCTGTGTCACATTTGGTTTGTGATGGGGTTTTGCAATGCTTTGATTTCCTGATTGCAAATGCCATACGTTTTGTTCTTCATTAATATATTTAAGGGCATTTTCCATAGTGGTTGGTCGTTGACTCCGTATGAATGATCCAAGGGGGTTTCTTAATCCACTTAGAAACGTCTTTAAAGTTAAATTGGTGTACAAGTCTCCTTTAACCTTAATTGTAGCTTCATCTGTTGTGTTGGTACTTAAATGTGAAAATAGGGCGGCTCTCATTCTTATGCACGAGTTGTAAAAGTCAATTGGGTTTTCGTGATTTCCTTGTCTGAGGTGTAGTAAATCTTGAAGAAGGCTGTCTTCGGATCTTCGGTCGCCAAAATTGTTTTTTAAAATTTCTTTGAGTTCTTTATAACTTCCGATGGTATATCCTGCAGTTACTAATACGGCTTGTCCGGTTAGTTTGCTTTCGATGCCGGATAACAGAAGATGATTGATGTAATCTTCATTGTTGGCAGTTGAAAATTGATTGTAGATGAGATCGGCTGCTTTGAAAAATCTTGCAAGTTGAGTGGGATCTCCTCCAAACTCGGGAATGGTCTTTAAATATTCGAAATGGAAAGCTGGCACTGCCATTCTTCTTGTGTTTTGTCGTTCGAGTATATTCTCTTGTACAACAGCTGTTTGTTGTATCGGCAGGTTTGGTTGCGTGGATGTGTTAGGAATTGCAAATGGATTTATAGCAAGGTTGGCTAGTTGATTGGCCAAGGTTTCCTCAAATTCAGACATGGATTTTTATTTAGCGCATTTATTAATTAATTTATTGTTTCACAATAGTATACA
This sequence comes from Agriotes lineatus, assembly GCA_940337035.1. Lineage (NCBI taxonomy): Eukaryota > Metazoa > Arthropoda > Insecta > Coleoptera > Elateridae > Agriotes > Agriotes lineatus. The sequence goes on from OW679194.1 coordinate 124,587,199, forward strand.
GGCATAAATTAAGTCAACGGACACCTGTAGTCTCGCTTATATGAAACGGGAATATTGTTTTAAAATATTAAGCGTTCTCCTTAGTTTTCGCAAGAGTATCTTTAGATCTAAATTCTCCTGAGAATTTTAAGATCACAAGGTAGCACTTGCCAAAATCAGAGCTAAAACTATATTATTATTAAGGTTTAGCAGTAGTTTAAATTTTATTTCACTTTGTTTTAAATGGCAAAACTTAATTCTAAAATTTTATCTTCTTGCTGCAAATTGATTAGCGACTTACATTAGTAGCAGGCAAATTTTCATATTGCTGTTTGGATGCTCCGCTTCGGCGATTCTTGTCCTCTGCGTCGCGGTGCTGTATTGCTCGGCTTCGGCGATTTTTGTCCTCTGCGTCGCGGGGTTGTGTGGCTCGGCTTTGGCGATTTTTGTCCTCTGCGTTGCGGGGTTGTGCTGCTCAGCTTCGGCGATGCTTGTCTTCGGCTGGGCTGGTCCACTTGGAAGCGATGTCCAGTCTTCACTTGGAACCGGGTTGGATTTTGTTCGATAGTAGACAAAGTGTTAACACACAAAATTACGCGAATTTGGGGTAATTTTCTACTATCCGTACGACTGCGCCAGAGATGTTTATTGATTGACGAAAGATAATAAAAAAAATCTTTTTTATTCAATTTATTACCTCACGGGTTACAAAGCAAAAAAGTACAATGTTCTAAGCACGAAGTCTGCGATGCAACTGAACTAGTGATAACAATTACGTGGGACATCCGTAAGACAAGATAAACTCATTATCAGCGTTCTCACATGTGTCGACAGATAATGCGTTTATGCAAGCATGTAATTAATACGTAACAAGTGCAACAGATGTAATGGGTCGCATGATATTTATATTACGCAGTACGCACCCTACACATTCAACAAACGAGTACAAATCCAGTTACCACTTCGATAAAAATCTTAGCCACAGCCAAATTTGAACCCGTGTCCACTTAGTTGCTTAGCTGGCCTCTTAGCCAACTCAACTATTTAGGTTCACTATACTAAAACAATGATAATATTAATATGCGATTGCTTCAGGAAAATGCTATTTCTGTTATTAACCTTAAACTGTATTAATTCTTTATTGCGTTGCTAATGGGAATAAATATTTTTAGCCAAATATTTAGATATCGATACATAAAATTTCTTGGTGTGGAGAACTACCTAAAATAACGTCATAAAGACAACATAGCATCGAATTAATAATATATCATAAAATTGTTATAGGTTTTCCGAAAAGTACTAGGAAATTATAAATCATAAAATCAGAAAATGTTGACTTAATCATTAATAGATAGAATGTGAGGCTAACGCATTCACTTGTGAGGGTCGCTTAATTACAGAAATTTTATTTTATTTTAGCTATCTTATTTCTAGGAAGGACACATTTTGTTTTAGGCATTTTATTTCTAGGACAATAATAACCCGTATTTTATAGATGTATTTTATGTATGATATAAGTATCTAACAATTACATCACGTAATGAAAGCTTTCATTTGTTTTGCAAGTTTGTAATTCGACTTCTTTTGTAGCTGTTGAGTGCGCCTCGGCGCCATAATCGAAAATTAGATTTATGGCCGGGGGCTTAGGCGAATTTGAGGGACAGACAGCCTCCAAACCGCCGACTAAATTAGTTTGGGAATTTATTAGTTTACCATTTCAGCCAAGGGAAACACGTGTCCAAGTGGTTGTGGGAAACAGCAATTTAAAACGCGACAGAAAATTATTAAAACCGTCTTGGGTTTTGGAAGGGAAACTACCAATTAACATTGCGTCGCTATAGCAACGAAATTTAGATTTCGTTGTCATCGGCGGGACACCTCGCGACACAGGATGGAGGGGTTCTCGTAAGTTGCATAAAACACTCGGCATAGGACGGGAGAAGGCAGAAAAACAAAGTCTGGTGCAAGTGGTAGTTCTAGGTGTAACACGAAGAACGGCTACAACCGCTGATCACTTATTTAATCCCTATTTTACTAGGTACAGCGCAAACTGACACCGCGAGATCTCTCTGTCCTCGTTAGTAAGTGAGCGTTGAATACCAACTCTTTGTCTTTCTTACTTCACTAGGTACAGCGCAAACTGACATCGCAAGGTCTCTCTGCCCTCGTTAGTAAGTGAGAGTTGAATACCAATTCTTTGTCTTTCTTATTTCACTAAGTACAGCGCAAACTGACATCGCGAGGTTTATCTGTCCTCGTTAGTAAGCGAGCGTTGAATACCAATTCTTTGTCTTTCTTATTTCACTAGGCACAGCGCAAACTGACACCGCGAGGTCTCTCTGTCCTCGTTAGTAAGTGAGCGTTGCGTCTTGCGTACCAACTCTTTGTCTTTCTATTATTTCATTTAACACCGCCAGGCCCCACAGTAACAAGACGGCAGACAGCCCTCCTTGCCGCTAGGAGAGATAACAACGAACGCCCGACGTCCGGGTTAGGCTCCGAACAGCGCAATAATTGTAAGAGTAATGTAGTGCTTTCACTTTGGTCCTAATAAAGAACAATCCATTGCCATGATGTTGTTTTCTTTGGTGTAAGAACTGAATGTCTCCAGCCCCTATACAAACTGAGTAAAGTTAGCCTAAGTAAGGCCGCTTAGGTGAAATAACTGTAACTCTGTCAAATCACTCTCCGTAACCAGTAAAAATACACAACGTAGGCACATACACGAGCTAAAAAGCAGCCAAGGTGTGCACCGTTACACAATCATAAGTAATATGTGTGTCTGAAAGTTTAAAGCTTGCTATTGTGGCTTTTAATTATTTTTCACAAAGCTACAAAACCGTTAGTAGTTAGATGGGAACATAGTTTGAAATAATTTTTTACTGCATAATTTTTCTAACAGCAAAACAATAAAATTAACACATTAAAAATTAATAAAATTATTTTAAAGAGACCATGTGGCAGGCTGGAAAAGGCTTTGCTTTTGCAATCGGCAGGTAGTGATTTTGAACTTCACATCCGGACAGTGGTTACATCTTATGCTATCTGGCTATCACACCAACACCTTCTGTAATCGTGAACTCTGTGAAACGGCATTCTTCCTTATCAGTGGGTTAGGATAGCCACCTGCCCAGCCTGTGGGCGGAGATGGATTACAAAACTACATCTTGCTTGTGGTAGTAATGGAATCTCAGTCTATACTAAGAGGAGAAAGAAGAAACTTATTTTATCTGAATGAACAGTTGTAATAAGAGAATCAATAACAGGAATAGATTTCTTCCCAAAACGTTAGCTTATTTTGCTCTTAAGCCAAACGCCCAAGAAAAAATAAATACTATTATAACGCTGCCGAAAACTTTTAGATAATGTCTTAAGGCGGCTTAGGGGAGTTCATAGATTTCTATAGCTTGCGAGGTGAATTTTTCTTTTGCTCCTTGAAAGAAAATGTTTAGGCAACTGTAGATACACCACTTTGTTTTGTATGACAATGTCGAAAGCGGATTATTTCGCTTAGTACCTTATCTGTTAATCTATTACCTGTGACCAAACTTCTATTTATAACCGAGTTAGCCCAATACGCCCTTACGTTTGTTGCCGAATAACCAAATTAAAGAATTTTAACTGAAATGTTTTGGTGCAACTGATATGTTGTAAATAATTATAATTAAAAGGTTGGGGACTAATATAATTAACTATTTATAAATAGCCTTCTTATGCTTTTCGCTCACATACGTATTATGGATTTTTAAAGAAATTCGTTGGTAAACAAACAAAATTATTGTTTGTCAGCGCTGTTTATTTTACATAAATGGATAAAACCTGGACCACGAAAATACACTTGTTTTGCAATAAAATATAGGTAATTAGTAGAGCTCATAATGAAAGTAAAAGCTCAAAAAATTCAACAGTACCTATTTGACGAAATACACCTAATCAAGGAATGTGCTTTCCTAATATAACAAGAACGAGACATACCGATAATTTTGCACACGCCAAGTGTCGTGTCGAGTGCAGGTTGCAATAAAAATCCAGTGTTTTGATTGATTGAAATTTTATGAGGGAAATATTCAATTGAATTCTAAAAGATTTCAAAATACTAAGATATTGTAGCATTACACAGAAATTTTAAAACATGAATTACTACTATAGATGAGAAATGGTGAAAGTACCGTAATTAGTCCCCACTTCCCTTTTGCTCATTAAAATGTGGTCCTCAATGTTTGTAGTAATTAGCGCATTCGGGATATGTATAAACCAAATCATTATATTTCTTTTAGCAGGGAATTGGGCATATGCACTTTCCAGGAATAGTTTATTAATTTTTCATTGAACATGTTCGTGGTTTTTCTAATAGTTTGACGAAGTTGATATCTAAAATCAATTATCGCTTTATCCTGTTCGCAATGAAATTGGAATTCTATAAGCTTTGAAGGTATAATAATTTCAAAAAAAACAATAGTTTGTGCATACCTAAGCACTGAAGTTTAACTTTTTAACGTGAATGTGGAATTTAGTTAAAAATAGCAAATAAACCGCAATAAAACATACAACGACATAATTTTGTATAATTTCAATATTCATGAAAGGATAATGTCCAAATGAAGAAAAACGACCACTTTGTGTAATTTGTTTCATATTCAGTATAACAATAGTTTTATTTTAAATATGTAAGTTTTAATTATTGTATATAAATGAGTGCATTTAATCATGGTAATAATAATAGTTCCTATAAAAATTCAAAATTTTTAGAAGAAGATTTTCCTGAAATGGTAATACTATTTCTCTAGAAGTTGTACAAAGGTCTTTTAAAGTTTCTTGATTAGGAATGTCTGAGATCATAAATCATAGTTTATTTTGTATTGATACAAATTACCAATTCTTAGGAAGTATTTGTAATTAGCTAAGTGAACCCAGGTAATTAGAGTATCTCTTATATAAACACAAAATTTGTATTCAAATTTTATTATTTACATATTTGCTTTCGTTTGTGATTATCGGAGTTGTGTTATCAGTGCGTTATTAGGATTTACTTTTAATCGTCGGAACCAATTCACAATGGCGAAAGGAAAATATAGTTTGTCTCGGCCAAGAAAAAGTAAACATATTCGTATAAAACAAGTATCTGCGAGGTAAGTACCTAAGTACTTTAATATTCACATTTATAAAGTTTGTTTTTATTGCGTTTTAAGTTATTCTAACGTACCCTGTAAACAATGTTTTAAAAAAACCTGAAAATATCAATATCAAAATTGAGAAATGTATTAGAGTAACTTTTAATACATTTACAACCTGTAAATTAATTAATTGTGAGAAACTCTAGGTTACGGATATATTACTAAGTACTTTTTCCTAACAACTTTTATTTGAAAAATCGCTAATAAATATGTTGTATCTATATTGAGTAAATTTCCCTCACGTATTGACGTTTGTTATATTTGTACTGTTCTTTAGTTTCCATAGCGATTTTAAATTCCATGGGAATCAACGCTTCTTATTTTGAGGAAGTAAAATATTGTTTTATTCCCGTTTGTGCAACAATATTAAAAAGGGTTAATTTATATATGAAAACCTTCAACTGCAAGATATCTTTGTGAAATTACTAAATACGGCTTTCACACGAAAGCAGAAGGGATTAAAAGATAAAAGATCTTGTAATCAACGCCAGTGCCAGGTAGATGCATAAAATTACAAGATTATTGCTCGTGGTACAACCAAATAAAAGTGTGTTGTCTAACCTTTCAGCATAGACTTTCTAGAAATTGTCATAAATCGTCTTCGACAATATTGATTGGTCAACATATCTAGAATATGGGTTTAGCTGAAATCAGGTTTTAAATATTATTCAATTTTAACCAACTACAGGTACAAATGTATGGATAAGGTTTCATGGCAAACTGTAAATTTAAGTTTATATTTCAATAATAAGAAAATACGTACTTGGCTTCTATAAACAATTGTTTTTTTTTAAAGAAACTAAATCATAACATATTATTCTCTACTGTCCAAATGTATAATGAATTAGCGAGCTGCCTTTTACAGTAATTTTTGTAAACGTAATCTTAGCGAGAGGTTTTAGTTTTAGTTAATATTTTTGTTAGCATGTCGTGTTGCCTATCCCCTCTCCTAAACCGTCATAAGGATCATGTGCAGAGAGAGGAATTATATCATCTCATCATCCTTATTAGGTCCATTTCTGAACATAGACCCCGTTCATATTAGCGGGATTTGTTCGAATGTGTGCCTCTCTAGTTGAAACTTGAAGAACGTTTTATGTCGTCGGTCCAACGCGTTGGTGGACGACCTCTTGATCTCGTTTCTGTACAGGGTCTCCACTGTAATATACTATTAGACCACCTTTTATCTTTATATTGATTAACGTGGCCGGCAACATTTCCATTCAGTCCTGCTTCTATCACAGCGACGTCCTTAATTTTTGTAAAGTCCCTAATACGGTTAATTCGTTTGCGATCTTTCAAGAATATATCAAGCATTTGACGGCCCATTGATCTTTGAGTTGTTCTTAATTTCTGTATTAATCGTTTGAAAACCATATGTTATCGCAGGTAGAATACATTGGTCAAGTGAACTCGGAGGTGCATGAGGATATTCTTGTTGTTATTTAAGGGATCAAATATAATGCACACCAAATTAAACCATACATCCCTAGCGTTGTCCACCAAAAAATTTCATGAACATCAAGAAATCTTAATGGAACCCAAATTATTATACTTCGGAAAATGAGAACAGCACCACTAAAATAGCTGTGTTGCGTACTGTTTTAACATTGCTTACATTTTAAATTCCATATGTCTATCAATTTTACTAAATGTTCACCAAATTTAGAACGCTCAAGTTACGCGTCCGTGCTGTACATAATAAATATTCACGCTATCCATTTATATTTAGTCTTTCTCGAAAAAACTACTTGTGCGTCAAATAATTATTCTGTTACTCCAAAAATTAAATAAGCTCGAGCATCTCTCCTTGTCGCTTCCAGACAAACTTCTTGCAGGCTTCAGCTTGCAGCCGCACACTGTGTTTGGTAGCTTTTACAGTGAGTGTAACCAGTGTATTACCGTATGAAAAAATTTAATAAGTTTAATTTTCAATTTTGTTTTGTGAAATTTGTGTTACATTTTTATATGTATACTAGCGGACTCGACAGACGTTGTCCTGCCCGCTGCCTGCTATCAGTGGGTTAAGCAAACGTTTTTTCGATACTCGAATTTTCGATTTTTTTTATTTTAAAAAATATTGGGGGCGGTGGGGGGGAAGGGTGAAATTTTGGGGGACCCGACAGACGTTGTTCTGCCCGCTTCCTGCTATTAGCGGGTTCAGCAAACGTTTTTTCGATATTCGAATTTTCGATTTTTTTAATTTTAAAAAATATTGGGGGGTGGTGAAATTTTGGGGTTATATGTTTTGATATGGGAGAAATTTTTAAAAAATTAAAAAAAAAATTTCGTCAATTTTTTTTAAACTGCCTAGAACCCGATTGCAGCGCCACTTACCGGGTCCAATTGTAAATCTAAACCATCCAGGGACCCACTTAAACACAAAAAATTTCATCAAAATCGGTCCAGCCGGTTAGGAGGAGTTCAGTTACATACAGACGTACAGAAGAATTATATACTCTATAAAGATATTGATTTATTTCCAAGAATTCTTCAGACTTATTTCTATGTCCCCCATTAATAAACAAGACCTAATAAAACACGATAGATTTTTCTTATAAGTGATATTTAGGCCAACAAAAAATATAAATCTGGGTATACTTTTGAAATTGAATGTGGTATAAAATATAGTAAACATTATGTATTTTTGCCAAAGAAATAGTGTTTTTTAAATGCTAAATAATATAAGACGCTGACGAAAATTAAATATCTGGGTATCATGTTAGAATTAAATGCGGAATAAAATTTGGTGAACATTTAGCATTTTTAGCCAACGAAAGTTATTTTTAGGAACAAATAATATAAGAGACTAGCATGATGTCAACTTTTGGCGATCGCTCTAAGATTATGTATTTTCTTAATTTTGGTGAGCATTTAGTATTTTTGGGAAACGAAAGTATTTTTTTGTACGAAATGGTTGGGTAAATTTGGTAGACTGTTAAATACCACCCGTTATTTAATGTGGTATTTACTCAATTATCCAAATACTGCTTATGATAGCCTCCTTCTTCTATCTATTTCGATGGTCTGGTTTTCTTTTCCCAGAGT
>OW679194.1:124595499-124682293 GCA_940337035.1 Agriotes lineatus
AGTTAATGGTTATCTGACATCGTATATGCATTTCGATTGGGTGAACGCTAACTGCGTGTAATGTTCCTTATTATATTGAGTAAACTTTTCAAGTTGAATATAATAGAACATTTTTGTCTTTTAGATTCGTCTGTAAAAGCTCTAATGCTCTATTTCCAATCATTATTTTGATCAACCCCATTTATAAACTGTGATTCGAATTAAAAACGTTGTGTTCTCGTGAGAAATCCATTTTAACAAACACCTTGATTTATTAAAAAAAATTAATTAAATGTAACCAAATAATCGGTAAACGGGTTTACACGAAACTTCCTTTGGGTGAATTTGATCAATTTGCAAATTAAAAAAATATAGTTCGATGGGATTCGAACTCCGCGCTCCCAGGCGAATATATCGAACCAGTTTCTTGTACGCCACTAAAGTAACTGAGCCACGGGCGTGTTCGAATTGGGCGAATTTCTGCTGCTAGAAAGCGCCATACTATTCCGTACGATTTGTGATGTGTTAGGTCTCATTTTCGCTAATGATAAAGCCTGAGCTCGTCTTTTAGACAAGGGAAGTAAAAGAAGTAAAAAAATGTTATCGCTCTGTATATTTCAATGTACTTACATATATGCGAGGTTTGTCCGGTAAGCATCCGTCCAACAACAATATCACCTTAACTGGTTCTTTCATAGCAATAAAAACTTCTTCTCAGTGGAAAACGCCAGAAGAAGACTGGCTAAAGAATCATGTCAAAATTGCACCAGCGTCATCCCAATGTTCACTAAGTAATCTCTAGGTAAACAAGAAATTTAACGTTTGTGAAATAGAGCCCATTCATCTAGTGTTATTTAGAATTTTTGGACAAATGCGCCTTTGTACCATCCTAGCATCAGTATGCCTCTCTGTCATTTCTAGCTATTTCCAACATTGAAAGCACCGCTGAACGAAAAGTGATCTAACGCTGTCGACAAAAATTACTTTGAGAAGTGAAAGGATCATTGGAATAATACTGTTACTTCATGGTGCGAACAGGGGAGTCACTTGCAAAGTACTTAGATGTAGTCATTTTAGAGTAGCTATTTATCCTTTTGTATCATAAGATCGGATAATTACCAGACGAACCTCGTACACATCTTTTCGTAACCTCTTTTGCAGTTACAAACTCTACATTACAAAATAATTTGTAGAAAAACTTTACATTTTTTAATAGGGCACAGTTCTTGCAACAACACTAAACATCATCCAAACAATAACACCCATTTCAGTAAAACTAAAATACTTGCCTTTATGTATTCTTACGACAGTTTCTTGCCAATACTCTGTTTGATTGAAATTAAAGAATTATGTACCTACACTTCATATACCTACTGCAAGAACACTTGATTCAATTCTTGTAAATAAACTTGAAGTAACTCGCAATTTTCTTTTGATATTTTACTGAACGCTTCATCAAGATACAATAAATATACAATACAAATACCTGAATTTGGAAAACAAGTTCCAACTATGTGTTACAAATATACCTAAAACAGGCACGTCTCATTTTTGTATTTGTTTCAAACTGGCATATGACACGATTAACAATGTAACACTGGTTTAGGATAATCTATGAATTAAAAATACTGGGACAGTTAATAAAATCTACTAATATGACAATTACTGGATCAGCAAATAAATTAAGAATTTTGAATTAGGTTTTAACATTTATGACAAAACGTTCTAATAAAAATGCACTACAAGCCTACTTAACTAAAACTTCGCATATATGTATTTCTTTCCTTTTTAAGTAGTGTATTTTTTATTCACTCTATCTCGGGTCTGTTATATTGTAGCATCTGTTCTATTTTAATTATGGGCCGATCGGTAATTGAAGACAGAAATAACAGAAAATATAATTTAGAAGTCCAATTCTGAAATAAAAAATCTGTAAAATGCTTTACCCAGAACTTCCCTCGTCGACATTGTGGCACTAAATAATTTTAAAAATCAAATTAAGTTAGGAGTAAAAATATCTAAACGTTTTTAATAAATTAAATAAATTTTCAAATAAAAAAAAAGTTACCGGTGGTCGAATTCGAAGGGCAGGCGGACCGCTTATGCAGTCCCAACGATTTGTGAAATATTGCAAGGGAACGCGCTATTTCTACCTGAGCTAAGGAGCACCAACCATTCGAATTCCTGCGTTGCAGCTGTACTAAGTAGCGCACTAATTTGTTGCTCCTTTTTGTATCGTACAACATTTATTCTGTATCTATTGAGGCCCGTTCTTGGTAAGAATAAAGCCGGCGCTATGTACAAATTATTACTTGTATTTATTGCAAAGTTAAATAAAAAATAAACAAAATTTAATTACGCCAGGTAGATATATAATGTGTATGCAAAATATTGTCTTCCTGCGATTAATAGTTTTTGAGTTATACCGCCAACAGGCAGCCGGAATTGAGAAAACCTGTTTTTCGTCATCTAGGGACCCTGAAACGTGAAAATCTGGAGAAATCTCGAAAGGTGATTTTCTCGCGATTACAATTCTTCCTTCGTCTTTTAGACGAAGGAAGTAAAAAGGCATCGTGTAAATCAAGGCTGAAATCATACAAGAAAGTGCTAATATCAACTGCAGAACAAGAATTAAAACATTATATCGTGAACTGGAAATAATAAAGTACAGAAAATATCTAAGACTGTGATGATTAGGCCACTTAGATAGACCAAGAAAAACATAGACCCTTTTTGCAAACCCCGTGGACAAGGTCTAGACATGCAGAGTACCAGGTACCTTTGCCTTAAAAATAGGGCATACATGGCCGATTTTAGATTTAAATGTGAGAAGAAGCAAAAATCTGCATCCACATCTTTCGATAATTAAAAAAAATGATCCCCGGACCGAGATTCGAACTCGCAACTTTCGGTAAAACAGTTCACTAGTGTTATCACTACAACTATCTGACAGCATAGTTAGATGATTAATTATTGGTAATGCGAATGCAAATCGGCAAACCGATGTTACGTTGTTCTCGAGTTACCGTGCTTCCTGTCCTCTGAAATTAATGATATATTCGTCTTTCATTAATTTTTTGACTTTCTTTTAACCCCAAAGCCGTGATTCTTGTTTCCTGATACCTTTCATATAAAATGGGTTAATAACGATTGACTGAGCGGTTACGACAAAAATTGTAAATTTTTGAAAATGATCGGCGGCGAAAGCAATACTTCGGTAGATTGTGCAGAACTAAAAGCAGCAGCTCGAATACACCACACATTACATTTGATAGCTCTCGAGACCCTGAGGCCCATGGCTTGGTTGACTACTTTTAGCCGTTCCCTGCTATCCACTGTTCTCTCTTTCCATGTCTCGATATTTAGCCTCCTCAGATATTCTTCCACTTTGGTTTTCCATCTTGCTCTTGGCCTTCCCTTTCTTCTCGATTCTCCCAATTCACTTGTCATCGCTTTTCTGGTGCACGCTGTTGTAGAATTTTCGACACACGCCCCAGCCCCCACACCTATACTTTGACTACCCCCACTATGTCTGATTCTCCATATAACTGTTTTACTTCTTTGTTTGTATTTTCCCATCTCCCTTCTACATTCTTGCCACCCAAATTTTCTCAGTACTTTTCACCGGTTTTATTACCGTTCTATATATTCGCAACTTTAACGCTCGTGATGCTTGCCTGTTTTTTATTACTCCATTTATAGAGTAGACACACTTACTTGCTGCCATTAGCCTTGTCCCCGTTTCTCACTGCTTTCTGATGTTTTTGAAATTACTACACCTAGGTAGATAAAGTTTTCTACTTCTTCAAAGTTGTAGATTTTGTCTTCGCCTCATCTTTTCATACCATGTACTTTGTCTTCTTTTCATTAATGGCTAGGCTCATTCTTAGAGTTGCCCGCTTCAACCTAGACACCACCTGTTGCAACTCTTTTCTGGTCCTAGTCAGTAGTGTGTGTGACGTCATCCGCAAAAGCCAAGCATTGATGCCTTTTGTAATATATTAGACCCGATCTGTTAATGCTGCTGTCTCTGATTATTTTTTCCAACGCGATGTTGAATAAAGCTGCCGAGACTGAGTCGCAGTGTCTCAGTCCCATTCCGACTTAACATTTTCTTGGAAGGTTATCCTTACTAGCCTCACTAATTTATTGAGTGTGACTAGTTTTTACAATGCTTTAAACACCTTTTGCCTTTTGTTACTGTCGTAGGCTTGTCTAAAATGTATGTATAAACAAGACATGTGTTTCCCGTTTGTGTTCGTGGCTTTCCACTTACATTCCCTTTAGCACAAATATCTGTTCCACTTCTTGCACTTCTGAATCCGCTTTGTTCCTAGCCAATTGTGGCTTCTGTCCTGGTTTTTAATTGTTCTTTGATGCACGTTACCAGTATCTTGTATGCTATATTCAGCATCGCTTTTCTTCGATAATTTTCACATTCGGTTTTTGGGCCTTTCTTGTAGATTGAGCATACTACAGCTTCGGCTCATTCTTTGGGCATCGCCTCGTTATCCCATATTTCCGCTATTAACTTGTGTACTCTGTTAAACGTCTCCTCCTCTTTCACATTTATACAATTCAGCCTGTATCTGGTCGCTTCCTGGGCTTTTGTTCTTTTTCACGCTTTTATTATTCTCATTATGTCACTTCTTTTTGTGGTTCTTCGCCGTTTATCTCATTTTGTAACCCTGTTAGATTTGCGGTTGTTTCCGCTGGTTTCTTGTATTTGTAGTTTTCAGTTCTATTTAACAACTCGAAGTATTCCGCCCATAGCTCTCCTAACTGGTTTTGCCCCTCTAACCACGGAGCCTTTTTGTTCTTCTAGTACACTACTATTGATTGGTAAACTTTTCGTGTTGCTTTGAGCCCTTGGTAAAGGTTTCTAATTTCCTTGTTTATATAGTCATCTTTTATCCTTTAATCTTTGTCTTCTTTTAATTATCTCCTCGTAGCTTTTTAATTTTTTTCTTTGTACGTTGTATTTAATCATGTTCTCGTCAGTTGGTTCATTTAGCACCCTCAACTTTGCTTCCGCTCTTTCGTTTAACCCTCTTTCACACTATTCGCCAAACCAATCCTCTGTTTTGGTTTTTGTTTTTATAATTTGTTTTTCTGCATTTGCAATAGCCGTTTTTATTATTTTCCATTGTTTTTCGACAGCGCCTCTTTGTTCGATTGACTTTAGATTATTTAGTACTTTTTCTGTATATTTTTTCTCTTCCCTTTCTTGTTATAATCCACCTAGAATCCTTTTTTCTTAATTTTTCTTGTCCCCTTCCGTTCTAATAGGGATCATTTGTCTCATTTTTTGCTCCTACCATTAGGTAATCGGTGTCTACAAACATTACATAAGCAAAATTTTACAGAAAATAAGTGCTATATGCAGTGTGTCTCGCAAAGTATCAGACATAAGAAAATTATCATTGGGAAATTATGAAGAGATTGCTGCATACGTATCTATACGCAATTGGTCAGAAATAGAAACAATTTGAAATTAATTTCAAGTTTGTCATTTCTGACCCATTGCTTACCTGGATGCTTCCACAGCAATAGTTGATTACCTAATAATTTTCCAATGTTAATTTAACTATTACTGATACTTCGTAAGATACACTATATGGGTAAGTGGATTTCTTTGGTATTAGACTTTTGGGTGGAAGGTGAAGCAAGTTCACACACACTGTTACCGTTACGGAGACTGTAAAAGAAATAAGCAAAGGCAACTGACTTCTCAGCCGGAGCTGGTCGTGGGTAAAACAAAAGGCTCAAAAGCTTCAGCTGTAAAATAAAAATATGGGCGCCAAGTAGTAAGTAACCCAGCACTTTGCTAATCAAAAGGTACACTACAGAAGGCGCTACTAACCAAACCTGAAAATAAAAGGGTAACGAAAAAGGCACAAATCAGATACACAGGCAAAGATCTCAAGACAGTATAATTTCAGCAAACATAAATCCAAACACAATTAAAATGCACACGGCAAACCAAATCAGAACATTGAAACAATAAGAAAGCCGACCTGCGATTAATTAATAAAATAAGCAATGGTAGTAAAAATCGCAGATCAACCCCCCATTTATACACCACGGCAGCTCTGAAAAACTGTTACTTACTCACCGCGATGGCCGACTAGCTCAAATATCGGCGGCCTTAGATCGTAGGTTCAGATCATCAGCTATGTAGCCTGGAATGTCTTCAAAAAAGGAAAGAAAAATGGAAATGGGCGCCAGAAATCAAAAGATTTCAAATAACAAGAAGAAAAATAAACTACAAGTGACTAGCGTTTAATTAATCATTAATAAAAGTTTTGAAGAGTCAGTAACCAATAATCAGGATAATTAAAATGTAAATAATGTAATAACACAATTGTGTATCTTAACTGAAGGTTGCGACACGCATAAAATTAAGAACCCCTTTCGGGTTATTTTAATAACTTTAACAAAAACACTCGTGGGATAAGCTTATCACAGTCATCTAATAAAACCTTCTGTTAGGCTATTGAAAATAAATAGCGTGACTGTACCTTTTACATAGGGTCGAAACACACATCAAAAATAGCAAAATTTATAACTGTGCATAATTAACTATAAGCATGAAAATTTAATGTAAAAAGCAAGAGCATGTATCAAATTGAACATTACATTTTAATAATTGCAAAACGTATGAATTTAAGTTTTAAATATTGACGGGTTTAAAATGTATAAATGGAGAAACCAGTTATCAAAAACACGATAAATCTCGGAACAGCACAACTAACCTCGCAAAATAAGCTGGACGTGAACGGCTACAACCCTTGTTGGAATCGCCAAGGATGCGCAGAAAATTGCTGCAGAAGCATCCCCAAAAAGGCAGCAAAAGCATCTTCAAAAGGCCGCAAAACGCCGAACCCAGCAGGTGTCGAAAGTGCGATAAGGCTTGGCCTCCGAGATAAACTCGTTGTTGAAACGGAACTGGTAATTAAGAGCTAACAAAAAAATGTAATTACTATGGGGATAATAAGACAGAAAAGCGCAATCGTACCTGATAATAATCAGCCCTTAGAAAACACATTGCTCATTGAAATTGGTTGAGCGCACGTAATTTAATATAATTAACATAAAATCTCGGCCGCGCGAAATGCGCTGCACGAGGTGAAAAGAATGAGTGCCTCGGACGAAAATTTCGTTTCCTCGAGGAAGGCTCGCACTCTGATAAGAGATAGCGCGGATCAGAGAGAGCATTGCGCAAACGATAAGAACTTGATGCAGGTATAAAATACGTTGGTTTGGAAAATTTACGAATTCGAAATGCAAAAGGATTTATAATTTAACTAAAAATATACAGGTTAAGCCTGAAATAATTGGATAAATGGCGAAACAATTAGGCAAAGCCAAAAAATTGTTTCACTCCCCACGGCCAAAAGAAATAAAAAGGTTTAAATATGAAAACATTAAAAAAATGTAGGAAACCAAAGAATTCGAGAATGAGATCGATGATGCCAACACCAAAAGCGAAACGCTATCGAAAAAATCCTCTTTCGAGAAGATAAGCCAAGGGAAACAACCCTTATAAATCGGCTTAAAAATAACAGGGGCACCACATAGGACACCGCCAAAAAAAATAGACGTTCTGTCTAAACCGGACAGATGCCTAAAAAAACTGCTAAACACAGCAAAAACCGACTGCATCACATAGGACACAATCCACCTTACTACAAATATTCGAAAATACAAACATCCGAAAAACTCGAACCGCATCATCATCACTCACTCCAAATCTAAGATAACCCAATATCAAAAAGTATGAGAGTAAAAAATTATCTTCAAAAAAATGAAACACAGTAAGTACTGCGACAAAAAGATTCGGGTGAAAACCCAGGAAAAGATCCTAAAAACCATATACACCCGCCCCGAATTTAGGTAGAGACCCCAGAAGCTGGAAGGAACGACCGCACAACCACCAAACCCCGCTCGGGCATTCAGCCAGTCGTCGCAGCTAGATGAAAAAGGCGCGCCGGTGACGGACTGAATGTGGCTCCCTTACTGAATCGGATAGCAACACAATCGCTCGCCTCAACCCCCAGAAATCTCCACAAGGCCGAAAAAACCAACCCAAATAACAATAAAATTTAAAAAACCCCAAACAAGTATAAACTCGTCTCGAAAAAAAATCACATAAAAACAACATAGCTAAAAAGCCATGAACAACGATCTGAAAATCAAATCGGTCAAGGTACTAAGCGAACACAAGCACGGATGGGGAAAGCACTCTAAAAAAATATCCCAAAATATGAAAAGAAACGAGCCCAACTGCTAGCGTTGCTTAAAAGGGAAAGCAAGATGACGTTGCTCCTCAATGGTGACCTTCCCTGCATGCCCAACCAACCACCCTATACGTTACAAAGGGGAAGAACTAGACGATGACGTTCCCAAACAGTGACCTTCCCTGCATGCCCAACCTACCACCCTACCAAGAAACAAAAAGCACAAAAAACAAGTTTTTAAAAGAGACACTGTAGGTGTTTCCACGGTCACAATATCCTATAATACCATAGTCCAAATTCAAATAAGCGAAGCGCTTTTGAAAAAATCCTCAAATGAGACGGAAGTAATGGCAAGAAAAAGGAAAGTGAAAAGCACTAGAATGCAAGATCCATAGGGAACATACCCTACAGCAACTTTTAAGAACAGAAGAGAAAACGGGACATAAGGAAAAGAGAAAAGGAAAGAAGAGGAAAATGAACCAAAAAACCAGAGTTCGGAAAAACTCACGCTGCCACACCCACTCATCCAAGCTTCGACTGGCTAGGTCTACCATTCCATGCCGTGACCCGGGTTTACGGAGACATGGACACGCTTAAAGAAGAGGAAACACAAAAAAGCAAACCGCCTTCAATCGTAAGGGAAAATCCGCACTCAGACAAATGCATAAAAAAACGCAAAAAAATTGCATAAAAAAATGCATAACAAGATGCAGTAGCGCATCTAAACCGACGCAAAAAATATCTCCTGTCACGTCTAACAGAAGAAAAACCTGCACCACATCGGACACAGAAAAAAATATAGACACCCTGTTTACACCGAACAGGGGCCTAAAACGAGGACTGCCTCACATCGGACGCAGCCAACAAAAGCCTCGCATCCAAAAATCGCATCCAAAAAAGGAAATGCATAATAACGCATTCAAAAAAAATTAAGAGCCAGAAAGAACAACCCGGAAACAACCCGTCGAGACCCTTAGTAAACACAAGTACGGTGAGGCAAGTAAATAAAAATCCCAAAAATGGAGTAAACTACACCAAACCGCACAAGTAATTCACGCAGGCCCTCGACCCACCGATACGCAACCAAAGGAAGGATAAGGAAAAACCAAACATACCACACTACCAAAGCACACACGCAACCAATCAAAGAAACCATTCAGAAACGTCATTCACCAAAGCATACCCTTTCAACAAAGTCCATCACACTACCCATAAACATACCGCTAAACCAATCATTCGTCAAGAAAGATGAGGGAAGAAAAGTCAATAAACAACCGAACGAAAGGATACGTAAAGAAAGGAAAAGAAAAGAAAGTCAAATATAAATACGTGCACTACAACAAGATGAAAATTACAAAATGGCATATGAAGTAAAAATTTAAAGAGTACAAAATTAAATATTGATAAATAAAGACATCCAGGTAAACACAGCTGATGTAACTACCAAAATCGAGAGCCCCATAGCGTTGGTCGCCAGTGAAACAATAAGAAAGCCGACCTGCGATTAATTAATAAAATAAGCAATGGTAGTAAAAATCGCAGATCAACCCCCCTACCATTTATACACCACGGCAGCTCTGAAAAACTGTTACTTACTCACCGCGATGGCCGACTAGCTCAAATATCGGCGGCCTTAGATCATAGGTTCAGATCATCAGCTATGTAGCCTGGAATGTCTTCAAAAAAGGAAAGGAAAATGGAAATGGGCCCCAGAAATCAAAAGATTTCAAATAACAAGAAGAAAAATAAACTACAAGTGACTAGCGTTTAATTAATCATTAATAAAAGTTTTGAAGAGTCAGTAACCAATAATCAGGATAATTAAAATGTAAATAATGTAATAACACAATTGTGTATCTTAACTGAAGGTTGCGACACGCATAAAATTAAGAACCCCTTTCGGGTTATTTTAATAACTTTAACAAAAACACTCGTGGGATAAGCTTATCACAGTCATCTAATAAAACCTTCTGTTAGGCTATTGAAAATAAATAGCGTGACTGTACCTTTTACATAGGGTCGAAACACACATCAAAAATAGCAAAATTTATAACTGTGCATAATTAACTATAAGCATGAAAATTTAATGTAAAAAGCAAGAGCATGTATCAAATTGAACATTACATTTTAATAATTGCAAAACGTATGAATTTAAGTTTTAAATATTGACGGGTTTAAAATGTATAAATGGAGAAACCAGTTATCAAAAACACGATAAATCTCGGAACAGCACAACTAACCTCGCAAAATAAGCTGGACGTGAACGGCTACAACCCTTGTTGGAATCGCCAAGGATGCGCAGAAAATTGCTGCAGAAGCATCCCCAAAAAGGTAGCAAAAGCATCTTCAAAAGGCCGCAAAACGCCGAACCCAGCAGGTGTCGAAAGTGCGATAAGGCTTGGCCTCCGAGATAAACTCGTTGTTGAAACGGAACTGGTAATTAAGAGCTAACAAAAAAATGTAATTACTATGGGGATAATAAGTCAGAAAAGCGCAATCGTACCTGATAATAATCAGCCCTTAGAAAACACATTGCTCATTGAAATTGGTTGAGCGCACGTAATTTAATATAATTAACATAAAATCTCGGCCGCGCGAAATGCGCTGCCCGAGGTGAAAAGAATGAGTGCCTCGGACGAAAATTTCGTTTCCTCGAGGAAGGCTCGCACTCTGATAAGAGATAGCGCGGGTCAGAGAGGGCATTGCGCAAACGATAAGAACTTGATGCAGGTAAAAATACGTTGGTTTGGAAAATTTACGAATTCGAAATGCAAAAGGATTTATAATTTAACTAAAAATATACAGGTTAAGCCTGAAATAATTGGATAAATGGCGAAACAATTAGACAAAGCGAAAAAATTGTTTCAACATCACAAATTTATATCACAGCAGCGTCATAAGAAATCTCACCAAAGTAACGATACATAATTTACTTAATCATTAAAGAGTAAACAAAATATTAACGTAGCTCAAATAAATAGACTAAAGTGTACTAATATGCATAATCAAATCACAGAATGACTATAAGCAAATGGCTAAATGCAAGACTAACAAATTGTCGATAGCACAATGGCTATGACGCATTTACTACAGCTTAAATTTAGAATTACTAAGTGAATTTGACCAATTACCCACTATGCCAGAGCAGTCTTAAGGTTTATCAAAAATAGCTATATCGCTCTTACGAAACCCAAGATCTTGTGTCTTTCTAAAGCGTTTTGTAAACCGATATGTGACTATGGTTAATTCCCAAACGGTGTCAAAATGTCGCACACTAATATTACGCAAAATTGCTTGCAAATTCGGGGTTAATATGAAGTTGTATTCAACCAAAATCTATGTCACAAGCGGGACGTGAAGTCCGAAAACGGATTAATTTCGTCATGCAAATGCCGTACAACTTTCGCTAATATAGTCACTTGGGCGAGGCGTGAGGCGCAACCATCCTAATAACTTTTAACCTAAAAACTAATGGCAGTGAACTACCGCAGCAAAATCATTAAAAACAAATACTTAAACTGCCTCAAAAAGGTGAGTAATACGCTTAAAATACAGATTACGAGCATTTTAACATTTGGCGGATACGAAGTAGCACAGTCACAAAAACATATTAAAACGGATCCCAAATTTCAAGTGGCCCAAAATAATTACAATAGACCTTGCGATGATAAATCTCCAGGCTGCAGCAAGCACAGACGGAGGGTCCGATAAACAGCGGGGCGGTCGGGCTCGGCCAAGGTTTGTGCAGAGCTAACGACCTGCAGGTAAACGTGTCGATGAAGGAGGTTACGCAGGAACTTCAACCTTCGCTCTCTATTGCAGACGAGGGGCTTCTACGTGCTCGCCAAGCTCAAGGCGGCAGCTGGAACCAACTTCGTCAGATGATTAGAGGCTACAAGAGGACCACGAAAAGGCCCACAAAAAAGGACGCTACCAAAAACAAGGAGCTTTAGGTGTTCTGGTTCTAGGTAAATTGCTCGAATGCAATTGCTTGAAAACGAATTGCTCGAAATCAGTTGCTCGAAAGTTAATTGCTCGAATGTGACTTTGCTCGAATTGCAAGTTTCTCGAACAGCAATTTCTCGATTATCTGTTGCTCCAAAAAAATAAAGTTGTGAAATAGCCTTAACTCGAATCAGTTAATATCGAATATAAAACAACACAAATTACAAATTATAACCTTTATTAATAAAAAATAGGTATAGGTATGTATTACATTCCGATGATAATCACTTTCGTGTCTTAAGAAAAACCTATTTAACATTATTTGTAATAACAACAAACCCATTATCCTGATTATGAATACCCGTAATAAATTACATTCCAATGATAATCACTTTCCTGTTACAAGAACATAATACTGTCTTTGACCACTTACTATAAAAGATTTTGAAGATTTTAGTATTGACGCATTATTTAAGAGCACATAAATTCGAGCAACACATTTTCGAGAAATTGCGGTTCGAGAAACTTCGAGAAAAGTTACTTTCGAGCAATTTGATTTTCGAGCAATTGATTTCGAGCAATTGCGGAGACGGGTGTTCTAGGCTCCGCTTTGCCAAAAGAAAGCATGTGCTTGCCCAGATGAAATCCAAACTAAGTTTGAGGCTTAGGAAATCGCAAAATAACCTTCCCGGATACGGCATCGCCAAATCCGGAAAGCTCAAAACACAACACAAATGATTTCCCATGCCAGTTGCCTATGATGGAACCCAATTAAGGTACATTTCAAAACTTCGTCTCACAAAGGCAACTATTCTGCAGCAATACAATATGGCGAATGGCCGAAAAAGGCTGATAAGAAGACCAAATTCGAAAATTGGAGGGAGCCTTAAATATGCAACCAGACTAACACCGACACCACAAGAGAGGTCTAGTCTAACGCAAATTAATTAAGAATATAAATTCCTGGAAATTCGAAGCTTGTAGTAGCGAGTAATATTTAGATTTATAAAAAATAGCGCAATTAAATATGTAATACTTTTAAATGACTTTTAGAACGTAACAACACTTAGGCTTCTAGGTGGGGCCGTTGTACCATCTCCAAATTACGTATGTGCATATGTTTTATGTGTACTCCTGTTACTCTACGAAAGTCTTTAAATGAGAGTGACGTTAAATAATTGTCCGAATCAATATCGATCTTAGACTGCGAAAAAAAATCTGCTCATTATATCTACGGAATCGAACCGATAACTTGCTTATTAGTGCAATCAAAATAGGATTTGACCTTTAAAAAAATAGTACAAACAAGGAGTTTGGTAGAAAGGTTACATTTACCTTTTCATTTGTATGTATGTATGTATAATCTGCAACTTCATTTTCCTTCCGGTGTAGAGGCTGGTGCTTTATGCGCTGGCATCTGGCGGTAGAATACTCAACTTGCCCCGGATTCGGGATACAGAGTTGGGCGCGCCTTTGGTGTTTGCGCAGCAACCATTGTGTGATGTGTGTGTCTTGGTGATGTGTTGACCTGGTTACTCTATCTCTTAGGTCTGTGGTTTTGAGTCGAGCACAGTTAATTTGGTGCCCAACTATGAATTGTTTCACCGAGCCCGGTTCCAATCGCCAAGGCTACGGAAAATTCCGAGCCCCGCGGGATTAGAACCGAGGACCTGCATAATGCAAGCCTGGCGCTTACCCAACTGCGCCACGCGGCTTCTACACCTTTTCATTTAATACATTAAAAGTCCCCTAAAATCTATCCGAATATTGAAAAATGGCGGTTTAGTTTAATTTTTTTCTATATAACTCCGTAATCGATGCAGATATGAAGAAGAGTTTAAAATGGAAAATGTAGACCACAATAAAATAAACAATTTCGTTTATAACTACTTTTTCTCTAAGCCTAATGCTTTTAAAGTGGTTGTAGAATCCTGTAGATTTTTTTAAATCCCAATTTTGAACAAAATGCACTGTAAAATACAGCTTACTATGTCCTCAGTCAAAGTTAGTCATAACTAAATAGAATTCAGCTAAAGAGGAAGGTAACTTAGAAAGCTTAACTACCAGCCCCCGGCTTCTTTCTCCTCGTCAATACTTATCCCATGTCAGGGATGTGGTGACTGCCACTGCAATGGCTGTCTTATATTCTTCCCGATTATGCGCCATATGAGTTGTCTCATGGACAGGTGTCCCAGTCATCTTCCGTGCCTATTCTGTTCCTCGGCGCGGAAAGCATTCTCTTGTTCTTCTGCCGTTGACTAACTATTCGACAATTAGCAACAACATGTTATTACTACGCCTTGATATGTGCCCGAAATATCTCAGGAGACGTTCGTAAATAGCTGGATGAATGCTCTTGTTGCCATCTAGCGCTTCTATGATGGATGTGTTAGTTCGATGCTCCGTTCCAGAAATCCGAAATAGCCCCCGGTAACGCCACATATCAAACGCATCCAGTTTCTTCGGTCTTTAGCTTTGAGAGTCCATGTTTATAAGACATATACTAAAATTGAAAATACAAAAAGGTACACGAAGGGCATTTGTGTTGTTTTAGTAATGTCTTGGTCCTTTCATATCCTTGTTAGTTTAATAACTGCACTCCTGAATATTTCGATTCTTCTGCTAATTTCGTTTTTAGAAGTCCCATTATTTGTAATCATTGAATCTGTATAGACATACTTTTGAACTATTACTTCATATCTGTAGGATTGTGATAAACGAACACAACACACTTCAGCAAATAGTCATTAATAACGTTAATAGCTTAAGTGAACACTTAGTTACAAATAACAAAAGAAAACAATATTCAGTAGTTGTATCCCTACTGCATTCTATATATTATACAAAATGCACGCGGGGAATAATGCCAGACTATTCCCCAAAGAAATTTCATTCTTTGTATACCATATTATCCCTTTTTGAAGAGTTTCCAGTTATTTTTTCTGAAATTTCTTGTATACCTAGCTGATTTGGTTTTCTTCCCGCCAATACTCGAATATGCACTTGTGCAAATACCCGGGTATTGCAGTTGTGCAAAATATTCACTGTATTCGACTCTGATTGGTTCAAATTTTGAAAATTGATTGATGGGATTGGTTTATATTATCTGAGGGGAATAGTCACATAAACACGTCTGTACCTACTCCTATCGTCCATTTTATTGTATCGTGTGTTCCAAAAAAAAACGCATTTAGGGTAGGCCTTGGAAAGAAAGATAGAAACTCTAGTCATGTCGTAACTTCAGTCTGTAGGTGAATATCAGATTGCATTTTGCTTATGAAAACATCTGTCACTGTGACAGGTAAAACTTTACACTGCATTAAGTTTATTTGTATCAAGCAAAAAGGAAAATAAGATGGCATTTTCGCAACAACAACGAGTGTATTAATCATAACAGTCAACAAAAGTTGTTTTTATTAAATGTTTTGCATATTTCTAGAAAAGATCAAGATGTAATTTAGTTTTCTCTGAGTAGTTCATTTGCTTCAATGGATGTATCAAGTTATGGCAAACTTCAATTTGATCATGGCATGCTGCGAATGAGTTTTTTTAAAACACGCGATATATCATTCTTGCACTGCCTTCGCGCACCAACTGTCCTTGTAGTTCAACACTCAGCTCCCGCGACGTTGCCAACCCCACATATCCAAGGACTTGCTGTATTTCCAGTCTGTTGTTATGGTAGGCACTTGGCTCTAAATTATTACTCACCTACTATTGGACTTAGAAGTATGTGTGATAAGCGTGATTGGCAGCAGCTGCATAGGTAAAACTGTCAAGTGAAATTTAGAATGAAATTGCTGTTTACTGTACAAACAATTATACTTAGTAAAATATATATACTCATCGAGCGTCTGGAACTTTGTTGTTCCATATTATAAGATAAGTACAGTGGAGCTATTTAACGCAGTCACTAAATCCAAGGAAAAAATGCCTTCATCGAAAATTTCACAAAACAGAAATTCATATAGAACGGCACAACCTGGTTGATTTAATAGCATTTTTTAATATAAGCAATATATTCTCTATTTTTATTTAACTAGTGCTCAAAATTATGAAACTTGTTTTAAAAGAATCACTAAATAGAATTTTACTTCATAAAGTAGATCAAAAACGTATGGTATATTATTCCAACGGCAGAATCCTTGTAAAAAGTCCTTAAATAGAGAACTTCGTAAGAAAGAAGTTCATGTTCGTAATACCGTACCATTATTGTATTTAAGTGGACTAAATAAACATGTGAAAAATCATTCTTAACAGCCCCTGGCTGTTAAAAATTATAACAGTCCCGGGCGTTAACGAGTACGTGATTTAAAAAAAAATACGTTATTTATAACGGCCACGGCCGTTACGGATTATAACGGCCGCCGACCGTTAAGGATCACGTGGTTTTAAATTATGTTTAATAAATTGTTCTTCAAATGAATCACTAAAAACACGTATGACAAACTAGAAGAAGAAGAAGTCAAAGACCCACAAAGTGAAACTACAGCGACGTTAGAAGCTGAACCAAACTCTAATATTAAAGCACCGCCGATATTTGTTAGCGGAGTAGAAAATATTGCACCCCTAAAACAACTGCTAGACAATATAACACCAAAACAATACACGTTGAAAGTTCTAAGGAATAATGAAGTTAAAATACAACTAAACTGTTCAGAAAAGTACTTACCTACTATGGAAGCTCTTAAAAAGAAAAACACACAATGCTACACATATCAACTAAAAAACGAAAAAACTTTCAAAGTTTTCTTACGAGGAATGCATCAAGCAACAGATATAAAAGACCTGACTACAGCTATAGAAGAACAAGGTCATATAGTAATAAAAATCACAAATATTCTACAGTCAAATACGAAAAAACCGTTGCCTTTGTTTCACGTAGAACTGCAACAGAACGAAAACAACAAAGACATTTACAAAATCAAACACCTATTGCATACAATAATAAACTTCGAGCAACCGCATAAAAAACGAGACATAGTACAGTGTACTAGGTGCCAAATACACGGGCACACAAAAAACTATTGTTTTAGAAATCCCAAATGTGTTAAATGTGCGGGGAACCTTCTCACAAATGCATGTAAGTGGACGAACAAAAACAACAAAGACGTTAAATGTGCAAATTGCCAAGGTAACCATCCGGCAAGCTATAAAGGATGCTTAGTACGCAAACAGTTGCAAGAGAAATTATACCCAAAGCTCAGACCAAAAATAAACGAACACAAAATTCAACCAAACACAACCTACGCACAAGTAATTGGAACAAATACGCAACAACGTCAAGTATCTACAATTATTCAAGCACAGAACCCCACATTGCAACAGCAGCAAAGCAACAAACTAGAGGAAATGATGATCCAATTGATGGGTAGAATGGATACAATACTAAACTTACTCACAGCCCTCGTAAGCAAGCTCAATGAATGGCTTGCGAACTCAAAATAGGAATCTGGAACGCCAACGGCTTGGCTCAAAGAAGCCAAGAACTCAAAGTCTTTTTGACACTACACGATATCGATGTGATGCTAATCTCCGAGACGCATTTTACCAGAAAAAGTTACCTAAACATTCCTCGATATACAGTTTATAGCACTCAACACCCAGACGGCACAGCCCACGGAGGGGCGGCAGTAATCATTAAGTCCGTCATAAAACATCATGAAAATTTAAAATTTAAAAGAGATTACATTCAGGCAACTAGCATTACGGTAGAAGATTGGCATGGACCACTTACGATCGCAGCTCTTTATAGCCCACCTAAACATACAATTAGGCAAAGTCAATACACGGTTTTCTTCGAAACCCTAGGCCGTAGATTCTTGGCAGGTGGAGATTATAATGCAAAACACCCGTGGTGGGGATCTAGATCGCAAACACCAACGCCAAAAGGACGACAGCTATATGAGGCTATGATAAAAAGCCAACTAGTCGCACTATCAACCGGCGAACCGACCTACTGGCCAACTGACCGCAGGAAAATACCTGATGTTATAGACTTCTGCGTGATGAAGGATATCACCACACAGTATGCAAAAATTGAGTCATGCTTGGACCTCACATCTGACCACTCTCCTTTAATTGTCACTTTAAGTGCTCAACTTCTTGTTAGAAAGAAACCTCTTACATTGCATAATAAAAACACAAACTGGGAACTGTTCAAACTGCTAATCTCAAAAAACTTAAAAAACAAGATCTCACTAAAAACTCCAGATGATTTAGAAGATGCAGTTGATCATCTGAACCAACAAATACAAAAAGCAGCCTGGGAGGCTACACCAAATAAAGACACACCTGAAAAGCGAGCTGACTGTTCAACAAACGTCAAAACAAAAATTATGGAAAAAAGAAGATTACGAAAAACATGGCAGCAAACACGAGCACCCCATGATAAAGCAAAATTAAATAAAGTCATAAAGGAACTAAAAACATTAATTAAGGAAGAACAAAGCACAGCAATCGCTGAATATCTCCGAGGGCTTTCAGCAAATGAGTCAACAGAATACTCGTTATGGAAAGCAACAAAAAAGATAAAAAAACCGCAGCAACATATTCCTCCGTTAAAAGCAGAAGACAATCAATGGGTTAGAAGCAATCAAGAGAAAGCCGATTTTTTTGCCAAACATCTAAAAAAAGTATTTGAACCGTTCCCCAGCTCACTGACAGAAGAAGAGGAAGTGGAGATACACCAATACCTAGAAACTCCGTTTCAAATGGAACTACCTATCAAGAAATTTATAATAAATGAGGTTCGTAATATGATACAAAATGACCTAAATGCAAAAAAATCACCTGGATATGACCTCATTACAGGTAAAATCCTAAAAGAGCTGCCACTAGAAGCGATAAGCTATATAACATTATTGTATAATGCAGTAATTAGATTGAACTATGTCCCCACACAATGGAAAGTTGCAGAAATTATTGTCATACCGAAACCCGGAAAAGACCCTGAAAGCGTGTCCTCATACAGACCAATAAGTTTACTACCAGTTATGTCTAAAGTGTTAGAAAAACTGCTTTTGAAACGAATAAAACCTTACTTGGAAGAAAGGCAACTCTTGCCAAACCACCAGTTTGGGTTCAGGGAGAGGCACGCTACAATAGAACAAGTACACAGACTAGTACGCAAAATCAACAAAGATTTTGAAGAAAAAAAAATCTGCTCGGCAGTTTTCTTAGATATCAGCCAGGCTTTTGATAAAGTCTGGCATACGGGACTCTTATATAAAATCAAACGACTACTTCCTCATAACATCTATGAAATACTTAAGTCATATCTCAGCGAAAGACACTTTCGGATCAAACAACAAAACTGCTACACAGAACTACATCCTATCAGATCTGGTGTTCCCCAGGGTAGTGTTCTGGGCCCATTACTATATTTGCTATTTACAGCAGATCTACCCACATCACACCATACTACAACTGCAACGTTCGCGAATGACACCGCTATATTGGCCTCGCATACACACCCAAATGTAGCTTCATTTTACCTTCAAGAACACCTAAATATGGTCCAATACTGGCTCAGAAGATGGCGTATTAAAGCAAATGAACAAAAATCTGTACAAGTAACTTTTACCCTAAAAAGAGATAGCTGTCCACCAGTAACATTAAATGGCAAGCAAATACCACAATCTGAATCTGCAAGATACCTAGGACTCCACCTAGATAGGCGACTAAACTGGAAGACCCACATTTGGCAGAAGAGAAAACAACTAGGAATCCAACTAAATAAAATGTACTGGATGATAGGACCGCATTCAAAACTTTGTCTGGAGAACAAAGTGCTCTTGTATAAGTGTGTGATGAAACCAGTGTGGACGTACGGTATCCAGCTGTGGGGCACAGCCTCAATATCAAACATCGAAATCCTAGAACGATTTCAAGCCAAAGTGTTACGTCTAATTGTTAACGCGCCATGGTTTGTCACTAACCAAATTATAAGACAAGACTTAAAAATCGAATAAGTGAAAAGTGCAATAAAAAACTCGAGTGAAAAATACATCGCCAGGCTTAGTGTTCACCCAAATCAGCTAGCGCTCAACCTGATTAATGAAAAAACAGACATATGTAGATTAAAACGTCATAAGCCCACAAATCTAAAGACAAGATTTAAGTAAAGATACAATAATTTAGACTAAGTTAAATAATTACAATCCAAACCTATGTTTTCATTTTTATTATGTTTATTTTACATTAGCCAATAATTTGTAAAAATTAATGAAGAGTTGGATGCCACTGGGCAACCACCTACAAGCAACTACGAAGGATCATTGCACACTGTGTATGATCTTTTTCAGAACATTTGCTTATTGTTATGTATTACTGACAGATTGCAAATAAAAGTAAGGAATAAAAAAAAATGAAGATATTTTATTACGAAAAATCTTGAACAACACACGGCCGATATGCAAATAACGGACCTGCTTGATTATAAACCCCGGCTATAGCCTCGGACTACAAAATTCAACCGCTTCCGTTATTTGCTATATATCTGCCTAATGACGTTAATAACTGTAATAAGAAGTTGCACTGTAACAATTTCTCCCCTGCAGATGCAATGACATCGTACAGTACGATATCTTCAATAAATAATGCAAGTCTATCGCAGCTTCAGTTTTGTTTTATAAAGCATGTATTTAATAATTACTCTTTCCAAAGAGCTCTAAGCTTGTGTTAACAATCACAACCTGTAACCGCATTTCGTTGCCTTGGTATGCAGAAAATTTGCAATCCGCTTGCATTGTTGTGACGACAGTATTCTGACTTATAATACCATGAGCAGTCAAAGTTATGTCGACTATTTCTGCGGTGGTATCACGAATGTCCATTGCGCTTGGGATCGCTTTGGTACGATCCCAAGCGCAATGGACATGAGTAGTGATACCAACGCAAAAATAATCTACTTCACTTTGACTAAGAATGGCATTCGAGGGACTATTCAATGAACCAAACTACTTTTTCAAATTAGTTTTCAGTCAATCTAGCAAAAAACTACGCAATATCTATAGTAACAGAACACTAATATTGACTTTTTCTAATAAAAATCACATTTGTTTAAAATAGTCACTTGAGTATCTTCTAGAAAGATATATTCGCTGATATTTTTTTTATTGATCAAGAAACGTCAAAATTCTGGATTTTCATTAGTCACTTTTTGACAGATGACAGGTGAATTTTGATATCCTTCTACAGCCCATAATTAAAAAAATGTTAGGTTTAGAGAAAAAATTGTGATAATAAAAATTAATTATTTTATTGTAGTCTACATTTTTTATTAGAAGCTTTTTTATATCTGCATCAGTTATAGAATATTAATTAAAAAACAAAAATTAGCCTCCATATTTCAATATGGCGGCCGTAGCACAGCTTCAATTTTAGTGGGCTTTTAGTATATTCAGTTAGAAGGTAACATCTCCACCAAATTCTTTGCTTGTACTAATTTTTTCAAGGTTCGTGCAATTTTTTGGATTATTTTTCCGGCACTATTTCGTGCCTGGCATTACTTACAGCGCGGCGATACCCATGCATGAGGAGATGAATAAAAAAGTAGCGCATCACTAGAACTATCTCGGTCTAACAAATTTTAAAAATCAACAGCTAAAATACTACATGCCATGAGCGAAACTCTGCGCAAAAGTGGCGGGATGTATGAAAAATAAAAGAGTTTAATTTAATAGATTTGATGCTAGAATTAATTAATACAGACGAATATTTTAAACAGAATCAACATTACCCACTGCGCTACGGAACTGATTGCTATGTATGATAAATAAAAAAGCCACACGTCGATAAAACCACCTCGACCTAAATGACTGAGCGAAACTTTGCAAAAAGGGGACAGAACTAGAAATAAAAGACCCTAAATAGATTTGATTTAAAACATTTTATGCTGGAATTAATTTTATTAATACAGACGAATATTTTAGATATTAACACATTGCCCAATAATAATATTTCCAGTAAATCGATAAATAGTCATACCATTTAGGGGCTCACCATTGGGATTTAGAAAACTGCAAGGAATACGAATACGGTATCAGGGATATTTTACATGCTGCACATCGTAGTAACATAGGACCCACTGTAATGGCATTCTGTAGAGGTTTCCATCTGCATTTTTTAATTTTTAAAAACCTAAAGTTTGTAATGTTTTTCTATACTAATACTGAATGTTAAAAAACTTAATTATCAAACTTTGGACTTTCATACCTTCAAAACATATAACACAAAGAATTTCTAATTAGTTTTTCTACCCATGAAGTGCTACTGAATAGCTCAGCATGAAGTTAATCCGCCATTTATGCAACACCCTATATATATCGTGAATATTATTATTTATTAATAACGTCAATGTTTTCTACAATATGGAAACAATATATGTTCTTCGGCATACTTCAAAATATTTATATTAAAATAGCCTTGTGTTATACAGCACCATGTTAAACCATAGTCAGCTTCAGCTGTTTCCACTAACACCTTAAATAGACGTTCCAAGTCACCTAAAGCCAGGTTCTGAGAAAATAGGTCATGGGTACTCTCCGTGGCGCTATCTGTTAGACACTTTAAGAAGTTAATGACAGTTGCAGTTTTTTTTATCTCTTTAGCTAGAAAACGTACTGAAACTAAGGAGATTGGTTTAATTTGGTTGATTTCAGTGCCATCATAAGAATTAAATCACATACATCTTTCTTATGTGCAGGGTATACGATTAAACAATACTTAAACAAACAAGGTTGCAAAATGTGTGCCAAGTATTTCTTACTAATTAAAAATTGGATACCCTTTTGCGCTATATCCGTTATTATCTGAACAAGTAATGCAAATTATTCATTTGGATATGTTAAATTTCAACTATTTAGAGAGTTATTAATTCTAATAAAATTCCGAAGTAGTGTAAAGAAGAAAGAAGAAGCATGATATAGGTTGCACAATTTTCTGTTGAAATTGTATGACGATGTACTATGCAAAACAAAAAAAAACTGGGACAACTCTTGATAGAGATTTTAGCATAATTTTATTAGCTTAAACGAGGCTTTAAACAATTACATTTATTATAACAATTCTGATTCATAGCAACGTCTAGACAAGTTGACGGTTAAGTTAGAAATACCTAGCAACTGTACATAGCAGTCACATTCACAACAGACCATACTAACTGTCCCAGTTTTTGTTGTCTTGCATAGTACCCTGTACCCAGCAAGGAAAATAACAGATGCAGAATAAATGCTAGCGTCACTTGCAGAATTAATTGGATATGTTTCTTAGGTTATGTTCTTTACACTATTTCACAGAATTACATTTGTATTTGTATTATTTTATAAGTTGCAAAGGAGACCATCTAACCTTCACAATTATATTGAAACTTCTCTAAATTATTTAATTTTTTTCAGCTTACACAAAATTATGCGTTACTATAAATATTAAATATACATAAAAAACCTTGTGCACATCCGCATAACTAAGAAGGGTATTTAAGCTCATTAGTGGAGTTTCAACCTAAACCTTCGAGCCATTTTTTAAATCTGAACTTTATTCTATACTACCCACTGCATACTGGCAGCTCATTTAACATTGTTGTCAAATTATAAACGACAGGTTAGCAAGAGCATAGAAACAAACCAGTAGTTTGGCTTGGATAGTAGTTACACATACACCCGAGGAGAGGAACTGTAAAAAAAATGAAAACCCAAATTGGAGCGGCCATATATGTGCGACTGTGCGTCAGCGGGTAAGAATAAAGGTGGCCATGGCTAAACCAACCTAAATAATGCAAATTGCTGTAGAAAAAGACAAATTTTAAATTTATTTTGGACGAATACATAGTAGTTTTGCATGAATGGAAATAAAACTATATAGACCAAGATCCCGCGACGAAAACAGTAACGTCATTTCATCAAGAAAATATTACATGTTCTTATACTCTCTTAACATCGCTGATAATTACTTCGGAAGTCTGCCTAGTTTCCGGCGATGGAGAGGGCAACGACAGATGCGCAGAGGGATAGAGATATTTTCATTCGTATGGCCCTTGGGAAAAGTATCCCCAATAGGTCATGTTTAGTTATGTGAAACTGACCTGACCGTATACTTCTAAAATTAGGTTATAATTTTTGGCGTTTGTTGTTTGCCCAATATCAATATTTCTACAGCATTACGCCCATTACCCAACCCTCTCTACCACCGGAAACAAGGCAGACTTCTGAATCAATTATCAGCGATGTTAAACGAGTATAACACGGACTATTCAATTCACCTGTCATCTGTCAAAAAGTGACCAATGAAAATTCAGAATTCTGACGTTTCTTGACCAATCAAAGAAATATCAGTGGATATATCTTCCTAGAAGGTATTCAAGTGACTATTTTTAACAAATGCGATTTTTATTAGAAAAAGTCAATATTAGTGTTCTGTTGCTATAGAAATTGCGTAGTTTGTTGCTAGATTTACTGAAAACTAATTTGAAAAAGTAATTTGGTTCATTAAATAGTCCCTCGAATACCATTCTTAGTCAAAGTTAAGTAGATTATTTTTGCGGTGGTATCACTACTCATGTCCATTGCGCTTGGGATTAGGACTCGTGCTAGCGCACTCGTCCTAATCGTACCAAAGCGCAATGGACATTCGTGACACCACCGCAAAAATAGTCGACATAACTTTGACTACTCATGGTATTATAAGTGAATATTTTCTTTATGAAATAATGTAACTGTATTATTTGTTGGTCTGTTAGAGAAAAGGTCTAGGCATTTCCTATATATTAATTTTTAGCTAGTACTTCTAAATTACAACTTCACAATTTAAACGTCAAATGGAAATAACCAAAAATAACGTCAAACGCTAAATAAAAAGGTGTCTAGATAAATTCGAGATAAACCAAAACAGCTTTAATAGTAATTTATTATAAGTACAAGACGATAAAGTTAAATTTTATCCACGAGTGAATAGTTTAACGTCGAGACGAAGTCGAGACGTTAATGATTCAAGAGTGGATAGAAATAACTTTATCGTCGTGTATAATACAATATTTTTTTCTATAGCAAGAACTTTGACAATCTTAAAAGAAAATAAGGACAGTCAATCACATTTCAAAATGTCAGTAGCTAGAGTGGGTTGCTACGATAATACGAAGCTGTCATATTTAATTTAAACAAAAGTTAGAAAATTAAATTACTTTATCTATCCTTGATGTTAAAGTGCTACTTTATCTACCCTTGCTGTTAAAGTAAAACTTGACCTTTTGTTTTGAGTTGATAAAAGCACACTTTAACATGTGCTATAGAAAAAAATCAATTATTATTATTCAGTTTTCACATTTCTTTTCGTGGGAATTTTAAAAATGAGTTCAAACTTTTTTTAACCAATATTTTACGTTGTAGAAATTGCTGGTATAGTCTGAGACCACAATATTTCAAATTTGCGACAACATCAAAATGTTTACTTTTCTTTTGTGCTCCATTTTCAATATTTACTGCCGTAGAGCCTTTCGCAAGCATTTTATTGATTTAGAATACTTACAACTTGATACCAAATTTTCGACTCGATATATAGTAGACTACATGGGCACATTTGAAGAATTGACTAACTAAACAGGGAGACGGTATGCAGTTCTTTACAAAGTTACTAAAATACAAATAAATTAAGGGCGCCAACCAGTATTTTTAGAAAAAATCTGTTCATTTGGAAACGATATCCCATAAACTCCAAAGCGGCAGTCAATCGCCAATTAATTCGAGATAAGAGATCACAGTAACAACATAAGACAATTATAATAACCAATACGTATAATTCCTATAGTATTCCGGGTGCACTCAATAAACAACAAGCTAAAATAATTATACTAGCGTAAGTAACACAGATCCGCTTTCTAGGCAGGATCAAAGGTTTGTGATAAAAGATCAAATT
This sequence comes from Agriotes lineatus, assembly GCA_940337035.1. Lineage (NCBI taxonomy): Eukaryota > Metazoa > Arthropoda > Insecta > Coleoptera > Elateridae > Agriotes > Agriotes lineatus. The sequence goes on from OW679194.1 coordinate 124,621,575, forward strand.
AAAATTACAAACAAACAAACTTCCGTCTAATCAAGAAACATGGTGCGTAAAAAGATTAAGGATTGAATATAATAAACTTGTACAACTTAAGGTACGGCTAAGTCTAAGAGCAAATTCAACGAAGGCGAGCGTAAAAACACTATAAGCGACATGCAAAAGTGAGAGGTTAACGTTCAACAACTAAACACATATAAGCAACGGTAACGTTTAAGTCATTCTGATTGAATTCTATCGAATCCGTTAGCAATTCGCATAACTGAAAAAATGTCTCAAAGTCAAAATCGAAATAAACACGTAGAGAGCCTGAAGAGCATCACTCGACCAGAAGTTAGCATTGCATACAAAAAGTCACAGGCAGAACTAAGTAATGATCAACTTGCAAATCGTGAAAGCTTTTGCCGCAACTTCCAGAAAGGATTCTTACTCCTCCCAGGAAAGCAATATACCTCTAGCCACAATGACCTGCACAATAAGGTTACTGGATCAAGATCACGTTGACATAATGTGAATAATGTCACACAAGAGGTACTCAATCGGGCAAAGCTGACCAAGTGCTTTTGACCCGATACTAAAGGCTGCAAACCAATAACGCAAATTAGAACGAATCCGCCTAAACCGGGATGTAAACAAAAGATACAACAACTTATTCCATGTGGGCCAAGAAATTGCTGATATTCTAGGCAAACTCACTGCAATGATCCGCCGAACTGGCGTAAAAGACGAAGCTCCCAAAACGTCGCTACACCGCCAAATTGCTTAGGCTAATATACTATTTTAAACATGAGGCGATAAGCAAAAATACCCAAGGCTCTGGGAAGCGACGAACCGCAGTGATCTGGACTCTATTACAGCATGAAACGAAAATACTGAGCCACGCTAACTGCAAATACCGTCAGTAACACCTGAAAACCAACATGAGTAGGTAACGTGATGCGCGAAATATGACTATTAGCGCTAAAGGCAATTTTACAGCGTAATAAGCTTTGTTTCACAATTATTCAAGATTAATAAGCAAAACCCAGAAAATAAATAAGAAATCAAGTCGACGTGGTTACATTATTTCGTTGTTATGGACCAAGCAGCAAATCATAGAATTTTTTTTCCTCGTGCTAAATCAAAAGCTATGTTGACTAGATTGAATTATTTTTTAAATTATTACTTAACATTTAATTCTGCAAATTTTAAGCTTATAAAAACTTAATCGCTAGCCTCGAAAGCGAATTACCCTATATATATAAAAATACACTACATAACAAAATTACAGGCATTACCATTTCTATGAAAAATAATACTAAACCATAGCACAAAGCACATAAATAATAAATTTGGTTTGTTGAACAACAAAAATTCAACTCTTATCACCAGTATTGTTTAATGAAACTTTCCATTCGATAATCGCTACAAAACACGTTGACTCATGTCATATGTGTAGTATTCGAGCTACTATTTTTTTAAATTTTGAAGTCGGGGTGGTTTTTCCGCTATATGGAGTTCGGCAACTCAGGTCTGTTTCAGTCCCTTTATGCCTCATACATAGCGCCTCTTTTGTGTAAAGTTCCGCTCATACGATATGAGTAGTATTCGGGCTGCTGATTTTTTAATTTAATTAGGTGAGAATGTTTTCACCGCACATGAAGTTAGGAAAGTGAATTATTTTGCAAATATTGTGCATCCGTAATGTGAGGCGACATGAATTTACTTCTGAGCTCAATGTCATTCTTAGAATTGTTTGTATTTGTTTGAGCATTTCGGTATTGTGCATAACTTTTGATTGTTAGCATAAGAAATGTTTTATTAGTGGTATTGTGTTGTTTTACATTTTGCATAACTGTAGAACTTATTCACACTAAATAACTCCAATAGCACGGAATTTAGAACTGTTTATGGCCGATACTATCGTACACAAGCTATGGAAAACGTTAGGCTAAAACTTTATTATCAGGGGCATGCATAATAGCTGATACTTCAATAAATGACAACATTCCATGACCTAAAATACATTTTAAGATATTTGGACTCATATTTTTTGTCTAAAAAAGCTAAATAATCTACCGTGGCGGTAAAAATAGTCTTGTAGCTGGTATTACTGCGTGAGCAATAGATGTAGATTTTTTACTATCTAGTATATAGTAGGTTTACAATTTCTCGAATTACAGTTTCTATGTCATTAAGAATCCCATTTTCATAAGATTGAACGTACTAATAACTTATGCCCTATGCAACAGAAATAGATAATTGGTATTATTTATGTTCTGGGGAACATTAGTTCTTTAGCGTCTAATTTTATTTGCATTGATCTATATTCAGGGCAGCTGTTTTAACAATTGCAGTTAGAGAAAATTGAGAGTACCAATTTTGTTTCAATATGATTTTAGTTTTGTTTGTTTCAAACTCGGTTGTACCAAGTAAAAAACTCTTGGAGTTACGAAAAATGCCAGATAACTTTTTGTAGATAATTTCAAGGTGAATAATATTGATGATAAGTGTTTTCATTTTTAAATTACAGAAAACCAAGATCTTTTCGAAATACTGAGTTTCTTACATTTCCAACATGTTGATGATGAAACCTCTACTTCTATGTTGGGACTCTTGTGTTGGTAAATGAAACTATGTATCTCTGTCAACTTTCAAAATTGCAATTTTTAATCAGCCCCCTGCTCATATTTACATCCATTGAATGGCCTATAAACTCACAATGTTCAACAGCTTATTCTCCTATGCCTTTCAGTTATAATCATAAATCTAGGAAAAAGTTATACCTAACTGGGTTTCTGTTTCAGTATTTTAACTCGCACATGATGGAAGCGACGCCAAGCAACACGAGCTATTCGTCCGTGGGTCAACACGAACTGTACACGTTGTGACAGCACGCGAGGCGTCGGCATCATCAGCAAGGCCCATCTGGGGGCACATGCAGCCCCACACACAGAGTACTGCATGCTTGCTCACGATCGCCCACCCCCAGCTCACTGAGGATGGCATGAGTGGTGCACTTCGCACCACAGACATTTCGACATTGTAACGAGTGGTGACATTTTTCAAACAAACTTCTGTGTGTATGTGTATGCTATATCGACTTACAACATGGCTTCGATGTCTACAGTATGATATAGATATTTTTGTATAGTACCGAAGCATGAGCTGAAGTTCATAACTACACTGTGATTGTTCACAAAGTCTTCAGAAAATCCATTGCTGCTTAGCATCGTCATCAGTTTTGGTTGCTTAGGTAGCAAAGGACCTAATTGATATTTTTTCTCTTTAGTTTAAATAGCAAATAAGGTCTTTTGGCCTATATTGTTTCTTCTTAATCGACACTTACAGGGCACAAAAAAATTTTAAAACTTCCCGGTTGCAACCCTCGTAAATTTACAACTAAAATATACATGAATTTGTATGGCAGAGTATGAATATTTTACAAGGGTAAGCAATAAACAGGAGCGATTGAATATTAACGATCACGTATGTTAAAGAATAATCATAATTCCCTTTATATAAGAAAAAACAAAGCAAATTTAATACCACATTTCCGCATTTTAAAGTACTATAATTGTCTCTCGATCAAATAATACCAGTCGTTCTATCAAAAGATCATTAAAAGGAACTGTAGTCAACTGTATGTTTGGACAAGCCAAGTTCACACATTTGTCAATATCCATCGCCCCTGAACATATTGATGACCAGTAGTCGACAATAAATGTAAAAGGAATTTTGTTACTCTAACATTTACAAAAGATCTGAAAAATTTTAGTTATTATTGCTACTTGTTTATACCAAATACGAAAAATAATTAGTTTCATAAAATATATAAATTTAAAGCAACTTTTGGTCATATCATTCATTGAAAATGTTTGTTTAATATTATGGCAAATTGCGTTTCACCTTAACATATGAATATTTTTTTAAATATCGCTGCGTATCACATTTATTTATAAAATTGCTGCAACACAAATTTTATTCTATTTTTGTACTGTCAGATGCATATTAAAACTCCAACAAGTGCTCTGTATAACATAAGAAAGCAGCATTCTTTCGAAAGTTCCTCAAATTGTTAAGTTCATATTAGTGTGTATATATTAAGATATAAGTACTTATTTAAGGATAAAGTACTTAAAGGGGAAAACGTTTCGTACTTTCAAAATATACAGTATTAAGTGTTATAAAGTTTTCTTACCAATATGTACCTATAATATTGTGTAATTAAAGCGATCTAGTCAATTATATGTATAAATAAGTCCCTTTGTATTTATATAAATGTGTGTAAATATTCTTATGTACAGTGTCTTGTTGTACAATTTATGGATATTATTATCGTTTTCAGTATTGTAATAAAGATTATAGTGTTTTAATGATAGTATTATTTTTTGTATGATTATTTGGTAGGAATATTTCAATGGGGTAAAGGCCAACTCATATAACAGTAATTTTATATACAGTGTGTTTCGTAGAGTATCAGACATATAGCTCAGTCGAAATATATTTAAAAAAAATGGGAGACAATAAGTTACATGACTAGAAAGGTTCACAGCCAGATACTCTCACATATCAATCGAGTTACATATATCTAGGCCTGTTATTTCTCTTTTTAGGTAGAAGGAGGAGGGGGAAGAAGGAAGGTAGAAATGGAGCAAAATGAATGTATGTCTACCTATTTCAGAAATTGTAAGCCTAATTAAACCTATCTTCTGGTGATTTTTGTAGTGTATTAAATTTCCTTTACAATGGTTTTATTTCTCTCCTTCAGTTGACCGCTTTTGGGCTTGTTTTTTATTGTAAATTTGAGAGTACGCATCTAAGAAACAAATGATTTGAATCAACGTTATATGTAATTAAATTATCTACAATGGGTTTTTTCTTTCATTTTCTAATATAAAAATTAGTCGAATTATGGACATTAACGTCATCAGTTATGTAATTTTAAAAAATTATTGATATGCAATATACGCCTTAATGATAATGAAACCATATGTGATATAGTTGTTAAATATTATAAGATGATAATTCAAAAACACTATAAGCAATCGTAAATTTTTGTGTAAATTTTAATGATTAAGCAGTTAAATTAACATGAACTTTTATATCAGCTTTAAAATTTGATTTAAAACAAAGATTTTTATGTGTAATTATTATAAAAATAAAGCTCTAATGCAACACTTTAAAGGTGGTCGAAAAATTACAAAAAAGCGCGCCATCTATATAATTGTTAAACATAATAGAGTTTTCTTTTTTTATATATAACCACAATTTTTTTTCGTCAGTTTTGACACAGACTGACGCAAAACCTAATTGCTAACCTCGAATTTGACATAGACTTACAGTGCCACCAACATATTATTCAAACGTTGTATAACCAACCTAAAACTAGCTGTACCAGTTTTCTATGCAACCAGTGGTATATATTTCACATATGTCGAACAAAGACGTTATGAGAACGAATTGAGCTAGCTTGCTTATAATGGGCGAGTTTTGAGAGCATTGGCCATTCTTAGGATCTCTAGAATCGGCTATTACGAATATACGGCCAATCTAGTTAAATATTGGATTTCACTATGTGAAACCATTGGTCATAACATGTTTCAAAATATGTAAAAAGATGCGCTTTATCACACATGCCTTGTAAAAAATGATCCAACCAATCAAGATGTATCACGTTCTGTTTGGCCAACCTTTTGTAAACTATATACAGGATCTCTAGGTATCAGTAAGTCGATTGATATGTTAAATAATCTAGCTGTGAACCTTTTTAGTCATATAAGTCATTGGTTCACATTTGTTTCCTTATTATGCCTCTTTCAGTTTCACACCACTGGACAAAGTTGAGAGTCCACTGATAACATTTTAACTTTAGGAAAACATAATATAATTAAATAAAATTTACAAGATTATTATTATTGTATTTTCCACGTGTGTTAGTATGTCATGAAAATTCAGGACAAACAATGGACGAAACCAAATATAAATATAATTACCATTTTTTAAATTTTAGGAAACTTGTAGCTTTCACTGCAGCATTTGCAAGAAATTAATGATTTTTTTTATATTCTCCATATAAAAAAGACTTAGACGTCAGTTGACCCTCGAAATGGGGTAATAATTCCTTCGCTAAGGATATTCTCAAAGAGAAGTTGCTAGAACTTTCAACGCAACCAAATATATAGTAGCTTCCTAAGAAAAAGAGAACGTCTGTAAATTTTGCTATAACGGGTTACGTTTTTATCAAATTATTTTGAATTTTATTGGTGATCCCTTAATTTTATCTAGAAATGTATTTCGACTGTACTATACATATATGGCGCATATAACATAAAGAGTAAAATATGCAACCCAAATGGTGTATTATAAGACAAGCTAGATCAGTATTTTAACAATAATTTCTAAAGTTAGAGATTAGACATTAGAGTATAATTATTAGACACTATTTCAATTGACATTAAATAATTTGTTGAGGTTATGATACAAATAGAAACTTCGTTCAACTCAAAAACCATGTCATTAAAATGCCGTAAGCAAGGGAAAAGAAGTAACAGAAACCGTAAGAACAGCGAATTAATACGAACAAATAAAGCACAAACTCTATCAAGCACAAATACGCCAGAAAATGTTGACCTTGACAAAAACGACTTTTTGGAAAAATTACTGCTGTCTTTGATTTTATGTTAATACTATTATTAAAATACTAATGTAGATAGCATTGCAATTGGTAATTTGGGTTGCATATTCTACCCTATCTGTTTGCTGCGGTAAGTATAATAGGGATATTAACATTGAGAAATTATGAAAAGATCAACTATTGCTGTGTACGCATCGAGGTACGTGATTGGTCAGAACTTAAAATAATTTTATATTAATTTGACATTTGTCATTTCTGACCAATTGCGTACTTCAGTGTCAAAACAGCAATCGTTGATCCTCCAATAATATATGTATTTCCAACATAAATACATTTCTGTTAAGGTAAACCAGTTTAACTTATAAATCTACAAAACTTATGTTTCAGGGGGAACTATACTATATGCCTGCCAAGCCGTTGAGTCGGAAATGATTCCCTTCAGTTTATTTTACTTTCAAATTACTTATACGTGTTGATATTTCCCTACATGTATACGTTCCTCCTTTAAAATAAACATATTAATATACGGCTTCTGTTTTGTTAATGCGAAAATAACAAACGTTACGTTTCACACTATGTATATTTACTGTATCAAAATATTTGTACAATTAATATGTAGCTGTGTTGTAACATGTCTAAATTAATACTATTTGGTTTAAATTGCAATAAAGTAGTATGATTTGGTGCTTATCATCTCTGAGCATGTACTTAATATTGAAAATAATACTAAATTCACTTTTCGATTTACAATCTTGGCTTTATGATAACATATTTGTACACAAAATTGTCGTGTGGTGTTGTAAAATGTGGGGTAGATTTAAACATGCAGTGAATGATTAATTTGCTGATCAGAAATAATGATCTAAATAGTTTTATACGTATATTCCATAATAAATCAGCCACATTAATTCCAGAGTAGTTCGTATTTTTTTCCGCATGTACACATTTTTGGCAATCAGGTAAGTTTAAAAGAGTATTATGTCATTTTACATCAAACTGGCAATAGCAAGTGTTTCCGCTGTAGTTAGTATGTAATAAAATATACCACACTGCCCCAATAGAAATTAGGTATAAAAATATCTTAACGTTCCTGATAATACTGAAACAATAAAAGGAAACACGTCGCAATGCGAATTACATCAATTTTCAAATAAAAACATTACGGACGATGGGATTCGAACTTCAGACCCTTGGAATGCGAACTGAACGCTCGACCTACGTCGCCACACCGGACCGTTCAAATCTTTGCGATACAGCGCCATTAAAGGCACAACTCTTATTCGTTGCCACTTTTTGTCTTTTTTTACATGTATCCTGTTCGGGTTCATTTTCGTTAAAGGTAAAGCCTGAGCTATGTAGAAAATATTACTTTGATTTAAGTAATAGTTCTCGAGTTAAACCAAAAATAGGCAGAATTTTAAATGTTTCTAAAGTGCCCCTTGTATATATTTTACCGATTTTTTTTCGGTTTCATGCCAAGAAACCCTACAATCCGCATGCAAAATATCATATTTCTCCAAAAAACAATTTTTGAGTTATACCGGTAACAGACCGACAGACATACAGTCATACCAAAGATTATATATAATCTTTGGTCATGCACACAGACAGACGGAATTGAGAAAACCTGTTTTTCGACATCTAGGGAGCCTGTCTTTTAGACGAGGGAAGTAATAACAAATAGATTCAGTATACAAACGATTGGTGTATAACCTCACACTCGTCGTTAACAATTTTGGCTTGTTTAAATTATTACATCATTATGTCACTAAGTATGTGAAATAAAAGTCCACATTCTTCCATTAGGTAGTACAAAGGAATTTTATGCGAGAAAAGTATCAATGTTGATAGGTACACAGTACAATTTGAAGATCAGGACTAAACATTAGAACAGAAGCTTTTATTTCGCTTTTATGTGATGCTGATCATTCTACACCAATATAAAAAACATTGATTTTATCTTCAAAAACGGCGTAGATGTGACGTGAACGACACTTTCAAAATAGCTAGCTATATTTTTCTGTTATTTTATAAATCTCCATTTTCCTTTTTCATAAACATATTTTCATATAATAAAACTTTTTGGTGAAAAATGAAACAAAAATTTAAATTGGTTGCCCTGACTTCTTTGCAAACTGTAAATCTATTAATTCCAATACAGTTTATATGATTATTCAACACTATAATAAACTAGGGCGCATTGATGTCAATTTGACGTATTTGTCCTATAATAATAGTAGTCTAAAGTACTTTAGAGAGGGAGGGGACAACGATCTGTCCGTACCCTGGTAACGGACAAATACGTCAAAGTGACATCAAAGCAGCCTATAATAAATAAACCAATAAAATTTATAGGTTTGCCACAAACTGCTAATCAAGAAAATTCAATCTGAAAACACTTAATGCAGCAGTGTTTTCACTCATCACAAGTGGTTTTAATGGATAAGACCAAATAGGTTTTAGTATAGCTGTATATATTAAAATCTTGTTTGTGAGAGCTGCGAGCGTCGGCCGAGCAACAAATACATTTGTTTGACTTTAAGGTCCAGTTGTTTTCTTTTAGCCTTAATATGCGATTTTCAGGTGAGTTTTTGGTTGTGAGAACAATTTTTGAATTTAGCGCGTTACTACATTTTTCTGCATTTCTGGATAATATTTTGATATTTTTCCGGGTTTATTTAAACCTAAATTAGCTTAACAAGTGCTAAACTTGCCATTGGAACAGAGTCCCGAATGTCGTACCAAATCTGCCTGTTGTACGGGCCTCGTTCAATTAACCCGACCTGTACATATTATATTAGTCGTTCATTCTTATTACGTATAACTCATGTTGCATGCAAATTTAGTAGTAGACGTGGTGTTCAATTCTTTTGTATGGTAAGTTCTCAGATGCTTCAAGCTGGCTGGAATCGAGCACTGCAAACACCTCTTAAGATCCTTTTAACACCTTTAGTGATCATCATCTCGCCCTAATTGGTAACGTTTGTAGCGAACCTCCCTTCTCGCTAATGTCTGAGCTGCACAAATTAGCCTGCTACAGGGTAATTTAGGTACAGTTAGGGTGAGCTCTGCAATTATTCCATTAACGTATCGTAACGCTCTGTTTGGGCTGTAATATCTTTCTTTTGGGTTAATTAATCTACATCCCCAGGTTGTATGTTTTGCGTTCCATCTCCACCAACATAAAAATCTTCATATTCCTCTATGGTGATGGAATGTTTTGGAGGGTAGTAGATTGCGGTAGGCACTAGTGAGTGTGGGCAAATTTTTAATTTTAGTTTTATACTCCCACTTCCAAGGACATTTTTAGTTTTGTACAACGTACGCTAATTAGTATTATTTCCTAGATTAGGACCCCACTTGTATATGGGGTTTTCGAATTATTCCGCCTGAATTTAAGCATCTCAAAGTATTCGCTTGCCGCCAACGGTTTTAAGCACACTTATTCTGTGTATCTTGGTTTTGGTGTGTTGGCACGCCAGAAAAACCCCTTGTTGAAATATCGATCAGTCTGGATAAAGCAAAACGTAAAGGAAAGATGTCACACGTTGGAGAGAGCGTATCTAAAGCAACAGTTGGTTTCTGAATTGGCGCTCCCGCGACGCCTCCCTTCGGGGTTGCGTTTGCGAGAGTTTTTAACGTTTGATTTCGGTGTTATTTTAACGCCTAGCGATCGCATCTTGGTGTGTGTAATGCGTACCGCTTGTTTTATTCCGTACGCAAGTGTTGTGTTCCCATTTCTTGGACTCTTTATGAACTGCACGTGGTAGCTCTCGCCGCCGGGAGAACTGGGTATTGTTGTCGTTTAATGTAGGCCATTGGATTTTCGTATCGTATGTCGGGTACCCATAAAACGCCGTTTGATGGACTCTCAGTGGAAACCCAGGATTGGCTTTTCATGTGTCGTGAAGCTATCGCTTTTTACCGTTCTGCCAATTTACCGTGCTTGAGAATACCCCATGGTTCCGCTCGGCCCGCAGCTCGTGTTGAATTGGTGCAGTCCCCTTACGTGTCTTCTGCAGTGTCTGGACAAGCGACCGACGCAACAGCATAGGACCCCGAGTATAGCTAAGCCAAAATTCTTAAAGGTACAGTACGTTGTACTAGATTTTACAGTGCGCATTTCAAGTGTACATGGTGATTCGCAGAAGCACCGGCCAGTTGACGTAACGTTGCGATCGTTTAACTGTTATTGTGTGCCTTTTTGCGTTTGTCAAACCATTATAGTTGTTCACCTGTCATTACAATTCATTTACCGTCAGTTTACATGATTCTGTTTAACTTTACGTAGTAGCCTTTGTAATGTGTCACAACTGCAAGTTGTTTAGTTGAATATTGCCTTTATTACTGCTGTTTGATTCAGTATTTCGATAGTTTGATGTTCATGTCGTTTACCGGTCATTTCAATAGTTGATGTCAAGTTTACCGAATATTTTAATAGATTAAGACGTCACGAAATTTACCTAACTACCGTTTACTAACACATTTCATATTTTTATGTGCATTTATATATTCAAATATTTTGCTAATACATTTCCTGTCTATTTAACTGTGGTTTTCTTTGCTATTGTGCTTGCGACTTTTGTGGTTTTGTGTATTGTATTTTACAATTCTAAGAGAAGCTGATCAAGTAAGTTTTCGAAAGGTGGGTCCGTTGGTGCTGTGTCGGCTCGCTGACCAGAATACTGCCAAGCGTATATTTGAAAGATGAATTCATGTATGCTTCCACTTTTCCTCAGTGGGTTCACCTGCAATATTTTTGTCGTGTAGGAATTGTGGTGGCATCACGATCACGGGACGGGTCGAGGACCCCGGTCACTAAATCACTTTAGCTACGGGTAGCTAACGTGATTTAGTGACCTTACCCGGCGTGGAACACCAGCCCTGCGAGTGGTAGGATACTGTACTACTAAAGAGCTGTAAATATCATCACAGGTTCTGTAGAACTGCGATCAGTCTCTTTCCCTCTCACTCCCTGGTAAAAATATTCCACACGCATTTACAACATAATATATAAATTCAAAGAGCTTACTTATCCATATTTAAAATATGATATCTAAGGCACAAACTTGCTACTTGTTTTCTCTTGCCAGGATTAGAAACCAAAATTGTCCAAGAATGTGTCGCACAGATATTCTCACTTACTCAAAATTCTGAAGGTTTTTAAAAGTAGTCTATGCAACTCTACAATCACAAATGCATGAATGAGGAACTATAATGGTAGGCAAAAGTATATCAATATGGTTTACTAAAAATTTAAAAAGTAACAAATCTTAACAAAGTACTTGAGCTAGTCCGGGTTATATACCCCATTTGTTGAAGGGCGGTACTCATTTTTAGTACAAGGAAGGTCTTTTAAACCTTCAAATTTTGAATATTTCTCCATATGAGAATTTAACTAGTTGTGTAAATAAGCAGTTAAAAGTTAAACAATTCCTTTCCAGTTTATATACAAATTCTGGGTTGTGATAAACCTAAATTTTATAGTTATCTATACAGTGTGTCCGAAAAAGAATGGGACACCGATTAGTCATAGATAAATCGATTAAACCTGATATACTTTAGTACAAAGTCCGTCGAGTAAGAAGTTGTAATGCCTTGAAGTTCAATTTTTTATTTCTTATTTTTTTGTTAATTTCCACAAATGTAGAGATATCGATTTGAATTTTGGTATACGTGCTTACTATTATATACACCAATAAATGTTTTTTCCATAAAATAGACTTGACTGTAAGAGGCACTTTACCTATCTTTCAAAACTTCTTTTAGCTCTAGCTTCGTCATATGTAACTTTTTTTGAAAGTTTAGGTCATTTTCTGAAAGACAACTAAAAAGCACAAAAATAATGTACTCTTAGTTCTTATGCCTAAAAGCAATCATTTACCTTACAATACCCATCAAAATTTATTGTGCAATTATGAAGTAGCCATGATCACAAAAACAATGGTCATCTTGTAAAAAACAATGATAAATCAATTAATGACTTTAGTGACAAAAGAATTTGATCTTTTATGTTTAATAAAATGCCGCTACATAACGAATTCTTCAATGCTGAAAGATTCTTTATCTCACAGCTTTTTCGTAAGCACAAAAGACAAAAAACTGATGTCACCAACCTCATTAATTGATTTCTTGTTGTTGTTTACTAGATTACAATCATTACCCATTGGTTTTGTGATCATGGCTACTTGATACTTGCACGTCTTAATGACAACCAAAAACCTTTGATTGTCATTTTAAGGTAAAAAGTTGCTCTTACGCTTATAAACTAAGAGAACATTATTTTTGTATATTTTAATTCTCTTTCAGATAATATTCTATTTTTTTAAAATACTGCAGATAACGAAATTAGAGTAAAAAAATTATATAGATAGGTAAAGTGCCCCTTACAGTCAAGTCTAGCTTATGAAATTGTTTGTATTAGTGCAGTACATAATAGTAAGTATGTATACCAAAATTTAAATCGATATCTCTACATTTGTAGAAATTAACAGAGACTACTAGCGGAGTACAGAAAAAATCACAAAAAAATCTTTACAATCATTCCTCTGAAATATTAGCAGCCGAAGATGCATTTTTAAATAAGCTATTTATCAATTTTTTTTTAAATTCAACGTTTGAATAGAAGAAGTTTCATCAAACTTACCTAAAATGTTAGTTTTCAAAACTAAAATTTTAGATAAGTTCCGTTTTTGGTGCCTAGTTTTGAAAACTAAAATTTTAGGTAAGTCTGATGTCAATTTTTTTTAATTCGGATGTTTAATAACAATAATAATCTTCGATTCAAACGTTGAATTTTAGAAAAATATTGGTAAATAGCTTATTTCAAAATGCATCTGCTGTTAATATTTCAGAGGAATGATTGTAAAGATTTTTTTTCCGTACTCCGCTAGTAGTCCCCAACAACCCCTCCAGAGGAAACGCGCCATTTTTTAATCACCCTGTATTACTTTACAAGAGATGTAGGTAACATTTACACTACCGAGGACCATTTGATGCCTGAGTGAACGGAAGCGGACGAGGGTAGCAAGGTGCGAGGTAGTGTAAATCTTCCTACATTATGTGTAAAGTACATAATTTTTTTCACTACCAATATTTCCTAATGTAAAATAAATGGTAACACCTAGCGTAAAATTATTACATTTTCTAAATTATAGTAGCCTTATATCGCTGTGACGTGTTGTTTGGCAGTTATACACACACTGTGAAAAAGTCTTGGAAAAAATGCATGAATACGATTGCGAGTGCTGTTTTGTGAGCTTTGTGATTATATTCTGAATAAAAATTTATAATAGTACGAGCGATAATGGTTTTCTTCGTGTTAACCAAATCGCAGACATGGCATCTTGTCAATTGTAATAAATGCGGGACGTAAATAATTTTCTCTAGGAAAGTAAGTACATTGTCATGGAAACCGTAACAATTTTTGTAAATACTTCCTACATCCTTAAAATCTGAGAGTGTAAGGATCTCTTGCAAAGAAGGTAGTGAATATAACCATTTAAAAATGAACAGCTTTCGTCACGTTTTACCCCAACCGAAAACGCCAGTTCCGGTACCAGGGATAGAATATCCCTTAACGTTAACTTTCGTCTCTAGTGACGAAAGTAAGTGGTTGCAATTTCAGATATTAAATGGATTCTTCCATATCCAATTGTAATTTAATTTTACAAAGCATAATGGAATAACATGATTTAGCACAAAAACGTGTAAATTTACTTTGTATAACGTAATAAATGCAAAATACAGTTATAAAAAAAACTTGCATGTACGGCTGAAAACCAAACTTACAAAATTTCACCGGAAAAATTAATTGCATAATCGGAATCAGAAAATATATCTGTTTTATTTAGATTTTTATACTGATTCCGAATATGCCACTCAATTTTCGAAAACTCTCTCTCTCTCTTTCTCTCTCTCTCTCTTTCTCTTTCTCTCTCTCTCTCTCTCGAAAACTATTCAAGATATCGTGAAATGACTGACATATTTGGAATCAGGAAATGTGAAAATTCGAACATTAAAGTCGAATATTTCGAAAACGGGTTGAGATATCGAAAAGCCATGGATTCGGATTCAGGGGACAAAAATACATAGGAATCCACCATCAGTTGTATTGCGACAGACACACAGACACAGCGATCATAGTAACCACTTACTGTGTAAGTTTGGTTGAAAATTATCACGAAATTGGCAGGACGTCTCATCAAGCAGCCTGCTCTCGAACTGTAGTGTTTTAGTTGCTATGCGACGCTTTCAAACGGCCGTATTAGTCAGAGTTGTCAATTGCGCTATACAAACACTAATAAACGTAAATTCGCAAAAGTGTACTGAAGTTTATTATAATGAGTTTTAGTTCTGAAAATGAGTTTAATTTCGCGAATACTCCTCCAGAAATTACCAGTGTAGCTGAGAAGACTCTCGACGGATTATTACCGAGGAAATCCAAGGACCGGTATAATAGTATATTACACAACAAGTTTAGAAAAGTAAAGTTTTACTAAACGAATATAGCTGGATTGAGTACGAGCTACTTTTCTTACGAAGTGTGTACACTATTTTTTCGCATTTTGTATTAGTATTTGTGTGACAGCTGCTGTGGCCGTGTGCTGTTAGCTTGGGTTATTCACTATGTTCATATATCATCATAGCGGCACATTGTTATAACAAGCCACGTTGGTCTAGGGGTAGGATACTCGCCTGCCAAGCGGGCGACCCGGGTTCGATTCCCGGCGGAACTTTTTTAAAATTTATAATAATGAATCTCTCTTAAATTAGCGAACCGAAGCGTAGTGCGGGTGACTCACTAGTAAACAAACAGAATTATACAGATTGTCTGCAGGTACAAGGTGGCGCAAAAGTCCTCACTCGATTTCCTAAGGCAGTAACTTTGTTTGTAAATGAAAAGAATTGGTTCTGTTTGTTGATTATGTTTATTTAGACGTTTAATTTTTTTTCCATTAAGTTTCGAAGACAATATCGGTCAAGTGGACACCGCCAGAGTTGATGAAAATTCGGGCTCGTTTCACAGCATTTTTCATGACTTTTCTCAAAACTTCTGGCGATTGATTCTCTACTTCTAGTCAGATGGTTTCTTTTAAGGCCGCCAAGGTCTGTGGCTTGTTCGTATAGACCGGTGACTTCAGAAAACCCCAAAGAAAGAAGTCTGGAACGGTCAAATCGGGCGATCTTGCGGGCCAGTGCAGATCTCCAAAACGATAGATGAACCGGTCGGGAAAAGCTTGCTTCAGAATATCCACTGCCGTTCATGCTGTGTGTGCGGTTGCACTTATAAGAGAACATCTTTAAGTTTTTCACAAAAATTCGCTGTAAAGACCGTCTACCGATGCCCAACTGCGTGGCCCGTCGTCTGGTGGATGTTTGAGGGTCCTCTTGGACATATACAGCCACAACAGCGATATTCTCGACCGAACGGCTACTCCGGGGCCGGCCACGTCTGAAACTGTCCCGTATTGAGCCAGTCTCCTCGAGGCGAGTGGCTAAATGCCACAGTGTTTGCACATTTGATGCCACACGACCAGGAAATCGAAAACAAATTTCACGTGGAGCCAAAAGCACTGACCGATTATTTGTCAAAAACATTGACACAAATTATTTCGCGTTTTTGAGGAGTATAGCGATCCATGGTTTGTCTATGTGTATTCTGCTTCTGTTTGCTTCACGAATGTCAAAGTCGCGATGACATAAGATGCCATTTGCAAAAATGAGAGCATGTTCCGATAGGGTGATTACTTTTGCGCCACCTGTTACTAAGTACACACGGTAACTAGATACAGAGACAGTTTAAAATTTTAAGACAAACAAACCGTCTCTGTAGTAACCTGACAGAGGTTTGTTTATTACCATAACAACAGTCAATAAGCTTCATTTTTGTGAGTCGAATTAAGTCGAAGTTACAAACTAACGAGAAAAATGAGTCTTGCTACTGAAAATAACTTAGAAAATAGCTCTGAATACATTTTAAATGCCGCTCGAGAAGCATCTACGAGCTTACTTCCGTCAAAATCCAAGGAAAGGTACGAGAAGGTATATGAAATATTTTGTAATTGGAGAAAGATAAAGAACGCATTAGGAACTGATGAAAACAGAATGCTAGCGTATTTTTTTGAGAAGGTAAGCTAATTTTATATACTACATTTTAAAGGGTTTTTCATACAATGTCTTTTATTATTTTAGGCAAAAGCTCTTAAGGCATCCAGTTTATGGTCAACATATTCCATGTTAAAAAGTACTATACAAATAAACGAAAATGTGGATATATCACAATACAAAAAACTACTTGCCTTTTTAAAGCGTCAAAATGACTCTTATGAAGCAAAAAAATCAAAAGTTTTGATAATGAAAAACGTCACAAAATTTTTAAATGAGGCTCCAGACGATAAGTTGTTACTAATGAAAGTAGTACTAATATTTGGTTTGAATGGGGCATGTCGGCGTGTAGAATTATGTAACTTAACAGTACAAGATATAGAACATACGGGGAAAATTTTGGTTATAACTTTACATGATACGAAAACCAAAAAGAAACGTGTATTCACCGTAGGTTCAGAGTGCAACGGATATGAAATTTATCATAAGTATTCACGATTAAGACCCAAACAGATAAAACACAATAGATTTTTCATTTACTATAATCACGGTAAATGCACAATACAACCAGTTGGCATCAACAGTTTTGCAAAAATTCCCCAAAAAGTTGCTGAATATTTAAAACTCCCAGATGCATCTCGTTACACTGGCCATTGCTTGAGGAGAACTTCAGCCACCTTCCTTGCTGACAGCGGGGCTGACATTCAACTACTTAAAAGGCATGGAGGATGGCAGTCAACTAGTGTGGCTGAAGGGTATATCGAGGAAAGCATTGCCAATAAGTTGAAAATTTCGGAAAGGATATTTCAACACCAAGTACTAGTGGCACCCCAAGAAGGCCATTCAGGAATGCAGATGAAGAATCATAATCGTTTTCAGGAAGAACAAATTGAATTAATTAAATCTGGTGTTATGTCTTCAAATTTGAATAACTGTACTTTCAATATATATATAACAATGTTCCTAATATTTAAATAAATTTTCTGTCAAACTGTGTTTTATTAATAGTGACATTACTATATAGTAAAGTGACAGTTCTATGCACCAAAGTGCCACTTTATTAATCGATTTTGAATCTAGTAATAGTATATTACATACCGAGGTGGGAAGTGTTTCATTACTGTCGAGAGATTAGGTAGTTTACCGAGACGCGTAGCGTCGAGGTTAACTTTATCTCGAGACAGGGATGAAACTTTCCACCGTGGTATGTATACTATTTTATTCGCAATCATCTAATTTTAAAAATAACTACAATTGAATTCTGAATAATAGATATCTTGATGTAGCTAATATTTTTGTTACCATGAAAACAACCCACTCAATGCTTTGTTACCATGGAAACACCCCACTCTTCAGGTATGTAATATTTTTAGGGGTATGTAATAATTTCCTGGCTAGTTTGAAGTAATCATCTAGTTCCCAGCTGTTGTCATGTCATGAAATTGACACATTACAATGTGATTGCGAATAAAATACATTATTATACAAAATGCGAAAAACAAATTTATGCAAAATTCATGGATTGGAGAGCCTCAAATCAAGTAAATTCTTACTCAGAAAATGTGTTACTTGCCTATTTTGGAAATTTGGCGAATAGTTTTAAGCCATCCACTTTATGTATATCCCTAAATCCCCGATTTCGTCAAGATCACTTTAAAGACAATTGAACTTTCTCAAACTTTTTATACATCTATATAGTGAACCATAGTTATAGAAAAAGTATAGTGTTTTACTCGTCGAAAAGCATTTTCTTCAAACGAGAGAACAGTTTATCAAACTCGGCTACGCCTCGTTTGATAAACTGTTCTGTCGTTTGCAGAAGATGCTACTTTCGTCACTCGTTAAACAATATACTATTTTCTAATTTAACAAAGCCGTTACCGCATCCATTTTGAGTGCGGTCATGAACCATTACCAAACCCGAAATCAACTTTTTTCGGTTGGTGACATTACACGAAATGTCAGTGTGAGTTTAAGGTTATAGCCAATGACACTAATGACAGTAAATTAACCGTAGCATTTTCGGCAATTTACCGTATTTCTGGCGGAGTGCAGGAAATTTCTGAATTCATTGTGAAACACTAATCCACACTAATTTTACAATTTCACGTGCGAACGCTTGCGAAAAATGACATTTATGGTGAGTCTACTTGATTCAAATCTAAAATTTTATTTTAAATGTATGCTTTGCAATAAAACTGTTACCAACTGTTCCCTAAATTACCAAAATTGATTTTATTGTAGTAAAATGGTATTTAACTTGCAAATTAGAAAAAATTACATAAAAACTCGTTTTATAAAACTTCCGAGCACTCGTCCTTTAAAGCACTCCTGCCTTCGGCAGTCGTGCTGCAAACTGGACTCGTGTCGAAAGACAAGTTTTATAAAACTCGTGTTTTAATATACTATTTTTATCTTTCTATAAGAATTAAGTCCCAATTATTTTGGGTTTTTAAGCTCTATTTTTAGAGGGAGAAAAAAAACGTTAAATTTTCAAGCCAAAAGGGTTTCATATTTCACCTCCATTAAATCACTGGATGTATCAGAATCAACATTACCATCACTCTCTGATTTTGTTTCAGATTCTTCTAATGAAATAATCATAAGATGGAACATTTTCAACCAGAGAATTGCCCGTATGTTTAGCCCAGTCTTCCGAATTGAGTTGTTCACAATAATTTACGACATTATTTTCAGGATAATTTGTACATGTCGGGAGCACATTTTGAATGAAATTCAACTCATAAATTCATTGCCCTATATTTGCTGGCCGAGAATTTACATGCTTATTGTAATAAACCTGGCACTACCCCCACACCATTTCAATTAGATACGGAGGCGCCATAAGAACTACATAGCCGTGTTGTTTCAAAATATCGCGAATGGGGTATATTTTGTTTTTGTCAAATCGAAACGGTTTGACTAAACCCCAAAGCTTCTTTTTGTAAATTTTACCCAATTTTGACATCATGATTAATCAACCATTTCTGCATCTCAACCATTTAAGAAGAAAATGTGGGTGGTTTGTCTACTTGCATCGAATCGTACGGAGCATTATCCATTATCACTACACATTTCGATTTTACACTTGCTAAAGCAGGAATAATAAATTGACTAACCACCCAATGTTTAAATATTTCTTAATCCATAGTTTTATGACAGTCCCGCTCATTATTTGTCGAGTCAAGTAATAAGTCGCACTCTTCCAAAAAGCCAGAATGGCTGGGTTACCTTTTAAAACAGACTCGTGTAACCATCACTAAACGCTATTAACATTTTGGTAAATCCAAGGTTCGTCGAGATATACGGATGTCATATTACTAGAGGTTTCTGGCTGTAAAAAAATTCTCCACAAAAGCATTTTTGATTGCATTGACGTGTTTTTATTCACATACAATTTTGCATCCATTTACATGTTTGTATTTGCAAACTAATTGACTTTAAAATTTTGTACGTCCACCTTTATATTCCAAATGCTTTCTAGCGTCAGTTAGTAATATCTGCAAAATAAAATATTCACTTTTTTAATTATACATCCAAACTAGTCGATGCAAATCTGCACGAAACACATAATTTTGACAAATGTTAGTGTTGATCTATTGGATTTTTCAACTATGCTTTCGGCTGAAGAGTTTGATGAAATCCAAGCCGTTCTATCAAAGATATACAAATAAATAAAATTGACAAATGTCAAATGTATACGGATATAGTAATTACTTTACAAGGAATGTAGGTAAGATTTACACTACCCAGGACCGTTCGATGCCTGAGTGAGCGAAGCGAACGAGGGTAGCAAGGTGCGAGGTAGTGTAAATTTTCCTACATCCTGTGTAAAGTATATATTTTTTTTACTACTAATATTTCCTTATGTAAAATAAATGGTAATAGCGTAAAGTTGTTACATTTTCTAAGTTATAGCAGTGGCGTAACTATCATATGTGCAGGGGGTGCAAAGAACCTCGGCGCCGAATCTATATAGGCGCCGGGGTATCGGAGTTTTTAGTGAAAATAAAAGTTTTCCTAAAATAGTGGTTCAAAGCGGCTACAGACTATGATACGTGAGCGCCACTGGGCTCTTTTGAGTGCGCAGTCTTTTCTCCTTTTGAGTAGATTAGAAGTTCCAGCTCTAGTGTGTGTTTGAGATTCTTAGATTTAATAGTGCATAGTGCATAGTAACATACTATAAATTCAAAGTTTTAAACCGCAAATTTCTGACGATTGCCTCAGATGCAGAGGTCATAGAGGGTGCCAAATTACTTCAAACTACATATGAAACTGATCTCTATGACGCCTTACTAAAGTAAATTGTACAATTTCGATCTTCGTACACAACTAGTATTAAATTTTGTTTATCAGTGAAAGAAGTGGGAGAAAAGTGTCTGTCTAATTACACATCATTTGCTAGCTTTCCAGAGTGGTATACAGCTTATATTCCATTTTTTACATCCGGTCACTACAGCCTCCACTGAGAGATCTTTTTCTAAATTAAAAATTAAAAGAGAGTTTAATTAAAGTGCTATACCTACATATTTATACCGGGTGCTGACTTGCGCGACGCACCATAGGAATTTGCATAGTAAATTCTTTATGTTCAATTATCTGCTCCCCTAATTATTTGAGAGCTAAAGTGTAAATACATTTTTTGTAGAGAAGAAAAGACTGCATCCATTCATACTGTTGCTAACAATTTTTCATTTTTCGAAACCGAAGGAATGCAAAAAATCAAACTAGCATTTTTACAAAAATCAGTGATGCCATGGAATTATTGAAACAAGCCAATGCCAACGCAAGTGCATGCGAGGCGTTCATCGAGACACTGCCGTTAAAAGATAGAACGTATTGTCGTTTTTCTCGTTTTGGTTAAGTTCTCATTATTGCACTTACAATTATTTAATAACGTGCCTGTAGTTTTAAACTTAATGTATCAGTCTATTAATGGTTGTGCTGTTTGGAATTTGCCGATACGGATATTTTACAATAAACAAGGAGCTTACTTAACGAATGTCCACCATAAATACCATTTCTGTTATGGACAAGGTCCAGTTACAGAGACATATTAGGCAGAACATACTTAATAATGAATTATTATAAACATCAAACATCAATGACAAACAAACAAACAACACATATTGTCGCTCCGCACGCGCTTGGGTTGGCATTGGGTTGTTTCAATGATTCCATGGCATCACTGATTTTTGTAAAAATGGTAGTTTGATTTTTTGCATTCTTTCAGTTCCGGAAAATGAATAATTGTTAGCAACAGTATGAATGGATGCAGTATTTTGTTCCCTACAAAAAATATATTTACAATTTAGCTCTAAAATAATTACGTGAGCAAATAATTGAATATAAAGAATTTACTATGCAAATCCCTATGGTGCGTCGCGCAAGTCAGCACCCGATATATCTACCGGGTGAGTTTTTTAAAGTGTTACAAGGCGATATCTCGAAAACCGTTTACAATATTTTCGTGAAGCTTTTGTGAGGTAATAGGGAGATGGGGTGACATATTTAAACATATTTTTGACATTTACTTCCTATCTGTGTTTTGAGGGGTGGGGGGTAACTTTGGATATTTTAATAAACTGATGTACTTTTGTTTCTAGAATTCGAATCTACCTAACAAACTACGTATGTCCATACATTTTTTTTTGATTCGCTTTTGTTTACGGAATTATGATTTATTAGGTTATAAAATTAAAAAAATGTGAAATTTTCGTAAAACGTCAAAATTTTTAACTTACATAAGTAGAACTAACGCATTTCTATGAAAACGAATTCTAATTTTGAAATAAGTAAACTTGATTTATTGGTAAAATGTATTTATTTTTTAATTTTGATCAAAATTTAGTCACCATAATTTCGTAACCGAAAGAGCAAATCAAAGAATGTTTTGTACATATACGTAGTTTTTTACGTAGATTTCCTATTTAAAATTCCAAAGTTACCCCCCACACCTCAAAACACAAAAAAGAGGTAAATGTCGAAAATATGTTTTTATATGTCCCCTCATCTCCCTATTACCTCACAAAAATTTAATAAAAATATTTTAAACCGTTTTCGAGATATCGCCTTGTAACACTTTAAAAAACTCACCTGGTATATATTTTATTTTTCTTGTGAATTATTTAAATTTGTATTCCTTTTACGTGGTTTTTGTTTTTGTATTTTCGTATGTATTTTAATGTTTCATGTTATATTTTGCGAGTGTTTGATGTAACGGTAAAACCTGTTCTACTTTATGGGTCGGAATCGTGAACGGTTACAGAACTGGTAAAGCAGAAATTGTAGGTGTTTGTAAATAGGTGTTTGGTGGCCAGTCATTATTTCGAACAAGGATCTTTGGGACCGAACAAATCAGGTGGACATTAATATAGAAATTAGGAGAAGAAAATATGGACGGTTAGGGCATACATTGTGAAAAAATGAAACTGAAATTTGCAGAAAAGCTTTGATTGGGACCCTTAGGGTTTCAGAAACAGAGGACGCCCGCGAAAAACGTAGAGGAGAACTGTAAAACAAGAGACAGGAACGACTATAGCACAACTGATCCAAATAGCAAAGGAAAATGACAACCGGAAAGAATATACCAATACCCTATGTCCCAATAGGGAATAATGGGATTATTATTATTATAATAATAATAATTATTATTATTATAATAATAATAATAATTATTATTATTATTATTATTATTATATTATATTTAATAAAGGATTGAAACATCTAAATTTGTTTATTTTGCAGTAAGTAACCTTTCATGTTTAGAAAACAGCTTATTAATTTTCTTTTAAATTTAAAGTGTTGCATGACCAAAAATTGCCCCCCCCCCCTCCCTCTTTTTTCTGAAACTTCCTGTCTACAGCGGCTATCATTTATTCTTGCACACCGGCGCCAAACCGTCTTGTTACGCCACTGAGTTATAGTAGCCTATTTCGGGAGCTTGGGTCGATGTTACCGTGCTGTGACGTTTTGTTTGACAGTTATAAACGCACTGTAAAAAATGGGTGATTACAATTGCGAGTCCTGTTTTCTGAGCTTTGTGCTTGTATTCTGATTAAAAATTGATAATAGTACGAGCGATAATGGTTTTCTCCATGTTAACCAAATGGCAAACATGGCATCTCGTCAGTTATAGTAAATGCGGGATGCAAGTAATTCACTTCCCTAAGGAAATAAGTACATTGTCATGGAAACCGAAACAATTTTTGTAAATGTTTCCTACATCCCCCAAATCAGACAGTGGAAGGATCACTTACAAGGAAGGTAGTGAAAACAAGTATTTTACATTATCTGAAGATTTGTGCTACTTAGTTAACGAAGTCATGTAGCAGCACGGCAGGGCTTCTTTCAAATGCCGCAAATATTCCGCCATCTGGAGTTTTGTACCTCTTTGAATTTTCTTGCTCATATTCACAGCTGGTCAGCTTTTGGAAAATATTTTATCAATATATATTGTTTAGTGATGGGGTATAATAAGTGTCAGATTAAGATGGGATTTCAATATTGTAGTTTAGATGCCGGAAAAGAATTTGTTTCTCGTGACACGACAGCTTACTGTAAATAATTTCTGGAAACACGACCCGCCACACGTGCCTTAGCCACGGAACTAGCACATCAGCATTCCTACAACGCTCTCGGCGATAATTATAACACTGCTAAACTGACTAATGCAGCATCATTGAACAAGTACTTCGCTGTAGTGTGGAACGTAGAAAATAATTTACCTCCTGGCAGAGCTGGGCAGAAATAAATTACTTTGTAATTAAATTCTTTATCGTTTATTTGCCTTGGAATTAAATTATTTTTCAAAATGCGACAATTGTAATTGGTAATTGCCATTTTTGTTAAAAAGTAATTGACTATTACTTTTTGAAAGTAATTAATTACTACATTAAATTACTGTATAGTATTTAAATTACTTTACAAGTATTTGAATTACTTGCTGTAATTGAAATTACTCTCGGTAATTGAATTACTTTGTGGTAATTCAATTACTGAATTAGTGACCCCGATTGGGTGCTAAATCCCCACAATGCAAAAAATAAGATAAGGCCTTATGAAGTTACGTATTAAGGAAATCGAATTAGGGTGTTCCCGGATCACGGATCAACTATGCAATTTATTATTTCCTCTGACGAGTCGGATAACAGCTAATTTTGTGCAACATTAGCATTTTTAACAACGTGTGCTCGAGTAAAGAGAATAGTATTTTGTGCATTGGCGAAGGTTTGTTTGTATATGTGATGGTAGATGATAGTAATATAAATGTAACTAATATTTATTGTGTAAGACGCTAAACATATATTTGCGGTAAGTAGATTACAGATTACAGTAACTGTTGTGGAGCCTTCTCAGTTTTCCGTTATTTGGAAAATTCCTGATTGCCAGCTCGCCTTGGAATTTAATGGACTGTATGAATTGTAGGTTTCACTGAATTATACACACGTTGAAAGCAGGAAATATGTTACTTTATTAGCAATAAACAACACATTGAACACAAATATTTGAACATTTACAAAGAATTAGCTTTCGGAGTGCGGACCGGTTCGCATGCTGCCACGTTGACAGATGGAACGTAAGTGAGGTGAACGGCGAGGCAAAGCCCGCTCGACCTTCTACTGCGCACAGTATTGATTCAGAATGCAAGAGAGGCGGCAAAAGTTTATAAAGTCCTTAACATACCGCCCGCCTTGGAAAGGGTAACCTTTCAAATAAAACAGTACAGAGTTGACATGTAAAAGCTAGAGTAAAACATGTAACATGAACACACATATATACAAAGCATAATAGTACATGGATCTTAATCTAGTACAAGAAAACCCGAACAATGGGGAGCCAAAAGGCTTTACGAAAACTGCGCTGAACGCTAACGCACTAGTTCACAACACTAGGTAGCGGGCACAATTTGGCGAAGGATCGTTTCACGATTCCTGACACAGTGTTCACTGACGCCACACGCGTAACGCCGTCAAGGCCAGGGTGCAGCTCGGTGACCCGGCCTAACCTCCACTTCAGAGGGGGTAGATTGTCATCCTTGATGAGGACCATGGAACCAGGCTGGAGGTCCGAAAGATGCGTGCGCCATTTGGTGCGCTGTTGGAGTTCCGAGATGTACTCTTTACTCCATCTCTTCCACACATTCTGGTGAAGTTGTTGTATTCTCTGGTATTTAGACAGCCCAGACTCGGCTATCTCAGTAACGTTGGGATCAGGCAGTGACACCAACGGACGACCAATCAGGAAATGAGCAGGAGTCAAAGGCTGAAGGTCGTTTGGATCAGCGGACAAAGGAGACAGGGGTCGGGAGTTTAAGGTCGCTTCCACCTGTGCTAACAAAGTGCTAAATTCATCATAATTTAGACTAGCGTTACCTATAACGCGACGTATGTGATGTTTGGAGGACTTGATTCCGGCCTCCCACAATCCGCCAAAGTGGGGACTCTGCGCGGGTATAAAATGCCAAGCTACTCCGTCGTTCGCGACTGATTCGGAAATAGAAGGGTTTTGTTCCGCGAGAAAATTGCCTAATTCGATTAACTCGGAATTAGCGCCTACAAAGTTAGTGCCGTTGTCTGAGTAGACATGGAGCGGTTTGCCTCGTCGAGCCACAAACCGGCGAAAAGCCATTAAGAAGGTTTCAGTAGAAAGATCAGCGACCAATTCAAGGTGCACTGCCTTTGTGACGAAACAAACGAATAGACAAAGGTAGGACTTTACTAGTTTAGAACCACGTCCTTTGCGATTCTTTATCATGAAAGGTCCACCATAATCAATACCAGTCGTATGAAATGGGGGCGATGATTGAGTACGAGAGGCTGGCAGGTCTCCCATTATGGGTTCAGTTAACTTAGGAGAGAATCTAAAACACCGTAAGAATTGATGAACCACTTGCTTGACGATATTTCTGCCAGAGGTGATCCAATATCGTTCTCTGAGATTAGCTAACAGCATTTGAGGTCCGGCATGGAGAAGCCGAAGATGCTCATGCGATACTAGGAGTTTGGCGAATGGATGTTTGCCAGAAATCACTAGAGGAAACTTCTTGTCAAAGGGTAATTGAGAGTTGTGGAGCCTACCACCAACTCTTAGCAGTCCCTTGGAATCCAGAAAGGGATTCAAGGATATCAAAGCAGAAGATTGTTTCACAGGCTTGTTCTGTGACAACAGCTTAAATTCGTCAGGAAATGACTCACGTTGTGAAAACCTTGCAAGCCTTACAAGGGTTGCTTGCAGTTCATCTGTAGAAAGAGGCCCAGAAAGGCGATCAGCCTTAGGGGCTCGCGCATTGTTATGAAAACGAAAGCAATAAGCTATAACTCGTTGTAAGCGAGCAAAGCTTGAATACTGATTGAACGGAAATGGTTCAACAGAGGTTACAGGAAGACTCTGAACTTCCTTTTTGAATTCTGGAAGCTCAGCACGAACATGTTTGGAAGTAGGCCAAGAGGCCTCACCTTCGCTTAGCCAGGTGGGACCATGCCACCAAAGGCTCAATTCTTTCAAACCTAAAGGGGTGATTCTCCTAGTGAGAAGATCAGCAGGATTAGACGTTGTGGGAACATGCCGCCAAGTGGCATCAAAGGTGAGTTGCTGAACATCAGCAACTCTGTTGCACACAAAGGTCTTAAGAAGATTTGGACTGGTTTTCAACCATCCTAGCACTATTGTGGAATCTGTCCACAGACCGATTCTAGATATGGGCAAATCAAGTGCCTTTATGACTTGCACGGAAAGTTTGCTTAGAAGAACAGCTCCGCAGAGCTCGAGCTTCGGGATTGTCAAGGGCTTTAAAGGGGCTACCTTGGCCTTGGAACAGAGAAGGTGAACCTGTACTTCCCCTTCCTGATTCTTAGAACGTAGGTATATCGACGCACCGTAACTATTGTTAGAGGCGTCGCAGAAACCATGGAGCTCTATCTCGACCACGCTCCGACAGAGGACGTGACGAGGAATTGCTAAGTCATTGAGCATGAGAAGCTCACTGCGATAGGTTAACCATTTTTCTTGTATGGCTTTAGGAACGGGTTCATCCCAATCCAGCTTTTCCATCCAAAGCTGTTGCAAAAGAACCTTGGCACCCATGGTGCATGGACTTAGAAGACCCAACGGGTCGAATATCTGCGATATTTCAGACAAGATGCTACGCTTTGTAGCCTTACTACTTGTGGAATTTGAAATATTGAACATCAGATGATCGCTTTTAAAGGACCAAATCAAACCAAGGGTGTTTGTGTGCTCATGTGCACTGAAATCAAGAACACCCGGATGCAAATCGGAATCTGGTATTCCATCGAGAACTTCTGGAGAGTTAGAAATCCACTTTCTAAGTTTGAAGCAGCCTGACTCAAGAATCTGATCCAAGTTTGAGCAGAGAGTACGCGCTTTCTCAGGAGTGTCGGCACCTGTCAGAAGGTCGTCGACGTAGAAGTCCTCCTTTATGATTCGAGAGACTTCGGGATTTGAAGCCTCACATTCGATGCCCAATTGGGTTAAGCATCGAATAGCAAGAAAAGATGCTGAAGCGGTGCCATACGTAACCGTATTCAGGTCGTACGACCGAAGAGGCTCAGCTGAGGAGGGTCGCCACAAGATTCTCTGAAGGGGCCTATGGTTAGGATTCACCAGAACCTGGCGATACATCTTCTCGATATCAGCTGATATAGCGAATAAATGCTTGCGAAAGCGAACAAGAATGGAAAATAAGTCTTGTTGCACGGTTGGGCCAACCATCTGAATACTGTTCAGAGATTGCCCTGAAGTGGTTGC
This sequence comes from Agriotes lineatus, assembly GCA_940337035.1. Classification (NCBI taxonomy): domain Eukaryota; kingdom Metazoa; phylum Arthropoda; class Insecta; order Coleoptera; family Elateridae; genus Agriotes; species Agriotes lineatus. Next base: position 124,650,061 of record OW679194.1, read on the forward strand.
TTGAGAACCATTGAATACAACTCGGAGTTTAGTTGTCAGGCTTTCCTCTTTTAAGACTCCGTGGTGGGGTAGATAATAGGATATCTCGTTTGAATTAGGGTTTGAAACGGACATATGACCTAATTCAGAATATTCATTCATGAAACTCGAATAGCGATTGGACAAGTCAGGGTTCGCTTGTAACCGCTTCTCTAATGATAAGAATCTTTTCTGAGCGATTTGCAATGAATCACCCAATACCTCTACAGGTTCCTTGAGAGGGATAGAGACAACGAATCGACCATTCGCTTCTCGTTGAGTATTTTGCACGAAATGTGCCTCACAGGCGTTCTCTTCATTTGTGCGAACCTTTTCCTCTGGGTAATGTTCGAGTTGCCAAAACCTAGCAATGGGGTCAAAAGCATCCTCGATCGTGCCAAGATTGCACTGTACAGGGTACGCAGAAGGGGGGCCTGTAGGGCCAGAAACAATCCAACCAAAACGAGTCTTTTGGAGGATGGGAAGATTTGGGCCTAGACCAATTTGTCCAATACAAAGGAGCTGCCAAAAAATGGGCGAACCAATCAGAATGTCGATGGTGCCCGGTTGGTCATAGGACAGATCTGATAACTTGATGTTATCAGGAACCTTGAAGCTGTTTCGCTGGACGCGAAAACTTGGGGTAACACCCGTAATCTCATCGAGAACAAGACAGGATAGGCCAATGCCGTATGAAGTGTGAGGGGCTTGCAGCTTGATATCACACCTAGCCTTGATTTGAGAAGTGGCTTTACTTAAGCCAGAAACAGTAACGTTGACTTCGCGAATTGGAAGCTTCAACCTTTTACACAAATCTGAACGTATAAAGTTCGATTGGGAACCGGAATCCAACAGGATTCGCACAACGTGAGGCGTACCATCATCAGCGATGAGTTTAGCGGTAGCCGTAGGTAAGAGTACCTGAAAAGCATTCGAACAGAATGCCGAAATCGATTGGTTTAGTTCAACAGGGGTTTCTGCCGACATCGCAGATCCTGGTTGACTAGAAGAAGCATTTTGAGGTTTATCCTCATGAAGAAGTGTGTTGTGCCTTGATTTGCACTTTCTACACGTATATTTGGAGCTACAGAGGCTCGATAGGTGACCCTGAGTTAGGCAATTAAAGCATACGCGGAGCTCTTTTGCCTTTGACTTTCTGTCAAGAACAGACAGCTTGACAAACTTATCGCATTTGTACAAGGAATGAGATCCTTTACAAAGTGGACACGAAGGGGTACCCGACACAAATGATTTCGAATGTACCTTGGAAGACTTTTCGGGTACAAGCTTAACATTTTTTACTTCCAGAGTTTCTAGAAGATTTGCTGTATTTTGTAAGAATTCCTTGAACTCATCAAGATTAGGCAGGTCAGAACTTGACCGGTTTCTAAGGACCTCCCATTCACGAAATGTAGTGGGGTCCAGTTTTTTAGAAACTACATAAATTATAACAAAATCAAGAAGCTCGCTTTCGGTAGCTAATGATTTGATTGCTGCAAAATGTTTGAATAACATATCGCTAATCGTACGTAATTTAGTTGCAGATTCCTTACTGCAAGATTCAAGCTCGAAAATAGCCTTGATGTGGTTATGAACCAGAATTTTTGGATCATTGTATCGATTGCACAATGCCTCCCAAGCTAGAGTATAATTACCCGCAGTAAACTCTAAACTTTTTATAATTTGGCTTGCATCACCCTGTAAACTAGCTTTTAGGTAATGCAGCTTCTGAATATTAGTCAGCGTTTGATTCTCATGAATTAAGCTACTAAATATCTCACGAAATTCTAACCATTCTGAAACACTTCCTGAATATTTAGGAATTGAAATGGTAGGAAGCCTAAACGATGGCGTATTACACTGCGAGCTGCAGTTTGAATGCCCTGATCTTAAGCTACCAGCAGGCGATCCAGAACGCTCTAATGCAACATCAGACTGGCTGTTGTATTCATTAATCAAATATTCAGCTTGTGAAATTGCAAAATAATAAGAATCTTCAAATTCAACTTGTTGCTGCATTTCAGATTCTGTATCCTCACTGTTTTCTAAAATTTGTTCATGAACCGCATAATATTCTGATAACAAGGTGGCTGTATCATTCAATCTTTTTTGCAATTGAATAATCTGAGCGCTAGATAAGAATTGATCTTCATCATGAATTTTTTGCAAGGATTGCACGTGATTTGCGAAACGCGTGAGCTTGCCTTTAATAGAGCCTCGTACTCGTACAAGCGAATCCATAATTGTTGAAATTAAAACAACTTAAGGATGAAAACTGTTCGTACGCCACTGGCGTGAATTTTGTACGCTTCTGGTACGCGGACCCAACGGGTTAACTATCTGTGATATTTCAGGCAAGATGCTACGCGTGGTAGCCTTACTACTTGCAGAATCTGAAATATTCTTTAATGATAAAACCTTTCGCACGCCTCTGGTACGGAATTTTGTTTACAACGCAGACAGCGCTTGATAACAACGCGAGAAACTCGTCGCTAACGACGCAGAAAACGACCCTGGTACAACGCGAGATGATTCACTTGTGACTGCTTCGACTGCAGTATGAAACATGCAGGGGATATCGCTAACAAACGTAATAGCTTGGCATTTCACGCAATTAAAAATGTTTATATGACTCATAAACCATTTGTTTACGCAATAATACGCAGCTGAAATTATGCACATGTATAACACAGATGATAGAAAACCAAATATTCATGCATAGGAAATCACAAAAATAGGAAATTAGGCTTACATAGATATTGGTGTATGTGCCGCCTTGCCGGTTTTCCTCGTTGCTGTGGTTCGTACTACCGTCTCGCCTGCAGCTGCAATGCCCACGTGCACGAACTTGGCGCCAAACTCGGCGTTTGGCTATCTCGCTCTCACGTTGATAGCACCGTATGCTGTCTTCCTTCCTCTCGCTAGGAATGAATTTAACACGATTGAAACTGCTTGTACTTGCCAATGACCAATGTTGTCGAATGCTGTCGCTGTTGATTGGACTCGCAATGACCTAATGTGGTTTAATCCTGGCTCTGTAGGACCAATGTTGTGGAGCCTTCTCAGTTTTCCGTTATTTGGAAAATTCCTGATTGCCAGCTCGCCTTGGAATTTAATGGACTGTATGAATTGTAGGTTTCACTGAATTATACACACGTTGAAAGCAGGAAATATGTTACTTTATTAGCAATAAACAACACATTGAACACAAATATTTGAACATTTACAAAGAATTAGCTTTCGGAGTGCGGACCGGTTCGCATGCTGCCACGTTGACAGATGGAACGTAAGTGAGGTGAACGGCGAGGCAAAGCCCGCTCGACCTTCTACTGCGCACAGTATTGATTCAGAATGCAAGAGAGGCGGCAAAAGTTTATAAAGTCCTTAACAGTAACTACGGTAAAAATATAATTTTCTTTTTCATAATAATTGATAAATAGCTTCATTAGGCGATACTGGTTTATAATAAATATTTATTAATCACAATTTGTTTGTTTAAGCGATGTACTAGCATATGGTTATACGGCCGTGTAAGTGAAAAAGGTGGTAAGTACAGAAAATTAGGTTTTTGGGTGAGGAATTGAACTAAACGGCCAAAATGCGATAATAACATTTAAACAGCTTCAAAGATATAAATAAAATGTACCTAATTGCTAAATTCCTTGCCTATTTGACTCAAAAATGCGGAATGGGGTATGGCACTAATACAAATTAAAAACGCAGCATAAATTTTATGTGGCTCTTACTGCATTCTTGCATTGAACATTTTGTAAATTATCCATTCTTTGTCGCTTTCTTACCTTGTAATGCTCATATGCTGCTTTTGATACTGGGAAACTAGTGCATAATTTTGCGGCTGTGAAATATTGTTTACTGCAGCATGTTAGCTTCGATAAAATTATAACAAACCTGGAATAGTGTCTTATAAAACTTGCGACTTTCTTATAATGCCGCTCGTCTCATCCAACATTATTTCTTTACGTTATACGGGGTACTTTGTTGACGGACGAAACATACAAAACCCCATGCTAATTAAGCGGCATTCAAATATTGGCTTCTCTAATGATTTTACACCAAAATTCCATTTAAGTTTTTTAAAAAACAATGCATAATGACCCAATTTAGGTAATTTCAGATATTTTATTGCCCTAAACTTAGAATTAATGTAATATTAAATATTATAAAATTAATAGGTATTTTTAAAAATGTTGGTAAGATTTTTAATTTTTAAGTTAAAACATGAAGGCAACTTGAACAATTTATTGTCAAACGTTGACAGTAATTTTATGAACTACGTATTTTACCCGTTTATATCTAAAGGTGTCTTTTATGTAAAATGACTTCATTGTTATGTGCTTGAGCAAATGTCTTTTAGTTTTTTGTGATGTACGAATTCTTATTTCAATCAGCCGTTTTCAACTAGTTTATCAGTCACCTTTCAAATTTCAACAGTGTCTGATCAACATCAAATTGATATATTGTTTAAAATTTCAAAAGTTAGCTAACACATTTTTTTATAACTATTTGTATTACTAGGGAAGAAAGTGTACCATTCCCTCCCGCGAATTTATTTCAATTCCCTGAAAAAAGTACCTTTACATTATGAGAAAATGCAATAACACGAGAACGCCCACAAGGATTACAGGAATCGAGCCGATTTTCACCAAGAAGCCGAGGAAAGACAAATGGAAAACTTAGAGCTGCAAAGAACCAACAATTTTCCTAAAATTACATCAACGAAGTGAACCAGTCCACCTTGAAGGTTTCGCCACAACATCGAACAGCTTCATTTCCAATTGGTAAACAGCAGCTTATAGAAGCTACAATCTAATCTTTACGATCGTTACTACCAACAACTAGCCTAAAAAACAATTTTTAATGTTAAAATTCTTATAAATACAAGGAAGTTTCTGTTAATGTGACCGAGATTTGGACTGTCAGTTCGCTTAAATATTAATAAAACGTTTTATTTCATTTTACTTGGACTGGCGGCCCAGATTGCGGAGCCTCTCTTGTATGTAAGATAACTAAATGCATTTTGACAGACACCAACCTTCTAACAACTGCTAATGCACGTAAAAGCAAATTTCAACTATTTAGAATGTTAATTGTTATCATATCGAAGGCCATGTTGGCGTAAATTTCAAAATCAACTAATTTTAATAGTTTTAAAAGTGTAGTAAGTTTTTTAATGTGTGACCTACCTGGAAGCAGGAAATTCGGCCCTAACCCATGCATCATTTTTGTTGGATCTGCGGCTTTTCCTCATGTTTGGTGGAGACATTCAATATACATATGTTTTTTCATTATATAGGTGTCGGTACCATATAGTAATTTAGGTAAGATCTTTCTAATATAATAAATGAATGTCGCTTCTTATCGGTGTAATTGCCCAAAAGGTCTTGATAATGATCGAAATGGCGACTTTTTAATTACAAATGGTTTTCTTACGCAACCAGTCATTCTGAATTCTGCCAAGTACTGAGATTGGAGGTTGGAAAAGGGTAGTGGTTAACATTTTTGATATTTTTCGCTGTGGGTCCATTTCAGAATAATATGGGTTAAAAGGAATTGTTTGAAATTCCACCCTAAGGGGGTCAAAAAGGGTAAACTATGTTTTCAACCAATTCCTCAATATCTTTTACACCCGATAAGATATCGACTTGGTGTTTTCTTGCATAGGTATGCAATACAAATGGCTAAAAGACATTTCAGGATTTTTCTCTAATCAACCCTTCAAGATGCAAATCTGCATTCGGGGTGAATTATAGAAGCCACAACGGCTCTCCCCTGTTTGTTGAGTTAGAGAATTCTTTTTTGGCATGTAGATGTATTTTGAAACTTTTTAGGGTTTTCTTAAATTGCGCCCCTAAAATGATAACAAGGGTAAAATGAAAAAAGTATGCGGTTAAAATTACTAGTTTTGCTGTGGGTTTACTTCAAGATAAAATAGGCTGAAAGAATTGTTTTGAAATTCTACCCCTGAGGGGGTGAAAAGGGTTAACTGTGTTTCCACGAATATCTCTTAGACCAAATAAGATATCGACTTGGCGTTTGCTTGCATAGGTAATGAACCCCTAAGGTACAAATCTGCAATCGGGGTGAATTATAAGAACTCATTGTATCTCCTGTGTTTGCTGAGTTAGAGCATTTTTTAGCATATAGATGTATTTTTAGAATCCTTTAAAAGTGGTTTAAAGGTTTTCTTAAATGTTACCCCTAAAAGGGTAAAATGGGTTAAAATTATCAATTTTTTCTCTGTGGGTTTATTTCGGGATAAAATGAACTTTGGTAAAAAGAATTTTTGGAAATTCTACCCCTAAGTGGGTGAAAAGGGATAAACTCTGTTTTCGCGAATTCCTCAATATCTCTTAAGCCAGATAAGATATCTACTTGGTATTTACTTGCAAAGATTTCCTATACATATGTCTGAAAATTTATTTTAGGAATGTGCCCTAATCCACCCCTAAAGGTGCGAATTTTCATTTGTGGTAAATTATATAACCCATTGTATCTCCTGTGTTCATTGAGTTAGAACACTATTTTTTGGCATTTAGACGTCTTTCTAAATTTTTAGAAATACGTAGGTTTAAAGTTTCCTTTTAAATATTACTCTGATACAATGTATATGAATAAAAAAGAAAGCACCGACTCAACAACGCAGAGCCGTAGTAATCCTTGGTATCAGGAATTTGAAGTTTGGCAAGAAGTGTCCTTTCGTTGCGTACGAAAGTGCTAGCTAGGCAAGAAGTTCTCGAATTTTCCCTCTAAAGGTAAGAAAAGGGGTAAAATGCCTTCTCACGAATTTCTCAATATCTCTAAGAGCCGATAATATATCGATTTGGTTTTTACTTAGAAAGGTTACCTATACAAGTTCCTCGAACCTTATTTTGGATTGTGCAGGAATCAACTCCAAGGTGCGAATTTCGTTTCAGAGGTGAATTGAATCAGACCGTGGTTTTTAGTCATATGTGTTTTTTAGATCTTTAAAAAGTGATTTTGTTTTTTCGAAATTTCTTTTCTAAACGAGTAAAAATGGGGTAAAAGTAAGAAGAAGTTAAAGTTATTGCTTTTTTCGCCGTGAGTTCAATGTAGAAATAAAATAGGAGGACTTCTGAAATTCCACCCCCAAGTGGTGGAAACGGGTATCGTGTTATAATGTATGAATACAACACTAAATAAGATACATACATTTTTTTATTTTATTCTTGAAATACTAAAACTATAGTTTTTCCAGGGGATAGGTACGTGATGCATAAAAGAGTTGTGGAGAACTTTTTTCGGAAGAATATTGTTTCCCTTTATATAGGTACAATCTCGTTCAGCAGCGTTTGTTAGTTTAGGAGTTCAACGTATTGAGTGAGGGGGAGGGGAGCCCTCTAGAATTCATTCAAGATTTAGAAGAAAAAACAAACATTTGTAGTCCGTACGATGAACGGGTATCTTGCTAGTTTCAAATAGTGCAAGGTAGGTATCTATTTCTTGGTAATTCACACCACCACACTTAACTAACAAATAAAATCGAACACTGATAACACTGTTGTATTTATTTGCTCCTATTATATCATATACTGCAATGGTTTTGAGCCCTACACCCCAAAATCTGCAAGCATTACCATATTAAATGGACTTTTCACATAAGCTCAGAGTGGGAGATTTTATTTGACTGCAAAGCTAAGTATTAAATTCGCTAAAAATGATCATTTTGCAATGAGATACTATTAATTCACAAAATAATTAATGAAAGAATGAAATAAGAATAGCTCAAGTCTCATGGGGATCTTAGTTAAATATTAATTCAGTTAATAAATAGGTTTGTGCTATAAGTAATTGTCAAACCAAATGATATTTTAATAATGACAAGATGGATCGCTAAATGCAAGGGAAATGCAGCGTAGAATTAAAATACAATTTACTTGAGGAAATCTAGTCAGGGTTCTAGTAAGAAAGATAAATTAAAAGCCAGAGAAGCTTACAATCATGCAAAGAGCAAATAAGACGAAGGCATTAATGCATTTAAAAGGGGTCAGAAGAATCCAAAGGCAAAGGTTAGAAGAAATTGCAGAAAAGAAGACACGTTGAATTCATAATTGTGAGGAAATTCAGACAGTGTTTCAAACAAACAGGAAATACGCTAAATAACCGCTTTAATCAATACAGTGTCATGTGAACAAATAAACTTAATTAAAAAGTCGTGCAGTGAAAATTGGACACCCATAATTAGTATTAATGTAAATAATTATTTAAGACACAGTTATATTGTACTTATTCTTAATATTAAACTAGATTTTGTGTTAAAAGACAGTCAATGGAACATAGTTTATATCCGGTTTTTAAATTAATATCACCAGCTTTTGTTAATTACCGGCAAAAAAAGAGACAATTGAATAATTATTTGATATGACATGAATTTTGCACCTTGTGAATAATTAATGTTTTTACCAGTTTAAAATAAAGTTACAATTTTGAAATTACACCAGTTTGTCGAGAAAAATTTTCTGTGCAAGTGACATTATTTGTGGCAAAATCCGCCACCAAAATTGTTCAGCTCCAGAAGCAAGTGCAACATAACCTAGTTGGGCAGCCGTTGAGGTCCGACAGCCACGAAGAAAGTGTACCAGATCCTGCAGCCGTGTGACGAAGATATTAGGGTGTTCAAAAGCCCGAGGGAAACGTGCCAGAATGCCTGCAGTAATATCCGACCCATAGGACTACGCCAGCGAGGTCAGCCGAGCCTTCGATTCCTGCCGATACAAGATCGGAGAGGTGAGGTACTGTAAATTTTAAAATCTAAATAAGTGAGCGCCTGGAAAGTCAACACAACACGCTAACGAGCTTTATTTGAAACGATCTAGGCCGAATTCCTTGCCGTATCAGTATTTGCAGCAGTAAAAAGGTTGAGCATCCAGATTTTGAGGTTAGGCGGAAGGCAATTTGGAAAGGACGCCGAGATAAACAAAAGCATCCTAGTCGCGGCCCCAAATAACAATCGCTGAAACAAAGGAGAGTTTAATGCCGGGAAATCAAATGAATTCAAATACTTACATTCGAGCTGTGACCGATTTCTGTTTTATTTTGATTTTATTCGTTTAACGCTACCGAGCAGCGGCGGCCATCTTTACTTGCACTTGACCCAGATTTCGAATTTTAGATCGTGAGCACTGAAGCTTTGTTATACAGGTCCGCACTTGATAAATTTCAAAACCAAATATTTAACTCTGAACTCACCTGAGACGAGTTTCACTTTACCGAACCTGAGCTAGTGTATTATTATTATTTGCAAATAAATAAAATTAAATAAGGGCATAAAACTGTTTATTTTACCAAGTAAAGCACAAACAAATTTTAATCAACCCACTATTTGACATTTAGCACCAATCAATAATAATAATAATTTGCGTGGTAACTATTTATTTATTTATATTTTATACAAATCTCTAAATCATACAAACCATTGCAATACATACAGTTATGTTTCTAATTAGGGTTGCCAACACTGTCATTTTGACCCGAAGACTTCGGGTTTGGCAATCATTTTTCGGGCTTCGGGTTTTCAATAAAATTCTTCGGGTTAACTAAAGGTTCATAAATACATGAATTACGAAAAATGTTACTCTTATGTAAAAGCAGAGCAGAAAGCATTGGTAGAAAGTGCCCAAAGAGTCAAAAAATATAATTGTAGAAAACAATATTTTTTGTTCAGAAAAATGTAGTTTTGTATTAGTATAAGTAACCTCTAAAACGGATTTAAAAAAATTATTTTATGGAATTTAAAAAGTAGCTTTGCTCTTTAATTCCTGATTTACAATGGCCGAAAATTATGCTATCTGTAACAGGTCAGCTGGATCCCTCACCAATAATGTTTATTTTCATGCTTAAGCATAGAAGCCAAGTTGTATTTCTTATGTTTTATTATTAGATTTACAGCCGTCTTCATAGTCGTTCGCCAGCGGCTCGCCGGCGAGTCGCCGGAGTTTCGTTATGAATAGTATGTTGGCGACATTGTACGTCTATGACAAATTCGAGGTTAGCAGGTTAGATTTTGTGTCAATTTCTGTCAAAACTGAAGGAAAACCTAACCTGATAACCTCGAATTTGACATAGACGTACAGTGCGGCCAACATACTATTTATAACGAAACTCCGGCGACTCGCCGTCGAGCCGCTGGCGAACGACTATGAATACGGCTGTAAGTATTGTATTTTATTTAACCAAATGTTCATAAAGCCGGCCCTGAGCTGGACGTGTATTGCAGCAAGAAACACGATGTACACGGGATGCGGAGATTCTCAATTCATGCAAATTTAACAAAGAAGACGCCAAAGACGGCTGTCGCACGCATCCTCTTCTGAAAGCTACATGGATTTGTTCGACTCGAAAGTATAGTATGTACCTACGTGAATTCACCCAGAATGATATAAGTTAATTCGAAGCGGCGTGGTAGCTAATGTTTGCTGCAAATAGTGCTAAAGTGCAGCAAGCCAGCGTTTGTAAATTCCTAAAATGCATTTTCCGAGTGTACATGTAAGTACGTACACCCATTGTGCTATATTTAAAGGCTCACTTGAAGCAGCTATTTCGAGAGGCGCTATATGTCAGCGTGATAAGGTTGCGTTTAACTGCGACCTTTTTGAAAAGCGAAGAAATGTGTTTTATCAGCGAATAATATGTGTGTAGCACATGAATTTAAACAGGGCTGGACTCAAATAAGTATCAGCTTCAAGCAATTTCGACATTGCGTTTTTGGTAAAGACATTTTAACCTTTGCGTTCTTTTAAAAGACAATTATTTCAACGTTCTTTTTAATGATGTTTTACGTTGTTCATGTATGTTTGCAACATGCCTGCGAATAACCTTAAGCTATATCGCAAACTATATCGCACGTAGGTTGGTTGAAAATTTAATTTTCTTTTCTTTTATTACTTTAGTTTTTAAAAGTGTCTTCTTTGTGTCTTTTATATGTTTCGAAATCAATAGATAAGGTAAACAAATTGGCTGCTCTTGTGCATTGTTTAAAGTTAGGTTTTAGTGCGACCAACACTACAGGCCATGTTCCTACATGGAATGAAGTATCTGAACTTTACTAACACTACAAGGGGGAACCAGATTCGTGTTCTGGCAGATAGTGATACTTTATAAGCCACTAACTGAGATATTAAGAGAATTTCACGTTCATTGAGGTATAAGGGATAAAAGGGGCAAATAATTATTTAAATATTAAGGCGTACCAGACGTCTTGTTCAAATTTAATGTATGCACGAAGGGGTAAAGAATGTTGCATTTCATATAGGTACTACTTAAAAAATATAAAATAATTTTTGGAATCAAACCTATATAATGTAAAAAAAACTTATCTTGATCTTTTTACTTCCTTTTACAATAAAGGAAGTACCTATTGGATTCACCCCAAAAATTCGAAATTGAGTTTTCAACAGATCTTCACGTTTTAGAGTCCCCTGAACCCAAAAAACATTTTTTTTTCATTGGTCTGTCTGTGTGTGTGTCTGTCTGTCTGCCTGTGAACAGAATATCTCAAAAACGAAAAGAGGTATGGCATTGAAACTTCATATATAAGTTGTGTGTACTATGTAGATGAGACAGCAAGCTTTTGAAGAAAATCGCATAACCGGAAGTAGGTGTTTACTCTTGTGATTTTTCAGTTTTTTTCGATTTTTTAAAATACGGCTCTAACGATTTTTTTAAACTTTACATTTTTATTACATTTTTAATGTGTATTGATGTGAGATAGGTGATTTTCCAGTTGAATACTTCTAAAGTGGGTTTCCTTTGTTTTTTTTCTATTTTTTTTATTAACTCCTATTTCAAATAAAACACCCGGTATATTGTTACATTTTTGAATTCACCTTAAAATTCTAGAGAAAATTTGTCTCTTCAACTAACGCTCTATGTTGTACCGTTTTTGTAGAATTTGTAATTTTTGAAAATTTTTGACAAATGGTTAAAAATTAAAAATTAAATTTTTTACTAATTATAAGTTCACTGTAAAAGGAAGTTGTGTGAGTGTATCACACCAGATTTTTTTATTAATTTTATCCCCCAGTTTTCCTCCCCCAACATTATTTTCTTTGGGCCAGCTTCGACTCAATGTTGGTGACCCTGTTTCTAATTAAAATGTAAATTACTATATTATATTTAATAAATATTTTACTTCTATAGGCCATGCTGTGTTGGTCCGTAATTCAGTCTTTGTTGTCTCTTTTATTAAATGTTTGGCTTAAGCGAATTTCGTTATTGGAATTAAGGAGCTTTGAGAATTTTTTAGCGAAAGAACAAGGATATTTCAAACGGGATAACCTAACCTAAGCTCTACAACCAAAGTAAACTAAGTACTGAATATCGGTATATCCTGAATCTTTGAATATATTCAAAGCCCTGAATTCTATTAGCACGATTGAGAAATGTCTATAAAACCATGCCGACATGTATTATTAACAGGACAACCAGGTATAACTCGTGTAAGGTTGTAAATAGTTATTGAAACCTCTATTATTTTGCAGGCATTGGCAAAACAACATTAATAAAAAAAGTTTGTGATGCTCTCAGACAAGATCGTATAAATATTAATGGTTTTTACACTGAAGAAGTTCGAAACGAATCTAATAGGAGAAATGGATTTGATGTGGTAACCTTAGATGGAAAACGCGAGAGGCTCTCTCGGACATTGTAACTAATCTAAATTGCAACTTGTTGGCAATAATATAATATGTTTTCAGGGAATATTTAAATCCTGGTGATCCCAAACGATGCAAAGTTGGACAATACTTTGTGTTTCCTAATAAATTTGAAGAACTTGCACTGCCACTTTTTGCTGAGGTTAATATTTAGGGCAAAGCTCCGTTTGCATTTTAGTTACTGCGACATGGTTGCAGGCAAAATTTTGCATCCCAGCCATATTATAATACTACATAGCAAACAATTTATCGTGACGCTGGCAAAACACAGTGTTTTCAAAGTTGGTCACTGTCGCGGATTGCAAACGTGGCCATCTACATTAGAATCTATGGAACATACCAGTCGTGGTGATTGTGTCACAGCAACTAAAACGCAAGCATAGCCTTACCCTTACAATTATTAGGTGTAAATATGTATAGTTCTTCTAAGGAAACTTTCATTGCACATAACCATGAGGTGATTTTGACCTCATACCACCATAATAATGAAAAACTAAATTTTGGCGTACAGCAAAAAACTTATATAATTAACAAATGTGGTTGGCGCCTCTAAGCGCAGTTACCATCGTCATGTTTATTTAAATATTTTTCGGTGTCAAAAATTACAACTAAAGTTATTTTTGAGAGATGCCGAACAAGCATTTAGCAAGTCGTGCAAAGAAACCTGCTGCTTCATTAATAACATATTTGTAACAGAAACGTGATAATTGGGGCCCCTTTTTTACCGTTGAATACCAGCAGAAAGGTAATTTCCAGTCTTTTTAATTAGCTGATGCAAATTTATAAAATTTTACTTTAGCAGGTTGCGGCAGTATTAAATATCAGTATGTCAACAGTAAGATCTACATCGCGACCAATGAAATGATATATGAATTGTATGAAAAAATAAGTCGAAATGCTTTTAATAGAAAATATTTAAACGTATTAATAGATGTATTTTGCTATATTTAAATAATCTTGTTTTTAGAGCAACATGTAACCATTCATGATTTATGGGAGAAGTCAAGCGTCTTTGCACATGGCCATAAAAAATATAGGATAATCCTAGAAGAGGTTTCATGGAATTGAACGATTTTTCATTAAAACTTACGCTTTTGGGGGTGTTATAGCACATAAAACAAGAAGCCATTGTATCAGTTTCTGTTTTTTTATGAGCCGTGGATATTCTAAAATGGCATTGCAGGTCTCACATGGAAACCAAACTGTTAAAATTTTCCTAACATACCGGCAATACCGCACAGATATGACGTCATGAAAGTTTATTACGTGCAACGGAAGTTTCTTTAAAATAACTATATTAACAATCCAATCCAGGTTTTTAAGCAACTCGTGTTGAAAAGTATCATAATTATACTTACCCATACTGCAAGCCATGGGCCTGAATGGCCCGTAGAGCTGCATATTATTATAGTATATTACATAACAAGTCACGAAACTGACAAATCGTGCAAATATATTTGAGAAACGAGACAAAACATAGTGGAGCTGAGTGACTTAAAACATGCACGTACGTACACTTTCAAGTTAGTTATGTACTCTATTTTCCCACGACCCAAAAAACGCATTTTTGCAATTTACTGAATGATAGCTTTATTGTGATAACTGACAATGTCAGTAGATTTTTAGCAGTTTTTAGGTAAAACTCACATATTGTCGGTAGTTTTTAGGTTAAAATGGAATGTTTAACCTACTGTATAACTGTTACTTGTGCACATATATCTAATACTTACTATATTGCTAGCGGCTATGAGTGGGAAACTCACCAAGGAAGTGAGACAGACAACCAACTCTTCAATGTATAATGGTGAGCTGTGTGCAAGCGCGGCGACGTCGTCCGCCCAATGGGGAAGTGGTCAAGTTTAAAATTCGCTTCTAAAGGCGGAGTTCGAATTCTCACGCATGTGCACGAGACGCGTTATACTCTGAGTGAGACTATGTCGGCGCCGTAATGTTTTCTGACGTTTCCAGGCCGTACTAGCAATATATGTGTATTATATATATGCTTGTGCATTATTTTTAGTAATTTATGTTATAAGTCCGGTAAACGCAAGTTTACAGTAGCGAGTCCAAACGTTTCGGGACGAGGCGACGTAGGAGCCGAGTCTGGAATGTTGAGACGAGCTACTGTAAAAGTTTACCGGACGTATGTCGTAATGCGTTTTATTTCGTACTGCAATTATTAGATTTTTACTTAAAACTACAAAAAATTTTTTTTTCAATTGAAAATGATAAATAGTTTGATTATTGATTTATTTCATTTGAGTCCGGTAAAATATTTTACCGGACCTGTTTATTTCATTTGAGTCCGGTAAAATGTTTTACCGGACCTGTTTATTTCATTTGAGTCCGGTAAAATGTTTTACCGGACCTGATACCGTAAAGCCTCATTTTCCGGACTAAAATCATTAACTTAAACATGGGTTTTACGATGCAGTATGAAATAAAATAACTTACGCGTTCGTTATGATAACAACCAGATGATTGATATTGTAATTTTTCATGGTTATTTTACTGCATGGAAACTGCCACTTTCGTATGTGGGCGTGAGAAAAATTAATGGCAGAACACAGTAAGGCCCCATTCTTTACAGCAGAACATTTGTTTTTCGTTATTTGGAGTAAAATAAAAGGGATTATAATTTTTTTTGTAGTGATACTATGGTCTCATAGTTGTATTCTAGCACTTTGACAGTATTACAATTGATATTAACATTGCCTTCTGCTGGAAGTAAAATTTTTTGTCAGCTATTGAATCGTAGTAAATTACAAAATTTTATTCGAAAATAATTAATTGTAATACGTAGTACATAAAGCTTATTAGCTGTAATTAACCAAGGGCAGTGATAATCATTCGCACTAATTTTAAGAAATAACTCTTGGCTGTGCCTCGGGTTATTTCTACAGATTCGTCACTGTCCACAGTACATTCAGAAGGATAAGTTCTTAAATAAATTAATAACAATAATTAATAATTACTAACAACGAGAAGCCACTTTTCTGACAATTAATTTGACACTTCATTATTTACTTGTCATGGGATACTATCTACTACATTTTAATTATACACCGTTCAGTAGTTATTGTCCCGGTAAGTAGACATAGAATTTTTTTTTGTGTTTAATAAAATTAAAACTCCCTAGAATCCCTGTCTGACACTTTGTCAGAATCAGGTGTTAAGTACAGGAGGCTCACGAAAGTGTCTAATTGACATTTTGAGGTTAAACGTGCAATGTTGCTAGCGCTTTCATGCTTTGTTTGCCACTAGGCGTAATATTTATGGACATCGGCGTCATGGTTACCTATCTGTCAACAAATTGTAATTTATACTAAAGCAAATATGACAAAAGTTATTAAACCTGACACAAAATTACAAAGGCCTAGAGCAGGGGTCGCCAAACTTTTTTGATCATCGACCCCTATATAATTTTTCGAAATCTCCATCGACCCCCATAAAAGTAATTTTCAGTTAATTAAAATAAAACTATCTATTAGGTATTAGGTACTGTGTTTGTACATTTATTTTATGATTTTAAACATTTATTAAAGTAATTTTACATTGTGTAACAATAGTTTTATGAAAAATATCTTAATGTTGAAATTTAAATACCTTAATATTTATTAAATAATAAGTAATTATAAATAAGTAAAAATAATAAGTAAAGTAACTACACAACTATAGTATTGCTTCTTAATTAATGCGATGGGTGTGCCTGGTGATTCTTTGCAAGGTTCGCTATACTGGGTTCGAAATTGGTCAATTTTAATCTTAAATCCCCTCGAAACTCTACATTTAATTTATTTCTGTACTTAGTTAAGATTGAATTTACGTGACTGAAACCGGTTCAACCATATAGGAACTTGGAAACGCCAGCATAAATGGCTGAGCTATTTCGTGAAGTTTTACATATTTTTGCATTATATTTATATTTGTCCAAAATTTGCTTCTTGTTAATTTTTTAAGAAGCGTCTTTTGCTTCAAGATCCGATAATAATTCAGCAAGTTCATCTTGCAGGTTGATGTCCACGTTTTCAATTTGAGCGGAAAATGGCGCAATAATCCATTCAGGGATGTCAATGTTTTCCAAATCAACAAAGCGCAGTTTAAAATCGTCGCTTGATTTTTGAAGATGACTTGTATATATTTTCAAGTCTTCTTCTTTTATTTCTAATTGCGGCAGATTTGAAAAATACTGATAATCCTTACGTAGGAATAAAGATCTAAATAAATTTAATTTTATCTACTCCAGTGGGATAAGTAACGCATTACGTCACTCATTTGACACTATTTCAGTTAGGTTTTGAAGCTCATTACACCACTCAGTTATGTAATGGTTTCATTACGCAACTGAGTTGTGTAATGACTTCATTGCGTAACTGAAATAGTGTCAAAGGAATGACATAATGACATTTGCCTACTAAAATATTTTTGAAAATGACAGATCTGACATTTCTCTTAATGCACTTTTCTCAATTTTAGGCAGTCGTAGATAAAATGTTGTACAATACATATGTGATAATGCATCATTAATATACTTGTGTGCTTACATAACTCGTGCTACGCACTCGTTTGTAACTTACACACACGTAGTATATTAATGATGCTGTTATCCCACTTTTACAGTAAATAACTATTACTTGGAAGCCTAACAGTATTGTCCGAGCTTGGATAATTGTTACATCTTTTCCTTGCAGCTTTGTTTGGACGTCATTAAATTTTCCTAATAAGTCCGCTAAATAAAAAATATGGTTCTTATTGTTTTGGAGTTCATCACTCAGAACAGGATTTATTTCGCTGAGAAATTCTGTCGTGGAGTCAAATAACTTAACGAGCCGTTGCAAGCATACACCTCTAGACAACCATCTAACTTCGGTGTGCAGAAGTAATTGGTTAAATACCACATCGTTTTCCTCACAAAGTTTGGAAAATAATCTTGATTTAAGAGGTTGGGCTTTAATTTGATTGATACACTTAATACAAAACTGTAAAGCTTTATGTAACTCTGGACTCAGATATTTTGCTACTAAGTTGTTTCTATGCAACACACAATAAATAAATAGTACGTACACCGGGCACTTTTTCTTTGAGAAATGTAGAAAAACCTCGGTAACGCCCTACGATAGCAGGTGCACCATCTGTGGCTACTGCTATTATATTTTCATTTTAAATATTCTTGTAAACATCTAAAAATTGTCACTCCTTTTCCACCAGTTTCAAGATATTTAGCAAATAAAAATTCATCAATGACTTGTCCTTTCATTTTACTGAAATATCTAACGTACACCATAAGAATAGCAGAAACGCCAAAAACAGATTCATCAAGTTGAATAGAGAACTTGCAATTTTTTAGCTCCGAAACTACCGTATTTTCTATTTCTTCTGGCATTTTGTCAATACGCCGTTTTACAGAATCTGCACTTAATGGCAAGGACTTGAAAACATTAACGGAGTCTTTTTTCAAAACATCCTCAATGACGTCTTTAATTGCAGGTATAACAATTTCTTCAGCAAGTGTTTGTGGTTTTCCCCTCTTTGCTATATTAAGCGAAATCTTGTACGAAGCTATTAATCCTCCTTCAGTTTCAACTTCAGTAGACTGCTTCATAAAACTTTTTATAGTTGGTCGACATGTGAATTTATCTTTAAGTTTTTTGAAAAATTCAAGTTCTTTATTTTTTTTATCTGAGTGAACCCTTTCAAGATGATCTTTCATTTTTGACGGTTTCATGTAGTCATTTCCAAAAGTTTTTTTGCATAGAAGACACATAGGAATCGTTTCATTTGTCGGTGAACAAATAAATCCAAATTTCAAATAATCCAATGAATAATACCGACATTTCTTTTTAGAAACTGAAGCTGCCATTTTTTAATTAGGGTTCTATAAATAAGTTAAAAATTAGTTGGTATACTATACTAATCTATATTATTAATGCTTACCTTCTTTTTTACATGTATTGATAATTAAAATTGATATCTAAACGAAACGAATAGTTTTATAGAAACTATAACTAATTATCCAATACTATAAAAGTAGTAATAATGACACTGCAAATATTTAACACTGTTCAGAAGCAAAGATAGCTGAAACTGCGTTTGTACGATCAACGCTCGTGACATTTGGACAAGCGCACATATGCATATGACTCATAAGTTCGCGCCGCTGCGCGCTGGTACGTAAATACTTGATTCACGCGAAGAAATATACGTTTATTAATTTATTTTCTACAAAGAAACTGATATTAAGTCAATTATAAAAACATTCACAAATTTTACATACGCAGTTAGGTATGTGTGATTTGCGTATTAAGAATTGTTTTTCCTTTGACCCCCAATCGACCCCCTAACTCCTTCGACCCCCAATCGACCCCCTGGCTCAGATCGACCCCTACTTTTGTTAAATAGACCCCTGGGGGTCTATATAGACCACTTTGGCGACCTCTGGCCTAGAGGCATTATATAACCGACAGGCCAGACCTAGGTGAAACAAAAATCTTTGCCTGGCTTAGTGACATTTGGGATGTAAGTATTTATGCAAGAACCTAACTGTTGGTTTAATTTTGGGCTTTGTAGGGTTTTAGGTGTCTAAAAAGAGAAGTATTATTGGGCGGGAGAATTTTGAAATTAAACCTTTAGGCCCACAACCTAAAAATGATACATACTATAAAAGTTTTACATTTCGGGAAGATTTGTAAGGACGCGTGTAAAAATTTTAAATTCGATAAGGGGAAAACGACTTTATATAATCTAAAATTAATTGGTTATAAATACAAACATGTAAACGGACGTAAAATTCTATGTAAACAGAAACATGTTGTTGCAACCAAAATTAGTTATTTGAGGAAATTCTAGTGAAAATAATCTCCGCCACTTTTGCTGGTCGAGTAATGTAGTAAACACAACGTAACAGTTTTTTGCCTCTAGCACAAATTCACTAACAGTGTAAAAGCAGAGTTTTGCATCTAGTGGGCTCATATAATTCTTATCAGTTTATTATAATAAATAAATTAATTAAAATATCTTCCATTTTTCTAACTGCATTCCGATCGCTGTACTCGTTTTTCAACAACGTGTAATCTAGGAGACAAATTGAGCTCGCTCGGGAACGAAATGTGCCTTTGCCAGCAGGCACTTGCAAGTTTTTCCACTTTTCTCTTATTACCTTGAATAGTAACAGCTAATATACTTTTCGTAGAAATTCCTTAAGGGTTTTAGCCAATTGCTTGTTTAAAAATTCAAGGAAAATCTGATTTGAGAATGCAACCTCTATTTTTCATTGTTAATTGTTTCTCCCAAATTTTGAAAGTAACTTATTATGGTTTCTTTGGTAGTGTCGGCTCTCGATCTTTTTAGGTTCTGTGCAAATCGTTCAATTAACACATCGTTTTGATGAAGGAACTGATAAAACCAATCCACACTTATTGTCCCGGTCACACCGAGAATACACTGTGGAGCCTTATGGAATGCACCGCTGCCAGCCGTAGCATCGCTTGGGTCGGCCAACTATTAGGCAAACTTCACCGCTCGGGTCCAAATTTTATCTCAACATTTTTATGGATAATAATAATTAATAATAATAAACAATAAATTAAGAGAAATTTCATACTTGGGGATATAAGCCATTTGGGCGCACTTGCTAATCTCTGTCATCTGATTAACACCTCATTACGCTATTCAACAAACCTGTCCTTCAAGACTTATACAATTATTCAGCTTTCACTTTGATTTTTCAAACCAATTCAAACCATGTTATTCTAATGTATGTGTGAACTTGACAACAATAAATTAGTATATTTATTTACTATATATATTTAAAATGATAATATGTATTTGCATGGCACGCAAGTATCTTTTTGACTGAGCCGACCCTGTGACTGTTATACGATTCACAGCAACGCTGCGCACCTTTCTCCCTTTTGAAATACATTGGCTATGCTAGCCACACTGTATTCTCGGTGTGACTGGGACTATAGATAGTTGTTTTTAAACTGCTTTGGTTTGTCTCTTTATCTAAGTAACCTTTTACTAATAACCTCGTGTTTTATCTGGTAATCGGAAAGCCCCGTTTGCTAAATTTTGTAATTCCTGGTACTAACATTTTCCCTACTTGCGTGGTAATTGCACATTGTTCTCCATGTTTCCGATTTTTTTTTACTTTTATTCTTATCATGTAATGTAGACTTTGGAATATTGTAATAACTCGAAGCCTCCCTTAAATTTTTCTTAATCTTTCACTGCTTTCTTCGATATAGTTCATAAAGTTAATGCTGTTTTTCATTTTGTGACGAACCATGGTGTTTGTTTTCACCCCTGTGAAAACAGTCTTTAAATAAGATATTTATTTAAAAAATAGTAAACAATTTATGGAAAATACTTTTATGTGTATTTACTATTGATAATAGTACATTGTGTATCTAGGACGAAAAGCGTAACATTCCCAGACGACTGTGAATATTGTTGGGCGAGGCGAATGCCGAGCCCAACAACACAGGAGTCTGGGAATGATGCTTTTTGTCCAAGATACACATACTATTTTTCCGCCAATCGATACGAGTAATTAAAAAAATTAGGAAATAGTACTCGAATATTCCCTGCCTAGGCCGGGAATATTATTCCTGTACAGTTGTATTGTAAATTACCTAGCAACGGCTGATATAATGGAATGTTTGAATTATTCCTGTACAGTTTTATTGTAAATTACCTAGCAACGGCTGATGTAATGGAATGTTTGACTTTGCTCAACAAAATTTTGTCAATAATGTGACAGTTCTAGTACGATTGGCGGAAAACATCTTAACACCTTTTAAATATTAAGCAAAATGGCAATTCTATACATAGCTTATCCACATGCTCCAGGTAGAACCTTTATGGCAAAACTACACAGTCTAACCACCACTGGGCCTCAACTGACAAGGAACTACTCGTCGTTTGAGCTTTAAAGCGATAATACGTCAGATACCCTTGAAGAAAATACTTACATGTTCCTTTTTCCAAGTTCGCCCCAGGTAACGCTACTTGTATGACTTGTTGACTACTTAATGTTGCTTCTTGTTTCCATCTATTAATGAACACTTCCCATACACATTTTATTTTTTCTTGGCAATCTTTGTTATTTTTGGTTGTTTCCTATAACTCCGTTTACCTACAAGTGAATTGTCCTAATCCCTCTCTTTGCCTGTTGTACAAGCGGAACTTTCAGTCAGGTACTTCTTTCTAAATTAAATAAATGATCTGAAGAGTTGTTTCTGTGTCTTGTGGAATCATAATCCAACTTGTTAAAATAAGTTTCTTCAGGTGTCGAACGATTGCTTCTGTTATTAATATCACTATAATCTACAGAATATGCATAGCAATCATTCAGTTGTTCATTTTCAACATCAATGTCCATATTGTAATGATATGATGCTTACAGCAATTCTTATTGCATTGCTAACTTACGAATGTTAATGAAAGATTCAAATAGGCCCAGAATTGGAACTGTATTTATTGCAACAGTAAGAGTCACTAGTAAACATTGATAATTACATAAAACATTGTTAACAATAACTGTAATTAGTTAACAGAGGTTAGTAATTATATAAAACGATATCGTTGGGTTGCGATCAGCTTGTATTCAATTTTGTACTCAATATGGCAAATGTAGAAAATTTTATGACTGACAGGTAAGTGAGTAACGTCAGTACACGATAATGAAGTCGCTTTAGTGCAAAGGTGTTTCGAAGCTTTACAGAGGATTAATGCAGCGTTTGCATTCATATTGAACTGACAACAATCGATAACGCAACTAAAGAGGTTACAAAGTAGTGCGAGAAGGCACAGATCATGCAAAGAGCATGTAAGAAGCAACCTGAGAATAACTGAAGATTACAAGAATGGGCTAGCAGCTAAATAGTGTTTATTAACTAAAAGTGAACTCAAGTGAAAAGTGCGACCAATTGTGAGGTTATAGTTTCTTGAATGACATTTGTAACAACAATTAAAATTTAGATCGAAGTATGTATGTACACTTACAGATGAATAATTTTAAATCATGTTGCTTTGGTGACCTAGAGAGTCGCTTGTTATTGTTTTGAGGGGGGTTTGTTGGCCGGAAGCCAAGCCCAGTTGTGCGTTGTGTGTGGGTGCCAGCTACGGTCAAATTGGCGGTGTTCTGGAATGTAGTTCCAGAATAAATTGGACCTGGAGGGAAGCTTGTGCGAGTTCGCCTTCGGAGCCGCGATGCTGCCAGATTTGGAGCTGCGAGAAGCGGAAAACAAGCTGCAGCACCTAGAGGGGGTCCTATTCGTGGTCCAGAAGGAGGAAGCAGTGCATGAAGCAGTTACGAGCTTGGCGTGCTTTGCAGAACCAGAAACGAGATCGACATTCCTTGGAGGAAAAACAAATTCAAGTTGGCGTCTTTTGCATTTGGTAAACAAATTCCAGGTAAGCCAAACTACTTGTATCACAAAAAAGAGCCAACCTGCGTCAAACAGCTAAGGTATTAAATCGGTAGGAACGCAGATTGACTGATCTTTTGCGCTATCACACTTATATGTGGGCCGAACTAGCTCTATTCGGCGCTTTTTAGGTCGTGGATTTTGGCTCAACTGTGCACCCTGCAAGCAGCTTCAAAACAAAAGTATGGGCGCCAGGAATCAAAGTGATTTCGAAAAGAATTACCCAACAACAATTAAGTAAGGTGTATTAAATGTAAAAATGTGTATCATCAAAATAGTGTAGGCAAGTGGTTTGTAAAATAGTTTAAATTACAGTATAATCTAGCAAAATTTCATTATAGATTTCCACACGCATAACTCGAAGGAACCCCTTTGTGTGTTTTTTTAATCAATTAAACTCGTCGATTAATTCGAGAGATGTCCACATCGCTGTCGGTTAAAAAACCTTAATTTCAGGTCACCGATAGCCTAAAGCGTGAGTGCGCATTTTACAATAAAGTCGAAATTACAAATTTTGTAGTTATAAGTAAGAAATTATTGAAACCCTAATATTAGGCGAGATATCGTGAATACATTAATAATGCGTAACCCGTCATGTACTGGCGTCGCAATTAAATTAAAGCCACCTCACTAACCTCCTGTTATCAGCAAGCTCTTGGAAGATAACGTCGGCCGTGAGTTGCCATACGTGGGATTTTCCGAAATCAGCAGGATATCTGCACGTGGAGCTATAAATTATTTAGCTGCTGGCTTCTGGACGTGGAAGAAGGCTTCAATCCATCGCCGGCCGCCGAAGCACAGCAAAATTGTGGCGAAATACTCGCTTGGAAAATAATTATTGGAACAAACACTGCCTGTCACCAATAACTGCAATAAAAGAGCTAAAAGCGGCCAATTAATATGGGAATAACAAAATTTGAAAGTCCATCATACCTGATTTATTTTCAGCTCTCGAAACAAAGTGCTTAATTATGCACAAGGTGAGTCTCTCGGAAATTAGCGTGCGGCTAAGTCGAGTCGCCGAAGAAGAATTCGCTTCATGCCGCAAGAAAAGATAACACCAGCGCTGCGCTCCAAAGATAACGAGTGGGAAATGTTGACTATTCTGATACAGGTACAGAATGAACGGAACTGGGAAAATGAATAATTCGAAATGCAAACTGATTACAATGCAAATAAAAATATACAGGTTAGGCCTGAAATAATTTGGTAAATTGAGGAAACAATTAAGCGGAGCGAAAAATGGTTTCACTTGGTTACTATGAAAGCATTGTTATAATTTACCTGAGGTGAACTGATGGATTGTTGGTTAATTTGTTGTCAAATTACGCTGAATTTTCTGTGTGTTTCGAACAGCTTTGTTTGGGGTTAAATATTTTGTGATTATCTGTTACTCATCAGAATCGAGCATTTGCCATATAATGGTAAAATTTCAACAGTGTAGAAATCCAACATACCTTTATTAAAGTAAAGCTTAATTAAATAATTATATTTTTAAGTAGCCAGAGAGAGAGAGAGGCAATTTTATCATAAAATTCAAACTGTATGTGTTGGTGCTCAATTTTATTTAATTTTAATAAATATAATAAACAATAATAAAAAGTAGGGTGCGTTAACAATATATATAGTCATTCATTTGGAATATCGGTCATACTAAATATTTGTGCAGCTGAGAATTCCTTATTATTTTGTGGTAAAAAGTCTTTCAGAAGATGAACTTGCAGTGTCTAGTGTCGATTCAAGTGCAGGTGTTTCTCGCCACTTGAGTCATTTATCATTGTTAAATATCATAAAAATGGAAGAATCGCTTATATTGTAGTTTTGAAAATAATTTTGCACAATGTATTTAGTTCAAAACAAAATGCCTAATTTGAAAGTTTGCAGTTTGCTCTCTCGGTATGTATTTGGATAGAAGATTAAGTTGGGGATTTCACATATACAAAAAATTATCCGAATCGTATGTAAGACTGTGTATGTTCTACCCGATATTAATCAAAAAATCCTAACTCCAAATTAAATGCGGAACTCTGATTTACAAATCTATAATACGACCAATTTTCACATATGGAGGTAGTATCTGGAGTGCTACCTCAAACACTAACTTGAATAAACTCCGAGTGCTCCAAGATAAAGTCATATGTATTATAACCAAAGCTGAATAGTTTGTTAGAAACACAGTTACATAAAGAGACAGACATTTCAACAATAAAAGAGTATATCACGACAACAAAAACCTTTTATAATATCAATATATGTGCAGTTGCAACATACTACTGTATAGGTCGCATAACAATTAGGTGAAAACGAAAATTGCCAATAGACTAACCCATAGTGACTTAAATTAAAACGCTCGGAATATACTACAATGTTCACTACACGTTAACAAACAATAGACAAAAGTAACTAGTTATTCATGCAGTGAAAAACTCTTTAGTGATTCCTGCCAAGAATAGCATATATGCTGAACTCGCAAAATACATGAAAGAAGAGAAAGTTTTCTAAATAAATATTAGGCAAGTTTCATGAATTGATCAACTTCAACACAATGTGTTTTGAGATTATGTTTAACATTACCACTCACAAATGCATACGAGTTGCGAGTTGGCTTTCTTAGCGTGCACACGTACCTTTCGCTGTTCGAGTGTGAATAAGATAAGCGATTGCGTATAAGGAGCTCGGCCACGGCCAATTCTTTGGTAATAATTGAATTATTATATTGTACCGTGAATGGACATCAAATCTACATAGCGTACTCACTTTTTACATAAATCGCGCGCCTTGCGCGCGGCGATAACGGGTTATCCAGTGTATAAATAAATAACACACGTGTAATTTCTTACGCACGGGACTTATCTAATGAACTCTTAACAAATAAAGTTAACAAGAACTGTAATGTTAATAAAGCAGTTATTAATCAAAAACTACTAAACAATTCCAATAAAACCACTGAAAACATGGATACAGAAGAACACACCTATCTCACTCCTGAAGCAATTGTGATCAACCACGGGGAGCTGTCACCCGACCATCGACCCAGCAAACGGCCTAATGAGTCACCCAGCGAACATACCAGCAACAAACGCTACGTGTTTGACACAGATCACCTATTAACACAAAACCGGTATTATTTACCACTAAATAATCAAGATCACTTAAGTGAAAATCCAAGTACATCTGCCGATAACAATAAAAATAAGGATCTGCTTCCAGAATCGGTTAAAATTCCCCCGATCTTTATTCCAGAAGCAGCAAATTATCAAAAAGTTAATTGGAGATATTAAAACTAACGTAAAAGGCGATTTCTCAACACAAATTCGTGGTACTCAATTGCAAATCAACTTAAGTGATATTGAACAGTTTCGTAAACTAACAACTTTCTACAATAATGAAAATATTAAGTATTTTACATATCAAAATCCAGACAAAGACACCTTGTCCGTAATTCTAAGAAATATACCTATTTCAATAACGGTGGAAGAAATTAAGAAGGAACTCTTAGACCACAAGCACCCTGTAGCAAAGGTAACGCGTTTATATAATCGTGATAAGAAACCAATTCCTATTTGTGCCGTTGAACTAAAAAAAGTAGATAACGTAAACAAAACCTTTGGCTTAGAATATGTATACCACTGTAAGATATCAATTGAACCAAGGCGAAAATCGAACACTTTACCACAATGCACCAGATGCCAAAAGTATGGCCATACAAAAAACTATTGCCATTTAGACCCAAGGTGTGTAAAATGTCAAGGTTCTCATCATTATACAGCTTGTGAAAAATCGAAAACTGAAAAACCCAAATGTGTAAATTGCGGTGGTGAGCATACTGCTAATTATAAAGGGTGTAGCTATTATCAAAATATAATAACAAAACTACCAAAACATAACACTGCACGAGACACTGTAAGTTCTACGCCTATAACTGAGTCAAAAATGTACACTAAGAACATCACACATAACACACAACGTCACTTAAATGCAGAAAATATACGTAAACCTAATACTTATGCAGCAGCTGTGGGTAATCAGTCTACTATCGAAGCTGTCACAACTACCTCGGGAAACACTTTAATCCAACTACTACTTGATATGTTTACTCCTTGTATGGACAAAATTAAAGAATTTCTTATATCATTAATATCAGCAACACTACTAAATGGCGGGAAATAATCCCCCAGAAGTAAACAAGTTAACAGTATTAAATTGGAATGCCAATGGCATTAAAGCCAAAAAGTCCGAGTTCACTGTTTTTCTACATCATCACAATATCGACATTGCGTGCATTAGTGAGATGCATCTTATTGATGGAGAAACATTTACAATACCAAACTATTGTGTATATCGCAACGATCGAAATTCTCCAACTGCATCTGGAGGAGTGGCTATTATTGCCAAAAAGAAATTGGTGTTGCACACTTTGTTAACAGAGGATTTTGATAATGTAGAAGTCATTGCAGTCCAGTTGCAAGTACAAAATGCTCCTGATATTAAGCTCGTATGCGCATATAAACAGCCCAAACATAAGATCATTAATGAAGACATTGCTAAGATATTTAATAACCACCACAAGCCAACACTACTTATTGGTGACATTAATTGTAAACATAAAATCTGGTGTTGCAGGGCCACTAATCCTAATGGCGTCAGGCTACTCGAAAATATGGAAAACCAAGCAGTAGAGGTGTCCGCACCCGATGTTCCCACGTATGTTCCATTCCAGCGTGAGCGCAAATCCGATATACTAGACATAATCCTTTACAAAAATTTCACTACCCCAATCACACAAAATGTTCTAACCCAGTGATTCCCAAAGTGGGCGATACCGCCCCTTGGGGGGCGCTGGAACGATCCAGGGGGGCGATAGCAGCTTCGGCTGCATTTGGGGGGCGGTGAATAAAAATAAGGGGGCGGTGAAAGTTTAAAGAAGGAAGAGAAGATAAGGAGATTTAGAAAAACCATTCGTACATATTTCATCTATTGTGTAACATAGTGTAACATTATTTTCCAAATAAACACATAAAATGCAAGTTACAGATTTATTTATTCCATGAAGACTATTTACCATTATTAAGTGTTCTTATTCTTTTTTATACCATTTGTTACTTTATTTATTCAGTCTGTTTATTCTCCGTTTCTTTAATTTTACTTTATCACACCCTTTAATACACTATCCAGAAAGTAAATACCATTATAATAAAGGGCTCTTACTCTTATTATTCAAATTTGCTTTTACTCAAAATACAGGTTACAAATTCAGAAAAGATTTGTTCATTTTAAAAATATTATTTTATCCGCAAACGTCACAAAAGTGACAACTTATTTATCTTTATTGACAAGGTAAAAGTGTCACTTTATCTGCCTAAGCAGACAAAATAGCGACTTTTGCGTACTTTATCTGCCTAAGCACACAAAATGGTTGCTCTCTTTCTTTCTTTCTATGTTTGTTCGCTATCTCCTCCGAAGATACTGGACCGATTAAATTGTATGATGGCTTAAAATTTTGCTAATTTTTAGAATTAGTTCGTAGGCCGGTTTTTATTTTCAAAAAAGTACGAAAAAGTTTTAATTTAAATAAACCTTTAAGCAGCGGATCGGAGCATCTGTCGCCGTGGGTTATGGTGTAACAGCTGCTGTAGCCGTGTGCTATTAGCACGGGTGATTCAGTATGTTCATATATCATTACAGTTGCGCGTTATCTGAACAACAGAGGTTGGCGCAGGGGTACAGTGCTCGCCTGAAATTTACCTGAATACGTTTGCGGATAAAATAGTATATGTTATTCGGAGTAAAAGTGACTTTATGTGGCTTAGCTGAATTATTTGCCTCACTAACGTTCGGCTAAATAAACTTCAGCTTCGCCACATAAAGTATCACTTTTACTCCTAATAACATAATCTACTATTCTCTAGCAATAATAATTTATACAAAATTTCTATATGGTATATTTTATTGTAACATTTCATAATTGACTTTTTCAGATAATCATTTGAGTTTGGCTTTCACTTTAGTTATTCCGATTGTCAGTTAATACCTACAAATTAAAATCTAAGCTTTGATGTTACCAAACAACTATCCCAACTAAATCAACTTATATGCTCGAACCTTTTTAATAAACTATTCACAATTTAACAGTAAATGTATCTAATGTATCATTCATTAAACAATTCTCAAATATTTATGTTGTACTTTTAAAGTATAAATCCTTCCTTGTACTTTTTAATTGCGAATTAATTTATTCTTTCAAAATAATTTTCTACCTAGAAATACTCTTATAGATAATTATCAGTCTCAAGAGGCTACCACTACATTATCTTTCTGTTTGTTCGCTTAAAGAATGTAGGTTTCCAGGGGGCGCTGAGTAGTTTTTCTTCTGAAAAGGGGGCGGTGAGCCAAATAAGTTTGGGAACCACTGTTCTAACCGAACTAAGCTCAGACCATCTACCTGTGATTATTAATTTTTCTCATGTACCTAAATACTATGAAGCAATGCCTAGATTAATTCAGGGGAAAATCGACTGGGAGAAATTTCGAGATATACTAGATGAAGAAAGATGTCGATACCGAAGTGGAAAACATCACCGTTGCCATCACGGATTCGATCAAGATGTCCACAATTAAACATAAAAAGCGTAATTTTCGAATAAATACTGTTTTGTTACCTCAGTATCTTACTGACTTAATCAAGGAGAAGAATAAAATCAGGCGATTATGGCAAACAACAAGGCAACCCCAATATAAAATGCAACTTAACCGTTTTATGCACAAAGTAAGGTATCAACTAGACGAACATCGATATGAAACGTATCAACGCTACATTAAAGAACTGCAACCAAATGATCCTTCCATGTGGCAAGCTACAAGACGTATATTAAGAAATCCGCCTATCATTCCTGATTTCAAAGTAAATGATCAGATGTACTGCTCTAACCAAGAAAAATGCGACATCTTTGCTAATCACTTAGAAACAGTTTTCATGACAAAACAAGATACACAGTATAAATTATTTCATCAGCAAGTAGCCGATTATGTGCAGAAGAACATGCCACAGGAATCGGGAGCTTTCAAACCTACTTCTCCCAGGGAAATCTATAAATATATCAAAAGACTGCCTCTAAGAAAAAGCCCCGGCCTTGATTTAATTCCTAATATTGTCCTTCGAAACTTATCAAGAAAATCATTAGCTATGATGGCAAGCTTATTCAACTCTTGTATGAGACTGGGTTATTTTCCTCGTACATGGAAATGTGCAGCTATAATATTATTCAACAAACCTGGAAAGAATCCGAGAGACCCAGGAAACTATAGACCCATAAGTTTATTGTCAACCATTTCAAAGTTATTTGAGCGTATTATACATACGCGAATTATTAAACTGCTCGACGACAAGAACACATTACCTCGATTTCAGTTTGGATCCAGGCAGCACTATTCTACTAGCCAACAGCTGCAAAGACTTGCTGAAACTATAGAGCAGGGCTTTGAAGCTAAGGAATATACAACAGCGGCATTCCTAGACATTGCCAAAGCATTTGACAGCGTATGGCTCATAGGTTTACAATACAAGCTACTCCATGTTGGTCTACCAGATTACATTGTCAGAGTCATCGTTTCTTTTCTGACTAATAGAAGCTTTGTTGTAAAAATAAATAATGCAACGTCTCAAACAAAACCTATTTTTGCTGGTGTCCCGCAAGGCTCTATTTTGGGCCCGACGTTATATATACAAATCAATTATCAGACCAGGATTAATGTATGCTTGTCCAGTTTGGGGTGGAACTTCAAAGACAAATATTAAGAAGATACAATCACTGCAATCAAAAATTTTAAGAATAGCAACCAATGCACCGTGGTTTATTAGAAATGAGCAATTGCACCGGGAATTACGTATGCCCACAATTACCGAATATATTAGAAAAGTGAGCAGTAAATATTTTTCAAATCTAGAAAACTGTCCAGCAACGGTTCACTATTCTCTAGGAACTAAAGGTATACACAAAAGACTTAAACGCAAGTTACCTCAAGATATATTTCTAGCAAGCAGTGATGACAGTGAATAAAATAAACAATGTAATTGTTAAAACTTAAAACCTAGTGTTAGTGAATGTCAACATGTAGTGCCAGAGGAAACTATTCTAAGTTGTCCTTATTGTGAATTTTGTGATACTGTTCAATTAACACAACCAAAAAAACCCCAGCGAGTTGTAATGGTTATTGTATATATTTAAAAAAAAAATAAAGTAAAAATGCATACACTGTAATGGTTTAATGCCTACAGCAATTCTGGTTGCATAACTAAGACGAAAATTAAATAAAGCTTCAAATAGGCACACAATTGATAGTTTGTTTATTGCAACATTAAAGTAACTGTTATACACTAATAAATGCACAAGATATGATTAGCAGTAGCTATAATTTGATTGACAGAGGTTAGCATTAGATTAAACAATATCGAAGGGGTTACGTTTAATTTAAATTTCATAAAATGTGCTAGTTATGGTAGATGTACTCAAATTATGTGGACTGATAGAGTTAATATTGAAAACTCAAGACAATAATGTGAATTCACATTGATACAGAGATGTTTGAGAGGTACGAAAATTATAGGAAGCGTTAAGAGTTAAATTTTATCGGCCAGCAAATGGCTAACGCAGCTGATGGGTAAAAAACCGGTGCAAAGCAGAGCTAATCAAGCATAGATTGCAAACAGCAAGATAAGGCATCCTACTAAAGGATAAAGACAGTTGTACAGTGCTAATGAAAACTCGTGAAAAAACAGTGCAATCACAAAGCAACCACTAATAGAGCGATTTTTCACATAGTAAGCTTGTATAAAAGTTTCAGCGCCCTACAACGGGTGGGCCAGAAACTATTCCAGCAAGGCGGCAAAATTTAAATACGCCAATACTACGATATTTGGATTAATCAAGGATATGCCGTCAACACCAATACAAATTTTGCATATACATAATTTGCCTTCATCAGAATCTCGATTTTAAAGTTTTGAACCGCATAAATCGGAATATGCAAAATCTTTATAGGTTCTGAAGTTTACAATAATTATTGAAAATTCAAACAAAATACAGGGTCCGGCAA
>OW679194.1:124682393-124769851 GCA_940337035.1 Agriotes lineatus
ATCAGTATTAAGAACTGCTACAGCACAAATAGCAGACCAAACAAAGTAAACTGTCTATCCATGGGTTGTTAATATTAGAAAATTGTAATGAATTTTAGGTGTTAAACAACCTGTGCAATCTGCTGATACGTATTTGGACTTAAGGGTGAAACATAATAATATCTATTTTCTCCATAAATGACAAAAAGTCTATTTTGTTATTTATAATCGTTATCTGCATTGATTAACAAAAACTGCGTCTTTACAAAGCCTACCAGCTAGGCGAATGTCGGTAATATGCAAATTATGACCACTTCACGAAATTGACGCTGGTTGAAACTATCTGCCAGATCACATATATTTCCTTTCACGTGATAGTTTTTATCCAGTCACAAAAAATTACCATATTTGATGGAAACTTATGGTAGGAGACATTCTTCCTATTCCTATTTCCACTGGAGAGAATGCAACGAGACATTTTCAAAAAGTTTTAACCAAACACAAGTTTTCAAATTTGAAACGTCAAATTGGGTGAACTAGCGCCAGTGGGTAAAATATGAACTATTGGAATAAATGTCAAAATAGCCTAGCTGGCAGGCCTTGTAAACATGTTAACATGACCTATCAACGCATGCGACGTTTATAATAAACTAAGCAAACTTTCGGATTGATTTTTGTCTTTTAAATAGTAATCGCAATAGCTGAGACAGACAGGCAGTAATTTTGTGTATCAGAAGCTTTTAGTCATAGACAAACTGATTTTGCTTTTATTGCAAAGAAAACCCTGACACATTCTGAGTGTGTTTTAAAATATCAAATATCTATCAAGCGCGACTTGTACACTCGCAGTGGAGTTTCATATTTACTGTCATATCAGCGTAGAAAGAAATGAGCACTAAAATCTGGGTTACAGATGTCAAAATCAAGCTCGTAAATAATATACGAAGCAAGGGATTTAGTGATTGACCGTACCTTAGTATTACTACCACTGTTTGGTTTATAGCAATCTGCGCTTTGTGCAATTAATTTATAAAGCATCATACACGCATTATTAATTAAAATTTAAAAATTTTAAAAGCAAATACTTTCATTAGGTAAATTGTTGTGATTTGAACCTGAACGATGTTGAAGTACAAACATTGCTAATGATCTAATTTTCCCCAATTTGTGTAGATCTCCTTTGATAAGAAAGTGAAGTTACTAAATATTTTTTCCAGATGGGATACGCCAAAGCTGGCCAAAAAGGGACCGGACTTCATTTAAGACAATTCGCGAGAGCTTTTATTATCGAAGATGACCATAGCAGATTTGCCTTTGTCAGTGTTGATTGTGCTATGGTTGGCCATGGTTTACGGAGGCAGGTAAGTTAAAAGAAAATAATTTGTTAAGCACAAAACGTTTTTCCTGGCCTATTGCTTTTATAATAAATATTTTCCGAAATACTGTGAAAGACACCTTGATTACGAGCTGTAGTATTCTGCAGAATTTTTGCAGAAAAA
Source organism: Agriotes lineatus (assembly GCA_940337035.1). Classification (NCBI taxonomy): domain Eukaryota; kingdom Metazoa; phylum Arthropoda; class Insecta; order Coleoptera; family Elateridae; genus Agriotes; species Agriotes lineatus. The sequence goes on from OW679194.1 coordinate 124,683,872, forward strand.
AACATTCGTTATGAGTTGGCACAAAGTTAAATACAGTTCACTCCAAGTTTTCTTGTTACAGAGCTTAGCCTCTGAAACGTTTTCGTTGGCTGTGAGCAAAATTAGATGCAATTTTTCAGCTGCCGGTTGTTACTGTCAGAACAGATTATATATAAAAAATACTGGTATATTCAGATTTGAACGTAGTCGAGTAAATCCTGAGGCAATAATGTTTTTGAAGTTCTTATATGGTAAAATTATAGTTGTTGCGAAACATTTTATAAGAATACATTTTGTACTGACAGTCAAATCGTCTGCTAAATATTGAGCCAATATAAAGCTTGGGAAAGGTTCCTTACAAACGCATAACAGTTTTTAGGTAATAAATTCCGGGGACAGGACGAACATCTGATCTACTGCTGAAAAAACACTGTAGAAATACGTTTCACCGAAGTTTATATTGCAGAATTTCCTTTTAGTCAACTAACTTTAGAACAGAGTAATTAAAAGAAAACATTCTTATACTGTTACTGTTACACCATTCGCTCACTTAAAGTGGTAATCGCCAATTTACATAAATAAATACTAAATGTCCTACAATATTCTTGCTTTAACTCCGTCATACGTAAATTCATTGCAACTTATCTTGATCGAGTTTGTGGTTATTTACTTTACTGATTTCGTTTTACTTTAAGGTCTTGGATTTAATTGAAAAGAAGTATGGAAATACATATAGTGAGAAGAATGTGATGATTAGTGGCACTCACACTCATTCCGGACCAGGAGGATTTATGATGGACCTATTATTCGATATTACATCCTTCGGATTCGTACGAGAAACATTCAATGCTTTGGTTTCAGGAATAGTTAAGGTTAGTGTTTATGTTTAAACATAGATTTAGTGTTTAAATTATTAGAAAAACATTTTTGCAAAAAGTTTAAATAACAGTGCACAACTTAAGAAAGCCAATTTAGATTAGATTTATATAATGTAAATGAGCAAAACCTGGATGGTAAAATTTTTAAATCATTGTTATTAATGTTAAAATAACCACTTCTTAAAATATCGCAAGAAAACGAGCTTTTGTTGAGCTTTATACTACTAAAAGCCTCACATTACAAAATCTATATACATTCATCGAGGAATTTTTAATTTCTCATAAGAACCTGAATGAAAGAATTTAGAATGTCTTCATTCTGAAAATATGTTTTCATGATACGTGCATTCGTATTCAATTTTCATTTATTCCTTTAATTAACGAATACTGTCTGAAATATTTACTGTAGGCTTTTTGCCCCCAAGTTTATATGTACAGATATAACTTGTTTATTTGTTATTATTTAGTTGCGAAATTAATACATTTCCGGTTACGTGACTTTCAAAAATCGGCTTCTTAGATGAATATATTTTTTTAACTATTTGTTTTCCCGCAGTTTAAAAACAGCTGTTCATGAATATTTATTTTATAAAATTCACTACGATGCGTTCGTTAATTAATTTAGTCGAAAACCTTATTAACTAAACAAACGCATAATCTGCGTTGTGTCAAATATTTTACATTATGTAAATTTTTAATTGAAATGTCAGAATGTAATTGAACATGTTTACGCGACACAATACAGGTTAAAATAAAAAATATTCCATTTCGGGAAAAACCAAGGAGATATGGCACTTCTATTCTTTCGAATTACATGCTATTTATTCATAGAGTTGTGCATAATATCCAAATTAATTTAGTTTTTTTTTTCTACTTCTGTAACTATAATGACATATAACACACTCACATACACGTTGCTAACTGACATTTTAATTACAACATCATAACCTCTAACTAAAGAGCCTCTTGTCACGGGCTAAAGTTGGAAACGACGGTTTAATCACGAGGTGAAGTTAGGTTCAGACAGTATTTGTTTTATTAGCCAGAGCCAAAACTAAAATCAAGTTAGTTTCAACAGTCAACTTTGACATTTGTCAAGCATAATTTAACCTAACATAATATTCAAAACAATAGGATGTTATATTGTCCATATTTGTGGTCGTAGAAAAAGTATATTAGTAGTAGTACAAGGCGGGTTCTGGCGCAAAGTGTGTCTCTGCGCATGTGTTCTGCGCAGGTTGTTAATAGGGGCGATATTTACGCGCACCGGATGTCGCGGGCGTTATTTTCGTGCACCGGATGTCGCGCAGACGTGGGGGTTATTTTTTGCGAGGTGATTGTCCTTAGGGTGACGTCATAGTCTGGGAATTTGCGTTGGCGCTGATTATGTTAAGTGATATGTTGGGTAAATGCTTACGAAGTAGTTCCCAGCCCCAGCTTCAAGCTTCTTAGAATATTTAGTGATAAGAAATGTTATATAAGCATGTGCACACTGTACTTAGTCAGTTCTTATGTCAGTTAGCATCTAGTAGACACATTGTAAACTGAATTTTGTAACTCCGTAACTTGAATAAATTAATTTTTTTGATTTGACAAGTTTCGTAAATTATAATTGGCGCAGTCGGTAAGATGGTCAAAAACTAAAGACAAAAATCGCTTTAATTTTGTGTTTCAACACTTAATTGGCCATCCGAACAACGAACCAAGAAGACATCTGTAATTCGAAGAGGGGAACCGGAATCGTCCACATTCGAGAGCCAGAGCCTTCATTCAACAATCCAGGACTCAACAGGCCCAAAATCGCCCAGAGAGCCCTACAACGCAGGACCAGCCCTCCAAAAATCGAGTACGCTGAGCCCGCACGAGGTGACAACGCCCCGGACTAGCATCGCTGGGTCCAGTCACGTACTCAAGGAACATGAGTACAATTACAACGATATTAATGTAAGATAAATTTTATTAGCAAGTGCAAAAGTGGGTTTATTTTGCTAGATATAACCGCTCATTTTGGAGCAAAGTTGTTATAATAATCATTTTACTTTTAAGCATCTAATAACAGAATTCAATTGATTTATCAACACTTTCTCAGGAGAATTGTTGTTAATAATTGTGTTCGTTATTAACCATTGCAACTCTTAAACAAATTCAGGTGCAGTTAGCTGTAAGCCAGACCAGTGAGCGTTACTGATAGAGTAACTTAATCTCTTACTGTGCTAGCACTGCATGCGTAGGATTTTTAATAATAAAATTGCAAGCCCGGCTTTAAAGCAAGTGCATTGGTTTCCTAAAAGGGAGTAAATACACCATTCACTTGTTGCGAAGCAATAAAACGACGTTTAATTTTAAGATTTAGAACTGTTAAACGTTAGGTAGCAAATAAGCAAATTGTTCGCGAACAAATTAAAACTTTATGCAAGGAAACGACGCGCTTGTCCAGCTTTTAGAAAATTTAAATATTCAAGAAGTACCTCCCGCAGTACCAGTAAATATGGCACAAGCATTTCATTTGGAGTATCTCAAGACAGTACCAGAATTTGATGGCACTTCTTACAAACTATCGGAGTACGTGAGAGCCGCCGAAGTTATAATGACGCATTTCTTTCCTGAAGGACAAGGAGACGCTTTTCTACAAACATTATTATTATCTGCACTGCGAACAAAACTAACCGGCAGAGCATTGTTAATTACAAGCGGACTTGAAATACCAACCTGGATAGCATTAAAAACGCTATTACAACAATCGTTTGCGGACCAGAGATCTGAGGATTCATTGCTAAGGGATCTCATGCTATTAAAGCAGAAAAACGAAACAGCGCAGGAGTATTTTGAAAAATGCCAGCAAGTTAAAAGTTTATTGTATTCCAACGTGCAATTAAACGAACCAACCGCAGCAGTTAGAGCAACGAAAAGAACGCTTTACGACAGTTTAACACTAAAAGCATTTTTAACCGGACTCAAGGAGCCTATGGGAAGTTTCTTACGAGCCAGAGGACCAACTACTCTTGACATCGCAATTAAATATTTAATAGAAGAGGAAAATGTAAATTACAACAAAACTCGAGACTCATCAGAACAATATAAAAAACAAATTAAAAAACCATTTCCACCGTATAATTTAAGGCTAAGCAATCCGAACCAGGCATGGCAACCAGAACCAAGACATTTTAACCAATTTCCCAGTTACACACATCAAATGCCACAACCTATACAAAGAAATAATTTTCCAATTCATTCGAGACCGCAACAGCAGCAGCAGCCTCAACAACGAAATGTATTTGCACCCAGAAACACAGAAGTTAGGCATCTACCAAAACCAACACCAATGGACACTAGTTCGAGTAACACCAGAAGAACAATACAACAACCAAATGAATTTATTCCTTCAGCACGAAATTCGTTTGCACCTAGAGCTACATCATACATTAGGCAGTCCAACCAACCTAGAAACTTTATTTCGGAGGAGTTACACTTTCAAGAGGACCCCGAGGAAGAGGACAGCATTCAGGAATGTTATTACGAAAAGGATACAAAGAGAAAATTTACAACAACTACGCTTGGAACATTTAAACAGCGAGGAAGCTACATTAATAAAAAATCTGTGTGAAGACTTCAAAGATATTTTCTATTGCGACCAAATTCCACTGTCCTTTACAAACCAAATTAAACACGAAATTAGGACAACTGACGAAACACCTATATATACTAAGAATTATCGATATCCAGAAGTATATAAGAAAGAAGTAAGGCGACAAATTAACAAAATGTTGGAAGATCAAATAATCGAACCATCAACATCACCATGGAGTTCACCTCTTTGGGTTGTTCCAAAAAAGGTCGATGCATCAGGAAAACAAAAGTGGAGAATAGTTATCGACTACCGAAAACTAAACGAAAAAACCATCGACGACAAGTACCCATTGCCTAATATCAATGATTTACTTGACAAATTAGGAAAATGCCAATACTTTACAACGCTTGACTTCGCTTCAGGATTCCACCAAATCGAAGTAGAACAAAAGGACATCCCTAAAACCGCATTTAATACAGAAAATGGGCATTACCAGTTCAAACGGGTTCCTTTCGGTCTTAAAAATGCACTGTCATCGTTTCAAAGAGTTATGGACAACATACTACGAGGTATCCAAAACGAAAAATGTTTAGTATACCTTGATGACATCATTATTTTTTCGACATCACTCCAAGAACACATTTCCAGATTAAAAGAAGTATTTCTGAAACTACGAAAGACAAATTTTAAAATCCAATTAGACAAAAGCGAGTTTCTAAACAGAGAAGTTCAATATTTAGGACACATTATCACCCCCGAAGGTGTGGAACCCAACCCCGATAAGATAAAGGCTATCAAAAACTATCCTATACCAAAAACTCAAAAGGAAATAAAAGGATTCTTAGGACTCCTAGGTTATTATCGAAAATTTATTAAGGATTTTGCAAAATTAACGAAACCACTAACTAAATGTTTGAAAAAAGGAGCAGTAGTTATGTTATCACCGAAATATAAAGAAGCTTTCGAAAAATGTAAAACTATTTTATGCAACAAACCTATACTTCAATACCCAGATTTTGAAAAGGAATTTAATCTTAACTACAGACGCATCCAACTTTGCAATTGGAGCCGTACTTTCGCAAGGACCTATAGGCAAGGATTTACCCGTTTCATACGCTTCAAGAACGTTAAACGATCAGAGGAAAAATATTCAACAATCGAAAAAGAATTATTAGCAATAATTTGGGCAACTAAATACTTCAGACCGTACCTTTATGGACGAAAATTCAAAATCATCACGGATCATAAACCATTACAATGGTTTAATTCATTAAAGGAACCAAATTCTAAACTTGCAAGATGGAGACTTAGACTGGAAGAATTCGACTATGATGTTATTTAAAAAAAGGAAAAAATAACACGAACGCTGATGCTCTATCACGCATAAAATTGAATCCTATTGACACACAATCAATGATCGTTAATTTCGATACCACCATGGAAGACTTATTAAATGAAGTAATAAACGAGACCTCCATTGAACATGTTAACGAAACACCCTCGAGTTCAAACCAAGAAATTCAAGCTGTACCAGAAATATCAGAAGACAATCAATCAATAAATACGATGCATACGCAATTGGAATCAACATCTACCATACCTATTTGTAAAGACGCCTTAGACACGAAACGCAATCAAATAATCTTTACCACTATTCATGGCAAATCACATAAAGCAAAAAGGGAACATAAAGGAAAAAACGAAGTAATAACCGCCTACATAGGAGAAGAAAATATTAGGACCAATATATTCCAATTCCTTAAGGAATATTGTATACCCAACAAAGTTTATTATTGCCTATTTCCCAACGAAGAATTTTATCAAATAACTTGTGAAATTATAACGACCCATTTCAAAAATCAAGAACCGCACTTTTACAAATGCGTAAACAGAGTTATACATGTGATCAACAAAGAAGATCAAAGGGAAATTATAAATAATTATCACGAAGGGAAAACAAATCACCGAGGTATTCAAGCTACCTGTAACGCACTTAAACGTCAATACTATTGGGAAAATATGGAAGACACAGTTACCCGCTATATTAATAACTGTTTAATTTGTAAAAAAGCCAAATACGAAAGGCAACCACATGAAGAACCATTAAACATTACAAGCACGCCAAGCCGCCCATTTGAACATTTACATATAGATACGTTTCAAATTGAGCAAAACGCATTTTTAACAATAATTGATGCATTTTCGAGATTCTGCCAAGCATACTATTTAACATCTAAGAATAGCATAGAAATAGCTGAAAATCTAATCACCTTCATATCTCAATATGGAGCACCTACTAAAATAACCATGGACGGAGGAACAGAACTTGCAAACGAATCAATTAAAAATCTTTTAAATCTACATAAAATTAAAATTCACGTAACGACCCCTTTAAATCATAAATCCAACGGTATGATTGAAAGAGTGCATTCTACTTTAATAGAAAACTACAGAATTATAAAAATCCAACATCCAAAGGAGCTACCGAAACAAGTAATTAAATATGCATTAATAGGATACAATAATACTATCCATTCCCAAACTAAATTTACACCCTTAGAAATAGTATACGGACATACAGCCGTCAGAGACCCATTCGATATACACCTTACCGAAAAATATTACGAAGATTATCTTAACGACCATCAGAAAAAGATAACAACATTTTACGGCGTTTTACAACAAAGAATGCAACGTGAAAAGGAAAAGTTAATAACAAAAAGAAACAATAAAAACAACTCTAAGAAAATTACATTTAACATCAATGACAAAGTGCTTATTAAAACCAACGCCAGGAATAAAGCTAGAATTCAATACGATGGACCATATACTATAAGTTCAATTAACGATAAAGGAATAGCTACTTTATTAGACAAAAATAATAAAAAGAAATCTAGGCATTTAGACGAACTAAGTAAACCCATTGTTACAGAACCACCTGTATCACCGTCATCTCTACCCTCGACAAGCCAGTAATTACGAAAATTGAAAATAATCCCGGTTTATTCCCACATAAACTCGGAAAAGCAAGAAATCAAGTAGACGAATGGACACTAATAAAAAATATCGACTATACTTCAATAATAGAAGAATATAAATGGTTGGAGTTAAACATTCAACGAATGAAACATGTATTTACAAATTTACCTCACGGACATACATACGATAAAGAACTTCAAAATTACCAAACCCTGCTAAATATAACCTCATCTGAAATTAAACGAAAATTAAATCAACTATTTCTTACAAGAAATAAACGAGGCTTAATCGACGGCCTAGGAACAGTTTTCAAATTTCTAACTGGAAACTTAGATTCGACTGATGGAGAAAAAATCGAAAAAACAATTGAAGAACTACGAAAAGGACAGGAATCCCAGGACAAAATTCTAACTGAACAAATATCAATAACGGAACAAATACTCGATAAAGTAAACAAAACTATTAGTACACTGAGAGTTGACCAATACACATTATTATCAAGAATAAAACAATTAGAAGCTCAAATCGAAGAAAACACAATTCACCGAGCGGAGATGTATTCGATAATCAATATGCATACTATATTTTTGCAAATATCAGGAATGATGAACGTAATATTGTACCTACTTAATAATTTGGAAGAAGCAATCACTTTTACCAAACTCGAGATCATGCACCCATCAATAATTGATCCTGAGGACATAGAAGCCAATTTAATATTTATCCAGAATAAAATACAAGGACAACAATTGCCATTTAAAATCAACCGAGAAAATTTACCTTTATACGAAGACATTATTGCAGTCAAAGCATATCAAATAAAATCCAGAATCGTATTTATTTTGGAAATACCTCTAATAAATCCGGATATCTACGATTACTATCATCTTTACCCATTACCTGTGAAAACCGATCAACATTTCCAAATAATTATACCACAGAAAATGTATTTACTTTACAATGAAAATAATTATATTTCCACGGACTGCAAAAAACTACGCAACGGCGAACACCTATGTAAAATCCAAGAAAAAATCAATTCAGAAGAACCACTTTGCGAAGCTCAACTCATTTCATTTATAAAAAATAATGTATGTAAAACCGAAATATTTACATTAGAGCATTTTAAAACACAGAAAATCGCCCAAGATTCATGGTTACTGATTGCCGATAAAGAATTAATATCCACAGCACTTGTGAAAATAGTAAGCAGAAGAGGCCGCTAAATGGAAATTACATTGTACAGATACCACCAAGATGTGAACTAAAACTTGAAAATAGGGTACTGAGGACAAATTACTACTCTAATTCCGTAAACGAGATAATTCAGTTGCCGATGATCAACTCAACGCCTACCGAAGAACAACAAATAAATAATAAACTCCCATCGATACATCTGGAGAACATCGATCTAGACGACGTAAAGTAAGCTAAAAGACTTGCATAAAAAAGTGTATAAACCAAATTTTGACGGACATTTATATATTAGTAATAGTGTATTTTTCATGTTAATCTTAGTTATAGTCGCAATTTTGTTCACTTTATATAAATATAATAAACTGCCTGCATTTTGTAATAGGAATAAAGTAAATCAATTAAGCCCAAAACCAGTCGAAATTATTCCCTAGAAATTATGATAAAAATGTAATTTTACCGTAATTTCTGTGCTAATGAAGGGAGGGATTATGTTAAGTGATATGTTGGGTAAATGCTTAAGAAGTAGTTCCCAGCCCCAGCTTCAAGCTTCTTAGAATATTTAGTGATAAGAAATGTTATATAAGCATGTGCACACTGTACTTAGTCAGTTCTTATGTCAGTTAGCATCTAGTAGACACATTGCAAACTGAATTTTGTAACTCCGTAACTTGAATAAATTAATTTTTTTGATTTGACAAGTTTCGTAAATTATAATTCGCTGAAGACTAAAATTATTCTCGACATGTTCTTGTAACATGTGGTTATGATGACTCATCACAGTATGTGGCAACATGTGTTATGATGACTCATCACAGCATGGAGTAAATTGCCTCCTCTTGACGAAATTTCGGCTGTCTGCCGAATCAGTGTTGCAGCGACACGCGTACTTTCAACATGTTTGCAGCAAATAGCATTTCAGAGGCATATGATAAATATTACCAGGAATCTTCGGAGTTATTTCCTTGGTTTGGCAGCGAACGTATAAGTGCTACCGTTAAGCTGGATGGACATCCGGACTTTTATACAACTAGTAGAAAACTACGACTCCAAGACGCGGATTATTTTTTTGCGTACAATGTGATGGAGCCCATCGAGAAGTATTTAAAAAATTGAAGATTAGAACGTGAATGTATAAAGAAAATGGTATACCAGTTATATTGATGCTCCACCTTTAATGGTCGTCATCCCAAAATTCAATGGGTCAGGCTAACCACCACCACCTGCTTTTTTACCCAAGACAATTGTAAAGATATAAATGTTTTTATTTATCTAAATCATATCATAGAAATATTAGTTTTACGATAGTAATGACCAAAGACTGCTTCTCAAATCATAGTTGGAGTTCTCCTCCACCTCCTCCAATGGAACAACCGCACTTCTGGTCGTCTAACATAACAAAGGCGGAGGGCTGCGGCTGTATAAATTGTGTCAACATTCAGTGGTGGTTAAGCCCAACACAAAATTTTGAGCGGTGCACACCGACACCACTACAACAACCTGAACTGGAACAGGTATCACCACCACCACCCCCATCACCACCTCCTTCATTTCAAGCAGATAGTTTTACACTTCCTGAACCAACACTGCCTCTAGATTTAAAAATTAAGATAGGTAATAAACTTATACATGTAATTATTAAAGATTAAAATAAAAGACTTTTTATTTTTAATATGTGTTTTATTTCATACATTACATTGTATTAGTTAAAATAAAAATTATTATTAATTATAACTATACTAACAGTTGTTGGTGTTGTGTTATTGTGCCATCTGCAGTAGTAGTAGTATAGTAGTAGTAGTAGTAGTAGGGCAAGGCAAGGCCTGGATCTGGTCAGCCATCTCGACCTCCTCGAAGGAAAGTTTGGTACTGTTACCGCACTTTCCGCCAGATATGATGTAGTAGCAGCGACCACAAAGGCGTTCCAGGTCCTCATCTGTGAGACAGTCATATCTGGCTGGTAATATGAGTTTACAATCGTGTAGCTCAATAGCTACTTTATCACCGTATCTTGTAGGACATCGAAACACATCTATTATTAAATATTTTTTTTGAACTACTAAGTCTTTAACATTTTTCCATTCTTTAATCTCGTTTAACTTAGACAATTTTTGAGTGAAATCGGCCATGTTATTAGAGCACGGTACACGTACACACGAGAATGATAACAATGCTGCAACATACTGAGTTTATATAACACCACTCAAGATGTTTCTAAAATTATCCTCAACATGTGTTATACACACATGTTCTTGTAACATGTGGCTACGATGACTCATCACAGCATGTGGCAACATGTGTTATGATGACTCATCACACATGTGGTACATCACAGCATGGAGTAATTTACACAATATTTTTAGCATCTATCCAGCTATTGTGCAGATTTGAAAATCCAAGCCATTTTACAAATACTTTGTTACGTTTTCGTTTTATTACACGTTCTACGAGATGTATGTCTGGATATTTAATTTTTTGAAGCTCGAGATCGTAGAAACACCCTCGAATAGGTTGATTCGAAGCATCTTTTAGTAGATAGGTAATTGGATTAGTTAATTTAACTTGATCGATTGTGAATATTTCATTAGTCCAGTTGGGTGTATATCCATTTTCAAATATTGTTCGATATTTGCTAATTCGCACAGGATCGCCAACCTTAAATTTTACATTATTTAAATCTGTAATTTTTATATGATTAAAGACTTCATTGACAATTTCCTGCTCATTATTCTTAGTCACATCAGCAGGTTTTTTACCAATCGTACTATGTTTTCTGTGATTGTAGGTGTGACTGACTTGAGATAATAGAGAAAGCCATTTGTATGAACCTTGGAAACTAAACATCTTCCACATAATATATTTAAGTGTACGATTTACTCTTTCAACGACACATGCTTTTTTTGAGCTAAATGTTGAGAAATGGTTAATTTTATGTGTATTCATTAGTGTTTGAAAATCTTTATTGAAAAACTCCTTATCTTGATCTGTTTGCAAGTTCTTTGGAATTCGACCGCTTTCAGACAGTATTTTTTCAGTTGCTCTAGCAACTTCCCTAGAGGTTTTGGTTTTCACAGGCTCTAGCTAAACATATTTTGAAAATACATCTATAATTACTAAAATATATCGATAACCTTTATTTACTTTAGAGTATGGTATCATTTCTACTAAATTAGCTTGATGAAGGTCATCTAATCCTTTTACTATGACACGCCGTCTCCTAAAATTTATTCGTGCAGGCTTATTTAGCTCATCTACTATCTGAGCCTTAATTGAACTGTTTATTTTCGATATCTTTTTCTTCCGGGTCCTTTTGAACCTCTCTAAATGGTGCGGTTTCACCAACTGTAGGTTTAGGCGACGGTTTAGTTAGATTTAGAGAAGAGTAGAGATGATCGATTTCAGATTGACTGTCTGTAAGAAATGTGTGCTTATTGCTGGAATAGACATAAACACGAATTTTTGGTAATAGACAAAGATAGTGATTTAAATAATGGTCGCTATCGTTATGAATTTGATTCGTATATATACATATAACAATTCTGGTAATCTATTATTAGATAGATAGCTGTTAGTGTGTGAACTGGTCTGGTTTTGAACAGTTTATCTATCTATCTGTTCACCTGTCTAACTGTCGACCTGTCTGTCTGTCTGTCTGTCTGTCTGTCTGTCTGTTTACCTACCTAACAGTCTGCTTACTCATCAATAATGAAAACGAGTGCAGCAGCAGCAGCAGCATCGACAGAACTTATTAAAACTAAAAATATTATAAGACAGAAAGTTAGAGCTCTTAAGGAGGGTAATTTGCAGCAACAACAGATCCTCGGAGAATTTTTTAAGCCTGTTACAGTAAAAGTGCAAACTGTTGTAGGAGAGATAAAGAAAAAAGAGCATCTTCCGTCATTATCACAATTTACACCTTTCAAATTGAAAAAGCAAGTTAAATACAATTACGACGACGACGATGATGATGATGATAAAGGGAAAACCAAATACGATTATGATGCTGATGAAGAATATATTTCACCAAAACCTCCAAAACTAGAATTATTTACACCAAAACAGAACGTGGCTGATGAAGTATTGTATCAATCGCAATCGCTATCGTCTGCTGAAGACGAATTTCAATCACCTCGCAACATAGAACCGCAAGCTATAAGTTCTATTTTTAAACAGTATGACGAACTTCCTAGGAAATATACAAACAATTACGTTATAAAAAGACCTGAGCTCGGGAGGTATGGGATTAGATATGAGTTTGATAAAAACCAATTTTATTTTGGTGGAGCTGAACTGGATATAAAGGTTCAGATATAATTGTTCAGAATGTGCGTTATGAAGGTTCATCCGGTTTGTACGAATTATTATTTAAAAACGATCCTCAAGTAACTCCAACTCGGACAGATATAGCAAATTCTAATGATATTATAGACAGAACAAATGCAGCACATATAAATTTTGATAAAAATACTCAGAAGGTAGGTTTCAATCAAGCGAAATATATGAAATTTATAAAACCTGAACAGTCATCACCATCATCATCATCAGCATCATCAGCAGCACCATTAACGATTAAAAAACGTATTGGTAAAGGTATGCAGCAAATGTATAAACAGATTACCAATAAACCATTGGATTATGTTTACTGGGACGATCCGAATGAGCTAGTCAATCGATTAAAGTTACTGTATGCCTCTCAAGCAGCTGGTCACTGAAATCACAGAAATGAAATTGTTAGTATAATAAAAGAGTTAAAAGAAGCTAGAATTATTAAATAACGTCAGTTCAAAAATGTCGCGGGATAAGTTCGGTCGTCACATTCAGCATAGAAATCGTTACTATGGACCATTTTACGATGATGATGATGATGACTTCGAATATATTGATCTTCAACATAAACGATTAGTCAATCTTGCACAACCTCTATATGAAGAAGACGCTGTCAACAAAGCGTTTCTTAACAAAGAACTTAATAAGGTTATTTACCTTCTTTCTGAACATCAAAAATCTGCTAGTACAAATATAGAAATAGCAAATGAAATTCTTACAGACATTCAATCTGAAATCGATCATCTCTACTCTTCTCTAAATCTAACTAAACCGTCGCCTAAACCTACAGTTGGTGAAACCGCACCATTTAGAGAGGTTCAAAATGACCCGGAAGAAAAATATATCGAAAATAAACAGTTCAATTAAGGCTCAGATAGTAGATGAGCTATATAAGCCTGGACGAATAAATTTTAGGAGACGGCGAGTCATAGTAAAAGGATTAGACGACCTTCATCAAGCTGATTTAGTAGAAATGATACCATACTCTAAAGTAAATAAAGGTTATCGATATATTTTAGTAATTATAGATGTATTTTCAAAATATGTTTGGCTAGAGCCTGTGAAAACCAAAACCTCTAGGGAAGTTGCTAGAGCAACTGAAAAAATACTGTCTGAAAGCTGTCGAATTCCAAAGAACTAGCAAACAGATTAAGGTAAAGAGTTTTTCAATAAAGATTTTCAAACACTAATGAATACATATAAAATTAACCATTTCTCAACATTTAGCTCAAAAAAAGCATGTGTCGTTGAAAGAGTAAATCGTACACTTAAATCTATTATGTGGAAGATGTTTAGTTTCCAAGGTTCATACAAATGGCTTTCTCTATTATCTCAAGTCAGTCACACCTATAATCACAGAAAACATAGTACGATTGGTAAAAAACCTGCTGATGTGAATAAGAATAATGAGCAGGAAATTCTCAATCAAGCCTATAATCATATAAAAATTACAGATTTAAGTAATGAAAATTTAAGGTTGGCGATCCTGTGCGAATTAGCAAATATCGAACAATATTTGAAAAAGGATATACACCCAACTGGACTAATGAAATATTCACAATCGATCAAGTTACATTAACTAATCCAATTACCTATCTACTAAAAGATGCTTCGAATCAACCTATTCGAGGGTGTTTCTACGATCTCGAGCTTAAAGTTAAATATCCAGACATACCTACATCTCGTTTAACGTGTAATAAAACAAAAACGTAACAAAGTAGTTGTAAAATGGCTTGGATTTTCAAATCAAAACAATAGCTGGATAGATGCTAAAAAAATCTGTAAATTACTCCATGCTGTGATGTACCACATGTGTGATGAGTCATCATAACACATGTTGCCACATGCTGTGATGAGTCATCGTAACCACATGTTACAAGAACATGTGTGTATAACACATGTTGAGGATAATTTTAGAAACATCTTGAGTGGTGCTATATAAACTTAGTATGTTGCAGCATTGTTATCATTCTCGTGTGTACGTGTACCGTGCGCTCTAATAACATGGCCGATTTCACTCAAAAATTGTCTAAGTTAAACGAGATTAAAGAATGGAAAAATGTAAAAGACTTAGTAGTTCAAAAAAAATATTTAATAATAGATGTGTTTCGATGTCCTACAAGATACGGTGATAAAGTAGCTATTGAGCTACACGATTGTAAACTCATATTACCAGCAAGATATGACTGTCTCACAGATGAGGACCTGGAACGACTTTGTGGTCGCTGCTACTACATCATATCTGGCGGAAAGTGCGGTAACAGTACCAAACTTTCCTTCGAGGAGGTTGAGATGGATGGCCAGATCCAGGCCTTGCAATGGGGCTTCCCTACTACTACTACTACTAATAGTACTACTACTGCAGATGGCACAATAGCAACAACAACAACACCAACAACTCTTAGTATAGTTATAATTAATAATAATTTATATTATAACTAATAAAATGTAATGTATGAAATAAAACACATATTAAAAATAAAAAGCCTTTTATTTTAATCTTTAATAATTACATGTATACGTTTATTACCTAACTTAATTTTTAAATCTAGAGGCAGTGTTGGTTCAGGAAGTGTAAAACTATATGCTTGAAACGAAGGAGGTGGTGATAGGGGTGGTGGTGGTGACACCTGTTCCAGTTCAGGTTGTTGTAGTGGTGTCGGTGTGCACACCTCAAAATTTTGTGTTGGGCTTAACCACCCCTGAATTTTGACACAATTTATACAGCCGCAGCCCTCTGCATTTGTTATGTTAGACGGCCAGAAGTGCGGTTGTTCCATTGGAGGAGGTGGAGGAGGACTCCAACTATGATTTGAGAAGCAGTCTTTGGTCATTGCTATCGTAGAACTAATATTTCTATGATATGATTTAGATAATTAAAAACATTTATATCTTTACAATTGTGTTGGGTAAAAAAGCAGGTGGTGGTGGTTAGCCTGACCCATTGAATTTTAGGATGACGACCATTAAAGGTGGAGCATCAATATAACTCGTATATACGATTTTCTTTATACATTCACGTTCTAATCTCCAATTTTTTAAATACTTCTCGATGGGCTCCATCACATTGTACGCAAAACAATCATCCGCGTCTGGGAGTCGTAGTTTTGTACCAGTTGTATAAAAGTCCCGATGTCCATCCAGCTTAACGGTAGCACTTATACGTTCGCTGCCAAACCAAGGAAATAACTCCGAAGATTCCTGGTAATATTTATCATATGCCTCTGAAATGCTATTTGCTACAGACATGTTGAAATTACGCGTGTCGCTGCAACACTGATTTTGCAGACAGCCGAAATTGCGTCAAGAGGAGGCAATTTACTCCATGCTGTGATGAGTCATCATAACACATGTTGCCACATGCTGTGATGAGTCATTGTAACCACATGTTACAAGAACATGTCGAGAATAATTTTAGTCTTCAGCGCCAAAGCAAAATCCCAGACTATGACGTCACCCTAAGGACAATCACCTCGCAAAAAGTACCCCCACGTCTGCGCGACATCCGGTGCGCGCAAATATCTCCCGCGACATCCGGTGCGAGCAAATATCGCCCCTATTAACAACCTGCGCATAACACATGCGCAGAGACACACTTTGCGCCAGAACCCGCCTTGTACTACTGCTTATATTATCTAATACATTATATAAACTCGTCTAGACACTCGTTTATTAAACACTCGCTCTTTTTGCACCTTAAAGACTCGTGACTAAAGTGACGTTTATAAAACTTACTTACATAATATACTATTATATCCTTATCATACGTAGCTGAGGAACCAGATCAGTAATTACGGTTATTAGAAAAAAGATTTATAAGTGGTATAGTCTATTTTTTTTAAACAGCTGTCAAAGTGTTGTCAAGTTGGTATGAGGAGTTGAAACTAGTAAATAGTGTATTTCACAATGTAGGTTGGCAGCGGCGAGCCGTTCAAGGTCATCGACGCTGTCATTGCGCATAACTGTCATTGCGCATAACTGTCATTGCGTTTGTGTTGAAAAATTAACGCACAAAATTTGAAAAGATGCCTTCGCGAAATAAAGGTAGTGGGCAGCCCTTCGCAGAGCGTGAAAAAATGGCCCTGATTCGGTACTGGGAAGAGGTGAAAGTTGACAAACCTGAATTGACTAAGAAGGAGATTTGTAGAAGACCTCGAACATATTCAATGCATCGTATTAAATATCTATTTTCTGAATTCTTATTTATTTCCGTAAATACTTTACTAGATACATTGGACGTCTGCACTCAAGATATGTAATAACTTTAAAACGAGAAAATGTGTTCAACCCCGAAAAAAAGGATGGTCCAAAGTTAATTATAAAACTGACCCAGCCTTTTATTATATAAAAGAAGAATTGGGTAGACATATTCTTGCCCTGCATTCCACCCTTGATGACCTCCATCAATATGCAAACAATCAATGTTATTTTATTGGCTGTCTCGGTAAACGTTTTCCCGTTTTCTATTCTTGTTAAATTGCTTTCATATAGCTGCCTGGTGGCTTGTATAAGCGTAGGTTCTATGTCAAGTTCATTCATCTCTCTCCACAATCTAGATGTTGGTACACTATCATATGCTTTTAGAGGTCTATTAAAGCTATGCGTGTTTCTCTGTTTCTTTGTACTCTTTTTTCCAGTACTAACTTCAACGAGAATAAGTTATCTATCGAAAGCCCGCCTGTTCTTCTGGTTGCTTTCACTTCTATTTGTTTCTGAATGAGGTTTCTTAATATTCGTGAGTATATTCTGCCCAATGTATTTATGACTGCTATTCCTCGATAGTTTGTTGGGTCAACTTTACGCCCTTTCTTATGTATGGGAGTTATATAGGATGTTTTCCATTTTTGTGGGATATTCTCCCCATTAATACATCGTTGATATAGGGTTTTCAGCATCGTAATTAATTTTTCTGGTGCGTACCTTATTAGTTCTGGGTAGATACCTCCTGGTCCGGGAGCTTTCTTCAATTTTGTTTGCATAACAGTTTCTTTCACCTGATCTACGTCTATACGTACTGGTCTACCATTATGTACGAAAGAACATGCTCTACAAAATACTCTGTATATAGAAGTATCTACATCCTACATAAACCTATAATATTAAAATCTTACATTTTATTGAAACGTTTAACCATGCACGTTTGACATTTCAATTACGTCCGACAGACATAACCTCAATTTTGACATGGGGGAAACTGTTATACAGTTGGTCGGTAAGTACAGAATTTAGGGTAACACAGTTTGGTTTTTTATAAAGTTTTGACACTGACAGCTGATTAAAAAAGAATGGATTGTAGATGGATTTTCTTAACCTATCAGATTTTAATTACTTTCTGGCAAGAACCTAATGATAATTATAACAGTTACTACGTACTTTTGAATATAATAAAAGCTATTTGAATTAGTTGTTGTATAGAATAGTTTATATCTTTCGTTTACCTTACAAAATGTATCGAATCATTGTATACCTTTGGTTTTTTCTTCTTCTCTATTATTAGGCAATTTTTATATTTTGGTCTGGGGGTTGGCAAACTTATTCTTGTAAGGTGGACTACCAAGTATCACGCCATCTTTTAAGTAGGCTTCCAGGCAATTTTCTACCATGCCGAGTGCTGTTCTTAGCTCTTCAGCGTGACATGCTGTCTGTGTTCGTTTCTTTGTCTTCTACTCTTTCTTCATTTCCGTACTAAGTCGTCGACCTTACATTCATGCTTATATCGGCCCTTTTTTTATGGTTTTGTAAAATATACTTTGTGATCGTCTTCAGGGTCTTGATTTATACCATTCTCATATGTTTTTTGAAGTGATTGTATTGGGCCTTGGTTCTGTTACGTATGTCATTGTGGGTTTCATAGAAGTTTTGCATATTCGTGATTTGCAGTTGATGCTGATGTTATAATTTTTCCATATCACGTTTTTCCGGTTACTCAATATAGTCAACGTTGTTCAGCTGGCGTCGAGCTTCGTCTTGAAAATCCCCCATAGCCTGAGATTTTACTACCTAAGTAGTTAAAACATATGACCTCTGAAACTTCTTTGTGGCGTGAATATGAATTATGACCTCCATAAAGCTGTGGTCGATTGCTAATTTGCTTCGAAATGGTTCCTCTGCTATTTTAGATGCTGCTGGTCCACGGGTGTGGATATTGAAACCCGTTGTTCTTCAAAATGATAATAATAATAATAATAATAATAATGGTGAGGCACTAACACCCCATGAAGGAGCTTGGCCTGCAAGGCTTATTCAAAAACAAGTATTTATTTGTTTAACGCAGATTATGGCAACATAACTATATACATGTATGATGATACGCCTATACACATATATTACCGTGATGGTGGTTATACTAATATGAATTATGATTGCTAGATTCGCTTTGTAATGAACACGTTTCAGAAAATATAAAAGTTGCGCCACCCAAAAAAAAATTCAGTGACTGCGTGAATACGACCAACTAAAAATGCTCATTTATATTGAATAAATATGGTAATTCGATGTACTGCCCCATTTAATTTATTTATCACAAATTTACTATTTTGCTTCTACGAGCTAAATTGGGTTCACCAAAACTCTGTCTCAGGGTTGAGTTTCTACACAAAATGCAAACGGCACAGTTGTATGTTAACTGCACTCTAATAAAATGGCTCCCAAGATGACACAAACAAACCAGATAAAAACATGTCACAGGTCAATAGTAATGAAATCTACGTCACTTGTTTATCGGTGCCGCTTCGTTCCAACGCTGTCTCCGATTTTAAAGAAGGACGCCAACTTACTCCAACGCTAAGCTTGGGCCCCAGATGCTGGAAACTGCTTAAAATGCGTCTGCCCTCGCCTCCAAAAGTGCTCTGCGCCTCTTGGATATTGTTCGCTGGTTTCCTTTCGGTCCACGATGCCAGACACCCTTTTCGGACTCGCTGCTTGGTGGCTCGCTTTGATGTTTACTGTCTCTCGTGCGCCCCAAAGTTGCTGTGGGTCTTCATACCTGCTCTAAGTCCTCGTACACTAGTCAAAATTAATGCTGCGTAACCAAATCGTGTTCGTTCTGCAGTGTGGGTTTTGTTGCCCCAATATCAGCCTCTATATGCTCACCGGAATACTACTTTCAAATACAAATCAGCCCATACTTGGATTTTAAATCAACCAGCTCGAATCCAAATTGTATATTTCAAGGAAGATTTACAGCTTTTGTATTAATGTGAAGCCAGCCCCAGCAACAATTCAGCAAGGCTTCTCTTTTTTTCCTTTTTTAAAACAGAATTAACAAATGTCTTAGTAACCAGCTACATTATTTTATTTGTGAGTACTCCTAATATGATCTTAAAATTACATTTTTTATTTCCGAAATGTCAGATCTGTAACCCTAATCTCACTTTTGGTCAGTTTCACAACACTTTTTGCTTGTTATTTCGCTATTCCCAAAGATTTAAGCACTATCGCTTTCTTGTAGTTACTTGTAGGTTGCTTTTATGCCATTAGGCTTGTTATGTGACTTCTAATCATTGTATTTCTACCCTGAACTCGACTAACGATACTTGACAAGTCGAATTGAATCAAATTCCTAGCCCTTTGTGTTTGTGAAACTTAGCCACCGCTATTAACCATAGTAATCTAATTAGCCTGTCCTACGTTACTATGAATCTTTGAGTATCTGCCAAAATCATATTTGCAATTCTCATACATATCATAACATTGAATTAAAATTACTCGACACCTATCGCTATCGCTCTCTTGCATTTTTTTTATTTGCTTTAAGTCGTGGTTTATAAATTCAGTGATGTTAAAATTATTATAATATTCCCACTGTAATATTATTAATTAAATATTATTAATAAATTATGTTCCTGTTTTGATGTAGATAGCATAGTATTAGAATATAGTGCCCAATTAAACGCTGTTCGTGCTAATATTACAACGCGCTTTGGTATTTAGACAGGGCTGGATGTATTGAAATGTCGATATTCTTCACGTGGACTGTGGGACGTGCTAGATGACTTGCTGACACGAGAATGCAAAAATGTGTAACCCGAATGCAAGACTGAAATATCTGAACGAGTGAAGTAACTCTCGGTCCTCTTCTGTCTGTGTTTATAGAGGTTCTTCAGTAGTTTTAAAAGATTATAAAGCTAGTTTTTTTAGAGGGATACAACTTTAAATTGAAATAAAACACAGAAAGATGTTTTTAATATCCATGAAATTGGCTTTATTTGAAAGATAATTTTATGGCATTTATGTTTGAATATGATTTCGGACACGTGACGGCCGCGGCTGGCGTGTACATGACGTAATCTGAAGGTCCAATTTTTACACACTCTTTTCGCGGTAAATCAGGCTGTATTTCATTTCAGCAATAACGCGTCGAATTTTGGCTTTCAAGTGCTCAATTGTTTCCGGTTTATCGACGTAGACATGCGACTTTACATATCCTCCAAGAAAATAATCTAATGGCGTCAAATCCCACAAACGAGGTTACCAGTTAACAGATCCACGGAATGGATATTTAACTGGCCACCTCTTTCGTGCGATTTGACGCCATTAGATCATTTTCTTTGAGGATATGTAAAGTCGCATGTCTACGTCGATAAACCGGAAACAATTGAGCACTTGGAAGCCAACATTCGACGCGTTATTGCCGAAATACAGCCTGATTTACTGCGAAGAGTGTGTGAAAATTGGACCTATAGATTACGTCATGTACACGCCAGCCGCGGCCGTCACATGTCCGAAATCATATCCAAACATAAATGCCATAAAATTATCTTTCAAATAAAGCCAATTTCATGGATATTGAAAACACCTTTTTGTTTTCCTTAGCATAGAATTTCGGCGTGTTCGCCAGTTTTATGTGTAGGGTGTACAGCCTTGATCCTGTGCTATCTAATTCCTGTCTAACTCTTTGTATTTCGGATCTTAATAAGCCCAGACTGGCATTGTTGAGAATTCTGTTGTTATGATGATTTCTTAGATGGTGTTTAATGTGGACACAGTTAGGTAAGACCTTGCTGTCACGGCAACGTTTTAGAAAGGCTAGGTCCGCTAATAATTTCGCCTTCTTCTGCCTTAGTTGGTCTAATGTTCTAGTTTGGTTGTGAACTTCCTCGCCGTAGAGGCGTGTTATGTACTGTTTGAGGCTTTCGCGGTTACTCGAATTATTTTCCTTAGCATAGAATTTCGGCTTAGACCGCGTAGTATTTGTGTATGAACACCCAGCATTTTCTGGCTTAATGTGGCTTGCACCTTGTGAAGTCGAGCAAAAACCCGCGCGATGGCCATGCTCTCTGGTGGCTCGTGTTGTTTCAGTATCTTGAGAACGAGGATACTTAGGCAGATTTGGCCGTTTTGCTGTTTGTGCATCCATATTCACTAAACGTTTCGCAAGACCTTGCAGCTTGCATCATCAGAGTGAAAGTCGCACTAAGAACCGAAGGTCGATATGGAGCTATTTATAGTCCTTTGTGCCAGGCGCGCGGAGTGGCGTAACGCTGGTTGGTCATCCGAGTGCAACGTAATCCGTGGGGCGTGGCCGTATGACGCACAGTGGTTGTAATGCTTTAGATCGTGTATCACAGGGGTCCACGTTTTACTAAGTTTAAAGCCATCTTCCCTGTTGATATTATTTGGATGTTTTTCTATTTCTATGGCTTCACGTATCACTCTCGGGAAGTAATGAGGTATTCTGGCAAGTACTCTGGCATGCTCAAATTCTAAAGTGTGCCCATTTGTAAATGTATGCTCAGCTACGGCTGATTTTGTGATGCGTTTGTGTTTGCAATCGCCTTTATGTTCTTGGAGTCTTAGATCAACGGAACCACCAGTCTGTCCAATGTAACTCGAGCCGCAAGAACAAGGAATGCGATATACGCCAGCGGTTTTTAAACTTGGAATCTTGTCTTTTACCGATCTGAAGCCGTTGCCCAAAGTTTCCTTGCTCGTGAACACAGTTTTGACGTTGCATCGTTGCAGGACACGTCCTATCTTATCAGTTGAGCCTTTAACGTAAGGTAGAAATGCTAAGCCTTCCAGAGGTGGAGATTCTTCTTTAGCCTTCTTTGTCATAGTCTTGTCTAGTGCTTTTCGTATGGCGGTAGTTGTGTATCCGTTCCTTTGTAAAGAGTCAAACAGATGTAGCTTTTCTCTCTCTAGATTTTCTTCGTCTGAGATACGAACGGCTCTTGTCGCCAGAGTCTGGAGAACTGTTGCTTTTTGCATTGGATGATGGTGTGAGTCAGCATTTAGATATCTGTCCGTGTGTGTTTTCTTTCTATAGACTGCATGTCCTAAACTGCCATCTGATTTACGTTTCACCAGGACGTCTAGAAACGGAATACTGCAATTTTCCTCTACTTCCATTGTGAATTGTATGTTGGGATGTACAGAATTCAGGTGTTTTAGAAACAGATTCAATGTCTGGCGTCCATGTGCCCAGATGACAAAGGTATCATCTACATATCTCAACCAGCAAGTCGGTTTTAGCTGCGCTTGTTCGAGAGCCTTGGTTTCAAAAGCTTCCATGTAGATATTAGCGATAACAGGTGATAGTGGTGAACCCATGGCCGCTCCTTCGACTTGCTCGTATATTTTATTGTTCCAACTGAAGTAAGTGTTTTTCAGGCAAATTTCGACAAGTTCAACTTGGTCTGTAGGCAAGAGATCTTTGAGCATTACTAGCACCTCATCAACCGGCACTTTCGTGAAGTGTGATACTACGTCGAAACTGACTAAGAGATCATCTTTGTTTAACTTTATGTTCTTTAGTTTCTGGACAAAATCTGCTGAATCCTTGACAAAGGAGTCTGTTTTACCAGTTAGAGGCTGTAGTATACTGGTTAAATGTCTTGCCAAAGCATGTGTAGGAGAATTGATCGCGCTGACAACTGGTCTCAATGGCACGCCCTCCTTATGTATCTTAGGTAGGCCATACATGCGAGGAGTTATTGCATTTCTAGGAATCAATCGGTGTTTTAAAGTGGGATCGATACAAATCTGCCTAAGTATCCTCGTTCTCAAGATACTGAAACAACACGAGCCACCAGAGAGCATGGCCATCGCGCGGGTTTTTGCTCGACTTCACAAGGTGCAAGGCACATTAAGCCAGAAAATGCTGGGTGTTCATACACAAATACTACGCGGTCTAAGCCGAAATTCTATGCTAAGGAAAATAATTCGAGTAACCGCGAAAGCCTCAAACAGTACATAACATCTTTTTGTGTTTTATTTCAATTTAAAGTTGTATCCCTCTAAAAAACACCCTTTAGTATTTGACAATTAATTTTGAAAAGTTTAAAATTGCTTAAGGAAATAATTATGTCAATATTATTAACAAATATTATAGGAAAATCATAACTTTTTGCTGAATGAATAAAAAATAATTTTGTGGCAATATATAATTTAATAATTAATTAAACATTTCGCCAAGAATATTAGCTTCTTCAGTAATAATTTGTTACATTGTATAAAGTGTTAAAGTTTGCAAAGCTGAAACAGGAAAAAACCACATTAGATAAGCGAACACATAAAATTATCGTTTACTTGCGTACTTACTTGTGATATAATGAAGGTTAGAAATGTATATTACGACATTTATAGTAAGTTATTTCATATTAAAACCAGAAAATAAAAGAGAAATTTTAATTATGGAGTATGAAGATATTGCCTTTATTTTCTGTTTTTAATATTAAATAACTATAAATGTCGTAATATACATTTCTGACCTTCACAAGTATGTACGTAAGTAAAGGATCATCTTATGTGTTCGCTTATCTAATGTGGTTTTTTCCTATTTTAGCTTTGCAAACTTTAGCACTTTATATAATGTAACAAATTATTACTGGAGAAGCTAATACTATTGGCGAAACGTTTAATTAATATAAAATTGTATATTGCGACAAAATAATGTTTTATTCATACAACAAAAAGTCATGCTTTTTCTATAATGTTCTTTAATAATATTGATATAATTATCTCCTTAAACAATTTTAAACTTCTCCAGTAGCTTGAGTGGAGAGTTGTTTATTGCTTCTCGGTTGCCGGATGGACTTTCGTTTTCTCGAATATGCAATCAGAAATTGTGCTTCGTTTTTACACAGGAGCATTGGATTCATTTATTACCCTCTTGGACGTCTTCTCGCCGAAAGTGTTAGATGCAATTTTCCGGGTGGGTACACAAGTTACACAGTACTGCCTCATGTGCCAAAGAAAAACCAAAAGAAAGAACTAGTTCTGCACGCACACAAAACTTTCGTGCTAGGCTTCAAGGGTGCCAGCAGCGAGAAGGTCACTCGACTGATGTAATATTTATAAAAGAAAATTTCCGTGTTTCTTTAAGAACCTTTTGTTTGATTTTTGAATAAACATTTAGCCATTAACAAAAACAACTCAATTTAAAATAGATACTTTATTCTGCCGGACCTTGTACATGATATTTATTTTATGGTTGCCTAATCGATAGCCGATAAGTTCTCCATTCACTGCAGGAAAGATCTTGTTCATTACAACATCGAAGAGGAATGTACTAAGAGCACCTCCATGACATATGTACTCCTGTGTTTTTCATAGTTAATATATTACCGATTCCTAGTTTGGTGGTGTGTTTAACGTTCAACTCAACAATTGGCTGGCCTCAATATACTCTCTACTAATATCTAAAGCAATAAAATAAAACGTGGTTTAATTTTTGTTTTTTACTTTTAGCTGAATACTAAAGGGACAACTTAAGCATGTATTTTGTTAATGAGGAAAACAGATCCATGTTTCAAATTGGATAATCTTCAAATAAAAATTGTATAAGTGCTACCAACAGATATTTAATAGAATACTCACAAAAACTACAGCCACTTTTAGTATATTTTTCTATTTACACAGAAATTTAGGCGAATACAGAAGTTTTAAACAAGAGTGGCAAGCATATAGCCTAAATTTCTGTTGCAGTAAATGAAAATATCTTAGGTACTGTTTGTATGTTTATTTAAAAAAAAATGTTTTTAATTCGTCCATGAACTTGAAATCAATTATTTCAAGTACGTATAAAACTGTGTCTACTCTCAAACTAGATTTAGAACTAAATTTAACCAGACTACTTGTTTGAATAAAACGTTTCTAATAAAAATAAACTCATACATTCATTTGCCACAAACCCTTTATCTCGGCGGCGAACAACATGGTGTAAGAAATAATTTAACAAAATAAATCTAGAAGGTTATTTTCTTAATTGTGTTATTTGGAATGACGAATGCAATCATACCAAATGCAACATATTGTTGCAACAACGAATAATATCAGTTAATGGAAAATTCCACAGTGTTAGAAATGAAAGGCTCCAGATTCCGTTTGGATTAAATGTGGGATTGGCATAGTAGAAGACACCATGCGCTTTCTACTAGATACGGGAAGTTTTGAAGATATGAACTTTGAACTGTTTAGGTTTTTTATTAGGTTGTCTACAAGAATTATTGGGACAGGAAGGCGCATGCGCCACCGCATAATGTATATAAAGTTGTTAATATTATCGACAAATATCTTTCCAATACTAGTGGAAATAAAAGATTTGTTAGATAGCCTGCAAGATCTTTTGACACGTCTCTGTTAATAATTTTTTAAGGGCTGTATTGAAGAACATAATTTATAACGCACGTAAAATATTTTTTAGGATACTGCATTGGTAACTAGCGTTTACATAGTTTCAAACGAGTCCGGTAGATAAAATTTACTGGCCTAGACCAGTAGTAGAACTACCGGCCGGTAAATTTTATCTACCGGACTCGTACCCTAAAAAATCTTATACGATACCCGACCGGTAGCATTTTTATGGCCTTGCCAAACATACAGGTCTCGCCCTACGGACTCAACCTGTAAAGTATTGGCGCGGCCATAAAAATGTTGCTACCGGTCTAATAATGTAAATAGCTAATAAATCCATTTAGAGCAATACGAAGCAGATGCGTTGCACAACCAGTGAGGAAAATATGGAAAAGCACTGAGTTATATTTAGAAACGAAAGGTGTTCAATTCTATTTTTCGTAAATATTTTGCTGTATAAGTGCTTCTCGTGATTTAATAAAAATAATCTAATATTTCTTCATGTCCTACTGCTATTTGTTTTAATTTAAATTACGCGACCTGCTCTTTCCTTGGCACTCTTAAAGATTTAATTTATTTTTTAATAATATATTGAAAGTGCAAACAGCAATTAAAAATTTTTCCTAAAAAAAATTTAAATGTTTACCATCTTGTCCATGTTTCTTACGAAACAAAAGGTTGGTTCTTTGGGAATTCCTATTCTACTTTTTCATCTTCTATCCAAATCCAAAGTAAACATTTAAAATTTCCGAAAATGCGCATAGCGCACAAAGAAAATGAACGAATCCAGATACTATTCCGTTGTATGGAGTTGAAAACTTGATCAAAATGTAATAAACAATTATTGATGCCATCCATAAAAAATAAAATAACGCGTTATCGAGAAACGTGTAAGATAATAAATTGGTGCGAAAAAAGAAAAGGAAAATCCAAAATTATGATGTTTTGCATTATATCAGAAACCAATAGAAATCGGCCCAGCTGGTTTTGAGATTATAAGGCAATATAAGATTTTGGAACAGATTCCTTTGAAATAAAGAGACTCCAGTAATGATCGTCGAAAAATCGGCACTTTGTCTATCTCCTAAAATCTAATACTCTACTATATTCGGAATTGCTAATAAACGTTATTGTCTAAAAAAAAATTCAACCAGTTTTTGAATATCATGCATTACTCGTACTTATTATTTTTATTTTACAATATAAATTGATTTTCCACACCAGTTTGCTTATCATTATAATAGGGAGTTTGGAAACCTCAAAAAGAGCGACTCTAGAATATGTTCTCGCATGTTTCAGATTTAGAAATTAGAAAACGCGTAGTCGTTAAGAAGCTACAGTTTGACGTGGATAACAAATTGCTAAACGTTGTGAAACTTCTCGACCAGAAAACGGTTTTAGTGCTAATATCTTTTCAAAGTTCCTCTTTCGCTTAAGAAGGAAGTCTAGCTATGGGCTGTATTCGGTCCAGAATTTATGTCATATTATCCAATCAGCAAGAACGTTTGTTAATGTAGATGGCTGTATTTGTAACCAAAACTTATGTTGATCATAGTTCCGTTGAGTATAATTTACTCAGAACTTCCCTCATAAGTGGACGTTGTGACACTAAATAGTTTTAAAAATCAAAGGAAAACAGGGGTAAAATATCTTCACGTTCGTAATAATGCACTTGGTAATGCGAATTAATCAATTTGAAATAAAGAAAAACATTACCGGCGGTGGGCTTCCAAGTTCAGCGTTTGCGATTCGGCTTGCGAATGCGATTTCAAGTTTTGTCAGTAGCCCGCAAGTAGAATTTCGGCTTATACCGCGTAGTATTTGTACATGAACACCCAGCATTATCTGGCTTAATGTACCTTACACCTGCGTGATTGCCATGCTCTTTGGTGGCTCGTGTTGTATCTTGTATCTTGAGAACGAGGATACTTAGGCATATTTGGTCTTCCTGCTGTTTGTGCATCCATATTCACTAACGTTTTGCAAGACCTTGCAGCTTTTATCATCAGAGTGAAAGTTGCACTAAGAACTGAAGGTCGGCGTGGAGCTATTTATAGTCTTCTGTGCGAGGCGCGCGGAGTGGCGTAACGCTGATTGGTCGTTCGAGTGCAACGTAATCCATGGGACGTCGCCGTATGACGCACAGTGGTTGTAATGCTTGTAACGCATCACAAAATCAGCCGTATCTGAGCATACGTTTACAAATGGGCACACTCTAGAATCTAAGCAAGCCAGAGTACTTGCCAGAATTCCCGCGAGTGATACGTGAAGCCATAGAAATAGAAAAACATCCAAATAATATCAACAGGGAAGATGACTTTAAGTTTAGTAAAACGTGTAATCCTATGATACACGATCTAAATCATTACAACCACTGTGCATCATACGGCCACGCCCTACGGATTACGTTGTACTCGAACGACCAATCAGCGTTACGGCATCCCGTGCGCCTGGCACAGAGGACTAGAAATAGCTCCACACCGGCCTTAAGTTCTTAGTGTGATTTTCACTCTGATGATGCAAGCTACAACGTCTTGCGAAACGTTAGTGAAAATCGATGCACAAACAACAAAATTATCAAATATTCCTACGTATCCTCGTTCTCAAGGTACTGAAACAACACGAGACACCAAAGAGCATGGCCATAGCGCGGGTTTTTTCTCGAGTTTACAAGGTGCACGGCACATTAGGCCAGAGAATGCTGGGTGTTTATTTACAAATACTACGCGGTTTAAGCCGAAATTCTATGTTAAGAGTTCGAGTAACCGAGATAGCCTCAAACAGTATATATATAATACAACGGTGGACCCAGTACACACCCCTGGGGTACTCCCATTTAGTCGTCAAGTTGTCACTATTATGACGTTTGAAAGTAAACATTTTGAACTGCATTAACAACGTGTTGTCCATGTTTTTAAATTTTATTATTAATTTTTAACACATTGGGCAGTCATAAATTTGATAAGATTCTCGTTGCGATACCTTTAATATACTATGAACATTCAATTCAAGTTATTTTAAACTGTTTTTAAATTAAAATATTGCCCTACTATAATTTAAATGTTAATAATTCTTATTAGATGTTAGCTCCTGAAATTCAGGAGTGGATTTCTTTATCTAGTTACCTGATATCTGAAAAATTGGTGTTCTTATATTTCCAATACCATTCCCATAAGTCACAATAACTTATGTCAACCAAATGTTAAAACAGATTTGAAACTCAAATGACAAATACCAAACTGCTACAATAGTGCACAGCAATATTTAATCAGTAAGTAATTCATTAATAAATAGTTCACCATTTTATTGTCTTTATTTCCTTATATAGTTATTACCCTAATAAGAATTGACCCATCTTTTATTTGATCAGCACAAACTTTCCAGGTGCCAAACAAACCGCTACTTCTGATGACTAATCGATTTTCTCCAGCACCTTCCCGCAATGAATGGTCAACGAACAGATAAGACGTCCTAACCGTCACACATCAGCTACTCAACTCTTTTCTACAGCACGCAGCCAACAGACCAAACTTGCAGACAGCTACCTGCACTACTACATTCACCAACCACCAGGAATGCGCCTCTTTTACCCTGGTTTTCCTCCTCTGGACTGTCCTTTAGCGCCAAATAGTTTGGCGTAATACAATTTGATTAATGTATTCTGTCAAATGGACTTTTGAAATAAACTTAACCCATTATTATCATCCAATGATTTACTTTTGTAAAATACTTCTGCTATCCATTAGTTTTTACCACATATTTGCAGGCTTCATTAGTTTATCTCTTTACCTATTGATGTTTATATTAAATTTCCATATTATTTCACATTAAAGATTTCACTTATTCTTTTTTTACTATGCAAAACATTTTTATAATAACAACAGGGTTGTTTTCAAAATTTTTAATTACACCAAAATATTTTGCTACATTTTTTAAGTTTGTTATTTTCAATAATTAAAACAAATTTTCTAACGATATCAAATTCCTTAATATACACTCTAGTTTTTAATATATTTTATATAAATCTACTAAATTTCTATTTTATTTCAATTGAGTATTCGTCATTAGTTTCAAACTGTAATTTTTATAATGGTATCTTATTGTCAAATCCATCTGTTTTTCAAATAGCTATTTTCTATTCAATTATAAATTTTCTTTCACTTTGTAATAACATCATAACCATTTAGCTTTCCACCTTATACCTGAATAAAACCAAATTATTTTTAACAATTGTAATCCCTAAATATTTTCTAAATTTGCTTCTAAGGCACACATGGTTGTATATCATTACAATTTATACGTTCCGAACCTTAAACCTATTAACGTGTTCAATGCAAATGTAATTGTTTTTTATATTTGCTCTTCAAAGACACATTTGTGCTTAGTATAAAACTATATAAATAAAGAGGCGCATTAAGTTTCCAGGAAATCATAAATTAACTAGATCTGTCATTGCCAATATTAAATATATTTCACTGTAATAATACAGATTTAATTTCTAGGGACAATTAATTGTTAAAGTTAGCGAGACGGAAGTTAAATTTAGAAACCTTGCAACTTGAAGAATTTGTGAAGTGCTGGGGATCTTAATTCATACAGTTCAAAAGGTTTGAAAAGGAGAGGCAAATAATGAACGCCTGGATATTCGAGTCGGTTTGTCATTAGTTTGCACGCCGCACCGATTTCGTTGAAACTCGGCATATCCGATACCTTTACTCTGGAATTTTCGTAAATTTAATTACTGTACTACTTCACGGAAAGCACAGATATTTAGAAATAAAATGGGTCCGAATGTAAACATTGGTTTAAATTCAGTCGAGCATGTATCAGATGATTGAAGAAAGGGAACGTTAAACGATTTTAACAGAATGCAGTTTCTTTAGCAGAAGCATGAAAACACTTGTAACTTTTTTATAATCGTTTCTTATTTTGATATGTATAGGGTGTTTGTAAATTACTTTATCTACTCAAGTGGGATAAGTAACTCATTACGTCACTCATTTGACACTATTTCCGTTAGGTAATGAAGCTCATTACACCACTCAGTTATGTAATGGCTTCATTGTGTAACTGAGTGGTGTAACG
Organism: Agriotes lineatus; assembly: GCA_940337035.1. Taxonomy (NCBI): domain Eukaryota; kingdom Metazoa; phylum Arthropoda; class Insecta; order Coleoptera; family Elateridae; genus Agriotes; species Agriotes lineatus. Next base: position 124,715,456 of record OW679194.1, read on the forward strand.
GCTTCATTACCTAACTGAAATAGTGTCAAATAAATGACATAATGACATTTGACTACTAAAATATTTTTGAAAGTGACAGATCTGAAACTAGTGCTACGTACTCTCTTGTAACTTACACACACGTATATTAATGATACTTTTATCCTATTTGTATAGTAAATAACTATTATAGATTTCAATTTTAATATTAATAATTAATAATTAATATCTGAGTGAATTTTATACTCTGCAGACTAGAAAGTGGCCTACTCGAATTCTAAACCGCCTACCGTAATTTTTCATTACATTTCCAGGTTAGATAATTGTAAATGTATTGCGAGCCTTAAGTCTTAGCATGAGGTTTTTGGTTGAATATTAAATAGCAACCTTTTAATTTTTTTCTGCAGTATAAGCAGACTTTCTGCGTGCACACACTGTTTAAGTTGTCTTCTACGTAGAGTCATAGCAGCTTGGCACTCTTAACAGTGTCTGTGATTTCCAGTTTACTGTTACCAAGGTATATTTGTATAGTTTTATTGCTATTTACTATAACTTTATTTTTTGAACACCATTCCAAGATCCTGAAATAGTTATTCATGTATTAAGGGCGTAATCAATAGATTATAGCACGAGGGAATGTTTAAAGCTCGACGCGAAGCGGAGAGCTTTAAATTTCCCGAGAGCTATAATAGTGATTAGGCACGTGGTACATACAACGTTTTATTTCATTTTAGTCCGCAAAATGGTCAAAATTCTAGGATTCAGTATTTTGGCTACAGACTACTGCGTCGTCGTTGTGCTGGCGCTGTGCATTTCTGGTGTGCTATGGTTTCTATGCAGATTGTTGGTGTTGCTATACTACATTGTTGGTGCTTGTTATAGTGCTTAGCAACTTTATAGGCCCTAGGGCTATAAAAGCCATTTTACGCCCTCTATCGAGGGCCAATAAACAAGATTATGGTTCCAAAATGAAATAAAAAAGCTTTACGTTTTACTTTTGTCGTAAAGTTAATGATTTTACTATTAGAATATAAGCGACTATTTGAAGGTGATTTTATCACGATTACAATACTTTCTTCGATTTAGGCGTAGGACGTAAAACATTAGATCAGGTAATAACCTAACGAACCTTTTGAAAAACATTAAAAAATCGTAACTGGGGTTATTGAGGGTGCTAAAATATCGTGAAATCAAATTCAGCTTATACTGGTCGCTAGCGTAAGTTTGGAAAATTAGCATTTTTAATTGATCAGAGTATATGCGTTGGAAACACTTAGCGTGGAACGCTAGGCCTTTTGTACTTTCGGGGATAGACAAATCCAAGTTTGACATAAATATGAAATATTTCTGTGCAACGTTAATAACGAATGGAGAAGGAGTATTTTCCAATGTTGTTTTAAAATAATTTTGAATTTCCCCATTACCATTTTATAATTTGAAGTTTTGACGGTACTACTTAGTGATCCATTTTTAGGTAAAAGTTATAACATATGTTATATGTTCACAACGTCCTCTGCCTTGATTGTTTATGACAAGTCTGTTCAATGTCCTAAGAACTTTGCTTCATAACAACCGAAGTTTTATAACAGATGTCACCAAGATAGTCAGGAAACAATAACATATTTACCAGTAGTTTTTAATTTTAAATTCCATAATAATATAATTACTCATCTATTTCAAGTCAATGGATTTTTGACTAATAATTGATATAAACTATTGATCATGTACAAACGACGATGTTGTGTAATGTAATACAATTTCATTTCCATTGAATGTCACCATGAAAACGGTTTGGCGCAAAAGGTTATTTAATAGTTATGTAACTATATACAGGGACTATATTTAATAGTACCAGTGGCAATATTTCCAGTAACTGATTTGTGTGTGGTAAACATTTATAAGCAAAGTCTTACTATAACACGGTCAAAAAGTTAAAAGCAGGTGCTGTTTCAACCTAATTTTTGAATTCTACCAAGTCATCTTTGCTTTCAAGTTTCATGTATTAAGGCTTCTTGGGAGTACTGACAGAATTTAATTTCGCACCCTTTTAAAAGAATAAAAGGCGAGCACCGAAAGTCACATTTATCTATCAAAGTGCGTAAAATTGACTTTTAGTTGGCAGTTTTAAGTTTGTAAAACGATTGTTTAATAACATGTTTCCATCAGTTTACGTCGTCAGTAGCAACGTATTTAAAAGATATCATTAGGCACTTTTTCAGTAGCAACGTGTTTTAATATTTTTAACCAGGCAAAATTACGACTGTTTCCTAGTAATCCTAAATAAAAATAAAAAAATTTACCGTGTTTTCTAGATTCTATCGTAGATAAAATATTGTACAATACACATGCGTAAAGCGTAAAGCCGAGGTTTTAACCTGGTTCTTCTAAGACAGTTCGATGAGTTATTCAAAGTACTTCCAGTGTCTTCTCATATTTTAAATACGGCAATTCCATTTCAACCAACTTTTCCTGTGTCTCGGCCACATACATTGATATAGGAACGGTGGATTCTGTTTGTAATATTGGAGCCCTTCCCAATGTTGTGGTTACAGATACTGGCCGTTATCAAAGATACTGTTTTCAGCAAGCAGTTGAGTGTAGCTAATTTTCGTTTACGTCATTGATTATCGCCGCTTTATTCTAACATGTATCAATGTCAAGCTATTATGCCTGGTGACATCTACTAATATCTTGATTATAATTTTAGCCAGTGTCTACCATCATAGTTAAATGTGTTTTGAGAGACTAAATTTTCATTCCACTTTCTTGAAACACTTTTGATTACAATTTGTCCAATGAACCTTGTACTAAAAACATGTAAGTTTGATAGCGATATATCTTCTTAATCTTAGCTAATATTTATAGTCCAGTGCATTTATCTGAAAAATAGATGTAACCTCGGAAAAAATCCTAGAGAGCTGAAATTTGGTTTACACCTACCTTCCATCTTTCCAAATAAGGGTTGAGAAGTCCCCAACGATCCGTTGTACGCATAACTTTTTAGGGTGCTCAGAAGGTCGATTTTTCGGTTTTTTAACTATAGCTTCGTTTCTATCGACTTTACGACTACAAAGGTGCCATAACAAAAGAAAGGTAACACAATTCTCTATCAAAAAGTTCTCTATAGTTTTTACGTACAAGCAACAGTTTTCATGGAAATTCGGTAGGAAGATCATGAGTTTAGGAAATATTGTTCTGCTCCTGAAGACGAAGCATCGCTATATTTTGAAGACATTGAACAGTCAAATAATGTTGGTGAGTTGAAAAATTTGACTACAAAATTTCTGAGTTACAAAATAAAAGCCCTACTATTGTGGGGACAATATTTCGTAATGATTACTGTTGCAAAGGAATTTGTAAGAGCAGAAAGAATGGGAAATTGGAAGATGCATTTAGCTGCTGTAAAAAAATTCTACCATATTTTCACGCAGCAGGACATTTTCTTTATGCAAAATCGGCCCAGTTGTATATTCAGGACATGGAGGGATTAGAAACTTCGATGAAAAATGAAGCTTTTCAAAAATTCACTGGCAACTTTTAACTATGTCCATACAAATTTTGGTGAAAAGACGTTGATTGTTTTTGATGGGTATAACAACAGCAGACACAATGCGAAAGCTATGCAGTAACTTCATCTTCAGACGTGTTTTTGACGAGACAACGAATGTAACAGTCAGCCAGGAAACGTTTCTTTCTAAAAGCAACAACAAATGCAAATAGATTTCGATGCTGTCAGAGAAATTCTAAGTTACAAATTTCCTCGTCGAACAGGCTGAGGGTGATGCTGACGTTGTCATAATCGAAAGAGCACTGAAACATTGATTTACAAATACAACGGTTGTTGTTGGAGAAGATATTGATCTTTTGGTAATTTTAACGGCTCGAACACCTGTTGGGAAAGATTTCTTTTTCTCAAACTGGGCAAAGGAGCAGTCCAGCAAGAAACGTTCTCTTCCCGAAGTTTCAATCAACATGAAAAGAGCAAGGAACATATTTTATTTTTACATGCGTTTTCTGATTGTGATACAACATCTGTTCTTTTACATAAGGGAAAAACAGGAGCTCTGAAATTATTGCAAAAAAGACAGGACTTACAGAAAGCAGCTTAAGTTTTCAATAAAAGTGATGCTCTCCACAAATCAATTGCTCATAATGGATTACTATATTTTTTGGGCATACATGGCGCTCCAGTTAAAGAAGATTCCATAAACACCTATCGTTATTTGTCCTTCGCTAAATCCGTAGGCAAAGACAAATCTGCAAGGTTAAGCCTATTACCACCTAGAGCCAAAGCAGCTGAAGAGCATCTCTACCAAGTCTACTATCAGGTACAGACTTGGTGGGGTAATAAATTAAATCCAGACGTTTGGGGATGGATATTGAAGGACAAAAATCATCAGCACCTCCTGCTCCGGACTGTTTTCTAAAAATGATTATTTGTAATTGCACGAACGGCTGAGGACCACTATTGGGACTCGTCTGCACACCAATTTGCGGTCATTGTCACGGGCAATCTTGTTTAAACGCTGCACCAATGGAGGATTCGCAGGTAACCGAAATCGAAAGCGACCAGAACATTGACAATCCAGACATCGATTCTATGTATGCCTTTGAGCAAGGGTCTTTGCTCCCATCAACAATATTCAAGATGAATAATAATATTCCCTAAACTCATCACCTTCCTACCAAATATCCGTGAAAACTGTTACTTGTATGTAAAAACTATAGATAACCTTTTTTGTAGAGAATTTTATTACCTTTCTTTTGTTATTGCACATTCGTAGTCGTAAAGCCGATAGGAACGAAGATATAGTTGAAAAACCGAAAAATCGATCTTCTGAGCACTCTAAAAAGCTATGCGTACAACGGATTGTTGGGGACTTCTCAACCTTTATTTGAAAGGTAGGTGTAAACCAAATTTCAGCTCTATAGGATTTTTTTCAAGGTCACACCCTAAATGCACTGGACTATAAGTGCTATTCGAATGTTTTCCAGAGCATATACCGAGTAGAATTCTGGAAACTTGAGTTATTGATATTTGGAATCAACTGTAATCTTGAGGATAATGATTCCGCAGCTATGTACTTTCCATCAGCAAAGCTTGATGTTAGTTCCATTATAAAACCAAAAATACGAAAATATAGTACAGAATACCCTTTCACCTTTTTGATCTTATGTGTACTGAAATAAGAAACTCGCAGTATGTTATTTGCGTTAGACTCATTATGTTTTTATTATACAAGTAAGAGAAAACAGCAATTAGCGAGTTCTCAAAATATATTACAAGTGATTACACAATCGGAGTAAACTTGAGAAGCTGGATTGTGCGAGTGTTTGCAACAATTTATAAGTAATTTTCATTCAGTCCTAAACTTAACCTCTTTTACAATTTGGAGTTGAGGATCATTCATAGCACCAAGTGCAAAAATCCTATGGTAGTTTGAACGCATTGCGCAAATTAAATAAAATCTTTTGTTATAAGTATGGCAATTAATACATGAACTAGGGAGCTTCTCGGATAATGAACGCCACTTACAACTAAATTCACTTAATCTTCAATTGTAGGAGGAAAACATCAACAAACAAAAACATTTATTTATAATATCAGTACTAGAGTAGGAAACTAAAACAAGAAATATATGAGGAGTTTCTCGATTATAAATAAATTTATGTTAAACTACTAGAAAGTAATCGCAGTATTATAGGTTTGCCTGTGATAACAAGAGCTCATTTAGCAAACTCCGACAATCACTTTGGTAAATTTCTTTTATAAAATTTCTAAATTTATAATTGTAAGCATTCGCAGTATTCTGAAAATATAAATATACAATTACATCTAATATTTGTATTTAATTATTTTCTAGTAATTAATGTTTCCAGGCATTCGCAAAAGCTCATCACTCAATCCAAGGTGCGAAATTATTTATAAATTCGGGGACGCTGCTGAATGCAAATATTAATCGCAGTCCAGGTGCATATCTTGAAAATCCGGAATCTGAAAGGAAACAGTAAGTATGTTACCATAAATGTAAAACCACATTTTATAGTCATAATAAGCAAAATTAATCCTTTGAAGTATTGATAACAGTATAACTACATTACTTGTGTCGGCAGTAATTAACTGCATTTCGCTTTTCTTACAGATACAAGTACGATGTAGATAAAGAAGTTACACAGCTGAAATTTGTCTCGACGGCCGATAATAGGCTACTTGGAGCAATAAATTGGTTTCCTGTGCATCCTACTTCTATGAATAACACCAACACTTTAGTATCATCTGATAATGTAGGATACGCATCAATTCTACTAGAACAACATATTAATAAGGGATCCTTTCCAGGAAATGTAAGTACTGATTTGGACGGAATTGTTATGCTGGTTGTTCAGCTAATAGATAGTGTTCTGCTTTACGATATTATAACAGTACACCTCAATATAATTAAGGGCGTATATAGTTCTTACAAGGAAATTGCAGTATCATATGATTAAATTATTATGAAGCAGTTTTGTCAATTACTTTTAATATTACCACACACAGAAGGTGTTTTTGTTAAATCAAGGTTATGTTATGATAATCTCTGAAACTTCTTTGTGGCGTGTTATATTTCATATTCGTATTTTGGGTATTTCGTATTCTTGCGAAATACCAAAATAACAATTTGAATAGGTTATGTTATCTTTTGCATGTTCGAGATTGATTATAATTGGAATGCGGCGTATTTAAAGAATTGGACAATATACTTAGCCGTTAAATACGAGCATATTTATTCCCAAAATTACTCGTAAATTGATGAGTCTGCTATTAAAAAGGTTAAATAAACGTCAATATCAACATCAAATGTCATTGGCAACCATACATTTCAAAAACATCAACTTCTAACAATGAAATTACGTATTTTGGGAAATTTTATCTTATTATAGTGATACGATTATGACGCCATAGATCACATGAAAGTTCATTACAAGGGCTAAATATACCTAGGATATTTAGATTAAACTCTCTTGGCAATAAACTAGAACTGACCTTAATTATTATACAGAGCTGATGTCATAGACGGCCATACAAAGTTTGACAAAATGTTCTAAAATAACTTTCACAGTTTTATAAGTTTTAGTAGAGAATTACTTATTAGTAGTTTTTGTTTTACATCCTAATGTGTGGTGTAACTGACTGTAACAGAATTGTTATTTATGTATCTGGGCCGAAAAACAGATTTTTAATGACGATTCCTGCAATCAGGAATAGCCATAAAAAGCAGTTTTCGTCCTAGGTGCTTATTAAATTTTTCCGTCGGCCGACATGATTTGAAAAAAAGTGAAAGGGGAGTGTGACTTTTAAGAGTTATTGCTGAGGAAAAACTCATGGAGTCCAAAAAAGTTTCTTATATAAATGTGTCCGTAAAATCACATTTTATAGAGAGGTCAACGGAAAAAATGTTTTTAGGATACTGCATTGGTAACTAGCGTTTACATAGTTACAAACGAGTCCGGTAGATAAAATTTACCGGCCTAGACCAGTAGTAGAACTACTACTGGTCTAGGCCGGTACATTTTATGTAAACGCTAGTTACCAATGCAGTATCCTAAAAAATCTTATACGATACACGACCGGTAGCATTTTTATGGTCTTGCCAAACATACAGGTGTCGCCCTACGGGCTCGATCTGTAAAGTATTGGCGCGGCCATAAAAATGTTGCTACCGGTCTAATAACGTATATAGCTATTAAACGGTGAGCTTGGAATATTCATGATTTGTAAGATAAAATATCTTGAAATTGTTTTATAGTTGAATTAGTACATAATAATATTCACAGTGTTCATGTAACACAGAAACTAGTGAATTGTGTAGTTATAATAATTGATTTTTAAATATTTGAAACATTATAAAGGTAATATGGTCAATTTGGCAACATCAGCGAATGTAGTACATAGGAAAAGTTAATAATAATTTCTAATAACATAGGTACTTGTTACACTTGAAAAGATATTTAAGAAATAATAAGAGACATGTTTATCAAAGTTGTCGTTACCTCAAACATCCTTTTACGAGAATGGTAACTCAGATACGTAGGAGTCGTAATAAGGTATAATGGAAATACGTTAATATTAAACAAAATGTTACTTATGGTGCTTCTTTCATAAATAAACCAGCAAAAGGTAATATATTTTATTATAAAAGCTTTTTAACTTGAACGTTTTTTTATGTAATACAGATATGTGGGAACCGTTAATACATATACTGGATATACGTTTACATAGAATTAATGCGACTTTATTGTAGATCAACATAACAATCACAGGAAGCAAAAGGAAATAATATATTTTTATTTATTAACATTATATTATTGATTCTTTGCGTTACAGATATAAAATATGAAAGGCTACTCATAACCCCAAGCGATTTGTCAAATTATTTCACCCTCAACCTCATGGTAACCATGTAACTACAAACAACATTTTAGCAACCATACCTTCAGGCAATCCTCGATGTTACTTACATAATTCCATTTGAAATGAAGTTATGGCATTTTGAAATGTCATACTATTTGTACTAATATGCTAGTAAATAGAATATTCTATGCACCACTGGAGATATGCATGTGTTTTACCGTCGGTTGACTTACAAGCCTCGTGCCAGAGACCCTCGGTCTGCAACCATGTCAACTTCAGGGAAAAGATATTTATATATTCCTTAATACATAATAGATATTTATGCATTAAAGGAGATATGAAAGTAGAAAGGGGGCGGTTTCCCCCCACTACCTTTAATTGATTCGCCAATTAAATTGATTGACCTAATTAAATTGATCTAATTAAATGACCCAATTAATTTCGCCGATTGCTCTAATTAATTTTCATATGTGCGACTGATTAAATTACGCATTAGCTTCCGATTAAATTACGCGGCGGCCATTTTTCAATTTTCGCGCGAATATTTGAATTTGAAATTTTTTGAATTTAAACTTCCCGGGTGTCGGCCATCTTGGTTTTCTGCTCGCGCACTTCCCTCGGTTGCCAGTTTTAATTTAAGTTTTCGCGGAAATATTTGAATTTCAAACTGGTAAATCTGTCTCTCTCTTCTGCTCCTTGGTTGTCTCTCTCTCTTGCATTCATATAGGTAAGAAAGGGGGGCTGCGCTGCTTTCAGATACCGTGTTTCGGCTACTTTTCAAGGTCGTTTATGTAAGCTTGCAGGCTTCGGCTTCCCACGTCGTCTAACTTTTTATATGGCGATGGGAAATTCAATTTTAGTCGAGAGAAATAGCCGAAGTCTGCAAGCTTACATAGACGACCTTGAAAAGTAGCCGAAACACGGTATCTCAAAGCAGCGCAGCCCCTCTTTCTTACCTATATGAGTAAGAAAGAGATAGCCATACAAAAATTATATTAGTAGGCATGTTTATACTTGACAAATGGCATAATTAAATTAAGAGTCAAGCCTTCTCAAATATTTGCTACTATGTTTATCTCTTTCTTACTCAAGCAATACGTATTATCTTCTTGTATAAGTTTAATTTATTGACTTTTTATAAATTTGATTGTTAAACGGGGATAAATAAGTCAATTTTAAATATTACAGATTTTTTAGCAGATAAATAAAAAATCATTTTGTCAAAATTGTTTAATAATTAACATTTTTTAAAATTTTAGACGTTTCGTCAGTTTTGTTAGCATCATCAGTAAAAAATTGCAATTGAAGGTTTATAAACAGATTAAAATTATAATTATTTTACATTGCTGAAATATAAAGAAAATTTTTAGGTTAGCGAAGATGCAACTATATTTCGAAATTAGCGTACTTACTTGAGTTATTTTAAAAGTAGAATTATTATCACATGTTTAATTTCAGAAATTCATCAATAAAACAACACTTTAGGAACAAGTAGTTCCATAATTAAATATTAAATTGGTATTTAGTTGAAAGTTTTAACATACTGCAAGATGGAAGGTTAAATGGGCACGAGTGATAAGAGAATGCAAGGTTGGTTTATTTTATCAGTAATGCGCGGACTAAACGAATTCGAGTTTTGAAAACGACAACTTACAGAACAGTATTAAAAAATATTTGTGAATACAAAGTTTTATGATTGATGGTATAAGGAATTATAATTTAAATAAAAGTATTAATTTTCTTTTTATTAATTCAGAATTTTTTTTTTCAAATAAGCAGAAAGCAAAAATGTATTAGTAGCATAATAGTTAGTTATCTAGGGTTATTTAAATAAATTGTGATATATGGAGCTTAAATTATCAATATCGGTTTTATAGTTTATAGCAGTTGGGCTACGTTGTATCTCGATCATCTCTAAACATAGACGTTTCTTTAAATTATTTTCTTTATGTAAAATTTTTGGGGTTATTAAAATTAAATTTGTGGTGGGTTTCATAGACATTATCTTCTTGTTCATGTTATCGTATTCCGTGACGCACAATGCAAAATCGTCTCCAACGGTTTTAAACTGGCCTCTTTTTGAAATTTGATCGAGGAACAAAATGTATTTGCTCTAGTAAAAATTGATATTATTATGAAATTTGCGCATGAACTAGATAGCATACGTTCTGTTGGGGCAAATTATAAAAATAAAGTAATTATTTCTATTCATAAAGCTCTGCAAGCCTACATGGGCGATCTTGAAAAGTAGCCGAAACACGGTCTTAAAACTAAAATGGCCGCCGCGTAATTCAGGAAAGCAAATTAAAAATGGCCGCGCGTAATTTAATCGGAAGCTAAGGAGTAATTTAATCAGTATCATGTTGCTATTACAATCTGTTAAAATGGCTAATTTCCCTGTAATGAATGAACCTATTGTTTAGATCAAATATTATTAGTTATTATAGTCAATAATATACAAAATGTTACAACTAGCAATGACTGGAAACAAATCAGTATTTCATTTCAAAATTACTTTACTATACAACCTATCAAGCTAAAAGTTAAAATAAATTTGACTATTAAGTTCACCTGCCTATCTATAAAAAATGGGTCAATGAAAAACGCTAGATAATTCACAATCACAACCAACTAAAATGATTTGTAGTGGTTATTGTACTAATATTGAATTTTAGCGAATATTGTACTGGTATTTAAGCCACTGTTTTGGACTAATAATGGTATACAGTATGTCATCGAAAGTGCGACCCAAACTTTACTGATGGATAGTTTAGGTAAATGCAGGAAAAAAGTGTTGTACAGCTGTTAATAATGTTCCTTTTATACCATTCTTAAGTTTAAGTTTCACTGGTTTTGTTAATGTGAAAACTAGGAGGCTGTTACAACTTTGTTTGAGCTTTAGTCAGTAACAGCTATCATATTACAAATTAAGCTTAAAGTAGGCCTTAAAACAAATACTACTACAGTTGTGTGTAAATATTCGAACACAAGATGAACAGGTTCTTCACAAATGCAGAATATGCAGATATACATTTTATTTGCGGCCAGTGCAACGGAAATGCAAGAGAAGCGGTAAGACGTTATCAAGAAACTTGCCAATCGTCAACAACCCTCTGGGAAGACTTTATAAGGCTTTCTCAGATTTGGCGCGAGAGTGGAACTGTTCAGCCTCAGTTCACGGACAGTGGTAAGCAAAGGACGAATAGAACTATTAATACTACTGAAGAAATTCTTCAGATGGTCGAAGAAAATCATTCAGTTAGTACGAGAGGAACAACTAGAACAGTTAGTATATCTAGGCAAGCGGTATGGCGAATTCTCCACGAAAATCTATTGTACCCTTATCATCTTTAACGTGTGCAGGCTTTGGAATCATCTGATTATCCTAGAAGGGTAGAGTGTTGTGAATGGCTTTTAAAACGAAACAGAAATGATACCGAATTTATACAGAACATTTTATTTACTAATGAGACCACGTTTTCCAGGCATGGTATAACTAACTACAACAATTATCACATTTGGGTACCGGAAACCCCTCACATAACAAGAAATTCCCGTTTCCAAAGGGAATTTTCAATAAATGTTTGGGTAAGCGTTTCTGGCAATCGTTTAGTTAGATCTTATCCTTTACCTCCACCACTATCAGGAGAAAACTATTTACATTTTCTAGAAAATAACTTGCTAGAACTTCTCGAGGATGTTTCGCTCGCTGTAAGTCAAAAAATTGGGTTCTTCTTGGGCGGCTCGCCAGCACATTTCTCCGTAACGGTACGAAATTGGTTGGACCAAAATTTTTCAAATAAATGGATAGGAAGAGGTGTTGCATTTGCATGGAGGGCTCGTACGCAAGATTTGAATATAATGGACTTCTTTATTTGGGGTACGATTAAAAACTCTGTCTATGGAAGAGAAGTTAACAGTGTAGAGGAATTGCGGCAACGTGTTCAGGATGTATGTAGAGATGTTCAACAAAATCTTAATGTTTTTAAAGTGTTCGAAATTCACTCTTGTGCAGAGCTCAAGTTTGTGTTGAAGTGCAAGGGGAACATTTTGAACAATTGTTATAGTTTAACTTTAGTTATTTTAGTGATTCTGTCTACTCAGAATAAATTACTTTTTCTGTTATTTATTTTGTTGTTTTTGTTTCTTATTATTTAAAAAGAAATACTAATAAACCACTCCATTGTTTGTTAGTTGATGATAAATTCACTGAAATTTAGTAGTTTCTACAATAAAAAAAAAACTTTTACTACAAAGTTGTATTAGTCTGAAGCGCGGGTGGATTAGAATGATTTTATTGCTACTTATTTTTAAAGAGAGAAACAGTGGCACTCAAACTTGAGGATGGTGTAAAAGAATGCTCTATAGCAGGTCTATGATGCTTTAAATCACAAAAATCTCTTACAATTTTTTTCTTCTATCTATGTTTGAAATTACGGTCACACTTTCGATGACAACTTGTACTGTTTTATTAGGATAAGTCAACTCCTATAGCGATACAAAAGGTAAAAACGCCTGTTCCTCATAAGCAGACTACATCTAGTGATGTAATTGTACGTCACTGCACTGTCAGTTATGATTACTTGGTGAAGTTCATAAGCAGATAATTATTGTTGTTCATTCATATACTATGCCGTTAATTTATCATGTCAAAAAACACTTGAGCTTTTCTTTTAAGGATAAATTTCTCTTTCTAACTCAAAATTTTTCCATCGGTACTTTTGATCGAAAAACTGACATTATGTCAGTTTTTCTCGTAAAATTACTGATTGGCAAAATTATTTTATTACAATGAGAAATTTATCCGATAACAAAAAAGCTCTTGTGTTTTTACTATTGATTAAAAGCGGCATTTTGTTTTACGAGTAATAATGCTCGCATTTGTGAGGCCAAGCGCAGCGAATGCAAAATTGTGAAGCAAAAAGAGCGCTTTCAATCCAAATAATACATACTATTTTTTCTACAACCAATAAAAGAACCAAATATTAAAAATTGTAAATAGTTGACAGCTTTTGATCTTTCTTGTTTAAAAAGCATTGGGACAACTGCATCCATAGCCGACCAAGTAAAATTCACTTAGTTCATAGGAAGTAAAAGTACTTCTAGTCCTAGGAACTCAAAGTGACGTAAACTTCAATGACAGACTTTGGTATTAAAAGTAATAACTTTTAAGACGGTTCCAGAATATAGTATTTTGTCTTATTGGGATTAATAGTTGCACTTTGTGTGACAAACATTTAAGTTTGCATTTGCGAGGCAGCGCCGAGCGCCAGCAAATATTGCCAAACAGAGCTACTTTTCGTATCGAACCCCTGTGGACATTCGTAATACCACTGCAAAAATAGCATTTAGCATTTCTTATAAGCTTTTAACACAATAATGTAGTTTCAAGTATGTCGCACTAGCATCCCGTCAAAGAACTACAAAAAAAAATCCAGTGAAAAGTAAGAAACCGAAGAATAGAATATGCACATATAGTAGAAGCAATATTTACGAAAAGTATCTATTTTTATTATTTTGCATGGAAAGTTGTATGTGTTATATAGTTTACAGCAGCTATTTATGTAAATACAGGGAGTTTAATATTATGCGAAGTATGTGTAATAGTATATTATATAATGAGGGACTAAAGTGCACCATTTAATCCCGCGAGTGAAGTTTGTTGCCTCGAGGGCGAAACCCGAGGGCAACAACCACTCAAGGCACTTTAGGCGCTTTAGTCCCGAGGTATATACGCTATTTTTTGCACTTTTGGGAACATTATCATCAAACATTTCCAAAATTTGGAATCTGTCAAATTGGAAACTAACAATTACAATGTATTAAAAACTGAATTGCAGCAGGTCCTGGATAGCTTGAATCAGTTGGCAGTACTGAAGTGTATTGTCGGTATATGTCAAATTCGAGATTTGCATGTTAAGTTTTGCGTCAGTGTGTGTCAAATGACAAACAAAATCTAACCTACTAACCTCGTATGTACATAATTTTACCATAGTTACGGTATCATTTTTACTTTAGTCCCTAGGGATTAAATGAGCTACTTTAGTCCCTGTTTATCAACTTTAGTCCCGGAAGTGCGAAAATGCGTTTATTTTAAAATGCAATATGGAAACGTTACTGAGTATGCAAAAACATAATATATTGTACGGAGGAAAGAATTCTGTTGATCAAATAGTATAAAGACTTCAGTTTACAGCAAGTATGTGGGTTATTACATGTCCTGTTGTTCTTTCTGATGCTCCTTTTTCAATAAAATTACGGTTTATGTATTGCATTTTAAAATAAACGCATATATACACATGGCGTGGCGTACCCTTAGAAACCAATAGTAACAATCAAGTCCTTATGGAAACGGGAATGCCACATTGCTCGTTATAATAAATTCACTGTATAAGAAAAAATTACATAATTTTATTGCGCAAGCACACGAATAAGAAAATTATGCCTTTCCTCAAGCGTCACATGCAAGATTTTATCGATTTTAGATAGAAACTTACTTAACTTACAATATTTACTTTTTCCACTACGAGGGTAAGTACTTACTTTCATCACTTGTGCGTAAATGAAATTCATTTTCTAACTGAAGTTAATAAAATAACTAAGCTTATTCTCGTACAAAGAGATAATGTCATTTATATAGGGTGTTCATGAATTTATAGGCTGGTTACCTGTTGTCGTTGTTTACGTACTTTGTAGCAGATACTACAAGCACGTTTTTAGGCAACTGCTTCTTACCAAAAATAGCACAGTGCATTTTTACGTTAATTTACTTGTCGTTTAAAACAGAAGAATACATTTTTATTCGATTACCAATCATTTGTGTATTATTTGAAGCGAATATTGAACTAAATATGAGGTTATATGTTCAACTGTATGATGTAATGCACGACATGATTTCAATAATTCCAAAGTTAACTAGACCACACATTCAAATGAACATCCGTTTTACCAAGAGCAAAATGTGTGTCTGTATAGCACGTGGCATGAGTTGGACAACATGCCAACAAGTGCTAAAACACAATTTTTGTTTGCGTTGCAGACAATATTTTCGATGGTAACAGATGCATAAAAATTTAATTCGGTTACAAGTTTTTTTTCCATACTGTATTCGATATTCTAAATTATGTTGACACATCACTTTACGGTGAAGCGTGCTATTTACATCGCTAATGGTAACGTGCAATAAACACCATGCTAAAGTTAAACGTGATATAAACAGTAACTTTTGACACTATTAGACATAGAAAAAAGCCAAAGATCATAAGGTAACGATTCTACAGCCGGGTCGTTGCCCCGGACATATGATTCAGCCCCGAGGGTTCCAGAACCTCTTGGAGCAGCTGGGCCTCTGCGGATATATGCGAGTCACCGCGGTCGAATACTCGAGCGGCGACCTTGCAACCAGATGCAACGGGTGACTCACGCTTTCGGAAACACGCTCGAGGTCAACACATGCGAATGCCGGAATGCACGAGCGACATCTGGAATGTTCTAGACGGAAATTATTCGGATATATAAATACGCGCCGCAGGAATAAGAAATCAGTTCTCATGCAGTTCTCATCAGACTTGAGCGCGTAATATAAATGAACCCGTATATATAACCATATAAATCCTTAATGTTTAAGTCGTGTATAGATAGCCACATAAATGAATTGATGTTTAATCCAGCGCATATAAATAAATAGTGTATCGTTGTTAGAAATAGTTCGTAGTTTAAGTAACTCGTGTGTTTGTAAATAATAATAATTACTCATTGCAAATAAATGTTTAATACAAGAAGCGTCGTATAATTTTGTAAATAGCCCGAACGTAAAAACGTAACAATATACACGGTGATTTTGGGGTAAATACAACTAAATCAAGAACAATGTATTCATACTATTCTGAAAAAAATACATGATGACATATACAAGTGTTGCTTAATTATGTTCTCAAAATAAAGAATGTGATTTTGTGTAAACGCTTGTCCTAAACGACTTGTTGTCTAAAATGCAGTTAAATATTTCTACTCACGATTTGCAGATGCAATGAGGACATCATTCTGATTATTGAAAATTATTGTTCTAGAATAATTTATTTAACTTGGCTGTTACGTTAAAAACATTATTTAACTGCGAAAAGACCAACAAAACTTCAAATTTTTAAGATACTCTACAATTTTCGTAGCCTCAATGCTTCTCGTTTAACTTGAAAACCGCGCAAGCGCTGTATTTGGTAAACTAAGCCGTTTTGGTTCAAAAACTTTTCTTAAAAAGTAATCTAAGGAATCACATCCTTAATTTTTAGAACAGGGCGAAGGATCACCCTGTATATTCAAGAAGGAATGATTGAATTTGCAAATAAAACAGGGGTCAAGACAGTTTCGATTAGTTTTAGCTTTTGTAAATAATACTCTCTCAGGTTTTTAACAAGTGAGTACTGAAAGAAATTCTAAGCTTTTAGTTTATTAACCAAATTTCGTAAAAACACGCCAGTTTATTTCGAATTATTTTAGTTTTCCAAGCTAAAAAGTGTTTCATATGTACAATTTGGAGTAAGAAAAATAATCTTTCAATAAAGTACAGATATTTATAGAAATTCGTAACTCAATATTTGGTTTTTATATTTATTCCTCTACCCAGCACATTGAGTGCATTCCGAGATATCAAACTTAACTGCAAGGAAACATGAAATGTGCATCCGGGAAACGAGAATATTTCCTCTTAATTTATTTCAATATATTGAAATTGTTTGACAGACAAACAATGCGCAAAATTGCAAACGCAATACAGCACTATTCAAAGGAACTTGGAAGGTAATATCTACTGTTTTGTAGTAATAACCTGGAGTTATAGCGATTGTCGTTTCAGTCTAAAAATATACTCTCTATATAAACATCTAACAGGTGTTCATAAATTATCCCGGTCCAGCGTGCTCTGACAAAATAAATTAATTTGAAGCGCATGTCGTAACTTGTAATATACCGCGCCGGCGCGAATCGCGAATACGTCAGCTGTCATTTCGTCTCAAAAAATTCTTAGAAATACGATTTCCTCTGCAATTTTTGTTGAAAAGTCAGTTCTTTTTATAACTCACGTGTTATATCATCGTTATTTTTTTACGTTTATAAAATGGTGTTCACATTAGAACAGAAAACGTTTATGGTGGAAAGTTATTTTTGTAATGGAGTGAAGGTCAATGACGTTTGGAAATATTCAGTGCAGAATTGATTTGAAGAGTATCGTACCAAGTTTCCCGACGAGGTTGTTGATTATAAACTCTTTCAAGACAATCTTAATCGCTGTGTCAAACTTTTTCGCGAAACTGGAAGTCTTGCTCATCAAAAAGGTGCAGGCCGACCATTGAAGCGTAGTGCCGAGGCTATAGTTGTAGCTACAGAAGTAATGGAAAATGCCCCATTCGCAATTTGTCTCAACAAGTTAACCTCTCTGTAGGAAGGTGCCACATGATGTTACATAAAGACATGCAGTTATATCCGTATCGTATGACTGTAGTTCAAGAATTATTGCCAGGTGATTTTGCACAAAGATTGCGATTCTGTGAATGGTTTATCAACACCTTTAATAACAATGATGACACACTAAGAAAATGCTTTTTCACTGACGAAGCATGGTTTTGCAGAACGGAATTTGTTAATTCACAAAATTTTAGAACGTGGAGCACTGAAAATCCTCATGTGATTCTTGAAACGTCTCTACATCCTGAGAAGATTGGGGTTTGGGCTGCCATCAGTGGTAGAAGGATATAATTGGACCTATATTTTTTTAAGGTAATTTATTTAATGTTTTCAAAATTATACTTTTTGGTTATTACTTCTAATTGATAATTACATGATGATGAACTGCAAGAAGGGTACTTTCAACAGGATGGTGCAACACCTCACTGCACACATGAAAAATTTGTTATTTTACGACAATTCTTTGGCGATCGAATTGTCACAAATAATCTCATAAGATTCGGTAAGAAAATCGTAACGACACAAACCCTCACAGTTAGGTTGGTCTACCTACAAAAAATTTCCAAGAAATTTGGTTGCTGTCTTGGTTACGGCTCGTGAACTAATTTTCCTATTGGTCATTAATAAGTGTCGTACGATTTTCAGTCGAAATACGGAAATCCCATAGCCTGTGGGATCGTGCGACTTGGCACCTTGTGACTTTTTTGTATGGCTTCACATTAAAAACTGTATATATGCTACACCAATCAATAATTTAGAGGAACTTAAGCAACGAATTTCACAAAAATTTGATGAAATTAATAACACCCCACGCATGTCAGAAAATGTGATAGATTCTGTTAAGCATCGTGTATTAAAATGTTACCAACAAGATGGTGGCCATTTTCAGCATCTTTTATAGTAAATTATCTAAAAGCTATATTAGCTTGTGTTGTATTATTGTCATGTTTATAATTACATTAAGCTGATGTTATGCCTATGTGATTTAATCTAAGACATGCTGTGACAAAAACAAAATTTTGTCATAGGTAAGTTGACCGGAATAATTAACGAACACCTGTTATATCTGTAAATAGAAAGGTTTCTTCTTCATCTCGTTATTTTGATGCTACGTACTCCCAATAGATTCTGATTTTGTGATTTTAAATTCGGCTATTTGTCAGCTAAGTACTTCTTCTTTTTCAATCAGCTATTTACTGTCCACTATTGGACAAAAGTACATATTTGTGCTCAATAGGTAAGACGCATTGATTGAATGCTTGTGCGTTTAGGTAAGTTTGAATTTTCGGGATTCTGAGAACATAGTTTAGTTTTCTGAAAGTGGTCCATCCCAATCTTATGCTTCTTTTTATATCTGCGCGTTGGGGTTCTTTACTTAATTTCATACACTGACTTAAATAAATATACTTATTGACCCTTTATATTTCTATGTATCATTATCTCTTCTCCTTTTGTTGTCTGTCGCCTCTCTTGTTCAATGTATATAGTGAGGGCATCTTTGAAGAAGCGCTGGCAGAAGAAACCGGTGGTATTGTCATAAACGGCGAAACAATTAACAACTTACGCTACGCTGATGATACCGTTATCATAGCCAATAGTCTAGAAGACCTACAACACCTAGTTGAAGCAACAAACGTTTTTTGCAAAAGATACGGGCTAGAAATTAATCTAAAGAAGACCAAAGCTATGGCAACCACAAAAAACCTAAACATAAACCATAATAGACCACCTATAAACATTGACAATGTGGCTGTAGAATGGGTATCCTATTATAAATATCTTGGCTCATGAATAATTGAACGATCAGAACATACAAAAGAAATCAAGTGTCGAATTGAAATAGCTCGCACCGCTTTCATAAAAATGAAAAAAGCCCTCTGCAGCCGAGATATGAAATTAGATCTCAGAACCAGAGTGTTGAGATGCTATATATTATCCACTCGATTGTATGGAATGGATGCTTGGACACTAAAAGCGGATAACATCAAGAGCCTAGAAGCATTTGAAATGTGATGCTACAGGAGTATGCTGAGAATACCATGGGTCGACAAGATTTCTAACGATGAAGTGCTACGCCGGATGAATAAAGTCAGAGAAATTACTAGAACCACAAAAACCCGAAAATTAGAATATCTAGGACACGTTCTTAGAGGAGATAGGTACAACGTCCTTAAACTGATAATTCAAGGCAAGATCAAAAGCAAAAGAACAGTCGGCAGGAGAAGAATCTCTTGGCTTCGCAACTTGCGATAGTGGTTCGGTTGCACATCGACAGAACTCTTCAGACAAGCGATTGACAAGGTCCGGGTAGTGACGATGATTTCCAATCTCCGATAGGAGTGGAACTTCAAGAAGAAGGTGTTGTTTACCTGTTTTCTCGGATAAGATGACATAATTTTCATCTTCAAACCCCTTTCTAGAGCTTTTCTGTTTAAGTCCTTTAGCGTGTAAGTTATTTAGGGTAGTACCATTGATGTTTATATCTCTATCGGCTCATACCATTTCTAAAAATCTCGTCTAACTCTTCCGTAAAAGGTTTCGGCAAGATTACCTTCCCTTGTTTGATTTCTCTTTGGATTTATATTTGTTTTATATTTACATGGGTTTCGCAGTTTCACTGTAAACATGGCCTCTACCGTTACCCAGGACTTTCAGTATCGCCCACATCTGCACTGAATCGAATGTCTTTTCGAAATCGACAAAGGCAATATGTAGTGGTATATTGTATTAGATGTTTATTTTAAGGTGTTTATATAATCATTTATATTACGTCCTTTGCGATTACCGGATGGTTTAGGTGATTGGTAGTTACCAAATTTGTTTGTTAGACGATTTGCTGTTATTCTTGATAACAGTTTGTATAGTTGTAATAAACTAATTGTAGCTGGATTATGCTGCAGTAGGACTGTAGCGCTTCGCCTTCCCGAATTTAATAATTAGTCCTGGTAATTAATTCTGGTCATTTAACGTTTTAAATCTGGTGTAATATGACTTTCATTAATTTCGGAAAGGCTCCAACGTTTATTAGCTCACTTAACTCAAATATATACGGTCAGGAAAAATACAGCGTAATTATTATAAATTTATTGCTGTCAGCTAATTTTACATAATAATCTAGCGGGTGAACACAGCAGGCTCCTTTGTCCGGGATTCAGGAATAAATTATGTTATCCTCTTCGCATACGGTAATAACGTGAACGTGGAGTTTAGAAATTAACCAGGAATACGTCAGGAGACCGACAGACACAGCCACATGCTGACGCTAGGAGATGGTTTAGGGATAAGGGAAGTCCAGAGACTCAAGCTCAACGGACAGGATCAGGTTCTAAACCTAAGAGGGCCTAGAGCGGAAAGCTCTTCCAGGTTAGAGCAGTTGATGGTCGGGATCGGTGGACATAAGGGAGTTCAAATGGTTGCGGAGTCTTCTTATATATCCTTCCGGCGGCTTTATCGGAAGAGCCGCGTTAGGTATCGTTGAGTGGGAGGCGACGCGGGGGTTGATTCTTCGTTACATCGCGCATAGCGGACACGAGTTTGCTATCACGGGTTCGAGCACTGGTTAGATGCAACGCATGATAACGCATAAATTAGCGATGCAAAATTGCCATACATTGTTTAACGTGCATTTTATAAATTTATTCAGATCTGAAGCGTTACAGGAGCTTAGTAAAACTGAAGTAAATTTTTTAGGTACGATATTAATACGAAATAGATATGGCTCACATCAATATTAAATGCAAAGCCGCATTCTGCAGACAAAATACGGATAAAACCATAAATTACATAGCTTCGTACTATGGCCGAAACTTCACGCCAAGTAACAAATTCGCCTATCGTCCTGGTTACTGCCCATAAACAATAGAGCAATCTTACACGATAGCCTGTGAAAAATCTAACACTTTCTAACTACTTTTGCTACTGAAGATTCTAATAAATAATGGAATACTTTAGATTAGGTTTAAGGTTAAACTTGATGCGAGTGAGACAATTGCGTCCCTTCACTGCGGTCTTTATAGGTTTCTTGTGCGTCGCTTCTGGATAATTAGTTCACCTAGTAAACCAGTTCTTCTGACGAAGTCCATGATTTGACTAGGCGGGACTTATTATTTATCCGGGGGCTGTAATTGCCCCTCACCAAATTGGGAAAATCGAAATCTTTGCAGGTACACAAAATGTGTGTTGCTGATTTCACCTCTAGGTGGAAGAAGCGACAATCTGCTCGTTTTCTGCTATACCAACAATGGAGTGTAGATGTCGTCTCAGAGCCGACCATACTCGGTAGAAAAGCTTGTCAGTATGCGCAGGATTTGTCTGCTCAGTTCCAGAAACAAGGCCGTTATCCGTTTTGAAGACGCAAAGAAGCAAATATGCAAGGGCGGTATGTTCAGCAGGACCTTCTTTGGTTTAGTTGTCAGACAAGTAGTGATTGAACTAGGTCTCTGTCTCACAACTGCCTCCATCTTAGTGTCTAATAAATTATCTACTGTTAGTCCATTTTCTAAACGCTAAAAACTCGCCAAAGTTCTAACTTCTTTGACTCAAAACCGATTTTGAACATTTTTATTTTATTATTTCGGTAAAAGTTTATAGAAAAGTTCCCCATAGGTGAGAGGGTGTGCTTTTTATTTTTTCAATTGGTATTAACAAATAAGTGTTTTTTAATATACTCTTAATTAAACAATTTATAACTATTTGATTTATTTAAACAATTGCCTGAAATTTGATAACATAAGGTTTTTGGGGTCGCAGATTACGAATCTGGCCCCAAAATGGGTCTAAAAATAAAATGGCGTCGAAGATCTAATTTTTTATTTTAATTTTTTTAAATTTTTATTAGTAGTCTGAGAGGTTTTGGGGTTGCTGATTACGAATTTGACATTAAAACTTAACTAAAACAAAAAATGGCGGATCCAAAATGGCGGAAAGGGGGTAATTTTTTTTTAAATTTCTGATACCTATACCTAGAAGTTTTTTGGGTCGCTCATCCCAAATTTTATGTTAAAATTTATCAAAAATGGAAAACGGTGTCTGAAAAATGGTGGAAACAAATGATAGAAGAGTTAAATGAGGATTCAAGATATTATAATTTAATTGATTTATTAAAATTAACTCAAGATACATTTAAAAACAAAAAACAAAATTATTTAGCTTTATTTTCTTCTTCCTCTACTTTTTCCATTGACACTGCCGGTCGTGAATTAAGGCAACTATTTCCGCCACATTCACCGCAAGCCGCTGAGCCTAAAGGCCACTTTTCCTATACCCACAAGCTGGGCCGCAACTAGTTTTGCAGTTGCAAAAAAATTACTTTTAAGATGTTTTGTGGATGTGGTTCTTCTGTCATTAGGATTGGAAAACACTTTCCTGTATCATATTTCCAACCCCAATCTTCCCTTGATATATCCTGGTTTCCTAGCCACAACTGTGTTTGCAAATACACGTGTTTTAAATGTTGTTCTGCTGGATCCATCGTAGGGCACAATTATGCTAAATTAACGCTACTTTTTTAGTAGACGCCTTAATAAAAGAATCATTCCCAAAATTCAAAATGTTTTTATTTAAAAAATATATCTATTGTATTGTCTGTAACTTCATTTACCTTGCGGTATATGAATAATAAAAAACTTTCAATCACTTAAACATTTCTGTAAGAGTTTAAGCAGTTACCTTTCTTTGCACCATACATTGCAAGCATACATTTTATACCAAATTTTTTTTATATACATTTTTGCAGTCTCTTGCAAATCACTGCTTGACAAATTTATTCTTTCCTGAACATAGCCATTGCTTCATTTACTAGGACTTATCCATGTGGATCTTTAATAAGGTGCCGGTCTTATTCGTCTTGTTCATCCTTATACATCTTCAATATATTAAACTATATTCAGAAGCCATAATCTGCACCTTGACACCAAAACTAGCATGCTAAGATGTTTCCCAACTTGCTCTATGGGGTCGAGTCCTGGACACTTAACGAAACAATCACAAAAAAATCGAAGCCTTTGAAATGTGGTTATACAAGAGAATATTGCGGAGATTATGGAAAGACCGTGCAATAAATATTAAAGTCCTAGAGAGAATGAAAAAAAAAGTAAGGAGATCATGGACAACACCAAGATACGCAAATTCCAATACTTCGGACAAATAATGAGGAATGAGAATAAGTACCTTCTACTACAATCTATTATACAAGGCAAGATATATGGCAAGCGTGGACTAGGACGCGGAACAATATTTTGGTTGCAAAACCTAAGGGCGTGGTTTGGGAAATCATTCGATGAGTTATCTAGGATTGCAACCAATAAAGTGAAGATAGCCGTGTTAATGGCAAACATACGAAATCGGATAAGCACCCGAACAAGAAGAAGAAGAAGTTTCTTTCTTCTGTTAAAACATGCTGAAGTGTTACATCCAGTTAAAGCATGTACAGAAAGAACATGCTCACTACAATTTATTGGGATGCGCAGATTGCAGGCTTTTAGAAGAAGATTTTTTTATTTTCTTTATTTTTGGCAGGTTTTAAAAAATATATATCTTTATCAGCATGATACTAAAGCTGTTAATATAAGTAAAACGTCTATATTCTCTGATACTACGACTATGTTTTTATTTGATGCATTGAGAGCTGTTGTAACTATTAACCGATCAGCATCACTTTCAGCTTGAGAGCAAGGATATTATTTGCAGCTAAAGTTTCTTTTAAAAAATTAATAAAACGACATGAAAGACAATTGCCGGAATTTTTTCTTGATACAACCTTAAAAACCTGTCTTTTTCAAATCGAATATCTGGTGCAGTTTTTGTTTTTAGACGTCGGTCTCTTTCAGCAGATTTTATTCTATGTTTCTGATAATCGACAAAAAAACTTGTTTTTTCCATAATTACGTACAATAAAACTAATATATTTAAAATTGCACCATACTGTTGAACAAGTTGCCATTTGTTTTTATGTAATAAAATTCCTCCGTCGGTCACAAACAGAAAAATCTTCTAATTCAGAAATATTTTTTGGAAATTGTACAAAGAGGCCGTAGAAAACACATTTTTAGGCGTTGGAATTTATATGTATTCGTATGTTATATTTAAATGTATTTAATTTATTTAAATTTGAGTTAATTTAACAATTTATAATTTTATTTGTATATAATGTTTATTAAATAATAATAATAATAATCGTACACAATAAAAATTAACCTTTTAATGCTATATTTATAATTACTGTGTCAAAAATCCCTAGATATGAGGCAACGCTCGGAATTCAGAAATGAAGCTATTTTACCGCTTTAAAGAAGTTATTTTTCATTTTTGATAAATTTTAACATAAAATTTGAAATCAGCGACCCAAAGAACCCTATAGTATAGCTAAAAACTAAAGTCCGAATAAAAAAAATTAAGTTTTTTCGCCATCTTGGATCCGCCATTTTTATTTTAGGTAATGTTAAATTCGTAATCAGCGACCCCAAAAACCCCTAGGCATCTTATAAAAATAAAAAATAAAATAAAAAATTACACCTTCGACGCCATTTTGTAGACGCCATTTTTGTTTTTAGACCAATTTGGAGGCCAGATTCGTAATCTGTGAACCCAAAAACCTCAGGTTATCAAATGTCAAGCAATGGGTTAAATAAATAAAGAAGTTATAATTTTTTTAAGTTAAGAATATATTAAAAAACACTTATTTGTTAACAACAATTGAAAAAATAAAAAGCACACCTTCTCACCTATGGGGAATTTTTCTATAGACTTTTTCCGAAATAATAAAAAAAAATGTTCAAAATCGGTTTTGAGTCAACGAAGTTAGAGCTTTTTTCCTTTAGTAAATGGACTATGTGCCGATCCAGCATGTGATTGATCTACTAAATCTATGTTCAATCTTTTCTTGGGCAACGAATTTTTTCGTTCTTATGGCACGTGTGATGTGACCGAAAAACTTCCAGATGCTGGCATAAATCATTATTGATAGTCGTTGTTTAAGTTTAATTGTACGAAGGCCTGTTGAAAGAACTTCTAACATTCTTCTCCAGCATTAAATCTCAAATGAGTCAATACGCCATCGGTCTGCCGTATGTATACATATAGTTCAAGTTTCTAATACGTATCTAAGTTGATAATACTAGAGAGTGTACCAAGTTAATCTTAGTGTTTCGTATGATATCTGAAGACTTCAATATTCGTGATAGGTAATTGGGTTATAGCTGTTGGATCCATTTGAATTTTTCTACGGATTTCGTCCTCGCAACCTCTGGTGGTGTCGCTATTCAGTCCTCTTCTTTTTTCGGATTGTTTTGTGGAGGGGAAATCCTCAAGAGATACCTAGGTTTCTCTCGCTAGTGGTGATTTTTCACCGACTAAAATGACCCCCTTTATCTTCACCTCTAGCACTAAGCAACCGGTTTAGTATTACCTCTTAGTACCAGTTGCATCTCTATAACTTTTATTTGTCTTTCCTTCTATTACTTTTCATTCCTGCTTTATTTTTTATTATTTTACATAAAAGGGCTTTCAAAATCCTCCAATCTTCGTCCCGTACTAGCATACTTGTTATTAAGTTTTCTGGGATAACTGTATATCCAACATATCCTTTTTTGCTTCTAGTCGTATGCTGTTCCATTTGGTGCATCTACGAGTATATAATGTATGCTTTGCATTGTTCGGTAGCACCTGTTTGTTTCTATCTTGCCTATTCTTTACACGTATGCCTGGTAGCATTCATGAGCCGTCAATGTTTGCATGAGGTGACGCCCTATTTTGCCATGGGTCTGGTAGTATCACAGTGTTATGTTTGTTAATAGGCAATGTAACCAGCTGTATTTGCTGTTCTTTTTCCATCTTTTCTTTTTGTATTTTTAGTACATTTCCCCAAATAGGGGCTTTATATAGCATTGTAGAATTTACCACTGCAGCAAGTACGCATGTTGTTCTTCTATGTCTCCGCCCATCCTTGATATAATATGGCTTAGTGCTACCTGCAGTGTTTGCTCTGTTGGTTACTTTCATGAGTACTTTATTGAAGTTTAACCTTTTATGTATGAGTGCCCTAGATATTTTAGGCTATTCTTAGGAATTTAGGAATAAATCCTTTTTAGTTGGAGTTGTATCTTTCATCTCTTCCTGTCAATAGTAAGTACCGCCTCGACTTCTGATGCTAGTTTGAGGTTTTTCGTTCCCATCCAAGTACTGATCTTTTCTAAAGCATCACTTATCATCTCCATACATTTCTCTTCGGTTCTGGCTTTACCTGTAAGTGTAAGGTCGTGCCTTGTAGGCCTACTGTCAGGACTATCTCGAATAGGATGTCTCATGCTAGCTGTACAGTCAAGTTCCCCTATGGTACTCCTTCAGTGGCTTGCATGCTGACCTCTTTTATCATCTTCATTGACATGTTTGACAGGTAGCGGTTTACGATACGAGTTAGGTATAAGGGTATTCTCTTCACTATCAACTCTTGCATAATATGTTATAATGATACTGAACTGAAAGCGTTTTTAACGTCGATTGTGATAAGTGCACAAATATAGTTGTCTTTTCTTCACCCTGTTGATAGTGTGTATAGTAGATTTTCCTTTTCTAAACCCGTACTAGCGCTCATAAATGTTGTCGTGTGCTTCGAGTTCTGCTTTAATTTTCATTGCTACTAAACGCTGTAATTAACAGTTTTCCGAGCGTGTCCAGCAAAAACAGTGGTATATAGTACGATCCCTCTCTTATATACTAGCTACTTTTCGTATTAGGGAATAGTGTCCTTTCTAAAGTCCATATGATGGCTTCCAGCAAGTATTTCCGAAACCCTTTCGCTACAGCCTTTACCAGCTGCCTTTCTCGTCATCAATTTTTTTACGAGCCTGTTTCAGTCCTTTTAATGAAAATATTTATACAGCCCTCCGTCTGCCGATGGTGTCCACGTTTTGTTTCTGTATTTAAGAACAGCGCTGCGGTTGATCTCTTTCTTGACTTCTATATTAATATTGGTTGAGATTTGTTTGTGATGATTCTATATACCCACTCGTTATTCTCAACTCCACACATTGTTGTTGAGTGCTGATCTTTTGCTTTTTATATAGCAGTTACTAACCTTAGTTTTGCTAGCTGGTAGTCAGCTGTTGCTATTGGTCTATTTTGCTCCTTTTTGTTAACTTTTTTCCTCTGCACTTATATCATACTTTCATCTCTAAGAATTTTTCTTTGATGTAACCACCAGTAGACTTGTTGCCATTAGTTTTACTTCTATCGCATATTTTAAGAATTGGAGCTTCATAATTATGCCTTAATGATGTTTTTATGCATGTTTCTTCATATATCTTCAGAGTGTTTTATTCAACAACACCCGTTTGGAGTATTTTCCTTTTATTTATTTATTTTATTTCACACATTAACATATCAGGCACATGAGCTTAAGCTTGTGTGATGTAGTCCAATGTGCTGGAATACAGTTTGTAGGCTTTGTTATGCTTTAGACAGAAGTAGACATATATGATTTAAAATCTAGTATTCTAGGATTCAGTGTTTTCTAAAAACAAAACACCTTGATTCTGCGGATACTAGATGTTAATCGCATATAGGTCTGTTTCTGTCTAACGCACAGAAATTCCATAAACTGTATTCTAGCACATTGGACTACCTATGTTCACATTTTCCGCCACCAATCTGTATATTCATGGTCACTCAATGTTTGATTCCGAAGTGCCCTCCATTCTGCTATAGTCATATTTATACCCATTCGGAGTCACGTGATAATCTAGTAACTTTACGTATGTCGATTCTTAGATATGTAGTTTTTATGGTAATAAATGACATTTTCGTTTTGTAGGTTATCAGGACATCTGCCAATTTCTAAAACAACGTTGCTACGGGTTTTTTCTCTTAATTAGCTATTAAGGCAACTAGTGTTTTACAAAGGGTTTAAAAATCGAGGTCGATCATGTTAAAATTCGAGCAAAGCGAGAATTTTATGATCGACCGAGATTTTTAAACTGTAAAACACGAGTTGGCTTCAATATTTTTTCTACAGCCGAGGAGTTTGTTAGCTTAAATGCCCTCGGGCTTCGCCCCTCTCCAAAGCGGCCCTCGGGGCTTCACCCCTCTCCAAGGGGGCCCTCGGGACTCCGCTCCTCTCACGGGGGCCCTCGGGGCTCGGCCCCTCTCCAAGGGGGCCCTCAGGGCTCGGCCCCTCTCCAAGGGGGCTCTTGAAGCTCCACCCCTCTCCAAGGGTGCCTTCGGGCTCCGCCCTCTCCAAGGGGGCCATCGGGGCTCCGCCCTCTCCAAGGGGGCCCTCGGGACTCGGCTCTTTTCCAAGGGGGCCCTCAGGGCTCGGCCCCCTCTCCAAGGGGGCTCTTGGAGCTTCACCCCTCTCCAAGGGGGCCATCGGGGCTCCGCCCCTCTCCAAGGGGGCCATCGGGCTCCGCCCCTCTCCAATCGAGCACCCGGGGCTCCGCATACAAATCGGTTCCGATTATAATAACTGTACTTTTAATCTTCACAAATAAGGTTTTATAAACTCTTAAAGTACTGCCGTGCTTTAAATGGAATGGCGTGTTTTATAGACAACATAAAGCACGCCGCATATGACCCTGGAAACAGTTTAAAATCACGGCTGTAGAAAATAGTATATTATGTATCAAGTTTTATAAACGTCATTTTAGTCACGAGTTTTATTAATCACGAGCGAAGCGCAGCGGAGCGAGTGTTTAATAAAATGAGTGACTAATAAGTTTATAAAACGAGTTGCATACTATACTTTTTCTACGACCACAAATTTAGAAAATATAACATCATATTATTTCATTAAAATGTTGACATTTATTATATTAGGTTAAATTATGCTTGACAAACGTCAAAGTGACGGTTGAAAACTAACTTGATTTTAGTTTTGGCTGTGGCTATAAAGCAAATACTATTTGAACCTAACTTCACCCCATGACTAAAAACATCATTGCCAACTTCAGCTCATGACTAAGAGGCTCTTTAGTCATAGGTTATGAAGGCATGATTAAAAGGTCACTTAGCGACGTGTATGTTAGTATGTTAAATGGCATTTTAGTTACAGGAGTAGAAAAATGAAATTAAACTGACCTTGCAGGTTAAAGAAAGCATAACGTGTCGTAAAATGCAAATATAATAAAAATATGTCGGCTGCTACATTAAAAACCTGCTGCATACATCAAATGTTAAGTCAATTTGTCAATTTCTGTTTATGCATATTCTGTTATTGAACCTATTTCTTGATTTTTGCCATTTGAAGCCTATTTCACAATCTATTTAGGGAAGACACTGGATGTGAAAAATCTCCAGATTCTTCAACCAAGCGTTTCTTTGGGCTTTCCCATGATTACAAATTCTTTAGCTACATACATTTCATATATAGTGTCTCTGGTGGAGTTCTTGACTGCTTTGTCGACTTCCGTTTTTGCATTCTCCACTTTCTAACTCATATTTTCAGTAAATAATGCGTCGCACTGTACACCGTCTTTCTTTAATTTATAAATTGTGCTCTCCGAGACACTTAACCGCAAAAGATGCACGGCAAACAACGTTGGAGGGTGAAACTGTTGGTTTACTATTTTTAATATTGTCGTACTCTTCATCAAAATAACTCATAACGTTTAAAATTAATTGTAGTGACTGTTGATTATACCGCATGCCCGATGATTTCTCTGTATTTTCAGTTTTTTGCTCAACTAATCTAGTTTTAATTTAGGTTTTTATAATTAGCATGCCTTTTTTTCGAATTTCTTCCATTTCATCTATTTTACTAAAAATGAACAGTGACAAACAAAATTCAAGTGACTCCGAATGAGTATAATTTTGACTATTCAACACTATAACATACAAGCCAAAATCATATTACAGACATTTGCTTTTTTCAACCAATAACAACAGTATATCACTCACTATTACCCTCAGAAAATATAAACCAATCTTATCAATCAATTTTCAAAATTTGCACCAATCAGAGTCGAATACAGCGAATACCTTGTACAAGTGCAATACCCAGGTATTTGAACAAGTGCAAAGTGAGTATTTGCTGGAAGAAAACCAAATCAGCTAAGTATACATGAAATTTCAGAAAGAAAATTGAACATTCTTGAAAAAGGAGTAATATGGTATGTAAAGGATGAAATTTCTTCGGGGAATAGTGCAATATACAGAATGCACTAGGGATGTAACTACCTACTGAATATTGGGCACCATCCAAAATATTCACAAAACAATGTACCTACTCAAAAACTAAGTGCCGTAAGTGGACTTGTTGCGAAATATCGTTTAGCAACGATGTTTTGTCCTTAGTGATATTGCAAGGTTACGTAAAACTAAATACCAACAAACCGCGTGAACAAAGTTTGGCTTGCGTTAAAAATTTTAAAATGTTGTGTTTTGGAAGTATTTTACTGAATTTAATTGAGAATGAATAAATATATTAATTGATGGATTATTTTTCAACGAAGTTAATCGTTATGTATTAATATTGTTAAATAGTCGTCCCAAATAGCACTCGAAGTGGATATATTTTTTTAATATTCAGCCATTACCACAGAAATTATTGCAAATGTTACTTCGGCTCGTAGCATTTTTGATATGATTTTGTTTCGTGAAATTTAAACGCAATAATTTTCATGGAAACATCAAAATATTTGTCAAACTACTTTGAAACAATAAAGAAGCCGACCTGCGATTAATTAATAAAATTAAGCAATGGTAGTAAAAATCGCAGATCAACCCCCCTACAGTTTATACACCACGGCAGCTCTGAGAAATCTTAACTCACCGCGATGGCCCTAACTAACTCAAATTTCGGCGGCCTTGGATCGTAGGTTCAAATCATCAGCTGTGTACCCTGGAATGTCTTCAAAAAAGGAAAGGAAATGGAAATGGGCGCCAGAAATCAAAAGATTTCAAATAATAAGAGGAAATAAACTGCAAGTGACTAACGTTTAATTAGAAAATAATAAAAAAATCTTGAAGTGTCAGTAGTAAATTATCAGAATAATTAAAATGCAAATAATGTTATAACAAAATTGTGTACGTAAACTGAAGGTTGCGACACGCATAAAATCAAAAAACCCCTTTCGGGTTATTTAAATAACTTTAACAACAAATCATTCGTGGGATAATCTTATCACAGTCATTTAATAAAACCTCCTGTTTAGGCTATTGAAAATAAAAAAGCGTGACTGTACCTTTTACAGAGAGTCAATACACATCAAAATAGCAACTTTAAATACTGAGCATAATTAAATATAAGCACAAAAATTCAAATGTAAAAAGCAAGAGCATGTATGAAATTGAACATTACATGTTAATAATTGCGGAACGTATGTATTTAAATTTTAAATATTGACGGGTTTAAAATGTATAAATGTAAAATCCAGGCATTGAAGATAATTTGAGATTTAATCCCGGAGTAGCACTAACTAACCTCGAAACATAAGCTGGACGTGAACTCCGTGGATGCGCTGAAAATTGCTGCGGAAGCATCCTCAAAAAGGCAGCAAATACGTCGAACCCAGCAGGTGTCGAAAATGCGATAAGGCAAGCGCCTTGGCCTCCGAGATAAACTCGTGGTTGAAATTGGTAATTAAGAGCTAAGAAAAAATGTAATTACTATGCGAATAACAAAACAGAAAAGCGCCATCGTACCTGATCATAATCAGCCCTTAGGAAACACAATGCTCATAAAAATTGGTTGAGCGCACGTAATTTGACTTAATTAATATCAAGCCTTAGCCGCGCCGATGACGGCGGGCTTAGGTTAAGACAGCAAGTGCCTCGGACAAAAATTTCGTGCCCAAAAGAAGACTCGCACTCTGATAAGAGATACCGCGGGTCGAGAGGGCATCGCGCAAACGAAAGGAACTTGATGCAGGTACAAAATACGCTGCTTTGGAAAATTTACGAATTGGAAATGCAAAGGATTTATAATTCAACTAAAAATATACAGGTTAAGCCTGAAATAATTCGATAACTGGCGAAACAATTAAGCGAAGCCAAAAAATTGTTTCAACTTGTGGTACAAGGACTATACCTCCTTTGTCATTATTTCTGATGTAAAATTTTTGTTAATACATGAGGCTACCCGGTTTCTCTCTAATGTTGGACTGTTCTCATTATTTTGCAGAAATAGATTATTTATTTCTATAAACTGCTTAAACACCTTCCTTCATCTATCTTCTGCTCCAAATTCCCACTCTGGCTATTTGGAATTAAAATCATCGGCCACAATCACATTCCTGTGGGTATTGCGAAATAGTATATTACATACCGAGGTGGGAAGTGTTTCATTACTGTCGAGAGATTAGGTAGTTTACCGAGACGCGTAGCGTCGAGGTTAACTTTATCTCGAGACAGGGATGAAACTTTCCACCGTGGTATGTATACTATTTTATTTGCGATCATCTAATTGTAAAAATAACTACAATTGAATTCTGAATAATAGATATCTTGATGTAGCTAATATTTTTGTTACCATGAAAACAACCCACTCAATGTTTTGTTACCATGGAAACACCCCACTCTTCAGGTATGTGATATTTTTCGGGGTACTGTAATAATTTCCTGGCTAGTTTCAAGTAATCATCTAGTTCCCAACTGTTGTCATGTCATGAAATTGACACAGTACAATGTGATTGCGAATAAACTAGTTTACAGTTCGTCCAGAAACCCTTCATCATGGTGTAAAGACTGTCTTTACACCATGCCCCTAATATACTACCATTCCTACGTTTGGTAAAATACAACTGTATATTTCTCTTGGAACTCTTGCGTGTTGATTGGTTTTGTCCACAAGCATAATTCTTGTCTTGTCTCTGTTCATTTTTTAACCATACTTTTGGCTAACGTCTTTCCGTCTTTCAATTAAAATCATCAACTAGCCTTCACATTTTGCACTTAACGGAGTGCCATCTATGAAGGGAAGGTTAAAGATTACCATCTGTAGTTACTCCCCTTGCAAGTGATCTAGACTCTAGAACAGCTGTCATAACATATTTACTGTAGATGTTAAATAGAAGGGGGGGGGGGGGAGTAAATCCTTACCTCACGCCCTTATTTATGATGCACTTGGAAGATATAATGATTGTTGTTGTTATTAATTTTGGCAGACGAGGTTTCATATAGATCTTACAGAAGCGTGAAAATAGTAATCAACCACATTTTCCACTGTAGTTGAAAGTTGTTTCCATCTGACGTTTTCATATGCTGTGGAGTATTCTGCAGATATATGCAAGCACATAATATTTCCATGTTTTTTTCTATTATCTGACATAAGTTAGGTACTTGATTACGCGTGCCCTTATTGTTTACAAAGCTGGCTTGCACTGGGGAGATATAAGGTAAAAGGTTCCAAACGCAAATGTAGAATGTAGAGCATGCGTTTGCTCATGTGTGATCATAGCAAGTAGGCGGTAATTGGCTCAATTTGTCATTGCACCTTTATTTTACTTATGACGGGACGATGATGAACTTCGTCCTTTATTTATACAACTTTCCAGTCTTGCCGATTTGGGAACAGATCCATAATTTTCACACATCCCTTAGGAAATAATTTCAAAACTTCTCAGATAATCGTATCTAAGTATTTTATTATTTGCCAGTCCTCTCATGGCGTTTTTTACTTTATCTAAGAGAATGTCTTGTTCTTGTCTCAGCTCACCGTGCAGCGGGTACGATACATCATCAACCGAATATAAGCCCAGCTTTTAGATTTAAATATTCTGGTAGTACGTACATTTGATTTTCTTATAAACCACACAAGTATTTATGTGATCTGAGTGCTGCTGGATTCTTGTGCATACTTATTTCATTTTAGTGATGATATTTGTCACGACAGCAGTTAGTTGGATGTCTGTCGTTAGTTTATAATACTGTGATTTCATTCGTTGTATTTATCCCTTGAGAAACGAGATTCTTCTGATTGACAGTTATTTTGAGGGTGTCTTCAGTAACCAAAGGTTACGCGTTTCTCGTGTAGTTGGTTTTTGTGCTTATGTGATGGATTGAATTATTACGTCTTCTAAAGTAATCAATACTTTAAAATGTTAAAGTATTTTATTTGCCCTGTTGAGGGGGCTCTACAAAAAAAGAAAGAAGAAAAGTACTGATTAGCGACACCAGACTCTGCGAGGACAAAGTCCGCAGAAAAATACAAATGGGTCTAACAGCTGTGACTCAATTATCATGATTCAGAAATATGGCAGTCCCCCAAACACCATACGGAACACCAAGTTTAACTTGGTACACTCCGTAGTAGCTTTTAGATACTCTTCCGAAACTATACGTATACATCCGGCAGACTGATGGCGTATTGGCGGATTTGAGATGTCATGATGGAGAAGAATGTTGGGAGTTTTCTCAACAGGCCTTCGTACTAACTTCTCCATTTTTAAAGAGATTAAACTTAAACAACAACTGTCAATGATGGCTTTCGCCAGCATCTGGAAGTTTTTCGGTCACATTGCACGTCCTGAGAGAACGAAAAAATGCGTTGCCCAAGGAAAGATAGAGAAAGAACACTAAGATGGAGGCAGCTGTGAGACAGAGACCCAGTGAAACGGCGCGATAAGGTGAGGACTATTAGCCAACAATTAGTTAGCCAAACAGAATCACTTCTTGTCTGGAATGGAAGGATGTAAACAATTCGATACTGTTTGTTTTCATTGTTCAAGCTAGTTATTTATGTATCTAAATGCATAGATATCTGGAAGTGATAAAGTAAGACCAACCTAAAGAAAAAATACTTATTAGCACTATTTTTATTTTATATTAACTTCAAATAATAGAATGGTCTTTCCCTAAAAACTCATTTTTGAAATACCAATTCTAAAATATAAATGGACACCCAAGTACAATTTTCTAGTGGTAAAGAATATTTTCCAGGAATATCACTGCTTAGACACAATTTACAGCTTCAAATGGGTTGAATACATAAATTCTATTTTTAAGACGGCAAATTTCCTGCGCAAGTTGAAATAGAAGCTTAATTATTTATAATAGAAGAAACGGTAAAAGTTTAGCATACGGTCCGGTAAATTGCGCATGCGCAAAAATGTTGACTGCCTTTAAAAAATTCATCAAGGTCTAACAACTAACCTAAACCGCTAACCTGAACCGCCGAGAGCGCAACAACATTACTTTAAACATTACGAGACGATAGCGGTACCCACAACATTTTACGTACGCTGATCGAACTTTAAAACATCCACTCGCAGGGCATACGCAATACACCGGACCGTATACTAAACTTGACCCGAAAAAACTATGTAGAAATAAATTCGATAGTCTGTTCGTATCGTTGTAAAATGATACATTGGATTTAAACCACTAAAACTACTAAACTATTAAAAAATAATAAACGATTTTCTAAACAAATCAATGGGAAACAATTTTCCTGCATATTCGTAGTTTTACGTTATGGTAATCAAAAATTATATTTACTATGCCATCCGCGTTAATGTTGCAGACTCCTCATTATTTTTTAGAAGATATATATGATAGCGTGAAAACAATAATTAGAAGGGATCGGAACACAAATACGAGATGATATGTACTGATGCTTTTTTTTATTGTTTTCTAGGGCACATTCGTAGCTGGATTTGCGTCTAGCAACTTAGGTGACGTATCACCTAATATTAAAGGCGCACATTGCCTTAATTCCGGACTTTCTTGCCAGAATCTGATGAGTACTTGCGGCGGAGAGGCCAAGTATTGTGTATCGTCAGGGCCTGGAAAGGACATGTTTGACAGCACTCGCATAATTGCTGAACGATTGTACAACAAAGCAGTGGTTAGTAACGCAAAAGTATGTTTTTGAAGTACTGCTCATTTTGTTGTCCTTGCTTTAGGAACTTTTAGAAGGTCCGACAACACGGGAAGTAAAAGGACAATTAAGGATTGGACATCGTTATGTGGATATGCCAACCCAAGTCATCGACTACACAATGCCTAATGGGACTACAGCAAAGGTGAGCACTTAATATTCGTTTTTGTTCTTTCTGTGATTAACTCTTTTCAAATCTTTTAAATTTTTTCAAAGATAAATTTATCATTCAAAATACTTGTATTATGGTAACAAACTAATTATGGTAGCGGTATATTTATATAGACCAGATACTTTTCAATTCCACTAGGAAAATACAGCTAAGTACTTATAGCCGATATATACAATCATCAGTATCTACAGCAGACTTCAAAAAAGATATTGCTTTGAAATCTGCTTGAATGAATGTATCCGAAACAGAAAAAAAATTCGAACCTCATTTTTTTGAGATTTATTGTTATGTCCTGTGGGCAGCCTTACCCAGTTTTTGTCTAATTCTTGGTACGTATTTGTAAAGTAAATTCAACCGGTTTCATTGGCTTACAGGGAACTTACTAGAAGTCGAAAGTAGCACTAAATTGCAGACGCGTAATAAGTAATAAGACCGCCTATCACTGGTTCGTATTCCGTTCCGTCAATAATCCACTGAACTGCATTTGATGCATTGCAGAATCGAAAACAATTGCAATTTATGGAGTAATCTCCTATCAGAATTGTTGTTCAGCATTTTTGGCTAATTTCAGTTTAATGAGGTAGTCAATATGCGTCACTTAGCTGTTTATTTAATTACTTTTAAAGATGTACATTAGCAATAAAGAATTTCGTTTTAACGAGATGTCCATTAGTCTGTTTGCCAGTTGCTCATTTATTATTAAATTTTATCAGTTTGTAATTGAATTTCCCTCGCTATGCGTCACTTTTGGTAGATTTTAAATTTAATTAAACCAGGAACACATGCTAAAATAACCACTATTTACTGAATGAATGCATTGAATTCAAAATCAAGTACAGTGCAGTGTAAAGGTATAAGTTGCGCTCTTAGAGTTTTCAAGGAGTACTAATTTGGAGTTTACTGTAAAAATTTTGTATTATTAACATGCCAATGCCAAAGTTCCTAAAATATAATAGAAAGGATAAGGAAGTGATATGCCATAGTTGTAAGCAAACAATTCATTTACCGTGCTCAGGAATGTAAAGTACGTTTTTTTCCTATAAAAATTTTGAAGGTCAAAGAATTTAGGGTTTATGTTGACATTACTTGGATTCCTTAAAAAAATATGTTGGTAGAATTTGTTTTAGTAACTTTTTAGAACTAAAAATTGGTGGGAAATTTAAAATCTGGCATTAAAGGAGTTTTGTTTTTTAGCTAATCTTTCGTAAACTTCTTCTGGCATGTTAGGCTGCAGATCTAACAGTTCCTCTCCAGTCTACACGCTTCAGAATTGCTTTTTACAATTTAATTTTAAAAGATTCCGTTATTTACGCGTATTCATTTTCAAAAAAGAAAAGCTGACAATTTAATTTTAAATGTCAAAATGACACAAGTCGTTTACAGAAAAACCTGACGAAAATAAATTTTCTAGTTATTTAAAAAAAGCAGTTTTGCCAATTTTACCTTTACCTTGAAAATGTTTATAGGAAAAAAACATACTTTAGAAGTCCAATGCATTTTGGCAAGGGATCAACGGGGTCAGGTATATATGCAGGACAAGGCCAGTCACCAGCAGTGAATCTATCGAAGATCTAAAATACCTGATTCAGGATTTAACAACAAAAATCAATAATTTAAAGGAAATTTCCAAATCCGCGCGTAATATCGAAGACGCTGAATTAACTGAATCCATCATAATAGGAATTCAAGAGCGCAGAAAATGCGCCTCTAATATTGTACTGTTCAGTGTCGAGACCGACTCCAATGACTTGGATAAGGAACAAGCTTTATCGATTCTTACGAACGTTGGTGATATGGTGTATCAGTATTTCGTTTAGGTTTACCTAGTACTGGTAAATCCCGTCCAATCAAGGTTGTGCTACGTAGCGAAAGTGATGCGCTTTTCATTTAAAGAAAAATTAGTTAGCTGTAGACATCAAAATTCGACAAGATGAGACTTCGATGCAAAGAGGTACCTTACATAATCTACAGAATCAGCTTAAGAAACGGATTGAGGAAGACATGTATGAAATCACTGTAAAATACGTTAGAGGTGTAGCAAAAATTATAAACAACCCAGAAACCACAATTAACTTTGCTAAAGCCTACTGTTCTCTACAATTACAAACGCGCCTGGTACAGAGGGCTATAAATAGCTCCAAACGACCTTCAGTTCTTAGTGCGACTTTCACTCTGATTATGCAAGCTGCACAGTCTTGCGAAACGTTAGTGAATATGGATGCACAAACAGCAGAAAGACCAAATCTGCCTAAGTATCCTCGTTCTCAAGATACTCAAACAACGCAAGTCACCAAAGCGCATGGCCATCATACGGGTTTTTCATCGAGTTCACAAGGTGCAAGGCACATTAAGCCAGCGAATTCTGGGTGTTGATCTACAAATACTACGCGATCTAAGCCGGAATTCTATGTTAAGAAGAATAATTCGAGTAACAGAAAAGCCTCAAACAGTATAACCTCAAGAGAGTCAAACCTTCAAGGCTGTTTTGTGCCTGGAAGGTTAACCATTGCACGACTAGTACAGTAATATTTTTACCTGACTGTTATTACTATACAAGTCGTGTAATGGTTAACTTTCTAGAAACTTAATATTCTGTAACAGATCTGATCACTAGTTTCGTAAACGATTGTCAAAATTAAGTTTTCAAGATCACGTTTTCAAAATCTCAACGACATGAATCGGTTTTATGCTTTAGTTTGGCTTTATTGGCGATTTTAGCTAAAATTCTATACATATTATGTCATGAAACTTATTCTACTGGACTCAGGAGCTTAAAAGTACTTGGCCTTACAGTCTCGTACGATATGCTCCTTCGTCCAGTCAAAAGTAACCGTCATGAATTGATATCTAAATAACTATTATCTACGACTACTTGATTTAAAGGCTTTTATATATTTATTATTTAATGAAACTTATTACGCAACTCAAATTTAATAACAAATGAAATTTCATTACGCAACGCATTTTTCTCGAAGATATATTCAGACACAAAAAGAAGTTATAAACGTTTACTTAAACAAAAAACTTACAAAGAGAACAAGAACCATTACAAACAATATTTCTTATAAATAATGATTACACATTCCTTAAACTTCGATGAATTTATTCCTGAGGAGGTTACTTCTGCTGATGTTTTTGTAGTTACTTCTAAATTTCGATTATTATAATTTATACTTATTGAAAAGCAACTTTCTTTTTATTTTCAATGGCAGAATCGATATGTCTTCAGCAACCGTGTTTCTCTTCCAGCCACCATGACGCTTTATAATCATAATGTCTGCTCCTGAATCTGCAAGCTATGAAGCCGATGATCTTCGGAAGCAGTGAACTGTATATTGTGCAGGATCAGATAATTTTAAAAACAAAGCGACGGTCTTGGCATAGCACGGAAGGTATTTATGACAACAGGTTGTTTTATGCATGTACCGTATCAGAATCCAGCAAAAAATTGTCCATGGTTGGTATGATCAGGACGTAGGTGCAGACATTTTCGAACTATTTCGACCATATTGAGTCCCTGGATGCCTCCAGAAGTTACGAAAAATTCCTATGATATTCTGGTTTTTGAGTCAGGAGTCTGTATATGGAAAACTCGCTCTTTATTCATAACAATTTTTAAAAGCAAATGGCAACGCTCGGCTTCTATACATGATTCAGCTAGCCCAATAATTAGTGCAACCAAAAAAATAATATTAGAAGTACCTATGGAAGGTAATGAGTAATACCTTACTTTGTTCGACAATTTTTTTTTATTATCACCTTCCTTTAGGAATGTTTGATTTCATTCTTGGACAGTACTTTAACTTTCTTTAGTTTATATACTATACCGACTACCTTTTTACTTCCCTCGTCCGAAAGACCAAAAAAGTATTGTAATCGCGAAAAAATCACTTTTCGAGATTTCTCCAGATCTTCACATTTCAGGGACCCTGGATGACGAAAAATAGCTTGTCTCAATTCCGCCTGTCTGTCTGCCTGTTGGCGGTATGACTCAAAAACTGTTTGTCGGAGGAAGACAATATTTTGCGTACAAATTATATATCTACCTGGCATGAAACCGTAACAATTTCAGACAAATATATAAAGGGTGAATACATTAAAAAAATAAAATTTTGTTTATTTTTATTTAATTTAGCAATAAATACAAGTAATAATGTGTACACAGCGCAGGCTTTATTCTTACCAAAAATGGGCCCCAATAGATACAGAATAAATGTTGTACGATACAAAAAGGAGCAACAAATTAGTGCGTTAGTTAATACAACTACAATGTAAGAATTCAAAGGGTCCGTACTCCGTAGCTCAGGTAGAAATATCCCGTTCCTTTGCAATATCCAACAAAACGTTGGGACTGCCCTTCAAATTCGGCCACCGGGAACGTTCTTTTTTGTTTGAAAATTTATTTAATTTATTAGAAACTTGAAGATATTTTTACTCCTAACTTAATTTGATTTTTAAAACTATTTAGTGTAACAGTGTCGATGAGGGAACTTCTGGGTAAATCATTTTAGAGATTTTTACATATGCAATTAATTGTATATATTTACTGATGTCCAAAATTTTTATTTAGATCTATCACTGGCTTAAACTGAATAGTAAGCCCAAAGACTAAACGATCTGCAGTTTCTAGATAATTGCTGGAAGTAAGTCAATAAATTCTCATTCGTGAAATTTTTCTCTCATTTTAATATACACTATTTAGCAAAACAGTCTTGTAAGTTTGGTCGTATTTACCTTGCGATTGTTCAGGCAATGTTGAATAAACGAAGCTTCTTCAGTATCAGACGGCAGGCCTTCTGTGTCACTTATTTTGTTCTAATACAAGTAAAAAAATCTGCTTAAAAGCGTTGTTTACAAACAAATTGGCCAATCGTAAAGTGATTGTCAAGGTATTAAAACATATTTCATTTATCTCAGAGCTATTGATTAACTGACTTAACAATTTCACAAGTG
This sequence comes from Agriotes lineatus, assembly GCA_940337035.1. Classification (NCBI taxonomy): domain Eukaryota; kingdom Metazoa; phylum Arthropoda; class Insecta; order Coleoptera; family Elateridae; genus Agriotes; species Agriotes lineatus. Next base: position 124,757,219 of record OW679194.1, read on the forward strand.
TCAAACTGACTTTTAACAATTTCATAAGTGTCAAACTCTGACTGTAATTAAAATATTGCATTTGCAAAAATTCCTTCCCTATTTTGAGGCAGTCCAGATCAAATGCTGTACAATACATGTGTGATAATGTATCATTAATGTACTTGTGTGATTACATAACTCGTGCTACGCACTCGTTTGTAACTTACACATGCGTTTATTAATGATGCACTTTGTAAGTAAATAACTCTTTCCACATGTTATGTTGATTTCTAAATTAAACAAATTGTCATCACAGAAAAATAGTGTCACTATAATTCTTAAAGAAAACTCTTAGAAACTTTGCATTAAAGAACATGTGTTTGAGAAAAAGTCGTATATATTGCTATGATCACATTTTAAGCCTTTATGATTATAATTATAGCAATTAATAATATTTTAAGCCTATCAAATATTATATTATAATATGTTCCAGAAATGTGCTAGATTCATTTTTGTAAATAGTATAAATTAGCATTGGTTGTGATAGTAATTTGTAAAACAATATTAAAAATTGTGTTAGCTTTGATTTGAACAAAATGTAATCAGAGCAGGTTTGGAAATAAGAATATAAGATCGAAGACAAACAATTGGGGAGAGGAAGCCAAACTGTGAGGTGGTGTTAATTTGGCTTCCCCAATAAATAATTGTTAATTTTTGGATAAATACCCTTTTTCCACTTCACGGAGTTTGAAAATTAATCCTAGATCCTTCGGGTGTACTGCAGTAGAGTGCATTGTTTCGTAGCACCTGTGCAGACGTTTTAAAAAGTGTTTATTTTGTGCATGGAGTGTTGGCTAGTTTCGGGAAGAGTAATTGAAGCCATGTGAGCTAGAGGTAGTCAGCGACCTTCGTGGCATGGCAACGGCTGAATTGAAGGTGCTGTCGCAGCGGTCGAGCTACAGGAGTCGTTCAAAATCAACAGAAAGGTCAGAAAACGTCACCCTAAAAGATTTAATTTACTGAATTTCTTGGTGGTGTCGGTTTTTTGTGCACTTCCGGCAGAAGCATCCTCAGAGTGGTTTTTGTTTCTAACGTTTAGTAACTTACGGCAGTTTTTATCACCTAGGCAACGCTTCAATTACGTAATCACAGATAATTGACGTTTAATAGCGAACTTGTTTTGCCGCTTGTGAGGTTGGATCGTATATTTGAATTAATTTCCCATTAGTTAAATAAAATTTACAGAAGTTGCAATTTACCAACCTTCTTTAATGCATTAAAAATGAATTTTGTTAATTTTCAAGTCTGGCAAAAATTTGCAAAATCTGAAAAATTTACAAGGGATAGAAATAGAAAAGTTTTAAAAATGCTCATATCTGTATTATTATTCTTTATTATACGCCACGCGCAGCGTTACTGCGAAGTTCTACTGCATAGCAGATCATTAATAAATAGTACGCACTAGTACGCAGAGTTTTGAACCTTTTCAGCATCTTTTACACTTTAATGTAAATTTGCAATTAGATAAAGGTGTTGAATTCGATATTACATTCAAAGTTTTTTATATAACTGTATGTATTGCTTATATGAGTCATTCTTATTATTACATTTATTAGCTGTTTTAAAGGAGTTCTGAGAATTTCAGGCCATCCGATCGGCGGTTTCACATTATTGTTCATAGTTTATTTTATTTTTTGCTTAATAGCAAATATAAGAACTGGAGCGAAGATGATTTTATTAGGAGGAACGGAGCAATGTGAAAAAAGATTAGATGTGAATACCCTTTGCGTTGTTTAGTCAATATGTATCTTTAGTTTTGTGTTAATTGTTCAATAAATATATTTTAAAAAAAGTTGTTATTTATCTAGCTTTTACATTGTCTAAACAAGGTAACTTTGCATTTTGCGTACATATACATAAGTATATTGTTATAATATTTAAGAGCATTTAGTAGATAATTTGTTTATAATGGCAGTTTTGTACGCACAGTAGTAAAGGCTCATAAATAACTCAACCGTTAGCCTTAAGTGCCGTTGGGTTGGGTGTCTTTTGTTGTCGGACAAGTCTTTGTTAGATTTAGCCCAGATGAGCTAAATAGTTTCCTGTTAAGTAATACTTATATAATGTTCAGATTTTAAGAAGCAGTAAACCGAGGTGGTGGGCTTTGGGAGCGATTGAAATAATAAATGTTTTTATTAAGTCTTCGCTGTTATTAATTTTCTCACAATATGTATTTATATTTTTAAAGACCCCATCAATTTTTTCTATTATAATCCCGCATTACAATGCCGCGTGGCGCAGTTGGGTAAGCACCAGGCTTGCATTAAGCAAATCCTCGGTTCGAATTCTGCGGATGTCAGAATTTTTCAGTAGGCTTGGCGATTGGAATCGGGCTCGGTGGGACCGTTCACAGTTGGGCACCAAATTAACTGTGCTTTGCTCAGAACCACAGACCTAAGAGATAGACTAACAAGGTCAACACATCACCAAGACACACACCTTACACAATGGTTGTTGCGCAGGCACCAAAGGCGCGCTCCAACTGCGTATCCCCAATACGGGGCAAGTTGAACATTGTACCGCCAGATGCCAGCGCATAAAGCGCCAGGTTCTACACGGTAAGCTAAATGAGGTTACAGATAATACATACAATCCCGCATTAAGTATTAGTACAAACAGCTGACGCTAAAATCCCAACCCTGCTAGTGGCCACTACCATTCTGCGAACAAGTGCAGCGCGGCAACGACCTTAACCGACGTAATATTATTCATGTTAGAGAAAAATACAATCCGGTACGCTATTTACTATTTACTTGCAAATTTACAATTTCACAAAGGGCCAGAATAAAAAAAATTGCTCATTTTCATCATTTAAAAATTGACAAAATAAGGCAATCTGATCCCCCTCTACCGCATCCCAAACTCTCTTAAAAAATATAATCGACCAGTAGAAATTCTCCATACGGTTTTTGCTATAATTTATAACGTTTTCCCCATTTTGCATCCCCAAATCCACCTGGGCCGCAAAATTGCCACATGCAGAATTTCCTTAAAAAATACAATCGACCCGTATAAAGTCTCCAAACAGTGAACTTCACACAAATATTGATTTTAAGGTTTTTCTGATTATTATAACGTATTTCCCATTTAGCAACCCCCAAATCCATCTGGGCCGCAAAATTCCCACATCTTTAATTTTTTTAAAAATACAATCGACCCGTATAAAGTCTCCAAACACCGAAGTTCACACAAATATTGATATTAAGGTTTTTCTGATAATTATAACGTTTTTAACGTCTTAAATATATAATCGACCAGTAGAAGGTCTCCAAACAGCGAATTTCAGACAAATATTGATTTTAACGGTTTTCTGATAATTGTAACGTTTTTACCATTTTCCAATCCCTAAATCCACATGGGATGCAAAATTCCACAGCCCGAATTCTCTTAAATAATACAATTGACCAGTAGAATGTCTCCAAACAGCTAATTTCACACAAATATTGATTTTAAGGTCTTTCTAATAATTATAACATTTTTCCCATTTTTTAACCCCCAAATCCACCTGGGCCGCAAAATTCCCACATCCCGAATTTTCTTAAAAAATACAATCCGCCCGTATAAAGTCTCCAAACAGTGAATTTCACACAAATATTGATTCTAAGGTTTTTTCTGATAATTATAACGGTTTCCTCATTTTGCAACCCCTAAATCCACCTGAGCCGCAAAATTCTTAAAAACCCACAGATTCATCCACATACTGCTTAAAACAAAATTCGATATTTTTTTCTTTCTCCCTGTTTATGAGAACGTTTAATTTGCTACAAATGCACCTCAGCTTTCTACCCCTGTAACTTCGCCCCTGGGCATCGCAGACCCCAAAAACCAGCCAGTACGATGAGCGTTGGTTCATCCTCTTTCCAACTAGCCCCAAATCACATTTGGATCTTTCAAAAAGTATGCGATGTAACAGCACCGAATGCTGTCGTGTCCAAAAAATCATTATAACCCCCGTATTTTCGCCCCATCGAATCTTACATTTTTACAATCTCTCCAGAAAGGTTGCCCTTGACGAGGTTTTCAAAGTGACACCAACAACATTTACCTGCTATACGTACAACTTACAAAAATTAGCAAAAACTGTGTATTTTCCAAGCGTCACACAAATCGCTAAAAGAGCACCGTGCTAGCGTCACATCTCCAATTCGTTAACATTTTCAATGTTAATATTCCGTATTGTAGTGATCCCAGTAGTTAAATCAGTAATATATAAAGTGTTTACTTTTAAATATTTAAAAATACTACCACTATAAGCAAGTTAATAGCAAATGTATTTCTTATAATTTATACAAGTCAAAATAATATTTGCTAGGATGTAAAACCCCGACCCATATGAAGTGATTTATTTTAAGTTGTTACGACCAATCAGTCAAATAAAACAACGATATATGCAGACTGGAGCACTGGTTATTTTTTTCTATTATGTGTTTAAACTTTATAAGCTGAAGGGAATGAATAGATTTGCTCCCTAAATATATAAATTACTATTATATTAAACACATCTAATCATATCTAATCATAGTTTTTATTTACAGGTTCACGGCTGTTTACCAGCTATGGGCTATAGCTTTGCAGCGGGCACAACTGATGGCCCTGGAGAGTTTGACTTTAAGCAAGGCACTGTAACTGATAACATGCTATGGAATACCATTAGAAATTTTATAGCGACACCTAGGAAAGAAGATATTGCTTGCCATAGCCCAAAGCCGATTCTGCTTGCCACCGGCCTTGTAAGTTACAAGTCAGTTAAATGTGCATATTATTCATTATATTGACAACTGTCTATTTAAAACACCAACCGATTTCTCCTTGTTCGTTTGCGAATTCTACTGCTCGAATATTTATAAGTTTAAAAAAATCAAAGACGTTATTCGTGCGTTTGTTATGACCCGTCCTCCCATTCATTGTTTGAACCAACTTGTGTTAATGGAAAGTTATTTATTACGATTTCGTAATACGCTTGACAATTGCCACGCCTCCTCATTTACTGCGGTGACTTTGGAGCTAATTTTAATATGAATTTACCGAAGCTTGGAATATCCCATACACAAAATACATACCAAACAGATTTGCTAAAATTGCCTATTATTGTACTGAAATTAATTCAGAAATAATCTCAAATCTGGAATAAAAAAAAAAAAAAACTTTAAATTAAAAGCCGACCGACATATAGATATTACTGATACATATTTTCATTATCACAAATTCTAATTGTACGTAGTGTAATTTGTATTTATTCAGTATTCTTATATTATTTCCCTAACTGTGGGGGGAAAAATAATAAAAACAGACGGAAGATATACATTCCTAGTTTTATTCTACCTATTAAAAGAACCGTGGTACCACTGACGGGTCATTAAATCTACCTTGTACTGGTGCGATATTGCTAAAGAAGGAAATTTATGAAGGGATGAAGGATTTGTGTACGGTATCCTATAGTGCTCAATATATAGGATCGTAAACGCATACAAACTATTTTCTTTTCTACCAGTTAGTTAAGCATCCGCTACAGGCTTGCTTGTATGTCGTGTAAGATTCAGTTACAGGCCTTGGGCAAAAAAGTTCCTTTCTCTCCCATTGAACGAAAAATTGCACATTTCCGACGTGTTCTCGGACCGCAAAACTCGAGAATTTGGTATGATACGCCGTTGCTAACTAACAAACAGTACACAAATTCGCGCTTAACAGAATTTATCGAGACGTTAATGTCATTCTGAATAGCTATTTTCGCGTCTTAGCTGAGCCGGAAATTAGGAAATAAATAAATCGGTGTTTCAATTTCACATAGTCACATCTGCGATAGCAAACCTCCCTGAATGCAGCTTTGAATGTACTTGTACACACGCCATTTGATATTTGATTCTTTGGGGAACGGAATGTTTAATGAGTAGCCCCAGCTACTTGTCACCTGCTAAATTAAGATATTGACTTGACTTTGACTTATTTCCTGTTATTCCGCTTCGGAACATAGGGCTTCTATGAAGCAGCGCCACCTGACTGTTTTGGCCATTTCTTTAATTTCTCTCCATGTTTTATCTGTGGTTCTGATTTCTTCATCTATTGTTCTTCTCCAGCTCGTTTTAGGTCTTCCCCTTTTGCGTTTGCCCTGTGGCTTCCAATTTAGTGCTTGTTTTTCTATTGCTGTTGGGTTTTTTCGTAGAGTATGCCCAATCCAATTCCATTTTCGTTTCTTTATTTGAGCATTTATAGATGTTTCTTGTGCTCTTTCTCATAGGTTGTTGTTTGAGATGGTGTTTGGCCAGTAAATTTTATATATTTTTCTAAGGCATCTATTTATGAATACCTGGAGGCTTGCTGTGATATTCTTTGTGGTTTTCCATGTTTCGCTGCCATACAAGAGAACATATTTTACGTTGCTTTTGAAAATTTTAAGATTAGTCTTTATTGATATTTCTGTTGCCTTCCATACCGGATATATTTGTATGGATGTTGTGTTCGCTGTTTGTATTCGTGCTTTTACATAATCTTCTGTTCCTCCGGTGCCCATCGCTACACTGCCCAAATATGTAAATTTGTTAACCTCTTCTATTTCATTATTATTTAGATAGTAGCTTCGGTTGTTAGTAGTGTTTGTTCTGAGTGATTTGGTTTTGGTACTGTTGATCTTTAAACCAACGGTTTTCCCTTTTCAACTATTTTGTTTAGTTTTTGTTGCATGTGGTTGTGGGTGTGGGATAGTAGACAGATATCGTCGGCAAAGTCTAAATCTTCGAGTTGTTCTGTGGGGTTCCAGGTTATTCCGCTTCTCTCTGTCTTTGTTGCTTTGGTCAGTACTTCGTCTATGACCATTAGCAACATTATTGGAGATAGTATGCAGCCTTGTTTAACTCCTGTCTGTACTTGTATGGGTTCTGATAGCTTGCCTTCATGAATTACTTGGCACGTGCCTCCTTCATATGTTTGTTTTATTAAGTTTAATATATTTGTAGGTATTCCATACTTTGCATTACTTGCATTGTATCTTGCATTTTATCTCTGTTCACTAGGTCGAACGCCTTTTCGAAATCCACGAATAGTAGATGCAGGTTGACTACTAATTCTGTACATTGCTCTATTATGATGCGCAGTGTGTTTATTTGGTATATGCAAGATCTACGGCTTCGGAAACTTGCTTGTAATTGTTTTTCTATTCTTGTTCTTATTCTGTTTAGCAGGATCCTGGAGAATATTTTACTTGGAATCTAAAGCAGGGTGATCCCTCTCTAGTTTTTGCAATTTGTAATGTCTCCTTTCTTTGGGATCTTTATTAGAAGTCCTTTATCCATTCTTTAGGTATCGTGTTGCTTCGCCATATTTTGACAAACAGTGGGTGTAATGCGTCCACCGTTATTTCTGTTTCTTGTTTCAGGATTTCTGGTGGGATCTTGTCGATACCTGCCGCTTTGCTGTTATTTGGTTTTGGATTGCTTGTCTAACTTCTAGTCTTGAGGGTGCTTCTGTTCTTATTTTTTCTTGTGGTGTTTCTTCAGGATTTTCTCCGGGTTCCTGTTCTTGTTCTTCCTCAGCTGTCTCTTCTATTTGACTTAAGATTTCTACAAAATATTCTCTCCATCGTTTGATTTGTTCATCTTTATTGGTTAGGAGCTGTCCTTTCTTGTTTTTTATCGGTCTTTTCCTTGGATGTTTCCTTTTTGATAGAATTCTAGTTATATTGTATACTTCCTTTATATTGCCTTCTTTTGATGCCTTCTCAGCTCTCTCAGCTAGTTCCCCTGTTCATCGCTTTCGATCTGCTCTTGCGCTCCGTTTGACTTCTTTCTCTTTGAGTTTGTATTGTGTCTGGTATTCTGATTTTGTCTCGATATTTGTGGAGGCTACCATTTTTATTTTGATATTTATCATTTCTTCTATTTTCTTCCAGGTTGGTTCTGTTATCCAGTCTTTCTTTTGTGTACTTCTGAATCCAATACCCTTTCTGCTACGCTGTTATATGTATATTTTATTTTCGTCCAGTGGTCCTCTACACTTGCTTCTTCGAGATCTTCTAATTCTTGGAATCTGTTTCTTAGGTGTATTTTGAACTCCGTCTCCTTTTCATTATCCTTTAATTTGTTTAAGTTTTTTTTGCTTTGTTGTGTAAATTTCTGTTTCGCTGCTTTTATTTTAATTCTTAGGCTGGCTGTCATCAGACGGTGGTCGCTGTTTATATCTGCGCCTCTCTTGTTTCTTACATCGAGCAGTGAGCTTCTCCATCTTTTTTGTATGGCAAAATGATCAACCGGGTTCTGTGTTTTTGATCTGGGGAGATCCATGACACTTTGTATATTTCTTTATGAGGAAATAGTGTTCCCCCTATTACCATTTCATTTTCGGCATTAAGATATCAGTCAAAGTCAATTTGCTATTGTAACACCATGGAAATTCTTAATAGGGTCCAGGGCCGTCTGTACTGCATTTCTCCCAGCTATGACAGGAACTCCCGCCTAATTACATTGGTGTAATAAATTTATCTAACAACGTGAGCCGAACAATACTGGGCTACTGATTTTTTTTATGAAAGAGCTTCCTGAAGTTAGAGCTATCCATAAATTTCAAAACACTACATTTTATAAAAATTCGTAACCTTGCAGAGTATCCAGGAAATTTAAAATGACAATTTATCTCTTTACAATTTCAGTTGTAATCAGTTTTTTAGTGAATGGCCCTATAGTTCAAGTCAAGCTTCCATTTTAGCCAGGCGACTATATTTTAATAAAGGTAGAACTGGTACGTGTCATAATTGTATAATTTGAGACGCGACCTTTACAGAATCTTTGCAGCGTCAGCAAACTGAGAGTGGAATTCCATGAGATGTAAATATGGAGGTAATCTTTCTATTGGATAAAATTGGTAATTTTAAGGCAGCGGTTCTAAATATTTAGAAGCAAAGAAACATTGAAATCGCTGCAACAGAATAGGAAATATTTATATTACAGGAAACGATTTGTTAATGACGATACTACCATTTATAAGGGTGTTTCCTGAAGTAACCGACAAACTTACATCATGAGTTCTAGAGCTGATTCTGAACACAAAAATTCATATACACTTTCGGTCAATTCCTTTCCGTTCTTGAAATATTGACAAAGGAAAAAATTTACGTATTTAATTAAGAAATAACATAACAAAATAAAAAACTAACTACAATAAATGCTCGAATTATTCGCCTCTACTTTCTAAACTTTTTAAACATGCTGCTAGTCTTTGAGCTATGCGTGGTTCCAAGTTGATATCTGCAAGCAAATCTTCTCGCGTGTCTGGCTTACCGTTACAGTAAACACACGATTTAAGGCAACCCCAAAATAAAAAGTGTAATGGCGCAAGATTAGGAGAACGTACTGGGCCTCCACTTTCTATCCACTGGCCAGAATGGCTTTAGACATGGTTGTTAAGTAGTGATTACTTTCACAGTTCTTACTTATCAACAAATGTTATTTTATCTATCTTACTTATCTACATCCGTAAATTTACATTAATTGATCCACATGTTTTCTTTTGTCAATATAAGTAATATAATAATTGCTCGAATTGTTCGCCTCCACTTTCTAAACATGCTGCTAGTCTTTGAGCCATACTTTGTTGCCGGTGAATATCTGCAAGTTCATATCTTAGAGAATCTTCTGCCTCTACTATTCTTGCAATCAAATTTTCTCGCGTGTCTGGCTTACCGTTATTGTAAACACAAGATTTAAAGCAACCCCAAGAGAAACAGTCTAATGGCGCAAGGCCAAGAGAACGTGCAGTGCCCCTCTTCCTCTTCACCGTCCAGGATGGCTCTAGGCATAGTTGTTAATTAATTATTACTTTGACAGTTCTTACTTATCAACAAATGTTATTTTATCTATCTTACTTATCTACATCCGTAAATTTACATTAATTGATCCACATTTTTTCTTTAGTCGATATCTCAAGAACGGAAAGGAATTGATCTAAAGTGTATTTGATTTTCTTTGTTCGAAATCACCTCTAGAACACATGCTGTAAGTTTATCGGAACACCCTGTACAACTGGTACATTTTCTAACACAGAGATATATCCAGATCAATATCGAGATAGGATACGTCACATGCAGATAAAATATTTAAAAGTTGCCCTCGTTTCATACTCGGGTAAGTAGTTATGGTTTCAAATTGCGATTATAATAGACGCTGCAAGTGGATTGCGTTCCCGAATCGATACTAACTCTATTTAAGAGTATTTTATGTAATGTGACCCATTTAATTTGAGAGTAATATAAAATGCACAGCGGCTTATGCAACGATTATAATTTCACTTTACTAATCTCTGCATCCGTTCAGTTCAAAAGTTCACATATATTATTTACGATCTCGATCGCGTTTGGTGCCATCGTCACTTATAATTTTATAAAGGGATACTAGTTAATAAATGTTATTAGTTACAGTTTACTTTTTAGCGTATTTTCTGTAGAACGGATTGCTGAAATATTTGTATACACAATACATGATTATCTGAAAGGTATGTCAAAAACTGTATTTTCTCTCTTTAAATTACCATAATTTGCATATGTTAACGTAACAAAACTTTTTAGAAAATCGCAGGAAATATTTTAATAATATCCTAGTCAGTATTATAATATAATATACAGAGTGTCCCAAAAAGAGCGGTACACCTATTAGTTAAAGATTCCTTACGATATAATAAATAGATTAAACCTAATATACCTTAGTACAAAGTCCCTTCAGTAAGAAGTTATAAGGCCTTGAAGTTAAATCTTTTATTTCTTATTTTTTTGTTAATGTCGACAAATGTAGAGATATCGATTTGAAATTCGGTATACATGCTTACTATTATGTACTGCACTAAAAAAATTCATAAATTAGACTTGACTGTAAGAGGCACTTTACTTATCTTGGAAAACTTTTTTGAACTCTAACTTCGTTATCTGTAACATTTTTGGAAATTTTAGGTTACTATCTGAAAAAAAATTAAAAAGAAAAAAATTATGTACTCTTGCTTCTTAAGCCAAAAGCAACCGTTTATCTTAAAATGCACATGAAGGGCTTTTGGTTGTCATTAAGACGTGCATTTATCAAGCAGCCATGATCACAAAAGCAATGGCCCTCTAGTAAAAAATAATGATAAATCAATAATGACTTTAGTGACATAAGAATTTGTTCTTTTATGTTTAAGAAAATGCCGCTACATAACGAATTCTCCAATGCTGAAAAGCTCGTTATGTCGCAGCATTTGCGTAAGGTCAAAAGACAAAAAACTGATAGTCACCAACGTTATTAATTGACTTCTTATTGTTGTTTACTAGACTACAATCATTACCCATTGGTTTTGTGACCATGGCTACTTATAATTGCAAGTCTTAATGACAACCAAAAGCCTTTGATAAGCATTATAAGGTAAACGGTTGCTGTTACGCTTATAAACTAAGAGTACATTCTGTTTGTGCATTCTAATTATCTTTCGGATAATAACTTAAAATTTAAAAAAAATATTACAGATAACAAAGTTAGAGCAAAAAGAAGTTTTGAAATATAGATAAAGTGCCTCTTACAGTTAACTCTATTTTATGAAATTATTCCTATTAATGTAGTACATAATAGTAAGTACTTATACCGAAATTGAAATCGATGTATCTACATTTGTAGAACTTAACAAAAAAATAAAAATTTTTACTTCAAGGCCTTATAGTTTCTTACTGAAGGGACTTTGTACTAAGGTATATTAGGTTTACTCGACTAATTATGACGTAAGCAATCTATGACTAATCGGTGTCCCATTCTTTTTGGGACACCATGTATAATTTGGAAGATACTTCACTTTCTGCGCTGACTCAAATGTGGTGGCCATCAATGTAATCGCAAAAAAAATCACCTTTCAGAGTCTCTAGATGACGAAAAGTAGGTTTTCTGGATTCCGTCTGTGTGTTCGCCTGTCTGTCTGTCTGTCTGTCTGTCTGTTGACGTTGGCGGTATATCTCAAAAACTAATTGTTGGAGGAAGACTATAATTTGCATGCAGATGATATGTCTACCTGGCATGAAACCAAGAAAAATTCCGATAAACATATACAGTGTATACATGTACATATACAAATAAAGTGTTGTCTATTTTTGCGTTAACTGAGAAATAGATAAACGTAATCAGTTGCACATAGGTCAGGCTTTACATTTCACGAAAATGGGACGCAGGATGCACAGAGTACTGTTGTAAAAGAATCAAAAATTTCAACAAGTCTGTTCTGTTAAATACGTCTCGTATCGTAAAGCCGGGAGAGGTCCTCGTTGGGTCCGTGGATGAGAAGCCGGATTTAAACTCGCGTTCGTAGACGCTGTATTTGGAATACCATCGATATTAATGTTTTTTTTAAATTTGAAATTGATTATATCGCGTTACCAAGTATTTTCTTTTATTGTTTAAGTATTATTACGAACGTGAAGACATTTTACCCCCAATTTCCTTTGATTTTTAAAATGTTTAATGGCACAACGACCACTTGCGAGGGAAGTTCTGAGTAAAGCCCTTTATACATTTTTTAATAAATATTAAATGAGTTATATGTAGACATACACTAAATGCAACAGATAAGTTTTGTATAAATACAATCGACTCTTTATAGTGAGCTTTTCCAGAGGTAACC
>OW679194.1:124769951-124808577 GCA_940337035.1 Agriotes lineatus
TTGTTTATGTTTTATGTTTTACAGTATGTTTCTTTTTGGTTTTCTCATTTGCTTTAGAACACTGTAGAAAAGCGTCTGGTTCTCTCTATGTGCCTTTGCGAGTTTGTTGTCAAAATCCATTAAGGACTGTTTTTATTTGCTTTATGATAGTTTTACTTGCATTTTTCGTAATTTTCTCGATTTCCAAATGAGTAACTTTTACACTTTATAGTTTCAGCAACAGAGTTGTTTATTTGTACAACCAAGTCATTGATTCAAAATAATCAATACATATTATAAGGAACAACTGTTGTTTAAATAGTTTTAAAAAATTTATTTTAGCACTAGAGCAAAATATTTTTATTACGCGTTCTCAGGAATTGAAGCGAAAATCATGTGAAATGCACGTTATTTTAGTAAATAATAAGGTATACATATAGATTTTGTATTATGTATTAAATAAACTGGTATTGATATTGATAATTTTCAGGGCTCATTAATTACTCCGTTTTCGACTTGCTTTTTTAAAAGATTGGTTAATAATATTGAATATCAAAATTTATTTACGTATTTCTGGTGATAAAAGTAAAAAGTATTTTTGGTGCCGAAGTATTCTTTTGGTGGCCAATAATTAAAATTGACAGAAAAAGTTGGTGCTCAAAGATTATTTTGGTGCTCATTTAAATTATTCCCTAAATTTTATTTACAGATCTCCAAAATCGAAAAACCTGTGTATCAGCAATTAAAAAGTGTTTGATACAAGTTTTTCCTGAATTATAAAACTAGTACTGTGTGTGATATGTTTCCCGCTATTCCTCCCTAAGTATGTAGAAAGATTTTTCTGAAGAGTTTCAGTTTTTCGAAAACTAATTAAAGGTCGTTTGTATTTTCTTTAAACTAGACAATTAGACATCATACCTATCAATGTATCTCATGGTAGTTGGAAAATTAAACAATAGATACTTTTTATTAAGTTTACACATATTTATTTAAAATGCAAATTATACTTCCTCTTAATACCTAAAAATAATAACTCACAATATTCTATCCTGAGAGAGCAAGGTAATAGAGCAAAAATTTACATAAATATAAAAATAATGTGATATTAAAATCACTTTGTTATTAAATAATGCAAGTGAGTTGCCCCTGTAGTAGAGTCGCACAAGGACAGTGATTTCGCAAAAATGCCTGCCCAGTTTGTAACCATAGGAACGCGGCCAGTATTAGTGATATCAAAGTTTTGAACACCAAAAGCGAAGCCGAACAAAGTAAAATCTGAAAACTAAACTTTTATGAGGGAAAGTTGTTAAATAAATGAATACCGAAGAATTCATGTATTCCGAAACTCCTACGTCTGTTTATAACATGCCATACACTGGATACTGCTTTTTCAGTTAGGTAATTGGAAGATGTTGCAACACTTTTTCATAATTTAATTTTTTTATATTACATTACCACTATCATTACGTAATCGCCACGTTCAAGGTCGATTTGACATTGGGCGCACATGAGCTTTGAATATTTATTAGACCATTAGTATTACGTAGTGAATACGCTATTGTAATACAAGCAGCGTACATGTTTTGCGGAAATTGTAGATGTACAACTAGTTGATTACCATACGTAGTGCATCCCAGCTCGTTTTACTATTAGTATTAACATCGCGTTTAGTAATAAATTTAAAAATATGCACATATCAGTATCAAAGCCACATCAAGCCATAACAGCTATAATCATAGCGGATGTTTTGGAATTGAATAGGTCCTCTACTATAATTTAATGCTATGAACCACAAAGGATTTGATGAAAATTCCTTTTACGACAAAGATATTATTCTCTGAAACAGGCTTCGGCGTTATTATTTGTGTAATGCCAAAGAGTAACCGCAGTTCAGCTTTATGAAATACAGTGTATTAAAAATAAAATTGCAAAACACGAGCAACTTTATTTTTTATCACATCTGAGTTGGAATACGTAGTAATCTTCAAAACAAGGCTTCATTTTATTATTCTGCAGTAAAATTATATGGTTGAAAATGTGAATCTACTGAAGCAAAAAAAAGACTAAGTTTAATTACCTTGTTATAGATAAAGCTGTTGTATTTTAAATAGCGTATCGCTTTTTAAAGTGATTTGTATTAATAAGATTAGACTACTTCTTATTATTAATTTTATTAAATCTACTATGTTCGCGAACGTTTAAAGCTTTATTTTAAGTTGGCTTTTCTGAGGATTTCTTTCACATGATCAACCTTTCAAAACATCAATAAGTGTTTATAGTGGTAAAATATCGGGTGATCAAATAAATGTCACCTCTAGTGTGCTGTGGCTCTATGATGTATGGAGCCACAGCACGCTTGAGGTGAAATTTATCTGATCACTCGATAGTTTTATTGTAAATAAATTGAGGGTCACACTTTATTATTAATTCGACAGGCACTTGCAAGTACAGTGACTATATACAGAGACAGTGTGGCCATACGGGTGACTCATTTCTTATTGGTCAGTTAAAATACGTCATCAGAGCGGCCATATTTGTGCTAAACTCTGCGAGGATTACGTTGCTCGTATATGTTAATTGTGATTAATTCTGTTATAACTAAGTGAAATAGTGTAGTATATTTGTTTTTTGAACGTTAATTGTAAAAATAAAGTTTTTCTACTCCTGTAACTAAAACGGCATTTAACATACTAACATACACGTCGCTAAGTGACCTTTTAGTCATGCCTTCATAAGCTATGACTAAAGAGCCTCTTAGTCACGAGCTGAAGTTGGCAACGACGTTTTAGTCATGGGGTGAAGTTAGGTTCAAACAGTATTTGCTTTATTAGCCACAGCCAAAACTAAAATCAAGTTATTTTTCAATTTTGAAAAGTCAACGTTGACGTTTGTCAAGCATAATTTAACCTAACATAATTTTCAAAATCCTAATGAAATAATGTGATATTGTCTAAATTTGCGGTCGTAGAAAAAGTATAGTATGCAACTCGTTTTATAAACTTATTAGTCACTCTTTTATTAAACACTCACTCCGCTGAGCTTCGCTCGTGATTAATAAAATTCGTGACTAAAATGACGTTTACAAAACTTGATACATAATATACTATTTTTGTAACATATTTTATAGAAGTCTGAACATGTAGGTGAGTAATTTCATAATATTAAACGCAAAACAAGCGGCGTATTAATTTAACCTTACAATAAATTTGTATTATGCAGACATGCCGGGGTGTGCTGCAATAAATTGCACAAATTCCAATGCCAAAGGCTTCATAATGATACATTTTCCCAGAAATTCTGTTCGACGAAAAGAGTGGGTTATTAAAATGAAACTAGATAAATGGATTCCAGCAAAGTATTCGTGTATCTGTGAAGTAAGTAGCGCTGAACTCCCACAAGTTAATATGCAGTGTTTATTATAGTTTTTATGGCATTTTAATGTTTGATTACAGGTACATTTCGCCCCAGAAATGTGGGAGAAGAAACTAGAAGATGGGAAACATAAATTGAAAAGCAATGCTATACATACTTTGTTTCCTTTTACAAAACCAAAACAGACTCGCAAACTTCCTGCCAAACGTCAGCCTACTACATGCGTCAATCTTGAAAACCCACAAACTGAGGTTGATATTCCTTCAAAATCAGCATCGTTATTACACCTTTTACCCCCAAGAAAATTCTCACCAGTTGAAGAATTAAGTAGTGAAAGCGACAGTATAGAACTAGAAGTTGTAGAAGAAAAGGGAAACGACGTTACGGACATGACTCTCAATCAAAAATTAGAAAGATATAGAAAACAGTACAATAAAGTGTCTCTTAAAATGAAGAAAATATAAAAACGCTTTAAGAAGTATGAAGAAGAAATTTAAAAAAGCCAGAATGACAGAAGAAGCAAACACAAAATTATTGCATTCCATCTTCTCTCCGGATCAAATTAACGCTTTAAAAAGAAAATCAACAAGATACATAAAGTGGTCTAATTCAACAATAAAAAAAGCTCTACAATTAAAATTTAGTTGTGGTTCTAATGGCTATGAAGCATTGTTAAAGCAAAAAATACCTTTGCCTGCTTTAAGAACATTAAGAAGACGGCTACAGTCTTTACAGTTTGATAGTGGGATTTTGGAAGAAGTGTTCGAATTCCTCAAAATAAAAGTAAGCCTTTTTAAACACGAAAATGAAAAGGAAGTAGTTTTAGTAATAAATGAAATGGATATAAGCTCATCGTTGACTTTTGACAATTCTCTCAAAAAATATTTTGGAAAGGTTATATTACCGGAACACAAAGGAGGTGCAACACATGTTTTAGTTTTCATGTTGGGCGGAATTAGCACCCGGTGGAAGCAAACCATTGATTATTACTTTACTGGAAATTCTGTTAATGGATCTATATTTAAAGATATTATTGTTAATATTATAACAAAAACCGAAGCTCTGGGATTAAAAGTAGTAAGCGTCACTTCCGACATGGGTGCTTCAAATCAAGCTTTGTGGAACTATTTCTAATTGCCGATGTTCCGCACTTATTCAAAAATATCAAAAACATGTTTATAACTAACAAAACAATCTCAATATTTTCGGAGATACAGAATAAATATAAACTGCCTACCAGCACTATATCAGCAGATCATATTGTTGATGTAAAATATAAAAAAAAATACAATTTCAACTAGCTCCAAAATTAAGTGCGGAAGATCTATTTCCTAAACATTTTGAGAAAATGAAAGTTAAAAAATCAACAAACGTAATAAACCATGACGTCAGCAGTGCTTTAAAGCTATTAGCCGAAGGATTAGAGAAACCAGAATATCTTACTGCGGCCTGGTTTATTGATATAATTGATTGGTGGTTTCAAATTATGACATCGCGCCATCCTACCATGGCTTTAAGTAATCTTCGTCCAGAAATCTATGAACTAAATTCCTTTTATAACGTGTGTGGCTATTATAATAAAAAGCATTATTAATACTTAAAAAACTTTAAAATTTTCTAAGTTAACGCGTCTAAAAAGTTATAATAAAAACTGTTTATATGTTTCCAATGAATTGCCATTTCTGCATTTTATAGAATTGTAGAGCATATTGAGAAAATATTTTAAAGTTATTGAAGGTCAAAACATTAATATAAATGAATTTTACATTTCAAAAATGGAAGAACCTGACCTATTTTCACACATTGCTACTTGTAATGCATTAAAGATTAATATTATCAACAGATTTATAATATTTCGCTTAAAAATAAGTGGTAAACGTCGTCTTTCTGCAAATTACAGATACGGAAGCAAAGCGTTACTTCATCATTAATTCTGTTTTATGTACATTTTGTCTGTATTTTTGTAAGTTATATTAGGTAATAAAATAAGGTATTATGTTGCACTTGTTTTTTAATAGGTAATTTTGGTTGTTTATTTAAGCAAGAACAAATATGTCTACGTATACAAGCGAGAAATATAAATTAGTACAGGTATTTCTGCTATTTTTCTTAAGATGATTAGTTTGTGGTGAATTAACAATGCGCTTGTATTACTTTTATAGAATTTTAGCACAAAAATGGCCGCCCCGCACGAATGGCCACACTGTCTCTGTATATAGTCACTGTAATTGCAAGTACACACATTTCGCCACGTATTGTCATCAGCAAAGACTACAGATAGTCTAGATCTAATAAAATTAATTACAACTCAGTATAATAATTTAAACGACTAGCTCCACACCGACCTCCATAATGCTTTTCGGCTTTGTATACGAGTACTACCTTCGCCAATTAACGTTGCGTTAAATAACTTAACTTTTTAAAAATTTAGCAAACTTCAATTTATTTAAACCAACTTTCTCGTCCTTGTTGTGCCATACTTTTACATGGTCTCAAGATATTATAAAAGAACTCTTATTAAATGTTTTGAGTTGATAAAAAGGAAAAGTTATGAGTCAAGTTTGCACTCAGCAAAGACTTTCCGATTTAGTGACGTTCTAGACAATTAAGTTTTTCGAATTTCATATAAGCACGCAGTTTTCTGGAAGTTTTCTCTGTGGAAGTCTACCGAGGCGAGCAATGATTTATTATTTCTAACTTGTTTTGCCTTTGGCTGAGTAACAGGGGGAGATGCTATTGTTACATTAGGTATGCAGTAAATTTTATTATAATTATTACATATATAATTATACCCAATTTAGCTTGGTGCCACAAGTTCAATTAAGTTCGAAATTGGTGATTACTATATAAATATGTCTATAAATATATAAAGCAACAGAAAACATGGTTAATGTCTTAGAACCGTCATAAAAGAGAAACTTTGCTACTTTTCGCAGCTGTATCAACAATGCAGTTACGAAATGTACTTAGATTGGGATTCTAACATCAATTAGCAATTACCGCTTAAGATCTACAAGTTGAAAACACAAACAAGTTTAATGGTACGGCATTGTGACAAACCGTAAAAATAAGTAGTGAAAGTGGATGACCTACACACAGATGCAGTACTATGCATGTTATAACGCATCATTATCAAAAATTACAAACTGTTTACTTAATTTTGCTGCAAAATCATAGGTAGAGGTAATATTACAACAAATGTTTACATAACTATATATTTCTTAGTGATTTTGGTGGAATGTAGAATGTGGAAAGTTGTTTTGCTATAGCAATGATTTGAGGGTTGGAAGAATCATAACTGGAATAATAATTTAGGATACTAATGCAGTAGGTATGTAATTTTTTCCCACAAATATCACGAACATTTTGTTAGGAACATTATCATAACCTTATTACAATTAATAGAAAGTTGTCTTATAAAAGTGTAATCCTCTAACACCATAATATTTTGATGGTTATTAATCATCTCATCTGTTGCAGTCTGAGCAACACTTTATATATTCTAACAGTCTTATAATTCGTCCATTTTCGGACTTTCCGAACTTTCTGCAAACGCTTCATGTCGTTGCGTTTTTTAGGCTGGTTATATTATTTTATGGTAATTTTTTAATTTTCAATTGGCATTCCGTTTTTGAGAAATTCCATGTGAATAGCTTAACGTTAAAGCTATATTTCGTATTACTATTTAGATGGTGTTTGGTCTAATAGTTTAGTGAAGTGGTGCACCTATCATCAATCATGTGTTAATAGTATTTTTGAAGTAGAACCATCTTTTGTTGGCCACCCAAAATCTCAGGTACGAAACTGTTAGCGTCCTTCTTTCACTTGGTCTGGCGTTTTATTGGATTTTTTTTTTGAGTAGCGCCCGATATTCTACAAGTTACATTGGTGTCCACCGTCTGTTCAGCTGCATGTCGCCTAACACCTTGGAAAAAGCTACACCACCAGGTATAGGTTAAACGGTTAATTTGATACCCAAATCCGTTTTATATAGTTTACCATGTTATTTTTACTTCGCTCGTCTAAAAGACTAAGGAACCATTGCAATCGCGAAAAAGCCACCTTCCGAGATTTCTTCAGATCTTCAGGGTCATATCAGGCTTTACTATGTTTATAATGTGCTCGGCTAATATCTTTATTCTAACTTTTATAATTAATTATGACCCTATCGCAATAGGGTTAGGTAGCTACATCCAAAATTAAATTGCTACTTTCATAATTTGAATTATGTAAAGTCTGATCACACATTTATTTGTACGCACTCTGCTCGCTATTTAACTGACAGGAATTTCTTAACGTGATATTTCTACCTCATGGGACCTTGGATATTCCAAGATGGTTGCCTGGTGTCAAAAATCCGTAAACCAGTTTCGTGTTCTATATAATTGATGTGTTTTTATCGGACCTTTTCCACTGTCTAGGGTGTATATCACACGACGTTTCGGGAGTTTTGAGAAGCCTAGTATATGGCTGCGATACGTAGATGATACGTTCGTAATATGGCCCCATGGAAGGGAGACACTGGACGGCTTACTGGAACATCTCAATAATCAATCCCGATCAATTAAGTTCACGATGGAAATAGAATCGGAAGGCAAACTCCCATACCTAGACGTACTAGTAATGGTGACACGGTACAAACAAAGGTATATCGAAAATCAACCCATACGGGGAGATACCTACACTACGATTCTAACCCTCACAATAGCGTGAAGCGTGGCGTCTCGAGATGCCTGTATAGAGGAGCCAAGACCATATGCTCAAAAGAAGAAGATCTTAAACGGGAAATTGAGATAATCACAAAAATGCTGCAAGCTATTGGCTACCCAAAAAGAACTCTAAACCAAACGCTAAAAGAGATAGACAGAAATACAACACCGGCAGGGGATGAGAAAACGGAGCCAGCAACCACGGCCGTAATACCGTACGTCCGAAGAGTTTTCGACAAACTGAGAAGAATCGGAAACAGATTCAATATAAGCACTGCCTTCAAGTCCACAACAACTCTAAGAGGCATGATGACACATAGCAAGCCTCAGAACGAAGATCAGAGTTCAAAGAACTGTATCTACAGCGTACCGTGCGAGTGTGGAAGACAATACATAGGGGAAACACAACGACCTCTACGAGTGTGATTATCGGAACACAAAAATATTAGACAGGGCAAAACCATCAAATCCAAGATCGCAGAACACGTCTGGAACGAAGACCACCGCATACAATGGGATAACTCATCAATTGTAGCTAAAGAGAAAAAGAGGTTTCGTAGGAAACTGAACGAAGCTACATACATAGCGCTGGCAGTAGAACCAATTAGCCAGGCTAGCGCAGAACTAAAGCCCATTTGGATGCCACTACTGCGCAGAGAACTAAAAAAATAGTCTACTGTGCATACAGCGGTAAGATATGTATAAGTTTATAACTAAAATATATAACCGCGCTGGTGGCCTAGTGGTAAGAGTGACAGACTAGTGATCAGCGGTCCCGGGTTCAAACCCCGGCGGAGGCAAGAGTTTACGAATAAAAGCGTACAATATCAGTCCTTCTCAGGACTAACCAGGAACACCTGAAGACGGGAGTAGATCAAAACTCCCGAAACATCGTGTGATATACACCCTAGAGAGTGGACAAAGTCCGATAAAAACACATCATAATAGACCACTGCCAAAAAATGACATTCAGAGAACAATTCTATATAATTATTAATGTCCACGCAGTGAACGCTGTTGCTATGCGAGAAAATTGAAAGTAAGTATACCACGTCACGAAACAAAACACTTCTAGAGACCCCACTACCGGAAGTTGAACGCTAACCGACGCTACTCGAACAGAATCACAAAAAGACACTTTTTAGCTGACAAAATATGACCTTTAGATGGTTTCTGAGATGATTCCGATGTACCTGCAGGCTCGCTGTTGATCCCACGATGCTCAGAACAGGATATCGTTGCCAACCTGCTGTTAGCAAGGCACGAATCTGCTCTCGTTTTCCACCTCGATGTCGGCTGCAACTTGGATCGCTTTTTGGATGGTCTTCGCTGAAGCACCTGGAGAGGCACTTACAAAATTGACTGAACCTCCGTAAAATCACTTCAAAATACTTTGGCTTGCACTTGACCAATTGATGTCTCGTTCTACCTGTTGCGAAAGCTCAATACGAAGGAAAACTTCCACAAATCACCCTACGCACACTCTCTCAACAAAAACACAACTTTTTGGTAAACTTGGATATTTATTCGTACATAAAATATTATTTACTAGGAAACTTAGAAAAACACAACTGCTTCTATTAAAGAAGCCACCTCCAATTGTCTTGCTTGCAGCTTTGTTTTTAATTGAATTAAATGCCAAGCCTACTTTGATTTTAATTTGTTTTTACACAAAAAGTTTGACATTTAAGTGTAGACAGAGTTGCATTCGTAAATTAGAAAAAATTCCATAGCCATACTAGATGAGATTAATTTTTGATCATACTTTATAATGACCATTGTACAACAGATCATATTATGATCAAGTGCACCATGTGTATAAACAACCAAAAAATTACTTATAAGATCAGTATTTGAAGTAATTATATAATCAAGTAAAGAAGCCGACTCACCAGTTACATTCTTTGGTTCATTTATTATTTGTGTAAAGCCTAGTTCTTCAAAACAAATAAAGACATACGCTGCAGAAGCACTTATAACATCGAACAAATCTACATTAAAATCACCAAGGCAAAGTATATCATTAGCGATTGCTAAACTGTTAGATAAAGTGGATTCCAACGAATCGATAAAAGATACGTAATAAGCTCATGTGTGGATTATAAACAACACCAAAAGCAAGTACTATTCGGTCTTTAAAAAATATCTTTAACCTTAATTGCTCTATATCACTATTACTTTCTAAAACAGAAAAACGTAAATATGTTTTTAAATAAAATGCCACACCTCCACCACGTGTGCCTCTACAACAGCGAACGAATGTATACCCATAGATATGAACCGCTTCACCCTGTATGCTGTTTGAAAGCCAGGTTTCACTGATTGTCAGTAATTCATACCTATTTTCTAACAAATTTCGCTTTACGGAAGAAAAATTTTTGATTAAAGAGCGTGCATTCAAATGTGCAATATTTAATAAACTTTGATTCGTTACAGAACAAAAACAAATTAAAATGTTAACAAATTGTAAAAATTAACCACACAGAAAAGCCGAGATTTTACGTGCTCTCGCAATATATTGTTATAATACATATGTGTTGGTTTTGACTAAATTTGGAATCTATAAAAGAAATTTGGGATATTAATAGAATCTATTTTGACCCATTCAAAATGTAGAGGATGTTTTTAAAAAGTTTATTGAATACATCTAAACTAGATCAAATTCTTAAGGAAATGATAACTATTGAACGTTTTGCAGGTGTTTTTGAATCTAGAAAGAATAGATAGAAAATAATATCATAATGACAAATGCAGATTCTGATAGGAATATAATTTAAAGTAGGTAAGGGTCAAATAATATTATAATATAGAAGGCATTAAGAATGAAATAGAGGGTAATTAGGTATTTTGTTCCAATAATTAGAAAAACAACTTATAAAAACATGTAATTTTCAATGTTGGTCTAATAAAAAATATAGAAATGTTACCCTATTTTTTAATGCATTAGTTTGGAAAAGTTAAAAAGGGTAATTAATAAATCTACGGGGTTAAGATACAACTGAAATATCAATACACAAGTATGAGAAACGAAGTTTAAATTACAGAAGAGAATTTGAAGTTGGTAAAACTAAATAGATACAAGAAGAGTTATTAAGAAGTGAAGAATTCAAGATTAGGATTGAAACAGTTTATTTTGAAGAATAAAATTGACAAGGAATTACATTAGTTTGAGTGTTGCTGAATACTGAGTACTTGGATACATTCTGGAGGCAAGAGGATCCATTCAAGGGGGATAGCCGAGATAGGACCACATCTGAGGTATTCTGTTGGCTACTGACGACAGGGGTTGATGAATCTTGGAGCTACGGAAGAGGTGTGACAGTTGGAGTATATCTGTGACAGCTAACTTACCAGAGAGCAGGTCTATTCTGGAAGGTGGCAGGAACGCGAGCAGAGTAACGCGCAATCTGTGCTGATAGCTGCCGGGAGTTGGCGAATTGACAGCTGTTGGTCAGTAGGGGTTGACTGTCAGTATTTGTGAGCAGGACATTACAGCAGGAGTAAGAAAGGGTCTAAGCTGTTGACTTCAGAAGGATTGCTGTATTGGAGGTGGTATAAGAGCAGTACAAGGTGGGTAATAATCTTGTTCTATCAACGCTAAAGCAAATAAAAGACAATTTAAAAAGTGCAATTAATTATAAATAATTACTTACCGTATCATATAAAGTTAATAGTATACAATTAGAATTGAGCATTTGTCATGTTTGGTTTTGGAAGCTGTTGACGTTTAGTTTGACATAATAGGTGACAATTAATTTCAATACACAGTTGAAAAATATTTTCAAATCAAATTTACATAACAAAGCAACTAGCTAATCGAACCCAAAGCCCTAAATGAGTCTTAAGTGTTATCATTTTTATCATTTGAAAGTTTTTAATATCTAAAAAGCATAATTCAATTTAAAATAGAGTAGCCAGTGCATATTTAAATAGGCACCGTAACGTAGAGCCTTAACAATATATACATATATAATTATAAAATCAATTTAATAGATTCACTGAGACTTAAGATTTGATGCGCTATTCTATTACTAAACAAAATAGATTTAACATTATAAAAGGAGAAGTAATTCAATGCATCGTCGCATCTATCTACAACTCGAAAATTAAATAAGATATGTCTTTTTTCACGTCTGGGAAAAAACACGGTTTCTGAGATACCAAAATCGTGACAGAAATAATGAATTATTCCCTGGAGGAGAGAAATCTACCTAGAGAGTTTTCATTATGACTGGCACAACAATTTTATCAAATTCGAGGTTAGCAGGTTAGGCTCTACGTCAGTCTGTGTCAAACTGATGCAAATCTTAACCTGATAACCTCGAATTTGACATAAACTTACAGTGCTACCAACTTTAAAATTTAAAAATGTCAATAAATTACGTTTAGAAAAAACTGGTTTGTAGTTTTAAATCTTCCTGCAACGTGAAAAAAATAGTATACGCAATTCGGAGAAACTGCTATTTTGCTTGAGTGCTACGTGACTCTAGGGCTTCGCACTTGAGTCACAAATTGCACCTCAACAAAATAACGCATTTCTCTCCCTCATTGCACAGTCTACTATTAAATATAACAATAAAATTAACGAATTTGCAAAATATTACCCATCTAAACAAATATTATATGTTAATAATATCAACTTAAAAATCTGTACTCAAAACTTCCCTCGCAGTGGACGTTGTGAGACAAAATTGAGCAAAGCTGTATATTCGATAAACATATATTATATTTAGCAACATAACGGTTAAGCGCAATGTTTTAATATTGTTGACATAACATTCTATCTTGAGTTACTCAGAATTAGGGGCGGATGGGAGAACCGAGAAACCAGGAAATTTCCAGATGGGCACGGGCCCAGCGGTCCGCTTTATGCAAGCAAAACCGGCATTGTTCTGAGCTAGTTTATAGTTTTAGGAGAATACTTTCATAAAGGCAACAAGTGGGCGTTGTGACACTAAATAATTTTAAAAATCGAAGGAAACTGTAAGTAAAAATATCTTCAAGTTTCTAATAATACTAAATTCAATTTTTAAATAAAAAGAATATTATTCTTAATGAGATTCGAACTAGTGCCTGCGAACGAGCCCGAACATTGGATTCCTTTCTGCCCCGACCTTATATAATGTGTATGCAAAATATCATCTTCTTCCGACAAACAGTTTTTGAGTTATATCGTCAACAGATAGACAGATAAACAGACAGACAGAATTGGGAGAACCTGTTTTTCGTCATCTAGGGATCCTGAAACGTGAAGATCTGAAGAAATCTCGGAAGGTGATTTTTTCGTGATTACAATACTTCCTTCGTCTTTCAGACGAGTGAAGTAAAAAACTATCACAGTCATCTAGCGCGTCATTAAATCTTTATACCGAAAAACTTAAAGTTAGCAACAAAATCAAGTTTTCCAAAGTAATGTGGATATGCGACCAAATGTCTTATTCATACGAATACCACTTATATTCAGACAAAGTATGTAATAGCATAAAAATGACTGTAACTCGCTTACATAAACTGCACTTTTTCGGTGGTCCTCCTTACTCAACCAGATAATTTTGCCATCGCTGGACCACATATTTTTGCCATATCTCTCCGTCGCTGTTTTCAGGAGCTGATAACGAAGTTTGGTCAAATTTTCGGTAATGCCCTTTAGCAATTTCTTGTTAAAAGATACCTCACGGCTGTTACGATATGAGATATATTTAACCAGTATTGGACGCCGACCTTTTTGACTGATGGCCCCAACACGATAGTTTCTGTCAATGTCTTCTAAACCATAATCCAGCTTTAAATTTCTTTTGAAAATTTTATGATTGAAGCATCGGTGTTTTCATCTCCGCTTTCTGAAATTCCGTGGATCCTCAAACTATTCCTGCGCGTATATTGTTCAAGAACATCATTTTTTTTTCCCCAGTTTGTTGATCTTTTCCTTACATTTCTGAATTTTGGTTGTAATTTTTTCTAGTGTTTCGATTATGGTATCTAATTTCGCGAGTTTTTCGTTCAACTTATCCATTTTGTCTTGTATGTTGTCTGTGACAGTCTTTGTAATTTTATCCACAAGCTCGTTGTCCGTACTGCTGCTGTGTGACTGCGATCTGGTCGTAGCTTTTGATTTGGTTTTTTCGTTGCCCATGTTGGTATTATTGCAAACACTTTGATACTTTTTAAGGCGCACTGATATCTTCGTAATATAATGTAATAGCTATTTAAGTAACAAGGAATGTAAGGACCCATTAACATTTGAGGTAGGCAATTACAAACCAAGGCGAAGCCGCAGCTTGCTGCCTGCCATTTTTTGAAAAAGTCGTTTGGTGTGTCACCTGTCACCAGGATTAATTTTCGTGAGTCGCGTTACTTGTGAGTGTCACATAAACACTTGCAATTATAAACAAAACGTCTAAGTCTCCATATTGCGTTGTTAATTTTATTATCCTAGGAGCTTAATAATAATATTAAGTTCCGTTGTCAAGGAAAATCAGCAAACAAATATAATCACCGAATTACACGTTTTGTTGATAAGGCTGTATTACTGACTTACATGATCAGCAGCGGGAAAATAATAATTATCTGTTCTGTAAAACCACTCACATTAGTGTTTAAAGCCGGAGCAAATATCCAACTACTCCACGCGCGCCATTACTCTATTCGTGTTCACGTTCGTAATAATACTGAAACAATAAAAAGAAACACTTGGTATTGCGAATTACATCAATTCAACGATGGAAGTAAAAATCGTTGACAAAATATAAAGTATGATCAAAAATTATTTTCATCTAGTATGGCTATGAAATAGTTCCTGATTTATGAATGCAACTATGTTTGTACTTAAATGTCAAACTTGACGTTTGACGGGAATTATAGTTGCATTTATAAATTAGGTACTATTTCATGGCAATACTAGGTGAAAAAGCATTTTTGATCATACTATATTATTTAAGCAGTTTAACTTACGACAATATTAGTACTACTATTGTATCGGTTACGAATCAATCACATTGAATTAAATATTTGATTCGCACACTCACGAGCTCAACGCCAACTTGTGAATTTGTCCTTAATTTTGAATCAAGGTCTAAAATGTCAAGAGTAGGCGGTAAGGTAAACATTTCTATTTGAACTAATCAGATATATGTATGTATTTACTTGCAGCAGAATTAAGTAAAGCTCTAATTGAAGTGAATAGAATTAGTGGAGTTCGTAGTCAGCCAAAAATAAAGTCGTCCTTGTACCTTACAACACAGATCGAAACTTTCGTACCTGTCATGTGTAATTCGGTTATCTCAACTTGTAATATCTTTTGTAAGAATTGCTATCAGAATATATGCGAGATAGTGAACACATACACTTTGTTTTATTTTAAAATCAAAAATGGTTTCAGAAGAAGCAAATATAAGGGTTGTTCTGTTAGTTATTGTTAGTTATAAGAATAATACGAACTTTTCAAAGACAATAGCTTTATTGTTTTTCAAAATATATCGTCTTAGCTATCTTATATTTGATTATTCTTTCAAACCACTTTTCGACACAGGCAGAGGACTTCGTCTTTGGAAGGCCGTCAAACACCCGTTGAAATTTAGCAACCCCCACATTTACGACAGAACAGCTCTTATTTAAAAATTTTAAAAACACAAATTGATCTCCGGAGAAGCTCTGAACACCTGACTGATTTCCATAGAAATTAGAAAAACAGCGAGCAATAAGTAAATTCTATGACACAACTAATTTGTAAAAAGTTTCGAAAATTAAAATTACCCTTCTGGTCTCGCTTTCTCGATCGTTTAGTTTATCGTAATATAGTACGAGTAAAAAGCAGTGGTGCCCATACTTTTGTTTATAAAGATCTACCAACAAAGTTTTAAACAATCGGTGATCAACACTGGTTAATAAAAGGTTTATGCTTACACCTAGGTACTAATGCTGGCCAAAATTTTAAAAATTGGAAACCATTGAACCGGTGCGGTGTGTCGAAAACCGATTCGGTTTAAAATCGATGTCTAAAAGGGATTAGAAACCGATATTTAAACTGTTTTAAAACCGGTTTCTAAACGGGGTTAAGAACAAATTTATACAGGGTGATGAAAAATCACCGCACTATCTATGCGCTACGTTGTAGGCCTTCATCAACTACGTATAAGAAAGTTGAATATCAATTTAAAATTTTCAGTTCAAAGTTCTTGTCCTTTAAATTTACCAGCTGATGCATTCTTTTTCATATTTGGGGTAGAAATAAGCACATGAGTTCCACTCCTACTATCCACAAAATTAATTATCCTGCGTCCAAAATATTCTATTTACATGCAAAATATTCCAAATCACATTGCGAATAAATTAATTGCACTTTATCCATGTTTCATAGCAACATCCCAATACATAGTATATTTATTTAAACAGAGATGCCACATTTTTTCTAAAAAGTACATCTTATTTTACCGATGCTAAGAGAATGGATTATTTGAAAACTATTTTTAAGAATAACTCTATGCACCCTCAGAAAAGAGGCAGTAATCATATAAAGCGCTAGTTTTTACCAACCTGTATAATTAACGACCTAGAAGGTAATAATATTAAATACACGCTTTGAAGACGTTTTTAACATAAAACTTTACCGGTCTAGTCGTGCTTGTTTTTGTTTTCAGTTAACAAAGGATTTTCCTTAAGCAGCTTTTCGGTAGCACTAACGTTTTCAGCACAAACAGCTTTTGAAAGTCGTCCTAAGCTCGATTCATCTTCTAACGTACACCGTCCACGTTTAAATTCACGAAAGCCCTAACTAACGAATAACGACGGACTATGGTCACCAACAAATATTTCTAAATTTTTGTGGCTTTCGTCATATGTGAAACTTCTTTTATCATCGTAGAAAATCATTGGCCTAAAAGCATTCCGAGGACCTTCGATAATGTTTCGTGAAAAACAAACAACTTATAAAAATTAAACATTTGTCTTTCTATAGTCTATATGCTTTACCTTCAACCTCTTAGGTTTTCAACTAGAAACGCTCAAGAAAATCGTCTTTAAATATAGGAATATGTTTTTATCTTTCGCGACATTCCTGACCTGCTATTAATAATTAACCATCAAAACTATTCGATGGAAAAATATTTAAATTGCTACAAAAGTCTACAGATTTTGCCAAAACGACTTGCGGAGATAAAGGTTTGTTCTCTTCTTCTTCCTCTTTTCTTTTCGATAGCTTAAATACATTATTTTGTGTATTTAATTTATCAGTTTGTACTGCGATACATACGCGGTCTGTTGTTTATTGTATTAAAATTTCCTAGTTTTCGACGTTGATCTGAATAACGCAATTCAATTAATACTTATTTAAACTGTAGCCTGATCTGGTTATTTTAATTGAATTTAGTTTAATAAAAATGTTTGCTACAATCGCCGAAGTGAAACCGGCTCCCAGGTAGCTCAGAAAAGCCAAAGTATCACTTATTAGTCTCAAGCTTGTTACCCAAGAAAGGAAAACAGAATAACTTTTCTAAACATATAATAAGTTTTAACTAGATACTCATCAAATTAAATTGTATTCGAAAGGCAGGAAGTTAAAATTATAATAACGTTTGTAACTCAATTCGTTCTCTTCTGGTAGAGGGTCCCGCTCGCTGGGATTCGGACCCTGTCAGTTATTTGTGGACCAGGTTATGCATCGAGTAGTTCTATTGGCTCGTAGGCGGATCGTCGAATCTGAAGGCTGCAATGTCATTTGATTAGCGGGGTCCGCAATTAACAGCGGTACATAAACATGAAACTCAGTTTTGAACTTTTAATCGGGCAACAGTGCAGGAAAAATAATATTAAACAAGCAAATTGCGCGCTACGCGCACGTGAAATAAGATACGCGAAAGGTCAAGATCCGATCCGAGCGCTAAGATAAGAAAAACAAAACCTAAACAAATATAAACATCTGTGAAGCCGGAACGTGAGATTTGATTTTGTGTTACAGACACACAGACACACATTAAGGAAAATTATATTATAGATAACGTGTATAGCGGGTGCTATCAGCGTTATCGTAGTCTGCAGGTGTGCGGAATGTGGCGAGCTGGTGGACGGCAGGTCCGAGGATATCGGTTTATCTTCTTCGGAACCTTGAAGATCCAGGTGAGAAGTGTTGTAATTAAATTTAAGCTCGAGCCTTGCAGACGACGATTGCCGGGAAAATGTGAATTTTGGCCTCAACTTGCCGCTAATGTGCGGCGTGAAATGGCCCGAAAATGGGATTTGCGAAATTATTAATGCGGCCTCGCGTGGACGTCTTGCTTTCGTTGGGGCTATCTACAGGATGGACTTTCTCAGGCGAACTTCAGGCCGCTCTCGCGTTACGTCGTCCAGGTCGTACATAATAGTTTCAAAGCCGGCTAATTAAACGTTTTGACTAGTAAGAATTAATTTCTCGGATCTAAAGTGTTCGCCGAGTGGCCGGGACGTGGTGAATTATTCGAGGTGAACTCATCGGTAAAATCAGTGGGTATGTTGCTAGGTTTCTCACCGGATAACGCACAACGGAACTTTTCTAGTGAGAAGGAACAAGTGGGTAGTTTTGGCAGGTTTCTCACCGGATAGCGCACAACGAAACCCTCCTGGTGAGACTAGGTGAAGGAGAAAGATCTGGGAAATTCTCTGGAAATTCTGTCTTGAAATAGCTTTGATTTCTCTTTATATACTCTGGGCTGGCATAATCAGCGGTTCGAGCCGATTCGTTGGAGTAGGGGACCCTTGCTTTAGCTGCGCGGAGGTGTCCCTGCGTCTGCCCGCGATGACGTCGCTATCGTCTTCCACGTGGTCCAACGATGTAGCGCTCCGGTTCTTAACGTGATTTACGCCATGGGGGAACGCGCGAATTAATTTTTAATTTCAAAATCGCGTCCGCACTGGGCGAAACATTACAAAACCAAATGTCTTTGTATTCAAAAACTGAAATGACCGATATCGATTTTATTTGGTTATGCTAATGAGAATGCCTTGAAGGTCTTTATGGCGAGGCTTTTCCCGATCGTCAACTGCCTTTCCATGGATGTTTCGAAAACTTAACCAACGGCTGAGGAGTGCTGCTTCCTTTGAAGAACTTGCTTACAATTCCGGACGGCTAAGTCCAGTGTTTACACCTGAGGTGAAAGATCATATTTTGACCATAGTGATGAAAACCCTAAAAAAATTTAAGAAGAATTTCGGCTGAAGTGAGCGTAAGTAGTCGTCTTGTTTGGATAACTTCGTCATCACCTTTTATATCCTTAGCATATCCAACAGTAGTTTAGAGCCACCTTGATTGATTAATAATATACAACCTGTACTTACAAATACGTTTTTAAAATTAAAGTTTGGAGATTACGTCTCTTCAAATATTTTAAAACCTGAAATTTTAATTACAGTTTTATAACTAAATACGCAGCGTAATTCCAAGAGAAATAAAAGTTTAAAAAATAAAAATGTAGGTATATAGCTTAAATACTTAGAGAGACAAAATCTCACAGTCGAGTTATATTTTAAAATGTATATTAACAAATTCAATATATAACCTTTTTCCCCGCTACCGGCAATCTGGGTGACTAAGGACACAGTAGAGTCAGTGTATATAGGAGAGTACCGCCACGTCCGCCATGTTTATGCCTTTGACATATGCGTCACTTTGAGGTTTGTAGCACAATTCCGTCAACGTGACGTTTGTTCTCAATCCAAAACTTCATTCTCCTGCATCGGTAAAACATATTTCTTTAATTGAATTGGTGGGGTCAAATTCAGTATACGGTCCGGTCTATTGCGCATGCGCTGAGAACTGAGCATATAAAAATGTTGTGGGTGCCGCTATCGTCTCGTACTGTTTAAAACAATGTTGTTGCGCTCTCGGGGGTTCAGGTTAGCGGTTTAGTTTAGTTGTTAGGTCTTGATACATTTTTTAAGAGAAAAAATACGACCGGACCGTACACTGAATTTTTACCAGTTGGTGCACATATCTGTAACCAGGTGTCACTGTTAAATTTTGCATTAACCGCCAAGGCAATTAATAGCTATTTAAGTAACAAGGAATTTAACGAAGCCGGACAACTCGGCGCCGCCATCTCGGCGCCGCCACTTCGGCGCCGCCATCTCGGCGCGGGGCCAGCTCGGCGCCGGGACAACTCGGCGCGGAGCCATCTCGGCGCCAGCCAACTCGGCGCGAGGCCATCTCTGCGCCGAATTCAAATTTGCAAACTACATTGTGAAAGAAAATTATTATTAAAAAATTATAAATAAAGTGATCGCCAAAAAGCTGTCATCAAATGAAAAAAAAATTATTGAGAATTTCTTGGAAAATCAAACACTGACGACCAGAGGTGGTTGCAAAGTGATTACAAATGGGCCAAACAAAAGTTGTCACATGACTTCCGTTATCAGTAAAATTTTACGTTTTTTTTTAAATAATTACGAAGCATGCATTTACTAGTCAAGATAGAGACACATTTTACGAAAAAAAGTTTTCTGGCCTTGAGATTGTTCAGTCAGCTAAAACTACCACACAATAAAAAATCTCATTGAAATCTTGCTTAAATTCCGAAAAATAGCACTTTTTGGATTTACACAATTTCGAAAAACACCATTTTCTAACTAAATAAAGTGCCTTTTATGTGACAAATATTTCCATAATGTTTATTTTCCAAATCAAAGAATTTTATTTTTAACAATTTTTTTTTATTATGAAATAAAAAACTTTTTGAAAAATGCTTGTTTTTCTATAGTCGTCTTTGTTAAAAGTAAAATTCTTTTATATGGGACCTAAACATAAAAGATAATGTGAGAGATCAAAGTTAGCAGAGAATTTTGAAATTTGGTATAGGAACCTAGATGTTGATTCTAAACAACTTCTCTTAATAACATTTTGTCGTATTTGCTACATAAAAGACACGCTACTCTACAGTAATAGTTATTTACCTAACAAGTTCGTAATTTTCCCGAATGAACACTTTGTGTGCAGCACGACCTAAGGGAGTGCTGCATGTAGTGCGTATTCGGGAAAATTCTTCCCGAAGGAGTTAGGTACAATGTATTTTGTAACGAATAACTGAAAATATTTTAAAAAATAAAAAAAAATTATTTAGTGTTTTACTAATTTACTGAGTTGACAGCACAAATCACTAAACTTTTATACCTATCCTACGCACTTGTTAGTTTTTGTCGACGTTTACAGCGCCTCTGGTGTTTGCAGGCGCAATTAAACCAACGAGGGACAATCCTCTATGGTATAATAAAGGAGAACGATCCAGACGTGTGTGTCCTGAGGGCCTCCTTGGAGAGGGGCAGAACCCCGACGGCCTCCTTAGAGATGGGCGAAGCCCCGACAGCCGCCTTGGGGAGGGGCGGAGCCCCGAGGGCCCCCTTGGAGAGGAGTGGGGCCCTGAAGGACCCTTGGAGAGGGGCGGATCCCCGAAGGTCTCCTTAGAGATGGGCGGAGCTCCGAAGGCCGCTATGGAGAGGGGCAAAGCCCCTAGGGCCCCCTTGAAGAGGGGCGGATCCCCGAGGGCTCCCTTGGAGAAGAGCGGAGCCGTGAAAGACCCCTTGGGGAGGGGCGGAGCCCCGAGGGCCCGCTTGGAAATGAGCGGATCCCCGAGGGCCATCTTGGAGAGGAGCGGAGCCCCAGAGGCCCCTTTGGAGATGGGCGGAACCCCAAGGGCCCTCTTGGAGATGGGCCAACGTAATAGGCCTAAAAATGGTGGTAAATTGAATAGAATAGACCGCGCAATAGCGCGCGCAGCCCCATTTATCATAAAAAATTACAAAAAACACAATTCCCCTAGTTTTTGTTGAAAAGTAAAAAACACCGCAGTGCGGGAAAAGTAACTTTCGGCGTATCGGGAATGACCGGGAAATATGAATTTTGAAGTCATGAGTACAAAAAATAGTTTTTTGAAAACTTTCAAGGCATACTTGATTTTTCAAAACTGAAATGCTGTTAGAAATTCGCCTTTAACCAATCAGGGCTAAACCCCAAAAAATGAAAATTTAAATCTAGAATTGTTTACCTTTTACAAGTCGTTCCACCTATCCGGGGACACACTGTATAAACAGGGTGATTTTTAAGTTGATTCTTTCCTTTTGCCAGAATATAAAGCTAAAAAAGGTAAGCCATTTACCACTTTTCCGAAATATCAAAACTAACGGAGGTACAAGGTGTTAAAGTTACAAAGTATGAACTAAAATTACTTAACGAAAATTAAACTAAACTTAATCTAACTTAAATGATCAAAATTATCAGCATTCGCTTCTACATACACATTCCGTGTATAAGAGCGATGCGGCAGCGACATTTTGACGACACTCCCAGTAAATAATAAGCATATTCACTCATTCATTATTGTCATAAACATGAGCCATTATTGCAGCAATAACATTAAGAAAATTACAATGGAAAACTAGTTGACAGATCATTGCTTGACAACAGAGATAAACAAAAATAAAATTGTCCAGCCGCATTGCGCCAAAGTTTAGTTTTTAATTTGAAACTTTAACACCCTGTACCTCCGTTAGTTTTGATATTTCGGAAAAGTGGTAAATAAAAAAAATACTTATATTTTTAGCTTTATTTCCTGGTAAACGGAAAGAATCAACTTAAAAATCACCCTGTATATAAATATACAGGGTGGTCCACTTTTTTGTAGCAGGACTTTAATTGTAGACAGAAAAACTATTTCAAGGCGAAAAGTTCATATGACAATTTAACTGATGTCATTGTCACCCAATGGCTGTCTTCAATTTAAAAATAAACTACCAATCGAACCATTATTTTAGTGGCAATAATTCGAGGAGCTTTATTTCAGCGGCAATAATTCAAGGAGCTTTATTTCAGCGACAATTTTTTCTGTAACAATTATTGTAGTGACAATATTTCGAGGAGCTTTATTTCAGCGACAATTTTTTCTGTAACTATTTTTTAATGAAAAGTTAAATTGTCAAGACGAATAGGACTCTAGGTCGAAATATTGCAGAAAATTTTTTCTCTTCAGATTGTCTCGTTTCTGTTGCTTTAGAAAATAACGACTCGTGCAAGCACTCGTCGTTATTTTCGTCGCCGCAGAAACTCGTATCTGAATTGCAAAAATTATTGTCGGCAATATTTTGACCTCTCGTCCTATTATTACTGAACATAGACCCTGAAACTCTTCGTTTTAAAGATACATGGTGATTTTGTTTTTCATGAAACACTTTTCTTTACAAAATGAGGAAATGCTAGCCGTTTTTCGTACTTATGCTAATAATGGAAGAAGAAATTAAAAAGCCTCATTTTCAATGTCCAGTAATAAGTAACAAGGAATGTAACTTATTTAATTAGAATATTCTGACCCAAAACTAGTTCAAGTTTATTTTTGAATAAAAAACACGAATTTGACCAAACTATTGAAAATTGCAACGTAACCGTGGGAGATATGGGAAAATGTGAAGAGACATTGTTTGTAGAGAATTACACGCTTTTTTTTGAAAAAAGAAACAATTTCGATCTTTAACAGGGTCGTACTAATGAATTTTCAAATTCATTGGCTGCGAAACCCCACATCTCCGCCAATGGTCGATCGAGGGCCTTGATATTGTCACGGAATGTAGTAGCATTTAGGATAGAGTTGCACACCAAATTTAGTTTAATTGTCTCAGCTGGTTGGGATACTGTACTGTGTCGAAAATTTGAACGCCCTGTATCTTTAAAACGAAGAGCTTCAGGGCTTATGTTCATATGAAATTTTTACCTTGAAATCAGTTTTTATACCTACTATTAAAGTCCTGCTACAAAAAAGTGGACCACCCTGTATATATAAAAAAATACTGGTAATGTTTACATTTCACTTTATACAGGATGACAGCTTGTCCGAAAACCTATTTAGCCCCTATTAGATATATTGAGTGATTTTTACTTAGTTAAAAATGGCGTTTTTCGAAGTTGTGTAAATCCAAAAAGTACAATTTTTCGGAGATTAAGCAAGATTTCCATACGATTTTTATTATGTGTTAGTTTTAGCTAACTCAACAATGTCAAGGCCAGAAAACAACTTTGTTTCGTAAATGTTGTCCCTATCTTGGGTAGTAAATGTGTTTTTCGTAATTATTTTTTAAAAATTTTGAATTTTACTGATAATGGAAGTCATGTGACAACTTTTGTTTGGCCCATTTGTAATCACTTTGCAATTACCTCTGGTCGTTAGTGTTTGATTTTCCAAGAAATTCTAAATATTTTTTTTTCATTTGATGACAGTTTTTTGGCGATCACCTTATTTATTATTTGTTTATAATAATTTTCTTACGTAGTGCACACTGTAGTTTGCGAATTTAAATTCTGCGCCGAGATGGCCTCGCGCCGAGTTGGCTGGCGCCGAGATGGCTCCGCGCCGAGTTGTCCCGGCGCCGAGATGGCCCCGCGCCGAGATGGCGGCGCCGAAGTGGCTGCGCCGAGATGGCGGCGCCGAGTTGTCCTAGACCCGGAATTTAAGGACCTATTAACATTTGAGGTAGGCAAGTACAAGCCAAGGCAAAGCAGCGGCTTGCTGCCTGCCGAAAATGTTAATAGGCGATACATTCCGAGTTACCTTATTATATTTTTCACGCTGCTTATCGAAGTTTTCCTAGATTTTCGAAAAAATCGTTTAGTTTGTCAACTGTCACCAGGATTAATTTTCGTGAGTCGTGTTACCTGTGAATGTCACAGGTCACATAAACACTTGCAATTATAAACAAAACGTCCAAGTCTGCATTTTGCGTTGCTAATTTTATTATCCTAGGAACTTAGTAATAATAGTAAGTTTCGTCGTTAAGGGAAAGCAGCAAATAAATACCGGGTGGCCATAAACATCTGAGATCCCGGTAGCCATGGAATTAGCTACTTATAAATGTTGGTTAGCATTATATTTCAATTACGATAAGTATTGGTACCTATGTAATGTAATAAAATGCAATAAGAGGAGGGGAATTTGCCTCGGATTCTGCAGTTTAGCCTACGACTCGATTATAAAAATCTCCTGTTCTAACTCCATTACTTATTGCAATCTGTAATAGTTTTTGACAGATAGGAATTTTAGTAGTGATGACATTAATGACATTTAGTTTAGTTGGATTCATCACTTTAATAAAGCGGTGTTGATTCCAAAGGTAATGTGATATCAGATATTTATAGCCACCCGGTATAATCACGGACTTACACGTTTTGCTACTAAGGCTGTATCACTGACTTCCATGACCAGCAGCGGGAAAAAAATGTATAATGCTGTTTTTGGAGCTCTAAAAAGTAAGTACTAATTCCGTATTTATTAATAACCTTAGAAGTTCCTCATAAATAACCTATTTACAATATAGTTAGAACGTGACAATACTTTTTTATGAATCCCCGTTAAACGTTGTTTGAGGTTATGTAGTTTTATGCATTGGTAATACATTTTTAATCTAAGTATTTTTTTGCTTTTTAGTTGTTTTTCTGGGATGAATTGGGACATGCCCTGAACATATAAAAAACCGCTTGGTGGGCGACATAACCAAAACTATCCACTTCAATATTTACATGAAGCACTCCGACATCTTCGAAACCGACATATGACCATAAGCGAGGCTTCAGAGGTATATGGAGAACCGAAATCAATATTACACCGCCACTTGAAAGTGCGTAGATTGAAAAAGGTCAGGGTGAAGGGGGCAAACTGAAAAAGTACTTAGTTAAACGGATTCTTGATAGAATAGGGCGCTAAATTTGTGAATAATTTTCCTGAAGAAGGATAGCTCGCGGGATTTTTGGAGAGACATAGGCATGTCTTGACTGTTCGTCTAGCTGAAAATATTAAAAGATCTCGTGCTGCAATTTCACCAGCAATAATCAATTATTATTTTGATAAATTGGATGTAACTTTGAAAAACGTTCCTCCAGAAAATGTCATCAATTATAATTAAACGAACTTCGTACATGACCCTAGAAGGCCCAAGATTGTTGTACGAAGATATGTTAAGCATGCTGAGAAAATATTGGATTCATCGAAGACAGCTACATCTGTCATATTTGCGGCAACAGCTTCCTGCGACCTATTACCTCCTTATGTGGTATACAGGACTGAACATTTGTATGACAATTGAACCCAAAATGGTAAAAAAGTTGCAGATACTCGAGAAGAATAACTGGGTGGTTTGACCAAATGTCAAAACCCTTTTACCAAGCTGTTAAATGCTATTATTTGTTCCTCACTTGTAAACATCAATTTATCAAGTCACTGTATTTACCTTCAAAATGTCTTTTACTCACAATCGGTTAATAATAGGTACGTTTCTAACCTTCAAAACAGTAGGAAAGCGAGTCATTGTTTACTTTACTTTCCCAGCTAGCCGGCAAATATTTTCTCGGCTAGCTAAACGTCACTTTCAATGAACTTGTCATGTTACCTAGCAACAACGTCGCAGTTTCCTTTCTTAAAGTCACTTATTAAACTGCGATGAAAAGTCGTATTATTAGAAACTTACCTAATTAAATAAATAATGACAAAAACTGATTGTGAGTAAAATAGTATACTTACCACGGTGAAAAATTCCATTCCTGTTTCGAGATAAAGTTAACCTCGACGCTACGCGTCTCGGTAAACTACTTATTCTCTCGACAATAATGAAACACTTCCCACCTTGGTATGTAATATACCAATAACTATAAAAGTGGCATTAAAAAGGATTACACTTATCAAAAAGGTTAAGAAACGCTAGTCTAAAGCATGCCAAAATGGATTACGACTTCAGACATCAAATAATATTGCCTGCTAGAAATGAACTTTCACGGCGCATATCAGAGGCAGATCATGAAAGATTTCTTCATTGTGGACAGCAGCAGCTTTTGTGTTCGTTGTGACAAATTTATTGGCCAATAAGGGGTAGATATTGGTAAAAGACATGATTAGTAAATGTGTCTCATGTATCAAGCCAGATCCAAAAAGTGTGACACCTGTGTTTGGAGTTTTGCCTGCTGAACGTACTTTGCCATCACCACTATTTTTCCATACCGGGCCAGGTTACAGTGGGCCGTATTTAGTAAGGGCAAATGCGGTAGAGGTTACAAGATTACTAAGGGTTACCTATGCGTGTTTGTTTGACTGGCAGGAAAAATGGTTTACTTAGAACTAGTTTCGGATTTGACAACAGAGAGATTTATTGCGTGTTTGCCTAGATTTATTGCTAGAAGGGGCAAACTCAAGTCAATATCTACAGATAACGCAACAAATTTTGCAGGAAGCAACAATGAACTAAGGGACTTGGGTAAATTTTTGACGGAAAATAATTCGAAAAATCATGGCATGTTGCTTGGGGAAGGAATAGATTGGCTCTTTATTCTCCCAACATCTCCAAGTGTCGTTGAAATATGGGAAGCGGGCGTGAAGTCTGTTAAGAGTCATTTGAAGTGAGTGTGTCAGGTCATTTTGGTATTTTAATTAGCCACCTAGGCTTTAGGGCAGCGTGCCCGTATGCTAAACCCTTTTAGTTACTTATTTGGCTCCATCGCCTAATTCCATAATAATGATTTTGCACATATTTGGCCCCAAACGCAGTATTTCTCGTCAGTTGGAGCACCCCTTTGCTGGTACTTTGGCAGCCGGGTGTTATCGCTCGCAAGAATTCCGAACCTTCTAGAAATCACGCCGTTGAGGCGCCTCGCCATTGGCTGTCTTTGTTACCGGAATTAATTTGTTTTATGGAGCGCATCGCCATTGGTTGCCGAGTCACGTGGCAATGCCGTTTGGCTCACGCCACTGCAGGGGCCGGAACACTGCTTGCTTGAGGAGTTCAAGTCAGGCCGTTGATCGAAGAAGTCGCAGAGTGTGCCGTTTCGCGGCGTTCCCGCTATTTGCGGGGACGCCAGCCTGTTTTTCCCGTCTCGTGCTGTTTTAGCGAATATTGTCGAATATGCCATCCTTTAAGAGGTCGCGTGTGATTGTGCGAGTGGCACGTTTTTACGCCAAGACGTAGGTGTGTGAAGGGCTTCTTGGGGCCAGTTCTGCGTTTGTGAGAAAGGGGGCTTTCCCTTTGCAACTCGCTGTTTTCGAGGATCTTTCTAGGCAGGACGAAGTAGGCCTCTTTGCCGCCGTAAGTGTGCTCTCAGGAGAGCGTCCTAACGCCGCCATCTTGGCGGATTCCAGCCCGTTTACCCCTAATGCCGTGTTTTGGCGATTGAGCTGCCACAGACTGCCGCCTTCTACCAACTGACTGCACGCAACTCTCATAGACCGTCTGCGGACTAAGGTATTTGTAATTGCAACCATTTAAACATAGTAACTGTCACTTGTGCGAGCGTTGGTGCTTTTGCGCTCAACTTTGTGTGGGCGGATGCATGCCCCTTGCTTGCTTGTCGCGGCTTTTAATGCCGGTTTGAGGCCACCATGCTTCACGACGCTACTTTGGTAGCCTACTAGTAAGTTCATGTGCGCGAGTTTCGCTATATTGTACCGGTTAATACCTAAATAGAATCAACGCCTCGCCGTGCTGAGCCTGGCGCGCCCTAATCTGTTCGAGCTCTTTGTTTATGTTGGCGAGGGCTTTGTGCTTTGCTTCCCAGGTGTTAACCGCAGCCAACGACTGCGTGGGCGACGTAGCAGGGACTGGCAACTATTCCAAATTCGCATGCTTTAGTGAGGCTATGTTAGCCCCTCTTCCTGGTCAAATATTGCAGTCACGCTGCCCCGCTGCCTTTGCAGGTCGGCGTCTGTTATCGCGCACTAACGCGCCCTTTTCCGGAGTGCGTATTTCTAAACTGTACTCTAATATGTAAAGTGTCGAGCCCACTGCGGCCGGCCACCCATAGTGTGTTGTTTACTAGCATAGCGCGTCCATCAGCTGGTGCTTAACGTAAGCAGTAACATAAGCTTGGCGGCACGATTTGCTGCCCAGATGTAATTAGCGACCAATAGACGCATATTTAATTAAGGGACGTATTATTCCTATTCGACCTGTGCATGCTTTGTTTCAGATAGCGCCTTTTACAGTGTAAAGATTGGTGTACGGCGAGACGTGAGAGATCAGAACGTGCAGGTAGGTCCAGTGGTTGCGCTGTCTCGGCCCAAAGAGTCCCAATATTACCATTCCAATATTTGCGATCACGAAATTGTTATTTGAGCTTGCAGCTCATGAGAATTCTTATCGACGGAGTATCTTGAATACTTCGCTCCCGTTTAACCGCCCAGGCCCGGTTATTCGAGTTAAGACAGGCTTGGTGGCGCCCTCATAATTTTGACGTACCCTATATATATATGCCTCAACACGCTTGCCCAGAACGTATCGTGTGACTCACGCCCGACTCCCTGAGCGTTCCAACCGTGGCCTTTAGCCTGTTTCTAGCAAATCTCAGGGCAAGTGTGCCAGTTTTCCAGGACTGATTCCGTGGTGCGATGCTCACCTTGGGTGGGTGTCGTAAAGTTGTTTTAATACCGTAACAAGTGGCTGGCCAAGATTTGTTAGTTTTTTTGGAATTCCATACGCTGCTGACTCAAATTGAAGCAATTATTAATAGTAGACCTTTAACGCCATTAAGCAGTGATTCTCTAGGTGGCAATCCAAAATATTTTCCAGTCGGCCGTCATCTCACTTCCATAATAGCTGAAAACTTAAGTAACGTTGCGACAAATAAACTATCACGATTTCAACTAGTGCAACAAATTGTGTAGAATTATTGGACCCGATGGTCAAAGCAGTATTTGCACAAACTACAACATATCAGAAGTGATCAGCGTAATCAAGGTTAAAATCAGTGCGAGAGAATTTAAACGTGCCGTTCGAAATGTGTGCGCTTTACCGATTTGATTAGTTTAGATTAACATTTGTGATTTAAAATCAATGTTTGATTAACTTGTTAAAATGTAAGAAATGGGATTTAAGTATGTGTTTCTTTCAGATAATTGTTTCATTTAACTTAATAAATTAAGGTTTCTGTTTTCTCTTTCAGGCTAATGGATTGTTGTTTACTGTCTTTAGTGTGAATTGTGCTAGATTTCTTAGAAATCCATGCATTACCAATACTAATATTGTTTGTACTAGATCTACATTGGAATCAATGAGTGCGAACATAATTTTTAAAATTTTGGTAATGATCCCACATAGTAGTAATTTCGATGTATGCAATCACTGTACAGGGGAGTTGGGGCTGATACCGCCTCCCGTGCATAACCGAGTTGCTATGTGCTAGCAGTAGCCAACTACTCTTGGTCCTTGAAGTACATGGTTGGCGAAGAGCTATCCAGGGGTTCTCAAATTTTTATTATTTTATTTTAGACACTGTACCCCTTTTTACCAACAAAAAGTTTTGGGTACCCCGTATCAGTAAGTAAACTGAAATATAAAAAAAAATCTTAAACCTTTTTATTTAGTAGGTATAGTTTTAACCTGTGTAACTCAATTACGCGTCATGTTTAAATATTATATTAAAAACACAAAGGGGGGAGGGGTGTACATCACATCATCTGATGCACTCTGTCCACCCGTCTACCATCGCGCCACCACTATATATAATTTTTGACTTATACAGGGCGAGTCAAAAATTAAAAAATTTTTAAAACCTTATATTTTCGCTAAAACTTCATTTTTTTGTGGAAAATTATACAGGGTGATATAAAAGGTAATTTTTTATGCAGAATTTTATTATACCCAATGCCATAGAAGTTTACACTTCTCCCGTGTGGTCTTAAGCACACAAATAATTTTTTCCTTATTTAAATTTAAAGGCTTGTTTTATTTTTTGTAGGCCTGCCACGTACCCCCTAAAAATTTTCGCGTACCCCCAAGGGGTACGCGTACCACACTTTGAGAACCACTGTAAAATGCGAATGCCATTAATGTAGTACCTACTGTGTAGATACGTTTAATAAAGTTTATAATTCAAGAATGGTGTTTTAGTGAACGAAAAGTTAGTTTAATTAAATAATTTTTGAGTGCATTTTAACATCGACCTAAAAATCATTTTGGCTTCAAATTTCAGAAAAACAAAACAGCATTAGAAAAGAAGCTGATCAGAAATTAATATAAATTTTAATAAAACCACGAAATTTCATTAAATTAGATTGCTGTACTACAAAATGATTAGATCGTTTTATTTATATATTCAAATTTATTCTAAAATTTTTAATTAGAAGTGTGCAGATAGCAATATTACAATGAGTTATTGTTAAATTTAGCCAGCGTAGTAATAACGTTTTATCTGCAGTATACATTGTGAAAGTATTTTAAGAAAGTGCATTTTGACATTATAGAGTGTAAACCTAAAAATTATTTTGCCTTACAAGTTTCAGAAAAACCAAAAGGGCATTAGAAAGGAGCTGCTCAAAAATTAACATAAAATGTGAATAAAAACACGATTTTTTTTAACTTATATTGCTCTACTACGAAATTATTGTAAACTGCTTTGCAATTATTTAAGAAATTATTTTTAAAAAAATCACTCGTTTTTCGTTTTTTAGAAATTTGTAATAATTAAAAACTAAAATATTAGTAATTGTAACTATCTTACAGATAGAAGAGAAGCAAATTCATATAAACAAAAGCGAAAATCAAACTACTATTTCACAAATTAAAACAAAAATTTTATATACTACGTCGATTGGGCTGAAAAATAAAATGCAGTTTTCTTGTAAAAATTTCCGGCTTTTGTGCTATAGAATCCACTTGCAAAGTATCGAGCTGAATATTGTAAGAACCCGGCTCAGACCGATGCTTTTAAAAGCCTGAGCCCGCAAACGTGCATCGAAATGATTTTACAGAGACAAACGGGGAAATTCATATAAACAGAATCGTATTAAATTATATTGCTGTACTTCGAAATTATTTTGAACTGCTTTGTAATTATTTGAGAGACGCCTAATATGTTTAAACACTTGGAAGGAATGAATTA
The DNA here is from genome assembly GCA_940337035.1 of Agriotes lineatus. Classification (NCBI taxonomy): domain Eukaryota; kingdom Metazoa; phylum Arthropoda; class Insecta; order Coleoptera; family Elateridae; genus Agriotes; species Agriotes lineatus. The sequence continues at coordinate 124,801,869 of OW679194.1, forward strand.
AATCAAAATTATTTCAGAAAAAAAGCAATTTTAGTTATTAGCAAGGGCATAATCGATAAATATATCCAAAAATGCAATTTTAAATTTAAATCGATAACTCGGTCCATATAATCAACTTTTTAATTTCATTCATTCAAAAAACAGATCGCCTAACATATATTCTCTTAATATTAAAACAAATTTGCAAATGGGCTGTTGAATAGCATAGAGCAAACAACCCTTGACACCAACAAGCCTCCATAGCTCGCTGGTTAACTACTCAGACTAGAGATGGGCGCGTCACGACGTTTCACGCTTGCTTTAAACACTCACGATCACTCATGTGCACGGCGTGACCCGAGCTTTTATTTGAAAATTCAAATTCAGATAGAACAGAATGTTCAAATTTAAAACCAATAAGTAACCTGCAACAGAACTAAAAATAAAATATGTTTTACAAGTAAAATCATTTACGTGATATGTTGCAATCAGATTAATAGACACAAAAAGAAATAAATAAAGATTGACTACAATAGCTTACAACAAGGGATAAATATTGATTTCTCGCAAAAACGTTTCTTGCAACGGTCTTTAAAGACATTATTTTTAATACCAAAAGCTGTCATTAGAATTGACGTTTCCCTTACTGATACGAGTACAAGAAGGTATAGTATGTTGCTAGCTAATACTTTTAATTCCTAGGTTTAAAAGTACTTTTACGACCAAGAAACCAAAGGTTAGTTCTACTTGGTCGCCTATAGACGCAGACATGCGATTGACTGTAGACACAACATTCACAACACAACACAAGTGCGAAGTCCGTCGCTGCAGGCTGCCAAGCAGATGTACAATGACCTCCTGCTTCAGCTCCAGATCTTCCACAAGTCGGGCAGCGGAAGAGCGGGGACGCTGCAGTCGTTTATTCGTTACTAAATATTTAACGTAAAATTAACGTGAAACGTGAATCACGCCTTGAAAATTTTCACTCACGTTCACGGCCCAATTTTCAAATATCACTCACGTTCACAACGGGACCCGCTGTGACCCGACGTGACCCGATTGTTTTCACATCACGCGCTCATCCCTAACTCAGACTAGTAATACAACTGTAATCGGCACGGAACAGAGACTTTTTTTAAATAAATAAAATTCACCACGGGAGCAAAAGAGAAGTTACATCAGTCTACGAGAGGAAGAAAAACGGATAGATGGAAGGCCGACATGCAGAAGGGAGAGAGATATAAACAAATATTGCCGACAGCGATTAATCAAACTTTATATGTGGATACTTATCATACATGTAACTTAATCCACGGATTTAAATAGGTCAATTAATTAGATCATTTAATCCGCGGTTTAATTCGCAATTTAATTAGGTCAATTAAAATTTGTTTTACAGCTATCACAATAAAGGTGTCTTTATGCTACTTAGCAAGCAGCTACTCGTCCTGACCACTAAGCAAGAATAAATAATCTGTCCGTGGTTTTTTGAGGAGCTGATGAACATCCGGATTTCGCTACTAGCATGCTTTTCACTGATTGGGCCGGATTCGCTAGAGATGAAATTTTCAATTTCCACAATAACCACGTTTGGTAGGGCGAGAGTGCCCACAATGATTAACTTCCCGACTTTAGGATTAATCTTGGCGTTTACGCTTTTAGAGAGCAACTCAACTAAACATTTCACAGGAGATGAACAGAATGAAATGGGGCCCATTCATGACCCCAACATAACTTATTTGATCTTTAGTATTTGGGCCCTGGGGTTACTTAAAAAGTTTAGTGTACACAACAGTAGTTATTTATGGTATAAGCGTGCACCAAAAGTACTCCTAACACTGAGTCATTAAAACTTCAATTATTTATGCAGCTATTTTTTCAAATTTTTAATAAATTATTACCTACTAACAGCATCTACCTATATAATGTTAAATTTTATGTTACACTTCGGATATGGTTAATCTTGTTACGATTTGCGTTCTTGAGTGAAAATTAACTGTACGCGGTTGTAGGAATAGACTGTACTTTAGTTAGCCATAAGCAATTTGTATCATAAATATTTTAAGGTAGAATTTCGTAGGCAAAATGGTCATATTAAAATTACAACATGCAAATATTTAGCCGGTCTTAAAAACGTGCCTTTCTCTGGGAAGATGAAAATATTTAAATCTCAAGGAATGTTTAAGGGTAAATTTATGCAGGGTTTACCTCGTAAGCTGAAAAATTGGGCGAAGCTGGGATGATTAGTACGTGATCAGAAGTGCAACTGTTGCAACTTGGTCATAAAAATTACGTGCCGGCTGGAGCAACTTCCTTTAGGAGAAATGTAAAACTTTATTAGCCATAATTTGGGAGGTGTCGCCGCTTGACCAATTTTAACGTGTGAAACCTAAAAATTTGTAGAATTTATGGAACTATTATGAATTGTTACGCACGGCTGACGTGACAAAAGTCCAAAACTTAGAACTGCTCTGATAGGCTTATTTGGAACTTTGTAAACGCCTACCGAGTTTTTTTTTTGGTCAAAGTGGAATTAGAATTTAGTTAGTTAATAAGAAAAGTTAATAAGTGACGGTATTAAACTTAAGTTGTTCTGTAAACGGCAGAAAATAAATGCAAGAATTTGTACTTAAGTGTTCTTATTAATCTCGCAACAGTAGCTTTAGTCTTCGTGTACAAATGTATTTAACTAAAAGGATTGCCAGTTACCCCGACTTTAGGCGTATCGCGACAATCTTCACGATTTCATTTGGTGCATGAAAATCAGTATCTGATATTGTTGTTTAAATGTTCATAAATAAAAGCCATTTATGAACACATTTGTGTATTTCTTCTTTAAAACGATAATTTAATATAAAAATATGAACAAATTAAGATGGTGTCCACCTCTTTTACATTAGTATAAATGTATAACATCAAAAATAGCCTACATTACTTCAGCGCCTTCTAGTAAAATTATTTGAACCAAATTCTGTCCAGATAACACCTAACTACCAACACCCATTCACCAAATTAAGGTTTAGCCTCAGTTCGTTCTTAACGAAAATACAATTTATTTTTCTTTGTAGAGTCCGAAACTATACTACACTTTCCAATTATTCCTGTTGTTCAGTTATTAACTGCTAACTTAAAACTTTCTTACATACCAGGAAGATAATCGGTTTTTGGTGTTCTCCTCCAGGCTCATGCCTGTTATTGGAAGAACCAATAGGTTTACTAATACTTAGTGTTTGATGGTTGAAACAATTTTACACATGTATTCGATTCGTCCATCAGACAATACAGCGCTGCCTAAGACGAGTTTAGCAGAGTTAATGTACATTTCAGGCAGCCCTAATAAAAACCAGGTGCATTCTTCATGTAGTTACCAAAGTGTAATGCTAATTACCATATCTGTTACTATCAGTTGTAAAACAGGTACTATGAATTTGCAGAATACCCAATAACAAAAGATAATATTTATAAACTATAATATTACACGGGCTACCTCGGTGGTTGAGTGGTCTTGTTGTCTGCTTAGCAACCAGGTGGACATGGGTTCAAATCTGGCCGTATCCGAGAATTTTCTCGGAGCGGCAGTGGATTTGAATCTATTAGTTAAGTTAGATGTAAGTTGTTGTGTGTGTGGTATGTTTGCATGCCGGGGGAGCGTAATGTAAGTCGTGTGCGGCGCATTACCTCCGTTGCACTTCCCGCGAGGTATGAATGGTCCTCGACACTGAAAGGTAAAAGAGGCTATAGATTATGAATGATGAATATTACACGCTGCATTAATTTAAAGAGAAATTAATAAGAATATCACAAAATCTAGGCCTTATCTACGAAAGAGTTTGGCACTGTATTATAGTTTTACAAGCTCATTAACAGGCATAGTACAATCGAATATAAAACTACTTCAGAAAAATATCGCTTTTTTATAAATATACTGTAAATAATGTGTTGCCATCAATTGCAAAGCAGTATTCGAAAAAGCGACGCCTTCCTAATCCTAAAGTTTACGTGTAATCGCGAATTTAATCCCATTAAATTAATGTGGTGGAAATTTCAGTGTCATTATGATAAATATATTGTAAAGGGTTGTTGCTGCATTTCGAGATAAGCACGTAGTTGCTATATTGAACGAATTCCCTCAGTAGAATGTGCTGCTAAGAAGAAAGCAGAAATGTCAAAAACGATTGGGCTGAGAAATCATTTTCGAGCTCCAGTTTAGTTATGGTAACAATGATATTAATTTATCACTACAAATGACTGTGTGAATTACATTAATATACTTACTACTAATCGTGCAATTATTATTAACAGTAATACAATTTTTACTAAACGTACAGTGTCCCATTTTCTACCCTCATTATCATTCAAGCTATAATTAAGATAGTGTGGACATAATGCCAGTATGTATAGAAACGTGTAATCTTTAGTAAGAGGTATTATTAATGATGGTAAATGAAAATGATGAATTAATACTTTGCTATTAGAATTTTATGCTTGCAACAACTCACTTATTTTTTTGGGGCAAAAAATTTAATAACGCCTACCACTTCTGAATACATTTCATATGTAGATCAATAATTATATTAAGAATGTGCATCGAGTCTAAACTTATTGAATATTATGGTAATATATTACCGATAATGTTTTCGAGCTCGCGAATGCTTTTTTTTAAAACGAATTATCTAAAAATATTCAGTGGGCCTGGAATATGCGATAACCATATTATTCTATATACTATTTGCTCAAGCAACGAAGATTTTTTAACGTACTAATGCCACGAAATACTGCTGAAATTTCAGTTCCATACACTTTCGCAGAAATTAAGCTAGAGCAAAATAATCACAAACAAGGAAAACAAACACTCCTCTAACAAAGACATAACATTTCCAGTAATCGCTTCTAATAAAGCGAAAATCTTTTTTGCCTAAAATCAATGAAGCACTTTTATGGAGCACTTCAGTAAAAGCAGAAATAAAAAAATAAAACTTCTTTAAATTAAAAATTAAATACCCTTGATGCGCTGCAAGTTTTCTTTGCGTTATTAATGGTATAATTTTAAAAAATCTTGAATGTCTACGGTCTTTTAAGTATCTCTTGATATGAGATAAATATAAAGTCGTCGACCTCAGTGATTGCTATTCGTTATTTATTTGCTCTTACGTTTAGCTTAAAAATAATTGCAAGAAATGACGAGCAGAACGCTTTCTTCTATTATGTCGATCAATCATCAATTATAATGTCACTGCACCTATAATCATTTTTTAACCTTGTTCATATTAGCAAGTCCGTTCACACTCTTTAGTATAGATACTTGTTATTCAATCCGCGATTGTGTTAACCTTAGTAATATTTAAGTAGTTTACTTACCTTCAGAAGTTACAAGTTCGTACAATCCTTGCTATCACTAACAGTAATAGTATCACGTAGCTCAGAACAACTTTTAGCTTTTATTTTTATAGTTGCATATCTGGCAAATACGACAACCTTCGCATAATTAACTTAATGTTTCGTGTTTCAAAAATGTTGACTAAAATACTACAGAAAAGGGTAAAGAAGATAATTGATATCCAAATCGCAGAAATTGATTCGAGCAATACTAGCATTGCGTCTAATAATAGAGAATTACATCAGAAAGAATAGAAAATTGTGTATAGTTTTTATAGATATCAAGAAAGCTTTCGGTATTGTTAGATGGAAAAGATGTTTGAAATAAAGAAAATTATAGGTTTAACATATAAAGACAGCAGAATGATACATAACATTTACAAAGAAAAGAGAGCTATGATAAGAACCTTGCAGAAAGAGACAGAAGTCTTCTTCCTCTTAGATTAAGCTAGGGGCCTGTTTAGTTTCACAAAGTTGTGAATCTATTATCCCTCTTTACTTGAAGTGGGGTAGATGTCTAGCCTTGCCCGTCAAAAATCGAGAAAGAGTTCCCTTGTTAGGTGTTAACGGCTACCACAGGTGTTAGCGTGGTAGCCGGAGAGCGTACGATTTGTAAGATCCTTCGACAGAGTCGCCGGAAATCAAACCCGGGCCGGCAGCCTGATAGTTGAGCATTTGCTAGCGGGGACATCCGCTCAGTAAGAAAAGAAATAAGACAGCTCTGTTGAATAACAAAGGATATAGTGTACAGTTCTGTACACTATATCCTTTGTTATTTAACCTATACATACAAAAAGCTATAAACATGATTAGAGACACCGATGATATCGCTCTCATAAGAGATTGTGAACAAGCTTGTTACGGTCAAAAAGCGCCAGGCTCCAATTGCATCTTAATTTTCCCACCCTAGCGCCTTGGTAACTCACTTTTAGAGGTCACCGAAATCGTTTAACGACCTTTACCTAGTACGAAACAAATTATTGATGCGTTGTAACGACTTGACTGGGTCATCTCGTCGATTATGTTCACGTTTTCTTGATGTTTTTTAAAGACGCGCAACGTGTTTTATTGATTGCACCGTTTGTCCTTCCCTCTTTTTTGTAGCATCTCTTAATCCGATCGCACGCAATATTTCGTTGTTGACCTTTGCCCTAGCTTGAGACTGTTTTATAGGGATTGGTGAGAAAAAATAGAGCTCCTTTGTTCATTCGCGTATCGCGGATCTGTATGGGTTAATTTAACGGAAATTACTGCGTTTTGTGTATCCATCGCACTTAATTTCGGATTCTTATTGGCGTACGTATCGAGTTCTGGAACCTTCGGCTTAAAAGCCGACCCTGAAATCATTAAAGGT
>OW679194.1:124808677-124863786 GCA_940337035.1 Agriotes lineatus
AGCAGCTAATAAAATGTACAACACGTTATTGTTATATTGTTATTATACATAAGTAAATACGAATTTACCTACAATATAAATAACATATTTAAAAATCCGCGGTTCCTATTTTCCTTTTCTTCGTTGTTAGGTCGTAGAAAAAATATACTGTACAATTCCAGTGGAATGTCCATATCGCCCTGCTACACCTACTATACCTATTATACTCTCACAGGGCATAGTTTTACTCAATACACAGTTTAGATTACAGTTGAATTAAAAACTGTTAAATATCGTTATACAGGCCCAGTCAATGGTACGTAATTAAAGAATAATATTAAGTTTTCAAGTTTTCTATCATATAGTAGTGAAAAAGTTGTGATGAATCATATGCAATGTAATTTTCCGAGTTCAGTCGATTTACAAGGCTATTAACAAAATATCTTGCGTTTGCCTATAATTACTCTGTTGAAATCTGCAAATGGGGGCCCTAATTATGAAAGTTTCTTGGCGTAATTCCCTTTTATTTAAAGTTCTACCACTAGTCAATAGAGGACGTCTTGAGTATTATTCTGAAATTTGTCGGTTATGCGTTTTCTCGTTGATCCACGTCTTATCACTTACGCCATGTTTTAATGGCTTTTTGTCGTTTCTAGGCTGCAATCCGATACGTGTTGGCGCCCGGCTGTCGGCTAATCAGGAATATCTTCCAAGAAATGTCACATTCATTGTCAGTTACTTAAAATATTTTCACGTTGTGTGGCAAGAGAGCAGAGATCAGCATTAAAATAAGATAGCTAAAGACGCTTAATATGTTTTCACGGGTGGGAGATCCAACTGCCTGCCGTTTTAGCCAAGCACGAGTTTCAGTTAGTGCCTACAGTCGAAGCAATCCATAACCCAGAACGCAAACTTTACGCACGTTCGGGATAGCATTTAAGTCAGTTTGTGTAATCGGGGGGCCGCTGCTTCAATTCTGTCGTTCCGTCGAGGCCGCGAATTTAATCTGTGAAAAACTATTTACTGAACTTAAGCTACAAAAGTAGGGCGTACCTGGGGCAGCCGGGAAGTTAGTAGGCAGTTTAAACCTGCCGAATAACCAAGTGCAGTTGCTAATTTCGCTTACCGGTTGCCGTTGGATTCTAATTTAATACTGTTCGTGCATCCGAGCCTTGTGCCCTTTGAGGAAATTCGTGCCTGTCGCTGACCGAGTTGTAAATGGAGATTTTACGTAGAAGGTATACTGTGGGAAATTGCGTTGTATCGTATGTCGGGCAGCTTGCCAATTATTTTCCGGACCAATTCTGGATTTGTTTGAACATTTACAAAATAATCGCGTTAATGTAAGGAAGTATATGTGTGTTGTTTTTGCCGTCGCTTTAGCGGATATAACAGCGCTTGTTTAACCAACATAGAGCTATCAACATGTGTCCATTGTCCACAATGGCCCAAAATCGCAATGACGTAGACTCCCTTTTGTAGAGCAACTTCTGTTAAAGGCAGCTTCGTTTAAACATGGATATTGAGCTATAATTTAACTAGTAAGGTATTTATCAAAGTGTGAAAACAACAAACTTTTGTTTAACGGCATTGGATGTTGCTTTTTTGTTGATTTCAATGTAATTTCGTAATAAATATAGGATGTGTGTGTTATATTTTTGTCAACGTTTACTGATGTTGTGTTTTATTACGTGTAAGGCAGTTGGAGGTGGTATATTCGGGGGTTTGATGTTTTAAGTTGTGCACTCGCAGTTTAAGACTTTGAATCGAGCTGTATTCTCTTTGCTTACAGGGATTCCCCATTATTGTTTGCTACATTTTGCATTGAATTGTTTTCTTGAATTTTTTATTTTTGTTTTATGTATTATGTTAACAGTAGTTATATTGTATGTTTTAATGTTTTAATAAACCTCATTTGTAATATTTTGGGTTTCTTTGGGTCACAATGTCAATAAATAAGCAGTAAGGAACCGCGGCCTTCAGGCGCGTTGCACTTCAAAGTCATGTTTAAATTTGAATAGTAAATTGTAACGTGATTGTAAAAAGGAAGTTGCACTTGAATGGTTGAAATAATTAAGCAAACACGTAAGTATTCATGTTTCACTAGACCCAATCCATTTCGACCGTGAACTAGTATTGTACTATTCTGACTATCGAGTACCGTAGACCTGCCCTCGCCGCGAGCTAGCTGTGGACAATCGGCGAATGTGAAAAAAACCGTTACTAGCATCAACAGATCATGCTCCTGAACGGAGTTACCCAGAAAGTGGAAGTTTTTATAAATTCCAAGGTGGATTTGAGAGAATAAGGTATGTTTGGTATGAAAAACCTGAACGCAGAAAATGAGGTTATGAAGAAAATAAATGTATGGTGCCTGCAAGGGCAATTGAAAATTTTCACTCAAGCACGCGTCTCTACTTAGACATAGCTCAGCCGTTGGTGTACAAAATTGTTAAATGTCAATTTGGCAGTTGTAAATTCAGAAGTCTTTTTCGACCAAATATCCAGTTAAAGGATATAACTATGCAAAAAAAATTACGTGTACAACACGTATGAAAGAAATTATTTTTACTCGTTAAATTGATGAAGGTGAAGCCGAAGTGCATCAACTCTCAAACTTACACTACTTGTACAAATATTTTATAAACGAGCCATTGATAAAAAACGAGAACAATGACTCTTTTTTTATTGTTATTGTGATGTTATTTTTATTTTATTTTTATTTTGGTACTCAGCCAACAGCCGTTAGACCAATTATAGGCGTCGCTGTACATTTTAAGGGGACTTCTAACCCCACTAACGACTGTTATTGACAGATGAAGCCACATTTCATAACCTAATATGTAAACCTACAGAATTTTCATTATTAGGAGTATGCTACAGCGAATCTTCGTTTTATTAGACGGCGTTATGAGTTTAACAGATAAGGTGCCAACTTTGTTATACCAATATTAAGTAAAGTGTCATTTTAACGGTTATGCCCGATCGCAACGTCATAAATTTTATTATTCCAAACAACTAGCTCAAATAAAATGCCGATGAAAAGCTGTGAGCATCGAAAGGTGAATACTTATTCCGTCAATACAACAAGAAATGATGAGCCAATCAATAGAGGTACAAGGTTTAATAACCAAATCAAGATCCCTAGAACGAAGGCGGCGCAACAGACTGAAAGAGATAACGAATAGGTACTTATGAAAAAGAAGAACATTGATTAGTAAAAAACGACCATAATTAATTGATTCACAAAAACTTTTGAGAGCCAGTACATTACAAGTTAACAAATTAATAGCGTCAGTTGAATTAAACAATGCATTGATTAAAATATAAAAATGTATGCTACAGCCATAACAGCTAAGCGGGCCCAGAAAGAAAAGTTATTAAAAGTAACAGTCGGACCGGGGTCCATTTGGAGTCCATTATGAAATGCCTTGAAATTGATGCTAGTGCTTGAGGTATTAATTATTATAAGGTATAAATCACAAATTTATAGCTTATCATATTTATTTGCACCAACAGAAATGCAAAGTACTTATCTAAAAAACAAACAAACGCGACCCTAATACAGTCTGTCTACGGTAAATTAATTTATATTATAACTCGATTTATAAAAGCAAGTCGATCGTTTTGAAATTTTGCAGCAGGCAATAATTTTACGTTCTGAATAATTTTTCTCAATAACATTTCTCTCTAATATGATCAGATAAGGTATTTACCGGCTGGCTGGCTGGAATCTAAACGGATCCCGGCCTCAAATAATTATATAAAAGTGAGACAAAAACAGAATATACCTTAAATAAACTGTAACTAAATAGAAGAAAACATAAATAATACATAAGTAGACGTTTACCATCTAAAATTTAAAATTTTCAAAGTTGTTTAAAGAAATGGTGGCATGAGGTCCACGTGAACCTCAGTCCGTTGAAGGCTAGTAAAAGTTTGATTTGACTGATACCGTGCTGAATCGATCGAGCAAAAGTATTCCAGGTTCTGAATAAAGGATTGCGATTAAGACTCCGATAAAACTACGAATTAAATGGTTGGGAATGGTGCTATCCTTAAGCATCTTGTCGAACGCAACGATTTCATATGTACAAAAATTAATAATCTTATATGGTCAGGTACCAACATCGACCTTCACCGAGTGATTCGGAAAAATAAAGGCAATCAGGTCGACCAGTCTGCTATCTGTGTATTTAAAACGCAAAGTTTCTTTTTTCAGCTCCTATTTTGTCACTTACAGCAGACCGATTTCGATAATGCTTTTTAACATTGAAAATGTTTAACGAATTGGAGATGTGACGCTAGTACGGTGCTCTTTTAGCGATTTGTGTGACGCTTGGAAAATGCGCAGTTTTTGCCAATTTTTGCAAGTTGTACGTATTGCAGATGAATGTTGTTGGTGTCATTTTAAAGATCCCGTCAAGGGCAAACTTTCTGAAGAGGTTGTGAAAATGTAAGATTTGAGGGGGCGAAAATACGGGGGTTAGAACGATTTTTTGGACACGAAAACGTTCGGTGCTGTTACATCGCATACTTCCTGAAAGATCAAAATGTGATTTGGGGCTAGTTGGAAAGAGAATGAACCAAGGCTCATCATACTGGCTGCTTTTTAGGGTCTGCGATGCACGGGGAAAAGTTACAGGGGTAGAAGGCTGAGGTGCATTAGTAGCAAATTGGATGTTCGTATAAACAGGGGGAAAGAAAAAAATGTCGAATTTTGTTTTCGGCAGTATGTGGATGAATCTGTGGGCTTTTAAGAATTTTGCGGCTTAGCTTGATTTAGGGGTTGCAAAATGGGGACACCGTTATAATTATTAAAAAAATTGTAAAATTAATATTTGGAGGAAATGCGCTGTTTGGAGAGTTTATACTAGTTTTTTAAATTTTTTTAAAAGAATTTGGCAGGTGGGAATTTGTAGGTTGCAAAATAGGGAGAACGTTATAATTATCAGAAAAACCTTAAAATTAATATTTGTGCGAAATGATCTGTTTGGAGGCTTTCTACTGGTCAATTTTATTTTTGAGAGAATTCGGGATGTGGAAATTTTGCAGCCCAGGTGGATTTGGTGGTTATAAAATGAGGAAAACCGTATAACAGATAAACTTGAAAGTTAACATTTGTGTGTAATTCGCTGTTTGTAGACTTTCTATTGTTCAATTGTATATTTTAAGAGAATTCTGGATGTGCGAATTATGCGACCCTTGTGGATTTGGGGGTTGCAAAATGGGAAAGCAGTTATAGCTATTAGAAAAACCTTAAAATCAATATTTGTGTAAAATTCGCTGTTTGGTGACTTTATACGGGTCGATTGTATTTTTTAAAGGAACTCGGGATGTGGGAATTTTGATGCCCAGGTGGATTTGGGGTTGAAAAATGGGGAAAACGCTATAATTATCAGAAAACACATTAAAATTAATATTTGTGTGAAATGATCTGGTTGGAGACTTCCTACTAGTGGTTTTATTTTTAAGAAAATTCGGTATGTGGGCATTTTGCGGCCCAGGTGGATTTGGGGGTTGCAAAACGGGAAAACCCGTTATAATTATAAGAAAAATCTTAAAATAAATATTTGTGTGAAATTCGCTGTTTGGAGGCCTTCTGCTGGTCGATTTTAATTTTTAAGAGAATTAGGAATGTTGAATTTTGGGGTCTAGGTGAATTTGGAGGTTACGAAATGGGTAAAACGTTATAATTATCAGAAAAACCTTGAAATCAACATTTGTGTGAAATTCGCTGTTTGGAGACTTTCTACGGATCGATATTCGGGATGTGAGAATTTTGCAGTACACGTGGATTTGGGGTTGCAAAATGGGTAAAACCGTAATAATTATCAGAACACCTTAAAATCAATATTTGCGTGAAATTCGCTGTTTGGAGACTTGCTACGGGTCGATTGTATTTTTTAAGAGAATTCCGGGTGTAGAAATTTTGTAGTCCAGGTGGATTTGGGGGTTCTAAAATGGGGAAAACGTTATAGTTGGAGAGCTGATGACATTTTTTATTGATGACTTAGTTAAAACCTATATTTTTTAGAGAATGTGGCAGGAGGCATGTATAAGTGTCAGCTGGAAGAATTATCCTTGATAGCAGTATCGGCGGGTGGCAGAACACCTCCAATTTGCACTGTAAGTATATGTCAAATTCGAGGTTAGCAGGTTAGGTTTTCCGTCAGTTTTGACACAGTTTGGACGCATTCATGTTTATTATGTAGCTAATTGAATATAACAACAAGGTTGCAAATTTGAAAATTTTTACAGTCTAAAACGATATTTACGACACCGCCCCAGCTTATACATAAAGTCACGGATAAGCTAGACGGCCAGCGCGGAAGATATTACTCAACATCGGAACAAAAACTCACATAGGACCGCTGCCCTGCCCGTAACAAGAAGCGCCGACTACACTCAGTAAAGCAAGGGGTAGTTCAACACAAGATAACCTACGGGCAACGTCCTAATTAACGGTAAAATGTGATAAATTAGATCGAGCGCCACCAAGTTCTATCAATATGAACGATAATATAACATAAGCCCACAAAAAAACCGGGAAGCAAATGAGCCCAGGGTAAAAAGTTGAGAGGTATTAAATAAGAATCTTACTATACATCATTATGAGCAGACATTGCAGATTAGATTACTTGTGAAAAGCATGTTGCACAGATCATGATATCCGCTGGATATCATTTTTTGCAATAGCCTTACTAATATTTTCTGTTGCGGGTAATGATGAGAAAGAGATGGTTGTCAAGAATTTACATAAGTCATAAGTCTAAGTCTCTTTACATATATCTCGAAAACGGCATCAAAGATTCAAATTTGAATAAGGTACATATTAGCACAGATTTACCATTATTTCAAAAAGATTATGGTTTACCTGTAGACGAAAAATGAATGAAAGAACTATTCAATTTATGCGCTTTGCTGGTTGTGGGGTAAAAGAGAATAGTGCCCACTTTAATCTTGGCCTTACTAATGAAAGTATAGCACTTTAAAATGGCATTTTGCTACAACCCATGTGGGCATATTAAATGTGAATTTAGCAGTATTTCCTATTTGGAAAAGACATTAATCGTTAAAGTTTGTCCATGACGTCAAAAACCCAAATATTTTAATATCTTTCAAACAAGCTGGGCATAATTATAGGTGGAATAGTAGTAGAACTTGAATCGTCCAGTTTGACGGTCCTGGAAATATTTTCACTCACTCAAATTATCCCCCACATAGAGATGCAGGTGGTAGTCTTATTAAAGTACATTTATATCAGGATGAAGACTGGTATTTTGATGGTATAGTTGAACCACCCATGTATAAGTTAAGTTTGTTTCATGTATTACTTTATGAAATAGGGCATGCTTTAGGAATTAGACATTCTGATAATAAAGGTGCATTAACGTATACATATTTCGGATATCTTCACAAGAAAGATTTGCATGCTGACGATATTGGTGCAATTCAAGCGCTATATGGTAAACCTTCTTTAACACATCAGCCTGTTTTTAGTGTTATCGCCACCACCATCACTATCAACAACATCAACAACAATATCATCAAAAATAACTTCAAAACCAAAACCAATTCCCAACGGAAATATTGCAACTCCTCCAGTTTTGTGCTGATGTAAATACGCTACCTATTAATTATAAATATATAAAAGGATGTATATGTTCTATAGCAATTGGGTTTGGATATCATCTTGAGCAGAAGGTGAAAATATTTTGAAGGACCGCTGTACATACTCGATTGGCTTCCGTTTGTACCAAAACACTTTTCAAAAAGCTCTGCAGTTTATCAAAGACCTCGAGGTGAAGTTGTTTTATTTACTGATAGGTTAGTCTATTTAATAGATTTTCCCAGTCTTCAATTTATACCAGGCTTCCTTAAAGCTTACACTTCGCTTGGAATGAGTGATAGCAGTAGGATCCCTGCTGCACCTACACAGGTGGAACATATTTATCTTTTACGATGATAATAAATTCATCGAATTGGATGTATGCACATTTAGACCTAAAGATTTCGGTCTAATTTCTAATAACTTCTAGGGATTACCGACACCGATCATTCTCATTAAACTGGTCCATTTCCAGAGCATGGTTAAACTGCTCTATTACGTGGAAGATCAGTTCCTGCTGCTGTTGTTGTTCGCTTAATTGCAGGCGAAAAACTTCTTTGAAACATCGTTTAATTGACGTTATGTTCCTTTTCAATCGCTCCAGCTTCTCCAACTAGCCCAGCGGTTTAATCGCATTCGATATTCGTAATATGGCGGAGGTGGTTGACGTTCGATAAATGGACATCTGGAACCTATTCATTTCAAATACGCATGGTATTGTAGAAAAACGTTTAAAATGTCTGGTCATTATATATAATACGATGACAGCTGCCATCTTTGCTACTTTCTATTGGAGGTTGTAAGATTCCAAAACTATCAAAATAAATTGCATTTTTCCGCGGTTTATGTAAGCTACTCAATGTATACCAAGATTCGTTTTATTATCCAAATTTATAATACCACATTCTATTTTGCCAACTTGTTTCTGTAAATCATCTCTCATAAAGAGGCTCCGAAAGTTAGAAATTTTTAAACGTTTAGCGTATGATTGTATATCGATATTTGACAAGGTACGGTTCGGCAGCTGCATTACAAGTTTTTTGCCATGAACAGTCCGCATCCTTTTTACTTCCCTCGTCTGAAAGACGAAGGAAGTATTGTAATCACGAAAAAATCGCCTTCCGAGATTTTTTCAGATCTTCACCTTTCAAGGTCCCTAAATGACGAAAAAAAGGTTTTCTCAATTCCATCAGTCTGCCTGCCTGTCTGTCCGTCTGTCTGTCTGTCTGTCTGTCTGTCTGTCTGTCTGTCTGTCTGTCTGTTGGCAGCGCAGCTCAAAATCTATTTGTCGGAGAAAGACGATATTTTTCATACATATTATATATCTACCTCGCATGAAACCGGTGCTATTTCATACAAATATATACAGGGTGAGCGCCTTAAAAAATAAAATGTTGTTTCTTTTTGTGTTAATTTTGAAATAAAAAGAAGTAATAACTTTCACATAGGTCAGGCTTTACATTTACCGAAAATAAAACTCAACCGATATAGGACAATGTCACAAAAGAGTAAAAATGTTTCAACCATTACACCGTGCTCTGCAAGAGACGAGCGCGCCGGACTTTTCCCGAAGAGACCCGGTAGCGCAGATGGAATTTCGCCGTACTTATATCCTCTGATGAGATTCGGTTAGGATCGAGCATTCTGCAGAGCTGCAGATGCGGCGGGTTCAAACCTCAGCGGGATACATTTTTTTTAATTTGAAAATGTATTTAATTTATTAGAAACGTGAAGATATTTGTACTCCTAACTTAATTTGATTTTTAAAATTATTTAGTGCCACAATGTTGACGAGGGAAGTTATGAGTAAAGCCGTTTACAGATTTTTTATAAGGTCTAAGATATACCTAAAGCTATTGCTTCCATAGATTTATTATGTCTTTCAGATTCTGCTAATTGTTTTTTGCCGACTCAGTATCTTTAACCGTCTTTGAAATTCCTGCAGCTCCACCATTAAGACCGCCCAATGCGCTAAGAGCTGCAAAGATTGGAGGCCAATTAACTAAGGTATACAAATACTACAACTATATTTGGCGTATCATTTAAAAAGTATAGTTAAAGCCATTTAAAAGTGCCCGGAGTGGTTCCGTCTAAATACACACCCTGTATGCTTCAGTAATTTCTTAAATATTACATGATAAAAGCTTTCAACGATCACTTGGACACTTAAATTCGAGTGGTTATATTTGTGCATCTAGCATCAATATGACTAAATTTTTGTTGATATTTTTCTTGTGAATTAGATTTTGAAGTAAAGTCTTTCTTTACACAGTGACAGTGCAGAAATAAATAAAGATGAATTACACAAAAAATATCTATTTACATTTAAAATGTATTTTATCAGAAACAATAAAACTACTGGTGTTAGCCAAACGATTTATATTCAGATCACGAATTTGTATACTTCCATATTTACATGATACCTCCTATGTACAGTGACTAAAAAAGAACTATATCTAGTTGTCTTTGTAATTTTTGCATTCAAATTTGTATGTGCCGCTATATTTTTTATTGTTGTAAAACCAGCCCGAGCTATCAATATTTAAGTACGTACTAAGCTCTATCTAGTTCCAGAACAATAAAACACATATCACGCATTCCAATTTACATGCAAAAACATTTCAAATCCAACTAGATGTAGTTGTCTTTTCATCAATCGTATGCCCTTGTGGCTCATATACTTAGACATTTCAATTATTTTCATTCGAATGAATTTAGTGCAGACTCAGAAAGGTTACCATTGCATAATGTAATTATATTGTATGCATGATGTTAACGATACGGTTAAATTTCTCAACAACCAATTAAGTAATCTTTTCAAGAAGCATGCACTATGGCGATCCATTATTTTAGAAAAAAAACAAGCTCCGAGAATGACAGATTGTTACTGAAATTAATGCATCGAGCGAAAAGTCAGTATAAAAACTACCATATGAGGGTACTTGCAATTATTACAAATTGCTCCATAATTATACAAATGTCGCCATTAAAAAAGAAAGTTTACTTTCTGTTTAAAGAAGCACAGTAGCAACAAAGAAATATGAAATGAACTGAAAAGGTTGAGTGTGGGTAGTACAAATTTTAACGTATTAGTAGAATCATTTTATGAGTGCGAACCTGCAGCAGCAGAGGAAATCTTAATAGATATTAACGATACAAGTTTGATTATGAGCATCTTTACAAAACGACTTTTGTTATATGCCATAAGCAAACGTGTATTGTTCAATATTTTATCTTCATCAATAAATAGTGGCTCAATGTATTTTTTTATATAAAAAGAGTGCTGCAATATCCATTACCATTAGTGGGGTAATATCTATCCTTTACCGCACTCAGTGCGGTAATGAAGCTCTTAACGATACTAAAATTAATTTGATTAATAGTCTATAACAACACCGATGAAGATAAAATTAATTAATATATTAAAAAGCAATTTAGTAAGGCCAGATGGATTAAATGCTAGAAGCGTCGGCCAATACCTGGTTCATATTATTAATACAAAATAATATCTTAATTCATGGAAATATAGTTTTTTTTTGCCTAAAGTTGGACGTGTTATTGAACTAAAGGATTTCAGATCGGTTAGCACTCGGGCCAAAATTTCTAAAATTGTCGAAACAATAGTAATACGGAATTATGTAGCCACCTACAAAAATATAATTGTTACCTGAATAGTAGTCAGGATTTCGACCATCGTACTCAAAACATATGAGTGGTAATTATACAATGTTAACACTGTTGGAATTCCGTAAAGCATTCGACACCTTAAGTCATAAATTACTCCTGGCAATATACTGTATGTTCGTCTAGGCAATGCTGCAGTTAATTTAATAAGAAATTATACCGTATGTCCACAGGAGGACGCACCATAGGGATAACCAAATAGAATAGAAAGATCGGCTAATGCTGTGATCGCCGGCACGCTAAAACGTTGTTTTCTGGCTTCTGACTCGCCACTGTATGAAACAATATTGTTATAAGTGGTACAAGAAAAGGAACGGTGGTCATAGCACTGGTTGATATTTATATTCTATTAGCAGTATCTTATCTCTATGGTGCGTACTCCTGTGGACACACGGTATATGCAATACAAGTTCAAGTGTGAAAGTAGCTGTTCTAAGAGGTGTGCCCCGGGGATTCATCTTGGGACCATTGTTATCTACTATATACAATAGTAACCTTCATAAACATATTGCAATGTTTATATATACGCGAATGACACGCAACTTTATCGTTCTTTTCGCAAGGAAGATCTTGATAAAGCAGCATGTAATATAAATCGAAACCGGGCTAGTACTTCGCGCCTCCTACAGCAGCATACCCTTATCTCGAACTCCACAAAGTCATATGTAATCCTTCGTAAAATGTTGATAATGAGGAATTTAGAATGCCTACTATAAAAATAAACGTCGTTTAGGTACATTTTGTGGAAAACACAAAGAACTTGGGATTGGTTATTGATAAATCGTTTAGATATAAAAACCAAATATGCAAAAGTATACAAAAAGCTTACTGTAACTTAAAACTTCTTTATCTCCATAGGCCATATTTAAGTGTACAAGTTAAGACTCTGCTGTCTGGGGCGCTGGTATTTTCTCATTTTGCATACTGTGCAGAAAAAGCACAAAATGCTGCGGTACGCAAACAGCGGGTGGAGAATACTTGTTTGTGATTTATTTATGGCATCTCTAAGTTTGCACATATATCACATTAGTAAAAAGATCAGTTTGGCTGAATAAGAGCAACAGGTGGTATTTTCAATCCGTAATTTTATTTTATAAAATTATAGCTAACAAAAAGCCGCCTTACCTGTGCAATAAAATAACATTTAGGACGGATGTCTATAACGAAAAACTGCGTTTTAGAGGTTTAGTAATAATACCGGAACATAAAACTGCATTGTATCAGACGTTCTTTAGCTATACTATTACAAAAATGTATAATAATATTCCTCCGTCACTAAACAATTTCTGTTAAGCAGTTTAAAGAAAAAATATTATTTCATTTGTTTTAGTTGTTTTACACGAATGTTGGTACATAATCTTGTTTTTTCTTTTAATAGTAGTTTAATCAAATTCTTAAATTGTTGAATTGGTTAGTTTTTTTGCTTCTTAATGCGTTTTTCAGGGTGTTAGTAGAACAACAATTATTTACTGAACTAACATATTGGGGTTTTTTACTACGTTGAATTTGAAAATCGCTTTGGAATTTGAAGTTTATATTTATATTTACTTAATTATTCTATTTATATAAAATAATATCAAATTCTGCTATTATTCTGGTGTTTTCGATTTATAGTATGAAATAAATTTATATTATTATATTGTTTTCAAGCCAGTGTGGTAGTTTCTAGAATAAAGCAATTGGAATCTGTAAACAGAACTTAGTATTTATTTTATGGTTGTATATATGTATTATTATTAACGGCTTTTTACTTAGCTGCGTGGAGGCTGGTGCTTTATATGCTTTAGCATCTAATGGTGCAGTGCTCAACTTGGAGCGTTAATCGAGTTACAAAGTTAGAGCCGTTGTACTTGCGTAGCAACCACTGAGTTAGATATTAAAGTAGGTTTAAAACTATTTGAGATCACAGTACTTAATGCTGAAGTAAGGTCATCTGGATTTTCTGTATCTCAAATTGTTACTTTTTTAGATGTACAATTTTTTAAACATTATACAAATAAATATATTAATATTTTTCCAGTTTTATGACTGTGTTGAAATATACTTACCGTAAAATATAGATTGTTTGCCAGTGGTGGCCATTTGGCGCGTAATCTTAAGAAAACATTTCTCATTTCTAAGTTGGTTTAAGTGAACCTCAAAAATCTTGCAGAGTTGTGGGTTGACGCTATTGTAAGACTATTTTTTGTTGTTAAGAGTAATAGAGTCTGTCATGCAAATCGGCGTAATATAAATTTAAACTATTTGCTAAAAACGTGTATTGTATCTATCTGTTACACTTCTAAGATTTGCACAATCGATATTCCATGTATTAATAGAATAAAGTTATGTAAAATACGCATCCAGTGGCATCGTTTTCATTGGGTTCACTCTAAGATTTGACGGTGTGTGTGAAATTGGCAAAGTGATTCCTTTGAAAAAAAATTTATTAGTAGCAATGCCTGAGGACTCTAGACTGGGATCGCGCAGATATAAGGACAACGGCCCAACAACCTTTGAAAAGGCTATAAAAGCGTATCAAAGCTTAGAAATAAAGGAATTTGTGTTACTTGTATTATAAGAAGTGCTATTCTTCATGTAGTTTTGGCCAGATTTTTTTACTGAATGCTAAATAGTAGTGTAACCCATCTATACTGTAAACATTTTATTAGTCTCGGAGTTATTAGCGGTGGCAAAGTAACAGCAAACTTAACGGATCGTTGCAAAATCTTTAATATTTAAAAAAATATTGCTGGAAACATCTACTGTACTTCAAAATTCCGGAATGAATCTTAAAATTATACAGGGAGTACCGGGAGAACTCTGCCAAACTTTAGAAACTTGTCAAAGCAAAAAAGCATACTCCTATAGTTTAACATATTCGTCATCGGAAAATTTTCTATTATTTTGAAATAAAGAGCACTATTTCTGAATGCTACTAAACTTTTCTTTAACAATTCATTACTCAGTTACGTTTTGTGATCGGACATATGTTAGTAAGAGTTTTTTGCTTAAAATTACTGAAGGAAGATATTCCTAATGTTTGGCAGTTCTGTTGGGTAAATTTGCGATTGGTTTTAAATAAAAATCTTTCTACATAACATGTGAGCAAACGAAAATGAAATCAAGCTTGGCTTTGAAAATTGAAACATATGTCTATTATTAATTCACATTATGTTGGATATGGACTAATACAATAACTGTCATATTTAAAATTAAGGGCATCAGTAGTAATAGACCACATGACTTAAAATTTCATGGTCAACCTTGATTTTGTTCATTTGCTCACATGTTATATGATTTTTTTTGTATATTACTTCCTGAAGTCATAACTCAAGTTAAGTTTTTTAAAAGAACTGACGTTGATATAAATTTGATCGCATTTATTACCCGAGCAACATATTCCTAAGGTTTTCTACTGGTTTTAAGTAAAAAGCGTTTATTTATGAGGTTTCTTGTATCTTTCTTCAGGAAACCATAATTTGGTTGCATTTTATAATCGGATATATGTTGATATATATTTTTTGCTAAAAATTACTCAAGGGAGTTTTGAAAATTTCTACCGGGACACCCTGTATAAGAAAAAGTTATTTTAAATAAACCTTGAAGATCGGGCAGAGCAACCCACTTTACCGGAACTTTATATTTATTTAGTTATACAAGACCTGGAAAAGAAATTACCACAAATTTTGCTTCACTCTCCATAAGTGCTCTCCATTGCACTATTAAATATCGAATCATTTTAAACTTCCGCAATTTCTTCGCGGAATGCGTAGTACACGTTTATTATAATCCCTTTTCCTATAAAAATTTAAAAAGAATACTGCAAAAGTATAGTCAGTTTCTAGCTTCAAAATGCTGACGAAATTAAGTCTACAGTTTTAAATTTGTCTTTTGTTCTATCATACCATCATTTCTGATGGCATTGTAAGCCCCAATTTACTCTACTAATTAACATTAAATATTGATTTAGCAGATAAATATTTTGCTAAGTTATTTCTGTCCAAAATAAAAGCAATAGCACTTGTAGCATGTTTGTTCTTTCAGTAAATCGCTTAACAAAAATAGGACTTGTAGACGATAAAAAAACGTTATTCGTGCTCAAGCCACAGTATATACACTGACATTTTCCTGCAGCGTGGACGTAAAATCCAATTGCAATAAAAAATTTCTATTTAGTTACGTTAAACTCAAATGTACAAATACAGCATATACATGATAAAGGGAATGGAAAAATTCACTTTCGCATTTACAGCAGCGGAATTCTTCAATCAGGCGCAAGAAATTTATTTAATTTCCCAATCCTCTTTTTTGCAGTCCCTCAAGGCAACTGAATGAAATTGTAAATTTTAAAGATATAAAAATTTTAGGCAATCAAATTCGTGAGAGATGCAATATTAATTATAATTGTAACATAAAAATTATGTCCCTTAAAATACATATATTTCAATTGTTGTTTATTTCCTACTATTGGAAACGTAACAACGTTAAGAGGAATATATATTTTTTGAAAAAAAATATCTGATCTATATTTATTATATACATAGTTTTTGTTCGATTACAATGTAGTCCGTAACATAAAAATTAACGGCAGGTGGTAGACGTTGCCTAGAGGTACAGCCGCTGGTCTTTGATTTCCATGCATTTCAAAAACCACAAAAATCTAGTATAGATCGCACTGCGATACCCCAATCCGGATTTGGCTACAGTGGGGTTTTAATACCTAAACCTCCACAAGGTGGTGAGGCCGATGTTCTTGCAGTGACGTTCCTATCAAAACCGGCAACGACTTAAAGACACGCTACAATGCTATTGAACAACTATAAACACAGTACATATTTCCTATTTTACGTTTCTTCGTCGTTAATTTTGTCAGTGTGCCGTTGGCCTCTGCACCGCTTTATACAAATAAAAACTGTTAAAATATACGTCGGTATAGTAACCAAAACCAAAAATTATTGTTGCTACCAACACAATAAGACATTAGATTCCTAATTCGGCGATAAATCCGTTTTACGATTGTGCGTAAACACGCTTACACAATGTTTGTGAGTTGTTCAGTTTTGACCATTTACAATAGTATTCGTCGGAAAAGATATTCTACGAAATAAAATAAAAGCGTTGAAAAATAAAAACAATAAACCAAAATGCAATTATACAGTATTCTTCGTGACTAATTTTAAATACTTTTTTGCACGATTGAGTTTTTTAGTTTACTTACCACATGAGTTTCCATGACAATAAGCTGCATTTAAGAAAAAATGAACGGTAAGTAACTATTTGCCGTTCACAAATATCAGTAAGTTTGATAAAACATTTTTACATGCGGAATTGTTAATAAAACAGGAAAACAACAAAGCCAAAGCCCCCCAGGTGGGAGTTAAATTATTACGGGCGAAATCGCTACTAAAACAAAAAAAAAGCAAACCTATAATAATGATTTGTTCCATCTAGCTTTCAGTCGAGAAAAGGACGGTTTGAGGCACCTGAAGTGGTTTGTTTGCTATTTAAAAGTAGGGGTATGTCGAGAAGTAATTATGGTGAGGGCGCCACAAATGATAAAATCAAACTCCAGATCTCTACGACGTCTCCAACCTTTAATAAACATCAACAAATAGAAAAACTGATGAACTGGACCTCGATCATTTACCTTGCTTCCAGCTATTAATTTGGTTATAAAAGCACGTTTTGCATGTTCACCTTATAGAAAAAGCACAACAAAAAAGCCTAATAATGACAAGAGAAAATTAGACGAAATTATGGACCAACGATCTTAAGACCAATTTCAACTATTTGCTGTCTAATGTGACATTACAGAATACAAAATATCGAAAGATTAAATTCAGATAGCCAAACGACAGCCAAAGGGCATTCAAATTCCCTGAAGGAGCTACTAAAGACGACAATACATAATTTTACGCGGTAAAACTTACAAAATAAATCAAAATCTAGGCGTGCAAGCACTCCAAAAGGGCGGTAAAATTGGTGACACGAAACACATAAATGACACAGCATACAAAAGTTACTATTTGAGTAACTTTGCATTTTAATATAGCATAAAAAATGCAGAATTTGCTACAATAATATTTCGAGCCATAAAGAGAAGACAGTATCCAGCAGATCGCTCATTAGAGGTACACTTTATGGCTATGTCAGCGACATATAACCATATATGACGAAAAGATGAACCTGGGCGGAGATGCGTAAACATGTAATATTTTAATCCGATGTAAATGCGATATTTGGGGCCGACGGTAAAGACGATGCGGTAGAATAGCCCGAAACCCAAAAAGGTAATATGCATATCTTGAGTTAATAAATCCGAATTAAATCGAGTTACCCTGCAGTCGGTGTTGTTATACTTGCAAAATACTACACTAACTAATCTCAAGAGCGATACCACCTGTGGAAATCCCGACACAACTAACCACCTCCGGTTAAATTTTGTTAAGTTACCAAGTCGACTCGTGGCAGCCTGGGGAAAATGATGCTACATGCCCGCTACAATGGTGGTTCTCGACTGGCGCCTGAAAAGCTAAATGGAGTGCAGAGTGTAAACGTGGAGGAAATCCCTGACGAACTATCAGCGAAATAGCCAACATTCTTTCAGCGTGAAGTCTTTTTGCCTAATTGCAGGCTGCGTCATGCTTTCAAATCTAATATAAACAAATGAACAAAACCGAGCTTGGCCCTAGAAATCGACAAATAACCAAATATGGCAAGTATTTTGGACGATTAAAGTTAATCTAGCAAAGTGGCTTGTCAAGAAACAAACGTCGCTTTGACATTAAAAGAATATAATACGTTATAGTCAAAATAGGCATATAAGTTATTCCAATTGTGCAAAAACTTTTTTAAACTTCATTAGTTAGTTGTACAGGGTGGCCCACAACTGATTGACTATTTTTACATGAATATTACGTTGCCAAAAATAAATAATGCAAAAACAATTTGTATGCTGAAATATCATAATAATAATAATGCAGTTGTGACATAACAATGGCAAACATTAATCATGGTAGATTATCGTACAAAGACTATTGGTTTTTATTGCGAAAATAGATTAATAATCGCAACATAAGGAATGTTTCGTATACGTCTTAATGTTGGTAGACGTGGATCAGTTTCATCTCGTAATGCAATAATGAGTTGGATATATGCAAAATGGCCCACCAACCATTAATAAACTAAAAGGACGCTAACCGTAATGTCATTAATAATATATGTCTGTATAATGTATGTACAATCTGTAACCTCATTTACCTTGCGGTGTAGAGGCTGGTGCTTAATGCGCTGGCATCTGGCGGTACAATGCTCAACTTGCCCCGGATTCGGGATACAAAGTTGGAGCGCGGCTTTGGTGCTTGCGCAGCAACCATTGAGTGAGGTGTCTGTCTTGGCGATGTGTTGACCTTGTTACTCTATCTCTTAGGTCTGTGGTTTTGAGTAGAGCACAGTTAATTTGGTGCCCAACTGTGGATGGTCTCACCGAGCCAAGGTTAGGGAAAAATTCCGACCCCCGCGAGATTCGAACCGAGGACTTGCTTAATGCAAGCCTGGCGCTTACCCAACTGCGCCACGCGGCTTCTCATTAATAATATATACCAAGATTTATTAATTATTTTAACTAATTTTTTCGTTGACCGCTTGTTAATTTCAATATTAATGAACTATTTTTCCTAAAAAAGGATGGATTAATAGACGTCATTAATACACCGTTTTTGATTAATACACTCTTTTTCATTAATTCACTGTTTTTAAAAAAGGATGGATTAATAGATCTATTAATACACTGTTTTTGATTAATACACTCTTTTTCATTAATCACCTGTTTTTCGTGATTTTGACGTTTTGATGATATTTTGCATGGAGGTTAGTTGTATTAATCAAATTTTTCGCCACAAAAAAAGATTGCGGTCAACGAAAAAATGCTGTAATCAACTCGTTTGTTAATAGGCGATTAATAATCTCAATTATTAAAGGCACTTACTCGCTATGGCTCGTTCGTGCTTTACACAGTTTCGATTATTAATCGCCTTCATTAACACACTTGTTGGTTAAATAACTATTACAGAAAAAATAAAATAACAAATTTTGTCCTTTCAAAATAATTGCATTTTATTTATATCTTTCGGTATGTATTATCTATTAATACCAGTTGAAGTCATTCAGTCAGCTCTTGCCACCTTGTATAATGTTACAAGTACAATAAATATGCATAATGTTATAACCAAATTCTTCAGAAGGTAGATATGTTAAGGTATTTGATAACTCATTACTTTACAATCACACCAGATGGCAGTGCAGACGTAGCTGTTCTGTTCGCCTTCCGTACCGTTTGCCCGTTTAGTTAGCGAACCATCGTCCTACGTGTAATGGTGCAATTTTAAAATTATTAGTCCAATAGGAAATGTTGTGATAGTCTTGCCATTCGAAGTGGTACCATAATAAAATTGATCCTTTAAATTTTACAAGTTTCGCTTGTAATAATGTTCTTTCGCCAATCTATTTGGAAACGTTTTAGAGCATACAGCGGATGGTATTATTTACATTTTGATAATGATTCTTATATTTTTTTGCATGCTATAATACTGTTCTACACAATTTCGACATATGAAAAATTAAGAGTAGGGACAAATAGAGTAAAAGTATAAATTATGTGTAAACTTACAATTAATAGAGTTTCGTTTACTAAGCCCAAAATTTAAATGCATACGATTCATGTGAACCCGCGGGTTTAGCGATTCCACGATATTCGGAGTTTTGTATTTGATGCACATAATCCTATAAACATATTTCTGAACACGATTTCGTCTCGGGCTGCTAGTTATTCCGTATTTCAACGTCAAACTCAGCTATATTTCTTTTCTCCGTCCAGTTATTTTGGCAGTCTTTTAAATTTGTCATGTTGAAGAAGGTTTTGTGAAGTAAGACTGCAATAGCGATGTTCATAAATGAAAAGATAGTCACTGCAATAATAAAAATTATATTTCTTCTCATACAACCTACTTTTCTTGCCGGCATTGATAAGTTTCTTATATGTTTTCTGCAAAATTCAGTGTTCTTAAGCTAACTTTCAGATGCCCCTGTTAAAGAAGATTGTAATAAAAATAGTTTTATGCATTGAAGCATTAGATTGTAGTTACTTGAATGTATCTAGGTATATAAATAAGTTGTTCTGTTGAAAACGTTTATAAAATGTGGTTAAATAGTACAAATTAATAACTTTCTAAATTTGTCAGTTTCTATAATAACGTTATATACGAGTAGCCATACTAATAATAGATTCAACAATACCTAAATAAACAATACACAAACAACATGTGGAAATATATATAGCTCATTATATGATTCAGTATACCAGTAATTAGATTTTAAGAAATCGAAGCTAACGGCTCTCTACTGTTTACTGTAGCCAAACCGGAACTAACATACTAATTAAAATGTATGGCTTGTTAGTGCTATCATCAAATGGTGCTACATTTTGGAAATTTTAGAAATTAAAAATGCCGCAATTATGTACCTACTTACTCTTAAAGCTGCAGGATTCCAATAATAGACGCTTACGCAATCACATCTTAAAGCTCTAATTAAGAAATATACAGGCATTGCGAAGTTAGCTCTAATAGGCACGCGCATTCTACAGTCTCGTTATGCGACTTTATTGCGAAAATGTAGGAAGATCGAGCTGAAACATTAATTCGATATCACGGAATAGGAGAAAGAACTAAGAGCGGCATCATATTTCTAGGATAAACTATTTACAGTGAATGGTTTTATATAAAGAAGACAAATAGAAAGTGGATTTGGTTGATTCAGATAGAGGCTTTATAATCACAAATAAGAAAAAGTATGTTACGTGACAAAAGCGTATTATATTAGGGTTATTAGTTCACGTTATATATTTGGCCATGAATAGACGGTCAATTGGGTAAAAGGAGTCGTAGCGTGGCGTTGCGGATAAAAATAATATCACAATTGCAAGGGTTTAAAAAAAGAGGGGAAGAATTATAACCGTTTTCGTTTTCTAGTCGGTGAGATTTGAGAAACATAACTGTGCATTGATAGTTTTCGTGATAAAAATGCGGTGAACCCGGGATTTCTCGTTCTTGGTAAATGGCTTGTTGACTAAGGAAGATTGCTTGAGGCAAATTTAGAGAGTGAGTGCCATTTTCCAAAAGAATTAGTTCCAAGTCATGATGACTGTTTGAGGAATCACGGGAATCGTTGTACAGCTTTGCCTATCGTTACAGGCGACAAGTTTGTGGCGATGTGGTCGTATTTGTTGGTGAAATCGTCTTCTAACAGACTTCACTCCTGAGAGAGGGTCGTGCGGTTGATCGCGGGAGGCTGACAGTTAGAGTGAATTTAGCGGCTGTCAGTAGTCACTGTAAGCTGTTGTAGGGGAACAGATCATCCTTTTGGTCAATGATGTATGCTGGTTAAGCTTCTGAGAAGCTAGTCTTCAACCAAATCCGCAAGCGTAACGACTTCAGATAAGTGAATTGAACTATAACAATTGTTATTTCGCATATTACAAAAGTAAGAACAGTTTATCACCCCATACTTGCGTACTAGTTAATAACCTTCTACTTGTGTACTAGCTATTAGGATCAGATAAAGGTTTGTTACATAATATTATCAAGGTTGTCAAGAATTCATTGATATAATTTTAATGGGGTGCTCCTTTTTCTAATTGAAATCTGATAGTTATATAAGAAGTTCACTATATGATTTTATGCAACAACAATAACAATTAATAAATCAATGTAAAGAATTGCCTCTTTATTTTGTTTTGTGAAGCAAAAAACTATATTTTTTAAGTAAGTAAACTACCCTTTTTGTTCATAATACGGCAGAATTTTACTAAGAAAAGTTGTTCGGAATGAGCAATTATGGCTCTATAAATAATTTGAGGGAGATGTGCCAACCTAGATTAAACAAAATAAATTGTAGATAAGAGTATTTATTAAAAATAACGGTTTAATGTAAGTAGGTAGATCAAATAAAAAAAAAACGTTACGGGTGGTCGAGTTCGAATGGCAGGGGGACCGCGTATGCAGTCACAACGTTTTGTGGGATATTGCAAGGAAACGGGCTATTTCTACCTGAGCTGAGGAGCACCGATCCTTCGAATTCCTGCGTTGCAGGGATATTAAGTTGCGCACTACTTTGTTGCTCCTTGTTGTATCGTACAACATTTAATCTGTATCTTTTGGGGCCCATTTTTGGTAATAATAAAGCCTGCGCTATGAACAAATTATTACTTGTATTTGTTGCTAAGTTAAATCAAAAATAAATAAACTTTAATTTTTTAAGGTGGTCACCTTATAAATATTTGTCTGAAATGTTCTCAGTTTCATGCCAGGTAGATATATAATGTGTATGCAAAATATTGTCTTGCTGCGACAAATAGTTTTTGAGCTATACCGCCAACAAACAGCCATGCAGGCGGACAGACAGACAGAATTGAGAAAACCTGCTTTTCGTCATCTAGAGACCCTGAAACGTGAATATCTGAAGAAATATCGAAAGGTGAGTTTTTCGCAATTACAACACTTCCTTCGTCTTTTAGACGAGGGAAGTAAAAAGTTATATGAATATTGCGTTTCTTTTTCCTCACCTTGTATACAAAAAATCTGGTGTAATACACGCACACAACTTCCTTTTACAGTGATATTATAATTAGTAAAACATTTGATTTTTAATTTTTAAGCATTTGTCAAAAATTTTCAAAAATTACAAATTCTACAGAAACTGTACAAAATAGAGCGTAAGTTGAAGAAAAAATTTCTCTAAAATTTTAAGCCGAATTCAAAAATGTAATAATATAACGGGTGTTCTATTTAAAATAGGAGTTAATAAAACAAATTGAAATGAAAGGAAAGGAAACTCATTTTAGAGGTATTTAACTGGACAATCACCTATCTCACATCAATACACATTAAAAATGTAATAAAATGTAAAGTTTGAAAATAATAATTGGAGCCGTTGTTGAAAAAATCAAAAAAAAAATGAAAAATCACAAGAGTAAACACCATACTTCCGGTTATGCGATTTTCTTCAAAAGCTTGATGTCGCATTTAGATAGTGCACAAAACTTATATATGAAGTTTCAACACCATACCTCTTTTCTTTTTTGAGATATTCTGTTCACAGACAGACACACAGACAGACACAGAGACAGACCAATGAGCAAAAACATGTTGTTTGGAATCAGGGGACTCTAAAACGTGAAGATCTGTTGAAAACTCAATTTCGAATCGTAAAAGGAAGTAAAAAGATCTGTTAAAGTTAGGAGTAAAAATATCTTCACGTTTCTAATACACTAGATACATTTTCAAATAAAAAAATGTAGCCCGCTGATGGGATTCGAACTTTGTTGCATATGCGTAGCAACGGGGTAGGAAACGGTAGGGAACGGTCTTATTGTTGAAACGTTTCGACTCTTTTGTGACATTATCCTGTATCTGTTAAGTCCTATTTTCTGCAAGTTTTCTGAAATTTTCACGGTTTCATGCCAGGTATATACATAATGTGTATGCAAAATATCATCTTCCTCCGACCAATAGTTTTTGAGTTATACCGCCAACAGACAGACAGACAGACAGACAGACGAAATTGATAAAACCTGTTTTTCGTCATCTAGAGACCCTGATACGTAAAGATCTGAAGAAATCTCGGAAGGTGATTTTTTCGTGATTACAATACTTCCTAATTAGACTGTACGCATCCTGAAATAACTATCAGTGGAGATAAATCACCTACGTTTCGGTGATGACTTCGATATAATTATATAGCGAATAGACGAAGCAAATTTGCCATCAAAAACAAAATATATGGAAAATTTAATTCTCAGCAACAACATTTCGACAGGGGATGTAAAAATCGAATACTTTTCATATAAATACTTAGGGCATGAGTTAGCCATCGGCAGAGATAATCAAACCAATGAATTACAGAGGAAAATAATTCTAATATGGACGATCTTCTAGTCAGATATCTACATATGCTTAAAAATAAAATTGTATAACTAATACGAGGGCCAAGCTATAATTATTGAGAATATGACAATCTACTAGGTAGTGAAAACAAAACATACAGTATTATCTAAAGTAACTCTTTATCTGCCATTTAAAGTTTAGTTGTTGAAGTTACGTTAGTTAGAACCCGAGTTGTAATTTTTTTAAAATATCATTAAAAGTCAAAAATGGAATTAACCAAAGATAATTTTCGACTCATAATTTATTATGACTTTAAAAAATGTTTAAGCGCTTATGAGTGCAAAGAGAATTTAGACTCAGCTTTTAGTAAATGCGCATCTTCTCTTGTTACAATTTACCATGGTATAAAGAATTTTTACTTGATAGGAATTTTGTTCAGCTTCAAAAAGGAGCAGAGCATAGTCCTACAATCGTTACCGAAAAAAACATTGCTGCTGTTAAGAAAATAATTGAAGAGGGCGATAAAACCACTTTGCCACATAAAAGGCACTTTACTTTAGAGAAAAATAGGTTTTTTTGAACATTTCCAAGGCATACTTGATTTTTCAAAACTGAAATTATGTTAGAAATTCGCCTTTAACCAATCAGGGCTGAACCCCAAAAAATGATAATTTCAATCGAGAATTTTTTACTGTTCACAAGAGTCGTTTCACCTACCCGGGGACACACTATATAAGCCGTTCACGTTGTTTTGACATAATAGAAAGCCATGATTTATTTTTTTAATGTTGGACACAGTGTTATACGTGTCACAATTTTGGGTTACTGAAGTGCCTGACGTGCGAACATATTTACCGAGTTGCTGAATTTCCCGCAACCATACACGATTTTAAAACATTGATAGCAATTATCATAAACTAAACAAATTATCAAAATTGGGCAAGGCTTGTGTTAAATTATATTAAAAATGTGTGAGGATTTTTTTATTGCAAACTAGTAAAACCGACAACAATGCACTAGACATTGGCGCTATGTATAACCTCAAACTTAGAAAAACATAACCTAATTAAACAGACAGATTGACTGCCAACTTAAATGCCAAATTTCTATGGCCTCATATTATGCCAAAACAACGTGAACGGTATATACCGCGTGGCCATAAATATCTGATATCACATTACCTTTGGAATCGACACCGCTTTATTAAAGTTATGAATAGTTTAGTTAACTAAATGGCATTAATGTCATCACAACTAAAATTCCTATATGTCAAAAATTACTACAGATTGCAATAAGTAATGGAGTTAGACCAGGAGATTTTTATAATCGAGTCGTATTTAAGAAATGGTGTCAATAACCTTGCATTTTATTACATTACATACCAATACATATTATAATTGAAATATAATGTTAACCAACATTTATCAGTAGCTAATCCATGGCTACCGGGATCTCAGATATTTATGGCCATCCGGTATTATTCACACAACAAATATTTAAAAGAGAACTTGATGAAAAGCATTTATAATCACGGTATAAGGAGAGGTAGAAGGAGTTCTACCGGATTCAATATGTTCAAATTCTTTAAACTGGAGAACAAGGTGGTCCAGTGACATTAAAAGAATTTGAACATATTGAATCCGGACCACACAAGACCGAAGTATATGGAAATAATTAAAGGATGCCTATCACCAGCAGTCAATGATTTAAGCTGAGAAGAAAGAAGAAACCTGAGGACTATAGCATAAAAAAATGAAACCCTATTGGTGGAACAACGAAATAAAGAAAAATATTCGGAACGAAAGCAACTGTAGGTCCCTCCAATCCCTAAACAGCAATAATAACAATATAAAACAAGAATACTAACTTACATCTTAATTCTTCATCTTCTACCGCTAGAGCGGTGGTGGTTACTCAATGAACTTCTTCCATGGTGACCTATACTGCGGCAGTTGTTTTGCTTCGTCCAGTGTGTTCACTTTTTTGGAATATTGTTCAAGCGTTTTTCGGACGGCCGCGGAGCCTTTCCCCATGTACACCCGTTTTACACAATTTATCGGTAGTCTAGTAGCATTCATATGCGACATATTTCCTAATCAGCCCAAGTGGTGTTTTTAAACTACATTTAGTAGGGCCTCAACATTTAATTCTTCACGCACTGTGTCATTCCTTATTCTGTCCATCCTTGTTTTTCTTAGGATGCTAAGTAGGAATCTCATCTGCTACTTAGATATCTGATCATAAAACAAGAGTAGAAGACTTTATAGAAGTGATAAATAGTAACAACGAAGCATAGGAAAACGATGCGAATTTGTGGAACAATGTATAAGTGATGATGGAAATTCGGAAGCCTGAAGTACAATAAATTTTTTTGAACTAATAGTAATACCCTTTATTGATGTATAATCAAAGGATTTCCCCGCACCGTAAAACTTATAACAATATTTTAAGTATAAATAATTGAAAAAGCTACGAAAAATTATTTGTATTGAACATACTTCCAGAATCTTCTAGTGAACAAATAATACAGTTTGCAGAACAGACATACATTAGAAAACTAGAAAAACAATACCTGATCCTAGATCTTATACAAATACAAGAAGCAATTAAGTCACAACGTAATAAATCTCCAGGTTCAGGAGCTAATCAAGTATACTCGTAGTATTACTAAATTGACACAGATGCTAAGAAACCTCTATAAAATATACTAAAATGAGGAAAATATCCCTAACGAATGAAGAACCTTCTATACAACACCTATGTACAAGGAAAACTCTCAAAGTTAACCGAAAAATGACAGAGAAATAGCTGTAAGATGTGCTGTTGGAAGACGATATTCGAAACTTTTAAGAAATTTCATAAATAAGAAATTCGAAATCTAATTTCAGGGCTGGCAGATCAACGACTGACAACATTTTTACGCTAAAATTGACAACAGAACAACTATTATAGCGAGACAGCGAAAACGAATAGCAATAATCGATTTAGAGAAGGTCCATATCATAGAATAATGGAAAGAATTGGAAAGCTCTGATGTAAATACAACCTTAATATCTTTTCAGTCGCTGCAGCATTGCTGATGATCGTGATCTGGTTAGCTTTCTCGCATGTTAATAATTCTTCTTGTAGTCGTTGGCCACCTTCTACATTCAAATAGACTGCAACCCAACAACTGAGAAGATACGTCTAAAAAACGACGTCCGGCAGGGAGACAATGTCACCTAAGCTGTTCGTGCTGGCGCTACAAAACGTATTTAAGCAACTGCATTGGGACAAAAAGGTGTAATAGTTATTTACTATACAAGTGGGATAACAGCATCATTAATATACGTGTGTGTAAGTTACAAACGAGTGCGTAGCACGAGTTATGTTAGCACACAAGTATATTAATGATGCATTATCACACATGTATTGTACAAAATTTTATCTACGACTGCCTAAAATTGAGAAAAGTACATTAAGAGAAATGTCACATCAGTCATTTTCAAAAATATTTTAGTAGGCAAATGTCATTATGTCATTCATTTCACACTATTTCAGTTACGCAATGAAGTCATTACACAACTCAGTTGCGTAATGAAACCATTACATAACTGAGTGGTGTAATGAGCTTCATTACCTAACTGAAATAGTGTCAAATGAGTGACGTAATGCGTTACTTATCCCACTGGAGTAGATAAAGTTCATTTAAATCATTTGAGATTTGCTGACGATGTAGTCTTGATCAGCACTAATATAGAAGGACGCACACTATGGCGAAAGAGCGAAACAACCAATCACAAAAAGTGGGTCTCAGAATAAACTTAAATTAAACTAAAATAATGAGCAATGAACGAAGTAATATCACACGCAACTATGTATATCTTGATCATACCATCAAGATAGGTCAAACAGCTGAAATAAAACGACGAATCCATTTGACATGGGCAGCTTGTGGAAAATTAAGCTTTATACTAGGAGATAAAGATATAGTCATACACCTAAAACGCGAGGTATACTATAGTTGCATACCCACATATGGGTTAGAAACAATGGCTATAACAAGACAAACACTGGAACAGTTAAGTGTAACACAGAGCCACAGAACGAGCTATGCTAGGAATAACCCGAAGGGACAGAGTCCGAAATAATGATATTCGAACTAGAACCGGGTTAACTGACGTGGTGGAACGTGTAGGTAGATTGAAATGACAATGGGTCGGTCACGCAGCAAGGCAGGACTCTGGAAGGTGGGCACGAAAACTATTTAATTGGAACCCACCATTAACTAAGAGAAGTGTGGGAAGACCCTTAAAAAATATGGATTAATAATGTAAAGACCATCACAGGCGGACAGTGAATGACCATTGCCAGAGATAAAAACTCATGGAAGCAACTGGAGGAGGCATATGTGCAGCAGTGGACGAACAAAAGCTGAAAGAAGAAGAAGAATAATTGTATTGCTCTAGTCGTCTCTAGACTGTGGCCAAACGTAACGACGATCTTGCTCTCGTCCTCAGTTCTACCTTTCCGACCACCATGAGCTTTTCCAAACTTTCGTCTCCTGCGAAGGCCAGTATAATTAGGTCCAAAAGAGGGACTGCCTTCCAAAAACGGACGGAGTTCTGGAAATTGTTTTAATCACTCATCAGGCTTCTGATATAAATAATCTGAGTTTGCCCCGATTTCCGAGTGGAGCTTTAGCCGTGATGTTCAAAAAACCTCAACATTTTCGGACTTTTATGTTGCCAATTTCATCAGCTTTGTGGCAATTGATCTTTTCATCGCCTACTATCCCAGTGCTAATGGATACTACAGGAAACGGAACATGTGACAAAAACCAGTCATACCACTTTTTGGCATTTGCATTGTGTCTTTGTATTCTTGCATTTTCAGTATCCACATGCTGCTCAGTAGTTGCAAATGAAATACCAAAAAGACTTGGTCTAACTATGATGTCAACAGCTGTGGGCATCGAAGTAATCCATCTGGCCAGTGTGCTATCTGCTAATCCTCTACCGTTAAGCCACCAGTACCCGTCATTAAACGCATCAAGGTTTCTGCAATTGTCATGTCAGACCAAATTCCTGCCCAAAATTTTTCTGACCTCCGGATGGTGAACCATCCCTTAATTAGAAAAACCTCATATTCTTAATGAATAAGTTTGGTTTCCAGTTCAATCATGTCTTGTAAGTATAAATGGCATGATTTTCCATAAAGGTAGTAACCACTGGCATGAAAATATGGAAGTATATCTTTAACACATTGCAAATGCAATTGCCGATCTCCACTCCTCTCAGCTCGCACAAATTTCTTTAGAATAGTTACAGTTTTTAAATACTTGACCCACAATCGTGCTGTACCTCCACTGTTAGCAACTTCTTCTACTTTTTCAGAAAATTTATCGGCAACTGCTCTTAGCAAAGGCGTATCTTCATCCCGTTTATCTGTGTTCAAATCGTTGAGAATTGTCGTTTCTTGACATAGCTTTTCTACAAGACTAATTGATCAAATTCCAAAGTATTGGTACTCAATTGATTCAGAATTGAATGCTCTACATTTTTGGTAATAATAGACTTTTCGATTAAACACTTAGATTCGGAGAAATTCAAGAAAAACCGGAAAAAGTCCGAAAATTTCGAGGTTTTTTTAACATCACGGCTGAAGCTCTACTCGGAAATCCAGGCAAACTCAGATTATTCATATCAGAGGCCTGCTTGAGTGATTAAAAGTTTCCAGAACTCCACCCGTTTTTGGAAGGCAGAACTCTAATTTGCTTGACCAAACTACTGGAATATTTTACTTCCCTCGTCCAAAAGACAAAGAAAGTATTGTAATCGTCAAAAAATCATTTTCCGAAATTTCTTCAGATCTTCACGTTTTAGGATTCCAAGATGACGGAAAACATGTATTCTTAATTCCGTCTGTCTGTTTATCCGTCTGTTTGATGATATTTTGTATGCGAATTAGATGTCTACCTGGTACGAAAATGCTTCCGGTCAAATTAGTGATGTAAAAAACGCGTTTTTTCTAAATCGAATAAAAAACCTTAAAAAAAACTTTAAAAAAACGTTTTTTTTTTGTTTTTTTTGCTTTTTATTCATTTTTGTAACTGGCAGCACGTTTTGGTAGGTATGGTTGGCAGCAGGTAAACAAACGACAAAATTTAATCTTATTTTGATTTTACATGCCCTTTAAAGTTCAAGAAAACTGCAGCACAGATTAGACAAATGTTTAATAAACAAAAGTAACATTTTATACCTACTGCCTACTCGTATTACGTATTCCTCACAGAACAGCAAAGCGTATGCATGCGTCTATACGAGCACCCCTGCCCCACCCCCACTGTTGGAAGTTGTTTTAAGCTGGACCTAGCTCTGAAACTGTCGAGCTGATCGACGAATCAAGTTATGTTAAATATTAGCGATTCATCAAAGTCATAAGACAGTGACATGGGCGACGTAAACTGCATGGATACTGACTCTGAATCAGTTGAGTCAGCCATGTCTGTTAGCGAGGAATTTCTGCATTATTATAATTTCTGCATCCACTTTGGCTATGAAATGTAATACATTATAATTTTTCTTTAGAAATATTTGTTTTTTTTTTGTTATTATAAATTCTATAATGCACTTTACCTATGAAATGTATTATTTTTATTTAGAAATATCTGTTTTTTGTTTTTCCAAAGAATATTACTTGTTATTCACTATAGTTTAATTCTGAAAAAAAACC
The DNA here is from genome assembly GCA_940337035.1 of Agriotes lineatus. Taxonomy (NCBI): domain Eukaryota; kingdom Metazoa; phylum Arthropoda; class Insecta; order Coleoptera; family Elateridae; genus Agriotes; species Agriotes lineatus. Next base: position 124,839,590 of record OW679194.1, read on the forward strand.
TATTAAAAAAACAGACTGCTCGGTTTTTTTGCAAAAAAAACAGGTTTAAAAAAAACGAACGGTTTTTTTATGGTTGCATCACTAGGTCAAATATATACAGCGTGAGCACTTAAAAATTAAATAAAGTTTATTTTTTTCTTCATAACTAGAGAACTACTCGTATTAGTTAATGAAAGTAATATTTTGCACTAGCGCAGGTGCACACCTTTGTCGAAAATGTGCATATTTTGGACTCTACAGATACAGGGTGAACACCTTAACATAATTAAGTTGGTTTTTGTCATAATCACAATTTTAGTTTCCAAACTTCCACTTAAGGGGGAAGTTCCGTGTAAGGCTCTTTACAGATTTTTTAGCTTATAGTGGATAGTCTCTGTTTTACATTCAGCTGTTGTACGAGTAATATGGAGGCATTCGTTTGTCGATTCTTCTTTTATCAGCAGCTTTTATTGCCCAGGATTCCCTAGCATACAAATCGATTGGAAAGCAAAAAGATTTAACTAGTTCACTTTTGTATTATTCGAGATTCTACGGTTCTTTCTAGTGATGGGCTTATTCGAATGAAAAATAACCGGTTATCCGGTTATTGAAATAACCTATGTAACAAAAATATCAAATTCTGGGGACCTGAAACCTGAACGCCTAGAAACTGCAAACGCATCAAGCTATAAAACAATTTTTTATTTGCTTACATCTCCAAAGGTTCAAAACAAGAGGCGGCGCCTTTAACCCGCCCGATCGATAAAGATAAACGTTTTACCACTGTTTTGTTTTTATTGCGATTAGCAAGCAGTCCCGCGTATTTCTTTCTTTCTACACTTCTTAATAAATACCTCTTAATTTCCAATACATAACAGATAATGTACGGGCGGCGCCTTAGAAATCGAAGACACTACACACTATTATGATATATTTTGCATGTATTTTTTAAGTGTATAAACGGGTTTTTGCAGTTATTATGGTTTTAATTGTTACATCAGATTGTTTATTGTTAGTAAATTATGAAATGCCATCTCACATTAATGAAGTAACCGGAGCAAGAATACTCCAAAGACTAGAAGAACATATTACGTGTGCCGATTTCTAAGGCGCCGACCGTACATATTATGTTTTGGTTATAGATTGGAAGAATGTACCAGTAATCGAGCTAATGCAGAATAGCGAGCCGTAAAACATACAATTACAACAATATATTATTATAAATCTCCAGCAATCGAAAACAAAGGTGTAACCAGATATATTTCATTCATATCCACAATTACTGATTGCACAAACTCCTTAGAAATCAAATAAAAATCATTTATACAATTATTATAATAATTAACGATTAACTGAGTTCCTCTGCTATCTGCATGTTACGATGTCGATGCAGATGACGGTGAACCGCCAACCGGCAAACCGGCTGACTTAATCGAAACGAATCGAGAGCCAACATTTATTCGAATGATTATTCAAATAATCATTCGGTTATTAATATCATTCGAATGCAAATAATTCGGTTATGAAAATTGTCCGGTTATGCCCATCATTAGTTCTTTCATATTTTGCCCAGTCTTGTCATTGCAAGTATCGCCCATGGGATTACCCTTCGAATTTTCTTTTCGCATCCACGTTGGTTATAAATAGTTGATTCTAGATAAACAAAGCTGTGTACAACGTTTAGATCTTGTAATACTTTGTATTGAGGTAGTTGTTGATTTCGATCACTAGTAATTGTTATTGTTGTACTTTTGTTTATTTCTAAGCGAAATGGGTTGCTTAATTGTTCAACATGCTAAAGAAGTATCATCATCTCTTCTTAATCATATAAGCTGCAGTATACAGCTTTACAGTGCTCTTATAAAATTAAAATTGAATCAATGTGTCTCAATAACGTAAGTATTGTAATGGGTCGCTGTGAGAACTGATAATCTGAAACCGTAGTACTTAAATATCACAAGTGCACGAAAGTGACATGTCGTACTTTTTATAGTTTTATGCATTTAGTAATCCAATCTCATTAAGACAGACAAAATTGGTTTGGAAGATAAGATGTATTCCGTGCAGAATTGTTTTCCAAGCTAAATGTGTTAATCTATCAACTGGATGACTGAGATTATTTCAAATGCCAGGTTCCTTCTGGGTCCGTTTTGAATGTTGAAAGGATACAGTAAATAGTTTCTCAACTATAACTGATGATCTGATATCAGATAACAAAGACACTCCAATACAATTCTGTTTGCTAATATGATTTCTGATTTTAAATTTGAATTATAAAGCCCATTGATGCCCAATTTGAATCTGTTTTCAAATCAATGCAATTTTGTTTCAATAAAATATCTAATTTTGAATTAAAATATGTAAATAAAGCTAAAATCCTTAGATGATCTAGTTATTGAAAATAATTCCTTTAAATTTAAAGTAAATGCACATAATTAGAAAATACAAGACATGCAGCAGCGAAGCAGGCTAACTAATTTAAGATTCAAAATCTACCTGGAAAAACCAAACGGAAATTTATTACCTCCTCTAATGTAGACGCAATACACAGAGTACCACAATTTAATAGATATCGAGATACTCCTCGTAATGTTATAGTGAGATTCTTCTCTCGACAGCTTAAAGATAAGGTACTTGATGGTGTAAAAGTCAAACATGCTATAACAGGCGTTGAATTGGGATATGAATCAATGCTTTAAAAAATCTGCATTAACGAGTATTTGTTACCTAAGGCTAAGAACAAACTTTTATGCAAGAAACCCCGGGAGACGTCTCGTGAAAGTAGCTACAAATGAGTGTGGGCCAATGAATGCAACATTTTTGTACATAAAGCGATGACCTCAGAATTATTCCCATCTTGTGCAAGATGCGAGGATGACATTAACAAGTTAGTGTAAATTAATACATTTCTTTAACTAGGAACTTACATCTGAATGGCTTTATAAGTTTACTACCAGAACATCAGATGTTTAAGAACCAAACCACGGACATTTTACCGAACTCGGCCTCCTGCAGTGGTGACATTATTTGTTTAACACAATAGCTATTTATGCAACAAGTGCTAAAAGTCGACGTTTATGCGCGAGACATGAAAATTATGAAACGAAGCCGAAGGCTGAGTTTCATAACATGCCTCGCGCATGAACGACTTTTAGCACTCCTTGCATACAATATTTTATCTACGACCTTAATATTACCGTTATTAATCCATAAATATCGATTTAAGAAAGGTTCGCATCTGCGACACTTTTAATTTATGTCATAATGAACAGTAGGCTACGCCGCGCGGGCGATTGTTTGGCCACGCCCGTGCTGTCAAGGTGAGTTACGAAATGTAATTATTGATACTCCACATATGACTGTATTCATTACATAACGCTTTAATTATTTCAAAAACGCTTTACCTGTAACGCAAGAAGCAACTGGAATAGCTTTACAACTTCACTTGCAGTTCGAAATTGTAGTTTTATAACCTCACTTCACTTTTAGCCCGTGTGCTAAAAGTAAGCAGCTGATTTCTTTAAACACAGTAAACTATAAAACGTCACTTTTAGTGAAACAATCTAGCGCTAAAAGGCCTACTTTTAGTAGTGGTCGTAGATAAACATTTTTAAGTAATTCCATACATAGTTGGGAACTGTTCTTTTCAGGTTACGAAGTTTTTAGAAAAGGCCGTAGTACTGCTGAATCGACTAAAACCGACGGTGGTGGTTTGTTAATACCCGTAAAACAATCAATCAACTAATTTGTCTAGTTAAAAACGAGTGGTGCAGTAAGTCAGCAGATCTTTGGATTGTAATTCCTTCAAGTACTAAAAACTCTCTTAATATGTGCATTACCATAAAACAAATCTTCAACGTTTTCTGGATAAACTGTCGATTATTGTGAGTTCAATAGATAATAATAAGATCTTATTAATCTGTGGGGATTTAATTTAAGTAACATTAGCTGGGTTAGGGAAATAGTTTCGCTGAAACTGCAGAACTTAATGACTTACAACACTGTTTTCTTCGATCACATATCTGAAAGTATTATTATACAGTTTAACTGCATTAACAATATAACTTGAAAGGTGTTATATCTAACAATGTCTAAATATGAAGCTGTTGAGGTAATAGAATGTAGCTGCCCTCTTAGTATTGTAGAGTACCTAGCATCATCCACGACTTGACATTTATCAGAATTCGTTTAATAAATTTGACTGAGGAATTGGGATCTCAAAATGTGGAGGGGGGGCACAGTTACAAAATTTTACAAATAGTTTAATAGCAGAATGTCATAACTGGTTTTTGCAGGATCAAGCTGATAAAAAAAATTCTTGTTAGGGAATGCGTAAAACTTGTAATTCGAGATTGCTACCGACATTTCACTGAAAACACCGAAAGTAACATATGTAAGTAAGTAAGTAAGTAAACCATATATTTTTTATTTAGCATCAATAAGTAATAACAAATGGAAAAAAATAACAATGAAAGAAACTTAAAAATATTAATGCTACTAAAGATCGCAATTTGCTCCTGACTTTGGCTCTGAGCAACAAAAGCTCCATCAGCCTGGGCTTAAAGCTACTTACGTTTGTAATTTGTTTAATTTCTGCGGGCAAAGCATTGTAGTTCAACAGACCCTTGCAAAACACGGAATTCATGCTCCTACTCAATCTCTGTCTCTCAACATAAAAATTATCACCTGATCGTATGCTATCAGCAGTTTGATCACAACGTCTCATAAGTGAACCACTAAAATAAGAAAGCAACAAGTCTAACTGCATCTTATGGATAAACACACTGACATTAAAGTCTATAATGTCACGAACACAGCCAGTTCAGTTCTTTTAACATGACACGAATTGGAGTATATCGGTTACATTTAAAATGACCCGCATTGCCTTATTCTGTAGTCGCTGCGACTTTTCTAGATGTTGCACAGTGCACAATATTAAAATTGTACAACAGTAAGTCAGATGAGGTTTTACAATACAGTTGTAAATTAAGAGACTTGACGGAAGCGACAACACTGACCTAATCCTCGCCAAAACGTCTATCTTTCTGTTCATCTTAATATCTAATGCTCCCACATGCTCCTTAAAACTAAGTTTGTTATCAAGTACAACACCAAGATACTTCATACTAGTTACAGTGTCAACATCACTATTAATTCGTACTTCGTATCCAATTTTGTCCTACTAGAACCTATAAGCATACACTTTGTTTTACCTACATTCAACTTACGCTTGTTAGTACAGAGCCAAGTGTACATAGAGCGCAACTCCTCGTTTAAAATATGAACTGCCATGTTGATTTCTTGATGCGCCACACTTAAAAACGTATCATACTCAAATAAATTAACAAAGAAGCATTGCAGCCATGACTTTAAGTCATTTATATAAATGATAAAAAGTAGGGGACCAAGCACAGTTCCCTGTGGGACCCCAACACGACTTGTAATCTCTGAAGACAGTGAGTCACCAACTTTCGTTCTGTGAGTTCTTCCCTTCAAGTAGTCGCACTGTTTTCCAGTAACAAATCATGATCAACAGTTTCAAATGCCCGATTTAGATCAACAACGACACAAACATTTACACAACCGTCCCAGATATTTTTCCTTAGTTCTTGCAATACTAAGTTAATAGAGGTTTCACATGAATAATGCTCCCTAAAACCTGCTTGAGCATCATACAACAGTTTTTTCTGATTTATATGGGGCAAAAGTTGCTCATGAATAACACATTCAAGTACTTTTTCAACTAATGGTAACAAATTTATTGGTCTGAATCCGCTGCCTCCCACTTTTTCGATGGGGATTATTACACTGGTTTTCATATCGTCAGCAATTCTGCCAGTCCTTAATGACTACATGAAACATGCGTTTTAATAGTTTTGGTGTTAAGATGTTATCAGCATTACCTGAGTTCTTTAAATTCATCACAACCTTACGAAGATGGTGGCATTGATATTTCCCATACACTGTCTGTAAAGTTCATTATCTACAATTGAACTGTACAACCACTCACAATTCAATAGCCCTATTTCAATATGAGATAGTTTTTCGTCTGAAATGTATCTCATCTTTTGAACTGCATACAGCTGATTCATAGGAGTCTTCCTCTAGAGTTCAATCATATTTATTTCGTGGTCTGTAATTTGCGGCACATTGCAATTAATTTCTTGAACATTAAACATATTCGTCACAACCACATCAATTAGGGTTTATGAGTGGCATGTGACTCTGGTAGGCCTTGTTATAACTTGCCTAAATCCTGATTCCAATATGATTCGCTTAAATTCCTTCTCGTAAAAACCTTCCCCCAGGTAATTCAGGTTGAAGTCTCCCATAAAGATAGCATTGCTGTTCTGGATGTAATGGCTATTAATCAACTCATCAAAGAAGGCCAAGAAATCAGGATAACCCGAGACAATGTTTATGAGCCGTTCACTAATGCACACTTCCACAACCAGAACCCATCCCCGTCCCATCCAATATTTATCATCTTTTGCACCATTAATTTGCGAAATAGCTGCCCACTTACTTCTGTCTTCACATAATATCTTGCGCCCCATTAATATGATACTGCACCAGTGTGAAGAATATTGATGTAGTCATTGTCTGTAATACATTCATTCTGAGCTCGAATTTTCTGCAACAGTTTATCATTTTCTAATTTTTCGGAAATACCAACAATTTTAATTTTTGACGTCTTCTTCTTCGGCAACTTTACTTCGTATTTATTCCCTAGGGCCTCTTCGGTTTGTTTCTGCAATTTCTGCGAATCTTCCTTGTTCCCGCATTCCACAATTATGCGTCCATTCCCCGCATTTCTTACACCTGTGCTTGATACACCAACGGGATCCACGTCTAGCTTCAGATCATTGTTAGTACTCGACGACATCTGAACGGTTTTCGGCTTTATTATAATTGCTTCGACTGAGTCATTCCGCTTCCCAATATCACGATAATTTCTGGCCATCTCGTTGACTTGCGCTGCACCTTTACCTTCCAGTTTTCCTTCGAGCAACCTTTTAATTCTTCTGGTAACTTTATTTTATCCTGTAAAGCACTCATAATCTCTTGTTTGTCACTTAAGGCCAATTTTTTGTTTCTGCGTGCACGTGCTTAACCTCACTTTCTGTTTGTTTACAACACTTTATTCTGGTTTCATCTATTGTTTCAAACTGCTCCAATCCTGCTGAACAGCTCGGGTGATAGGCTGTTCCACAATTTACACATACCACAGCTTTATATTTAACTTTTCTGCACCATTTATAGAAAACTGAAGAACTGTTTTCATCTTCATTTTCCACCATCCTACCACATTTGAAAGATCCCGTGAGATACAGAAACACAAAAAAATCGGTTTTACATAACAATAGAAAAAATATACGGAATTCCTCCTAGTGGCCAATTGAACAATGAAATTTCAACTAGCGGTGAAGAGATATGTAACTTTTTTCTAAATTTTTTAGCTCAGTCTACGAGTATACTGTTGGCCCTGACACAAGTTCAGTTACTAAAAGCACGGCACGTGCAAATAATTTTTCTTTGACATCACGCAATTTAAAAAGACAAAGTAATCATTACTTGAAGATCTTCAGGTTAACAGAGGAAGTGGATCAGATAACATAACTAATATATTTATAAAAAACGTGCAATATCTTTATCAGAACCTTTGGAAATAATCTACAAGTCTATTATATCATCTATATAATCAAATCAAGCATCAAATATTTAGTCCAGAACATAGACCCATTTCAAAACTTTGTACTTTTAGCAAAACTTTAAAAAAACTAGTTTACGTTATTTTTAATAGTTACAAAGAGTTGATTATAACCCAACAATATGGTTTATTTTCGAACAGAGCAGTGGTAGCAAATTTACTTATGTACTTGGACTAATTTTATTTACAACACCATGGACGAACGTTCGGAGGTACATTCCATGTATACCGATTTCAGTAACGCATTTGATAAGATTGACCATTCTTTGTCGATTAAAAAATTATATGATGTTGGTGTATATGGTAAGTTACTAAGGTGGATACTGTCGTATCTAAAAAAATAGAACCCAGTGTGTAGCTGTAAATGGTTTTACATCGATAGTAGCAATTGTAACATCAAAATAGGTAACAAAACAACAGAAGCCAATCAAACTACAAAATGACTCAAACAAGGTTGCTATCTATCACCAACCTTGCTTAAGATATATCTAGACAGAACCTTACAGAAATGGCAGAATAAATGTAAGAAGATGGGAGTCAGGATAAGACACGATAATATGCTTTGCTATCTTGCGGACGATCAAGCTGTAATTGCTGAAGGCAAATTACAAGAAGCAGCTCAACAAAGTGGACTAACAATAAATAAATATAAAGCGGGATACATCGCCGCTGGCCATAAAGAATCGGGAAATCGCCCTCTGGAAGTAACTTATGCTTAAGAGAAATAAATCATTCTAAATACCTAGAAGTACTATTCGATAAAAACGGGATCAGTAACGAAGATTTAAATAGCAGGATAACAAACCGAACCATTACTAGTTCACTTAAATCCATTCTATGAGAGAAAAAACGAAGAAAACCTTTATAAAACAATAGTCCAAGGTATCGTAATATATGCGGCAGAAGTGTGGGATATAAATTCAAGAAACAGAAGCAAATTGTTATCAACCGAAGTGAACCACCTACGAAGAAGCCGTTTTAAGTCAAGGCAGGATAGAATACAAACTGATTCTATAAGAGAAGGGAAAATAGAAAGAAATATAAGTGGCGAAGTGCAGTTTAGATACACCAGTAGGATGAAGAAGACAAGGTGACAGAAGAAAGTACTGACATAGATACTACATAGACGAAGCTAGCAGGGACGAAATAGCGAAGACAATGACTCAAAGAGACCCCACGAAAGAAGACGCATACAAAAGAAAGGGAAGGAAAACAGGGAAGAAAAAACGGTGCCAGCTGTAAGAAATCCCCATTGACGTATATACCGAATGATAATCACTAAACCTGGCTATAAGGATCTAACATGGGAAATAGTGATGTGATTTTCAGTATTTACTTCATTTAAGCCGTCAACAGGACATTAAACATTAAAGATACTGCAAGGAAATTCGTATATATTACTTCTCTCGTCTGAAAGATGAAGAAAGTATTGTAATCACGAAGCAATAAAACTCAGTACAGGTGTAGGTTAAATTAAATTGAGGTTAGGTTGAAAGTTCTAAGATATCTTAGAACTGTCGTCCTCAACTCCAGTTTCTACTTTACTGGCTTTAATTTTTTAATTTTTATATTGATGTATTAACCAGTATTATAATGATCTTTATAACGTAGTTTGCTGGTTAATTAATGTTTTCTTCTTCAATTTTATTGCTACCTCGTCTTCCACGTTTCAACCTAACCTCAATTTAATTTAACCTACAAATGTAACACGTGGTTTTTACTACCAATGATCATTATGGCCCGAAGATGAAATCAGTCTGGTTTCGAAACATGTCGCCAATTTAAATAAATGTACGTGGAGAAGACTGAGCTGTATTGCTTCGTATCAAGACACCTCCACTATTAGCGTGATGGTTCACCTTCCTATTGTAATCACGAAAAAATCGCCTTCCGAGATTTCTTCAGATCTTCACGTTTCAAGGTCCCTAGATGAAGAAAAAGAGGTTTTCTTAATTCCGTCTGTCTGTCTGCCTGTTGGCAGTATAGCTCAAAAACTATTTGTCGGAGAAAGATGATATTTTGCATACATATTATATTCTACCTCGCATGAAACCGATACAATTTCATACTAATATATATAGAGTGAGCCCATTAAAAACATATAATTTTGTAAATTTTTGGGTTATTTTTGAAATAGAAGAAAGTAATAACTTTCACATAGGGCAGGCTTTACATTTGACGAAAATAAGACTCAACTGATACAGGATAATGTCACAAAAAAGTAAAAACGTTTCAACAATAAGACCCCTCTGTTCAAGAGAGGAGCGTGCCGCACCTATTTCTATAAGGTTTGATTGCGCAGTTGGAATTTTGAGGCAGTTACTTCAGAGATGCGGTTACGATCGCTATGCAGGTGCGGCGGGTTCAAACCCCAGCGGGATACATTTTTTTTATTTGCAATCTAATTCTGGCGAGGGAAGTTCTGGGTAAAGCCTTTTACAGATTTTTTTAAAATTTGCTTAATTCTAAATGGCCTGGTATGGTGGTTATCTATTCTAAAAATATTTCCATATGGCCAGGTTTGGTAGTTATCACTCGTATATATACCGGGTGTCCGTTCTCAAAGTCGAACATAGGCGATTAACATTGTATTGAACGTTTTTGCCGATTCCTGCTCGCAAATTCAACTTACGGGGAAGGCAATGGTATCAATGGAAAGATAAAATTATTACGCATCAAATGATACCAATAATAATATCCAAGATGCGATTTTTATTTTAAAATACTAATTTAAAACTTGGGAATTTTTAAATATGTCATGCCTTGCTTTTCAAGTTTGATAGCATTTGTTAAAAAATGGTAATTAGCTGGTGTAAATCAAGTATTTTCTGTCAACGTCTTTTTAAATTATCTACAGACAAATTAATTATTTCAATGAAGAACGAGTGAATGCATTAATGTTAATTGCCTATGTTCGACTCTGAGAATGGACACCCGGTATATAAGAAAGAGTAGTATTACTATGATTCGCATAGAGATAAATTAGATTATACTATAATGTAAATATTTTGTTTGAACCACCAACGTATATTGATAAACAATATTTCTTCCTTCTCAGTTTTAATCACCGGTGTGTGACCAACAACCAACAAAATTATATCACTTGTGTAATCATTACTTATACAAATAATAAATATTCCACATGTAAAATGAATGACTGTTATATAATGAACAAGATCTTACTTTTAAAAAATGGAAAGTGTTAATAAACAGCCAATTAACTAGGTGAAGCGTGTAATGAGGTCAATGTCAGCAACAGAAACGCAGCTGTTTATTTTAGTCTGCTGTGCCAAAAATATTTGCGTACAACGCTTTCATTTTCGTATCTTACATATACCCACATAAGCAGTTCAGCTGTCATCTACTCGCTCAATGACTTTTATTTTAATGTGCATTACCATCACATGCGTTATTCTGCCTCGTCAGTGTTTAAACATTGAAAGGCAGGTATCGTGGTACATACAAATATTTACGGCAATCAAGGTTGCAGTATTTGCCTGAAGTCAATGTCAGCAATAGTGAAACGAGTCAGTTATAGCAATTATAGTAGAGCTGCGAAGACCGTTAAACAATCATTTGCCCTAGGTTTCCTTTCCCAAATAGAAAATTAACCAACAAGCGTGGATAGCTTATACATAACTGTAGCAAACACGACGTAAACGACGATAATAAATAACGGTATCTGGCAAGAACTTGTTTGAAATGTGAGATGAACATTTGTAAAGGTTAATGACGTTAATGTAGTGGTTTTCGATGTACAAAATAATACTAATTTGATACTTTAGTATTTTGTGCTCTTTATAAATATAAAAAGCTTAACAAGATGTTTGGCAGATTGCGATTATTAGATATGTTTTTCGGACTTTTTCCACTGTCTAGGGTGTAAATCACACAACGTTTCGTGATTATTAGAATTAGGATTTTGACCTTTTTACCTATCGTGTTCCTGTATACTCGTATAGATAAAATATTAGGTTTTTACTTCCCTCGTCTGAAAGACGAAGGAAGTATTATAATCACAAAAAAATGTGGTGTGATACCCTCACACAACTTCCTTTTACAGTGATCTTATAATTAGCCAAAAATTTGATTTTTAATTTTTAAGCATTTCTCAAAAATTTTCAAAAATTACATATTCTACAAAAACGGTACAAAATAGAACGTTAGTTCAAGAGACAAATTTTGTCTAAAATTTTAAGCTGCATTCAAAAATGTAATAATATACTGGGTGTTCTATTTAAAATAGGAGTTAATAAAAAAAAACAAAATAAACCCATTTTAGAAGTATTCAACTGGAAAATCGCCTATCTGACATCAATACACATTAAAAATGTAATAAAAATGTAAAGTTTGAAAAAATCGCTAGAGCCGTTTTTGAAAAAATCGAGAAAAACTGAAAAATCACAAGAGTAAACACTTACTTCTGGTTATGCGATTTTCTTCAAAAGCTAGCTGTCGCATCCACATATTACATAAAAACTATTTATGAAGTTTCAACGTCATGCCTCTTTTCGTTTTTGAGATATTCTGTTCATACACAGACACACAGACTAATGAACAAAAATATGTTTTATGGGTTCAGGGGACTCTAAAAGGTGAAGATCTGTCTAAAACTCAATTTCGAATTTTTGGGGTGAATCCAATACTGCCTTCCTGAAATTTTGCATAGGGCCATAATTTATCGTTCTGAACAACGTTTCTTCGTAAAATTTTGCCATATTGTGAACAGCAATGGTAATTTACCTGAAAAGAAAATAGTTTTCGCTTCACTGTCAAGGCCGACTTGTTTTTTCAAAAACTGAAGATATTCTTAAAATTCTCTTCAGACCAAGCAGGACAATTTAAAAAAAAATAAAAATTCTTAGTCCATCTCACCTCTTGTAACATCAATCCTGGGACACACTGTATATACCTGGTATGAAACCGAGAAAATTTCAGATATTTTAATATACAGGATGAGCACCTTAAAATAATAAAATTTTGTTTATTTTTGACTTAACTTAGCATTAGGTACAAGTGTAATAATTTTTACATATCGCAGGCTTTATTCTTACGAAAAATGGAACCCAATAGATACAGAATAAATGCTGTACGATACAAAAAGGAGCAACAAATTAATGCTAGACGTTAAATATAGCTGGAACGCAGGAATTCGAAAGGCCGCGGTAGCTCTGGAAGCAAAAGCGTAAACTTCCTCCAAACAAAGGAAATTGAATGGGTCGACTCGTTCGCAAGCGCTGAATTCGAGGCGCATCACCCGTAATATTTAAATTTTTTGTTTAACTGAGATATAGGAAAGTAACAATTTGCACTTTACTTTTGAGGAGAATACAACAGATACAGAGTAATTGCTCTTTTTGCTTTGCAACGTAATAGGTGTCAACGAAAAGAGGTTCTATTTAAGACAGCCGGGACGCACGTAGTCACGTAGTGCTCCCTGGAGCAGAGAGAAATAGGCCGCTCCCTTGGAATATCCCACAAAACGTTGGGACTACATACGCGGTAAATTTTTTTTATTTGAAAATTTATTTAATTTATTAGAAATGTGAAGATATTGTTACTCCTAACTTAATTTCATTTTTAAAATTATTTAGTGTTACAATGTCGACGAGGGAAGTTCTGGGTAAAACCTTTTACAGATTTTTGTAAATAAATTAGGTTCCTACATAAGGGCTACAATTACATAAATTTTATATTGCCTGTATATGTCTACTTTAATGGTTAGTGCTTAATTTTGATATGCCAGTTTATAAATGCCTTTTAAAAATTTTATTTTAAATGCAGTGTCAGTGTCGCATATTCGTCACTGCAATTTCTCCCGTCGATATTTGAGATTAGTTATATCACACGATATTCTTCGAAATTTGCAAACCCAATATATGCATTTTTACCGAACAGCGGGCTTGCTTCTTTTTGACGTGGGAAAAATTTTAAATAATTTTCAAAAAACTTTGGCGAGATATCCGGGGGATTCAGGTTTTATAATAATAATAATAATGGTGAGGCACTAACAACCCGTGAAGGAGCTCCGCCTGCAAGGCGGAAGGTCAGAGCTTCCGTATCCTCGCTCTCACACCAGCATAAAAATTTGAAAAATCATTGCTGCGACATCTCGGATTGCACGGATGCTATAGTTTTAAATAGAGAAGTTCGATCAATCCCTGATTTGGAACCCTACACCCCTTCGATGAAATTTGCACCACTACGCTCTTGCGATGCAGGGCGGTCGTTTTCGGTACAAAAACATATGATTGGCAAAAGACATCGTTTGATAGTGGAAAATATCGAAATAGCTATTTATTTATCAGGTTGGAAAATGTGTTTTTCAAACTAGACGCTACCGCTCGTAGGGCAATACGTTGTGTGTGAAAAACGCTAATTTTGCACCGTGTTGCACACAAGATTTTCTGTAATTTTTATAGTAAATAAATTTACTTAAATCTACAAAGTTATTATATTATTATTATTATATTATAAGCAAATGTCAATATAATATCTTATATTGGAACTAATGGGAATATATGCATTTTTTGTGTTATAAATTTTCATATTAGCACTAGTGTCAATGTGAAATCTGATATTGCAGCTAGTGCGAACATATGCATTATCGTTTTGACGTTACAAACCACAACAAAATGTCATTATATTAGGTTAATATTACAAAAAATATTTTTTGCAACATCTCATTGATAAGTAATTGTTATTTGACACTTTTTAATGTCTAAAATATGTCATTATTGAAAAGTGTGAAATAAAAATATAACAATAAAATAAAAAAATAAATATGAAATAAAAAAATTCGAGATTAGGTTTTGCGTCAGTTCGTGTCAGAGTGACAAAATACCTAATCTGCTAACATCGAATTTGACATCGACTGACAGTGCTAGCAGTAATCTACTTCAGTTTTTTTACAAGGTTCATATGACAACCATGCGTTGCCAACTATTGGCAGCAAATGAATTGAATTTTATTAATTAGCAGAGATGTTGCACACAATTATGTATGAAACTCGCTTCGCTCATGTGTGTAAATTTCCCACTTGAAAAAAAACATGCTTTATAAACTTGTTGCATTAAATAGTATAATATTGCATTGTGATTCCAATTCTAGTTTGTAAAACGGTAAATAATAAAGCCTGTTTAGGTGAGTATTGATATTATTTTGAGATTTTTTTTTCCTATTTTTCTTTTTAATTTTTGGTGCTTATCGATTCTAGTGATTATTATGTTAAAATAAAAAATCTGATGCTTATTTTTAAGATATTTCTTTAGTTTAATTTTGGTAATACAAAATATATCGTGTGCTTATTGGAAAGCGTTTATTGTTATAGGTAATAGCATTTATAATTTTCAGACGGCATAAATTTACTATGGAATTAGGTTTAAAAGTTACTTTGTTACACAATATCATAGTTTTTCTGTTTACTAACGGTGTTATTAAAGATCTGAATAAATATAGTTTGCAAATAAAATAATTTATAGTTCGATATGTTAGACAGTTGTAATTACAATGGATTTAATTACCATCAAATTAGAACTAGTATACTTTTAACAGGTTCGCTACCAAGCGGCTCATATATGAGACAGTACAATTTTTACAATGTACCACCGACTCAAATATGAGCCGGCGATATTATTAAATTAAATGCTAGTTAAAAATGCAGGGTTTGCTGTAGCGGTTTTGTTTTTAAACAGGGGTGTGTGGAATGCTTCGGCTCATATGTGTGTCGGATGGTCTGTGTGTAGCTTGTAGTATAAGTGGTTTTGGATGGTATACACGTGGGTTTGTTTACCTAAGTAAAAGTGTTATTACATACATCCTGGTAAGATTTAATTATGTTTATTGTTATTATTGTCTAGAATAGAGTAGTTGGCTTAACTGGAATCTGTAGTATTGCAATATTTTTGGATAAGAACTGTTAGTCAAGGTAATTTTTTTGAAAAATGAGGTTATGTTTAGACAAGAAAAGAAAACAAAGAGTTATCATAAAATCACAGTTTGTTGATAAGTTCAAAGTTTGTATTTTGTTTTAGGCTATTCAGAGGTATTTTGTTCAGAGTCTTGAAACGCTCACTTTTAGATATCTGTAATAGCTCGTCGTTTTCTAACTTCAAAGGAAATTGAAGAAGAAGCTAATAAGATCATGATGGGAGAACATTCATCCGATGATTCTGAGGAAGCTTCAGAGATTTTCCCACCTTCAGATAGCAGCTATCGACCGTCAACTTCATCTGAATCAGATTTTAGTAACACAGATGCAATACCAGATACGATGGAGGTAAGTCCAACCCCAGAGCCGCCCATACCCTTGTCTAATAGGAATACCAAAATCAGGATGTTGATAATGTAGATCAAGATGGATGGACAGATATTGATACCGAACCTACTCTTTTTGATTTTACGGAACAAGAAGGGCTGAAAATTAATATTCCAGATACAATTACGCCAAGGAAATTGTTTGAAATGCTCTTTGATCAATCGCTTTTCGAAAAAAATTCCAATTGGGTTAATCTTCGTGCACAATTTCTGAAAGACAAAGAGGTACGACGATATTCAAATATGAATAAGTGGAAAGAAACGAATCCTGAAGAGATGCGTCGATTTCTTGGACTAACTGTACTAATGGGGAACATACCAATGCCAAGTCTTAAAAAATACTGGAGTAGAAACTTGCTGTATTATCACCCAGTTTTTGGGAAAACGATGTCTCGTAATCGTTTTGAATCTATTTTGCAATGCTTATGTTTCTATAGTAAAGACGATGACACGACCTCGCGCTTACATAAAATAGATCAAGTTCTTCAGCACATTTTGCAAAATATTCGTAATATTTTCTCTCCTGGAAAAAACCTGTCGTTAGATGAGGCTCTGTTACTCTGGCGTGGGCGTTTAGCGTTTCGCCAATATATTCCAAATAAAAGCGCAAAATATGGCATCAAACTCTACGAACTTTGTACCACAGATGGCTTTGTACTTGAAATTCTTATCTACTCAGAAAAATGGACAGTTAATAATGAAACAGAACATGCCCAGTCGATTCTAACATCATTAGCAGAAAGATTTCTTGGTAAAGGACACACTCTTCACCTAGACAACTATTATAATAGTGTGAAGCTAGCCGAATGTCTTGACGATAATAAAACGAACGTGGTAGGTACTTTGAGAAAAACCCGCAAAGGTAACCCAAAATTGGTAGTTAACGCTAAACTCAAGAAGGGGGAAAGTATTTTCAGAAGGAAAAGAAAAGTATTAGTCATGAAATGGAAGAACAAAAGGGATGTTCTAATGATATCTACAGCAAATTCAGCTGAATTTGGCAAGTGTGTTACTAAAAGAGGGACAGAAAAGGAAAAACCAACAGTTATAATTCATTACACTAAATTTATGTCAGGAGTTGATAGATGCGACCAAATGGTTTCCTATTATACAACACCCAGGAAGACTATACGTTGGTACTTGAAGGTATTTGTAAAGACAAAGATGGTAATTTAATTGGACTGTGCATAGACCCATGTTATGTTTCAAAGTATTATGAAAATGCTATCTAAAACTTTACTTTTTGGTTTGATTATTCTTTTAAGATTTTAGCATTTATTTAGTTTTGTTTTTTTGCCAAAGATTTTTTGATCAATGTATGCAGAGGTTAGAGACATAGAATTTATTTTTGTTTAGTTTTTTTGCCAAAGATGTTTTGGTACAAGCAATGTATACATACATTAGATATTTAGAATATATTTTTATTTAGTTTTTGCCAAAGATTTTTTGATACCAGAAGTTATATGTTAAAACTTTCTTAAATATACGGTTAATAAAGATGTATTTCTACTGAATGTGACTTTTATTTACGACTCATATATGAGCGGGGTGGTCTATTTAAACAATGGTATATAACGGACCACATACTCATATATGAGTCGGGTTAAATTAACATTCAAATTTCTATAATTCTAACATTACAACTGATAAACACTTCCATAAACATCAAAATAAAGTAATTTTACAAGAAATGATAATCTGGTCTATGGCGTCGAAACACAAAATGACCCTCGGTAGCGAACCTGTTAAGCATAACTTTTATGGTATGTTGACAATTAATAAAAATAGTTATCTAAGTGCCGTATGTTGCATTTAAACGCGAGGTTTTAAAATTTTAAGCACAACGTGAAGCGGATTTAACATTTTCCTTAAATTCTAGATTTTGCTCTCAAAGCAAGCTGCCCTCAGTAATTTTGTAGTTGAGGCTTTGAAACGTCAAAGTCAAAGTCGCAATATTAATTTTCTTTATTTCTACAAAACTCAACTAAACAAGGAATTACGTAACTAGCTTTTCTGCAAATACTCTTTATACTACAAAGCAACATTTTCTTTACGGGTCTCTGAAAGCTAAAAAGCTGCTATTCATTTTGCCGCACGGGAAGCGTGGAAACACTGACTAATTGTAAAAGAGTTATAGTGGACGTCAACTGTATAGTAATGTGTTGTTTACATGTCGGGATGCCAAAAACGTTATTTTGAGCTACAAACGACGGTGGCATTTTGACACCAACTGACGCAAAACCTAACCTGCTAACCTCGATTTGACATAATTGTGAGTTCTTGTCATAATGACTTACAGTGCCACCAACTTTAAAATTTATCATAGGCTACTAATTTTAAAATAAATGTAACTAAAATGTCAATAAATGACGTTTACAAAATACAGGTTTTTCGTTTTAAATCTTTCTGCAACGTGAAAAAAATAGTATATGCAACGCGGAGAGAATGCTATTTTGCTTCAGTGCAATTTCTCTCCCTCATTGCATAATCTACTATTATTTACTAGTATTTAGTGAAAATAATATGGAATTTCAAAATGCCACTAAATATCAGGTTTATACCGCTGCAAGCTGCCATCCTGTATTCAAACGCCATCGCATTCTGCCATGGGCATCGTCCTCTTCTATACCCCGAGTTTTCATAGATTTTCTTATCCCTTCATTCCATGATCTTCTGGGTCTTCCTCTTTTTCTTCTTCCCGGAGGCATCCATCTAAATACTCTACTAGGCCATCTATCCTCTTCCATTCGGATCAAGTGTACGAACCACTTTAAGCCTCTTCTTTTTATTCTGTCCATAACAGTATCCTGTGCCTTCATTCTCCTCCTAATTTCTTTATTTGTAATTCTATCTAATTTCGACAGTCTGGAGCTGCGTCGTAGGTAGTCCATTTCTACGGTGTTAATTTTTCTTCTAGTTGCAGCATTTATCGTCCATACTTCGCATCCATAACATAACACTGATTCAACGAGACTTTTTCACGTTTTGAGATATATGTTTATCCCACAGATTGATTTGAAGCAGCCAACAACTTTATTACTTTTTTCTATTCTATATTTAAAGTAAGAATTTGTAAGTAACATCAAGGATTACCTCATTGTATGGTTGCCCTTTTGTTAAACGCAAAGAATTCAACTTACACCACCTCAGCAACTCTGATATTCAAAATGAACTTAAAGTAGCCATTAACAACAGAGAAAACTTAGTCCTCGTTCAGCAGGAACCATTGGAAACCAGGTGGGACAAGGTCACCGACCATTTACTGCGGCAAAGTGAGAAAATATTGGGGCTAAGGAAATAGATATAGGAAACAATGGTTGTCGGATATGACATGGGATCTGATTACACACAGGAGGAAACTTAAAAATAATAGTAATTTATTACACAAGACGATAAAGTTTAATTTTATCCACGAGTGAATCGTTTAACGTCGAGACGAAGTCGAGACGTTAATGATTCAAGAGTGGATAGAAATAACTTTATCGTCGTGTATAATACAATATTTTTTTCTATAGCAAGAAATTTAACCATTTCAAAAGAAAATAATGACAGCCAATCACATTTCAAAATGTCAGTAGCTAGATTGGGTTGCTACGATAATGCGCAGCTGTCATATTTAATTTAAACAAAACTTAGAAAATTAAATTACTTTATCTATCCTTGATGTTAAAGTGCTACTTTATCTACCCTTGCTGTTAAAGTAAAACTTGACCTTTTGTTTTTAGTTGATAAAAGCACACTTTAACATGTGCTATAGAAAAAAATAAATAACTGCGCCTCACACTCCGGGAAATAGATTAATTATCCAGGAATTATAATGAACTAAACAGAGCAGTCAAAGCAAGCGCGAGACAGAATAAACGCAACTAGTATAATAGTATGGCAGACAAGGCAGAAGAGGCAGCTAAACACGGTAATATAAAAATGCTGTACTAGATTTTAAACCGTTTAGTCAACAAAGGACAAGCATCTAATGTTCACATCCGTGATAAATAAGGTACCCCGCTAGGTACTGATGACGATCAGATAAGCAGGAGGGAAGGAATACTACAGAGATATAATTGGTAAAGTTCCAGAAGAGTTGAATCTCATGATTGAAGAACAAGAGCCACCTGAAAGAGCAAATATTCAGACAACAGTGTCCACCGAGGAAGAAATAAAGAAAGCCATTGACCAACTGAACTCAGGAAAGGCAGCCGGAATAGATAACTTGCCCCGGATATTCTAAAAGTTGACAAAATCTTGTTGCTAAAATATTATACGCCATCATTGAGAGCAGTTGGGAAACCGAGGACATCCCTGATTCATGGAAAGAAGGAATTGTTATCAAATTGCCCAAGAAAGGGAACCTAAGTCATTGTGAAAACTGGAGAGGCATAACGCTACTAAAAGCAATTAATAAAATAGTAGTTATGATAATATCAAATCGCATTTCGGATAATATTGAACCAACTTTAAGGAAAGAACAAGCCGGATTTCAAGCAGGGAGATCATGCATTGACCATACAAACACGCTTAGGATAATAGCAAAGCAATCTATAAAATGCAATTCGTCGCTTTACCTACTATTATAGACTTCTAACGTGCTTTTGACAGCCTCAACCAAGATGCCATCTGGAAATTCTATCTTGCAAAGGTATCCCACAAAAGCTAATTAACATCATAAAAAGCTTGTACAATAATGCATCATGCAGGATATTGCACAAAGGTAGAATTAGCAACAAGATTTCAGTGGCAAATGGAGTAAAGCAGGGATGCCCTCTGTCCCCGTTACTGTTTAATGTAACGCTAGATTGGGTGATGCGAGCCGTCAACACTGAAAGCAGAGACATTGTGTGGACTTTTCAAGAACGACTGGAAATTTTGCATATGCTGACGATATCTGCCTCTTGTCTCACACGTATGAAAATATGGCAGCAAAACTACAACAACTGGCTACGGAAGCAGGTCGTGTAGGTCTTGAATTAATGTAGCCAAAACAAAAGCAATGCGAATTAATACACGTAACCGCAACAAATTTTACATCAGCAACCAGGAGGTAGAAGAAGTAGACCAGTTCTTCTATCTTGGCTCTATCATAACCACTAAGGGGGGCACAGAAGAAGACGTTCTAAATCGCATCCGGAAAGCTAGACAAGCATTTGGAATGCTCAACAGAATCTGGGATTCACCTCAAATAACTAGAAAAACGAAGCTAAGATTATTTAATTCCAACGTTAAATCAGTACTGTTATATGGGTGTGAAACATGGAAGATCACAGCAAAGCATCTCTGCTAAATTACAAACGTTCATAAATAAATGTCTGCGAAAAAAATGTCGTATCTTCTGGCCAGAAATAATCTTCAACGAACAACTGTGGCTAACTACTAACCAGCCTGAGGTAGCTAAAGAAATTCGCAAAAGAAAATGGAAATGGATTAGTCATTCTTTAAGAAAGGATCAAACTGAAATTTCGAGACTGGTGTTAGATTGGAATCCGCAAGTCAAGAGAAACCGAGGCAGACCACAGATGACCTGGAGACGTACAATACTAAAAGAAGCAACAGATATCGGTAAAACTTGGAACGAAGTAAAAGTACTTGCACGAAATCGAGTCCGATGGCGACACTTTGTTGAAACCCTATGCTCCACCTAGGAGTAGAAAGGATATATGGTTGCTAAGACGTTGTTTGAAGTTGCATGGTGCCATGAGATTGAGAGATAAATAATTTGAAAGATCCCTTGGGAGTTATGAGTAGCTTTTCATATTTTGTATCAATGTCTGAAGAAGTTAGCAAATACTGGTAACGAAACGTAACATGTTACATTTTAATTTACTTGATTGTTTATAAAAATTGGCTGCTTATTTTAATTTTCCAACATATCAATGAACCTAACCTTGGAGGACAGCTGTTTTATTTATGAAGTATAATAAGTGATGTACTAATAACAATTAAATATGCGTTTCATCTATCTGTTTGGCTTGTAATAAACGTATTCACGTGTTTGCGGTATTCGATTTATTCGGCATGAGTATACATTTTAAATTTTCTTATACATGTGGCAAATAAAGCATTTACTGATACAAAAAGACGAGAAATTATGTTAGAATGGAAAACAGTATTAAATAACGAGTTTTGTGTTGTTTGCAGGCCCATGCCTAACACAATTATAGAGAATGCTAATATAATTTAAAAAAAATCTGTAAGTGGGTTTATACCGAACTTTCCTAGTGCGAATTAGTCAATTTACAAATTTAAAAAATATATATCTCGCTGGGGTTTGAACCCGCGGCATCTGCATAGCGATCGTAACCGCATCGGTAAGTCGAACTGCACCATCCAGCCGTATTGAAATGAGTGCGGCGCGCGCCCTCTATTTAACGGAACAGTCTTATTGTTGAAACCTTTCGACTCCTTTGTGACATTATTCTGTATCTGTTGAGTCCTATTTTAGGCAAGTGTATAGCCTGACCTATGTGAAAATTATTTCTTCCTTCTATTTCAAATTAACGTAATAAACAAAATTTTATTTTTGTATGGTGCTCACCCTGTATATTTGTCTGAAATGGTTTCATTGTTTCATGGTTTTATTGCCAGGTAGTATATATAATGTGTATGCAAAATATTATCTTCCTCCGACAAATAGTTTTTGAGTTATACTGCCAACAGGCAGACAAACAGACATACAGACAGACAGATAGACGGAATTGAGAAAACCTGTTTTCCTGTATCTCAGCATCCATGTTTGTCGACACCATAGCTGTAGTAATAAAGAATAAAAAACAGCAGACATATAGAATTATGCAATGAAACCCTAAAGGAATAACGGAAATGAGCTTTATCGAGGTTGATAAACAACCGAACTCAAGAATAGACGTGCAGTATGCTTTATTATGTTCCAAGGGAGACTGTTTTGAACAAAGAAGTAGTATTCAAATATGTTAGAATGACGATGTGCATAGTGATGGAATGAATGTATGTAATGAATGGATATAATATTGTAGTATTTACTTTTGTAACCTTTTATTTTGTGTTTGAATAAATTAACAGATTAAATATCTTACGTCTCAATATTTCTAAGAATCAAATTAGTTAGTAGTTAGTATTTGTTGTGGGCAGACTGATGTCAAGCAAGTAGGCCTTTATAGGCCCTTTTTGCCAACACCGTGGACAAGGTCTAGGCATGCAGAGTACCAGGTATGTACTTTAGTCGTACTTAGAATTTCGCCGAGACTAAGGAGTTCCAACCCTAGCAAGCGACCTTTTATATGCTACACATCATAGTAACATGGGACCCACGGATTTACATCAGTTCCGAATGATGTAATAATGTATGTAGAGGTTTTTATTCGCATTTAAATGTTTCAAAAACCTCACAGGATCGGGGATCGAACTCTCAACCCGTAAATCAGTAGTCAGGATGCTTAACCACTGAGCTGTGGAGCCCGGCTCTAAGAACCTAACTAAACTGAAAGTTAGCCACTGACCGACTTGCCTTCCCGGGGTCGTATTTGTGACAGAATTCGTAGACCGAAGAGACGGTTCCGAATCGCGGTAAGTAATTTACGCAGGGAAATCATTTTGAATTAGCCCTGAAACAAGAAAAAACGGCCTACAATAATATACAACATGCATACATACATAATCAGGTCCTCTTGTACGCGTAGGTATCGAGGTGGCAAATATACAACAATATACGAGGCTTGTACC
The DNA here is from genome assembly GCA_940337035.1 of Agriotes lineatus. NCBI lineage: Eukaryota > Metazoa > Arthropoda > Insecta > Coleoptera > Elateridae > Agriotes > Agriotes lineatus. The sequence goes on from OW679194.1 coordinate 124,863,288, forward strand.
ATAAGTAATGCCTGTTTGCGTGTAATACCGTTAATTTACGAAATATCTAAAAGAAATCTCGTCTAATATTTATTCAAACTTTGAATTACAAAACATTATTTTTCAATATAATCCCCCTCTCTTTCTAACCCTGTGCGCCAACTTGAAACCCACCGCTCAAATCCACATAAAAAAAATGCATTCGTGTTTGCGCTTTAAATTATTTTGAGCGTGGCGATGGCGTGTGACGTCATTCTTTTGACTGATGTTTGGCTTGTGGAATATATGTAGACGGCCATGTTTCATCCCCAGTCACAACATTGTCAAAAAGATGGTCCTCGTTCTTCGAATGTGTTTACAAGATCAGCACAAATCTCCATTCTTTTTTCCTTTAGTGCTTCGGTTAACTGGCGAGGAACCCACCCAGCACACAGCTTAGAATAACCAAGATCATGTATAATATTTTCCATAACAAATTATCCTTTGCTACATAAAATATTACTCAACAAATGAAATAGAA
>OW679194.1:124863809-124880148 GCA_940337035.1 Agriotes lineatus
TGTAGGCTCCGTTTTCTCATCCCCTTCCGGTGTTGTATTTCTGTTCATCTCTTTTACCGTTTGGTTTAGAGTTATTTTTGGGTAGCCATTAGCTTGCAGCATTTCTATGATTATCTCAATTTCCCGTTTAAGGTCTTCTTTCTTCGAGCATATGGTCTTGGCTCGGCTATATAGGCATCTCCCGACGCCACGTTTAATGCTATTGTGGTGGTTAGAATCGTAGTGTAGGTATCTCCCCGTATGGGTTGGTTTTCGATATACCTTTTTTTGTACCGTGTCACCACTCTTAAGGAGTAGTACATCTAGGTATGGGATTTTGCCTTCCGATTCCATTTTCATCGTGAACTTAATTGATCGGTCTTTATTATTGAGATGTTCCAGGAAGCCGTCCAGTGTCTGTCTTCCATGGGGATATATTACGAACGTATCATCTACGTATCACAGCTATAGACTAGGTTTGTTCTCATATTGAGGTATAGCTCGTTCTTCAAAGTCTTCCATGTAGATGTTACTGACTACCGGAGATAGTGGATATCCCATGGTAACTCCGAACTCTTGTTGGTAGAACTGCTCGTCTGCTTGGAAGTATGTGCAATAACATTAATTATTTTGCAACTGATATATGTCATGAGAAACTGCTTTCAATTGTAGCAAAGCGCTTGAACAAAAAGAAACTGCACTTTTTAGAATTGAAAGATGTGTCTTTATTTTTTCTTAAGAAATAGGTCGATACCCGTTATATGGTTAACAGAATCTTACATGCGCAGCACAGTTAGAAAATGCACTAGAAAGTGTTAACACTACATTATTAGGATTGTCTGTCAGAGAAATCGTAGCTGAAGTTTCGAATTTCAGAATTACTGCACCATCTAAAACTATATTATTCATATAAAATCGTTATATGCTTATATTTGTAAATTTTATAATACTTCTCCAACATGTTTTTCTTTATGTTATATACGTTAGATTTTTTCCATGTATTTCTTGAACAATGGAACAGATAAAAACAGTAATAGATCTGTAGTTTTCAATATTTGACCTATTTTCAAATTTATTGATTGAGTGACAAGTCTTAATTTTGACTTATCTGGAGATATTTAATTAACAAGATAAAAACTTGTTCTTTAAAAAATCTGCGACGTGATTTCTATATGTGCGGTGGAATCTTATCACGTCCACTTGATTTGTTGGGCTTCGTTGTTACTAAAGCTTCTTTAATATTCTCCAAATGAGAGGAACGCGTCGAAATTACAAAGCTAGACGAATCCCCTTTTACTTGTAGTGTTAAGCTACTCCAATGGTGGAATAAATTATTATTGAATACTGAAAATTTGATAATTAAGCCTGCATAATTTTTATACCTATTTTTATCGTTAATAAAAGATCAAAGCGCATTAATATTAAAAGAAATATTATCTACTAGTGTTTATATATAATTTTCACAAGCGCAAGGAGCGCTTCTTTACAACAGCGGTTAATCGCTTGTATTCTAGTAGAGGGTATACAGATTTATGTCTGGTTTTCTGATGAAACGTTAACATTAAAATTGATTTATTAATTCTTGGTTAAACCACTTAAAAACGATTGTGAACTAACTACAGCAGCAGCGATTTTTGAAGCGCACTGGTCCATCACTTGCTTTGTTTTTTTGTAGACTCCCTTAACTGCTTCAGATACATTGTCATATTCTTGCAACTCAAATTTACATATTACTGCTCTTCAGAATTCGAGACAAGCGAAAATCAAACTCCAGGCTCCTAACCTTCAACAAAACTCAGCTGAATCTCGGGAAAATGATGAAATGGACATTTGTTTACTTACCTTGCCCTCGGCTACTAATTTTCTATAAAGCTACATTATGCACGTCTGCCTTACAACCCAAACATAACAAACCACCCAATAATATTTAAAACACTATAAGGAACATACCAAGTTATACAAAATTTAGGTACAGTAATCAAGACTAATTTCAACTAATTATTTCCGCATGTGACGTCACGAGAATACAAGATAATATGAAAGATTGAAGGGGCTACAAAGTCGTAAATACAGTAATACAAACATTTAGACGGCAACGGTTCCAACATGAATTGGCGACACGAAACACAAAATTTATACAGCATGCAAAAGTTACTCAAATACATTTTAATGTAATGGAGATGAAGAATTAGTTACGATACCTCACGCCATGGAGGGAAGGCATGCGTCCAGCAGTTTGCTCCCCAGATGTACTATACACATAGAACAAAGAAGATGATCATAACTGACGAGAAGATGCCTGGACGGGGATGCAAGATGAAGCGACCTGGCGGCGTAGAATGTAACCAGCTCGATGGAGGGACTTCGCAAACGTGATCTGATATAATATAGATTTTTGTAGAAACCGACCGTAGAAGCACGATAAGCACGGGAATCATAAATATTTATTTATGCACAGCCCAACTGAATGAATCCAAACTAAATCTAGTGCCTTACGGCCGACAATGTTGACCTAGTAAACACCACAGTCACGAATCACAAAAGCTCTACTACCGGCGGCAATATTTATACCGACACAATGAAACACCTCCCGCCAAATTTTCACAAATCACAAAGCTACCTCTCGCGGCAGCTTGGGGAATCGGGAGTGATGCTACAAGTACAGACTCTGATCGAAAACTAATGGGTTATGGTAAGTGGCGCTAGAAATTAAAATAAACATAACACGTTATGAGACAAAGCAATATAAAATTTACTATTAAGAGGAACAGTGGTACTTGTTTGCAATGTATTGTACGGAAATGCCACTTAAAACAATAAATTAGGGGTATTGATGCCCATGTATAAAGCATAACAATTCAGAAAGGCGCTTAACAATTACGTAGCCTGCTGGGAGATAGGTGCGGGTTTCCTTTTTTGAGGAATATTGTGTTCAGCTCATATTACTGATTTAGTCCATTAAGGGAAGTAGCTATCTCTAGGTATGTTTTTTAGTAGAAGTCACATTTAACCGTTATAATTTCAACGTTGCTTTCCATTGTGGTTTATTTATTATCATTTTTTTTTGTCTTATACCATCAGCTGTTTCCAAACGCTACGAGTTAGTTTGTGTGATTTTTATCGCAACCAGTCGTGTAAATGATTGTAAATCGACTATCAAGCAGTTTACTGTAATAAATACATTAATAATCAATTCTGTTTGCGTTAACGCTATTATGTCATAATTTGTGACTGTTAAATCTGTAAATGTACACTATATTAGGAATGGCAGATAATATTATAATTAGAAAAAGGAGACCTACAAAATTTCATTAAATAGCAATAATTTTATTATCAAACACTTAGTCCTTAAAATCATATATCAATATATCACCATATGGGTATAGCTTACTATTATAAATATAATTAATTAGTTATTTTAAATCTTAATGAAATTATGAGCTATTTACTTGTACGTATCATTAATTTTTAGCAGATTCATGTTTCGACCACCTTATATTTCCTTTTCGAACTTGGCAATCTGCACTAATATCGCTGCTGTCATACCAAATATAATAATTATTGTGTAACTTGAATAAATTCTACTAAGGCCCTTAGAAATTTAGAAATTGGAATTTGACATACTTAGTCTAGAATTCATGATTTGGTGATATACAGCCGATACCAAAGGTATTTGGTGGTTATAGTACCTAAAGTACCTACACTATACTCTCTAATAAATAAATAAACAAACAAATAGTACGTATTAAGTGATATAGTTATTTTATAAAAATATTATTAAAAATGCACTAAGCAACCTAACGCTATAAATAGATTGAACGAATAACAAGCCCAGTTCCATTGAAAGAACTAGAGCACTTTTCAAAAAGCCAATCAAAATGCAAAATATTTCAATTAGCCAATAGAGCGTCCTCAATCGAATACTGTCTATTAACTTACTTGGCCGCGTGTTCGTGGTGAAGATTATAAATGTTTCTTTATGAGATTAGTAAAATACTTTATTCGCAACCATATATGTAATAAGATCATTACTGACTTTTAAAAAGTTGGAAAATGAGTTATTCCCAACTTGTAACTTTCCAACCGGTCGGAAAAGTGATTTCCGTCGCAGCGGTTGGAAATGAATCCATTCCCGACCGCTGTGTAGGTAGGGATACTGGGAATCTCGTTCATCCATTCATGCGCGTCACAACTTGTCGTATCAAAATATAATAATTTTTCCAATTATTGTTTAGAATTAAGTGGTTGCGAATAAAATAGTATACATACCAAGGTGAAAAGTTTCATTCCTGTCTCGAGATAAAGTTGACCTCGACGCTACGCGTCTCGGTTAACTACTTAATCTCTCGACAGGAATGAAACACTTTCCACCTCGGTATGTAATATACTATTTCGTGCACATTTTTGCTGCCATAAATGTAACAGTATACTACAAAAACATATTTGGATTAATAGCATATCCAATATAAAATATATAAATATTCTTAGACAATGCATAATGTAATTTATTCCACACAACAGAAATGCGGCTTTATTGTGTGAATTTACAGTTTTTGGACGACTTCCACAATCGTTTATTGACATCAGAGCCTGCTTCAACCTATTAAGGTTTAATCCTCGCTTCCTTCCTGTCACGCCTGTTTCCATTTTAAATTAACTGTGATGTGCGCCTGACCGATATAATTGACCGTTTGTCTAAATTAAGACCGAATCGTGGGATTGATTTGTACTAATGGAGCTTTAGGTGAACAGTATTTTACACTTAAATAAACTAAATTCTGATTTTACCATACTATGTCCATGTCAAAACTACATCTAACTAAATTTGCGTATGCATACAGGGTTCGGCAACGAAGCGGAGGTGGAAGATATTTCTAAAACTATGAAAGTTACATGGATACTGTGTATATAAAAGTTGTAGATACGAAGGTGGTGCACTTTAATAAAACAGTTTTGATTATGCAGGATGGCGAATCAAACTTACTTTTTTTTTTATGGAATCGTCTATGTTTGGGTAGCTTAAATTTTTTTCCTTGAAATACTCATCATTTTTATATAACGTTTTATAGGCCTAACGTCACTGTTCTGGAGATATTAACAATTTTATGCAAAAAAAATGCTGAACTTCAGGCGGCTACTGTAAGCAACAGAAAACAATTGAATCAAGAAAAACGCTACCAAAAAGGTATGGTTTTTGTGAACTACATTTCAAGTAAAATGGTAGATCTGGAAATTAATGCTATAGAGGGTGCGCAACATTAACAAATTTAACGATTTCGATTTTTTTCAAATGGAACACCCTGTATATTTTTGAATTTTTGAAAATCCCTTTTAATGAGCTTTCTTTTGATATCTACTTCATACCTCTAAGTTTAACTGTTTTTCAGATATGCGTGTTTAAACATGAAAACAATTTAAGCCCTTTAAGATGTTTTATTTCAAATGATGAAAACAAGTGTCGTTAAAATAATGATTTAAACACTTGAGTTCACTTAAACAAAAGATAAAACCAAGTTTATAAAACAAAAATCCAGCAACTACTCAAAACTAGAAATAACAAATACGAAACAAACAAAAAAAGCAGGAGAAAACTAAATTCGAAAAGCGATTGAATTTTGGGAGAGGAAATAAAATGTCAGAAGAAAGTTGATTGAAAGTACTTTTTAAAAATACAGGGATATGCAGGGTGTTCTATTTAAATAAATCAAAATAATTGTATTTACTGATTTTGATCTTTAATACGCAGAGCAGGAAAGGAGAAGTATTTGAACATTTAATCTAATGACGTACTATAAGCTTTTGGTGTATTGACTTTTTTTTTAATTTGATTTTATTTGACCTTGGAATTAATTTATTCCTGTATTTATCGTTGTTTCGTGTTTATTATTCCTTGTATCAACACTGACTCAATTTATATTTTTTAAACCTGGTTTTGTGTTTTAATTTTTGGAGAGATCGTGTGTTTACATCATTATTTTAACGGTGTTTGTTTTTTATTTTTTTAAAATAAATCATCTTAAGGGGTTTAAATTGTTATTTATGTTCAAACACGCATATCTGAATAACAGTTGAACTTAAAGTTATGAAGTATCATATCAAACGAACGCTCATTAAAATGGCTTTTCAAAAGTACAAAAATATACAGGGAGTTTCATTTGAAAAAAATCGAAATAATTATATTTATAAATGTTGAGCACCTTGTATAGCATTAATACCCAGATCCACCATTTTACACTTGAAAGGCAATTCACGAAAATGATAATTTTTTGGAAACGCTCTCCTTCATTCCATTGTTCAGCATTTTTTTACATAAAATCGTTAATATCTCCACAACGGTTGATGTTAGACCCATACAACTTTATATTAAAATGATGAGTATTTCAATGCAAAACTCTTAAACTACCCAAATATAGGGAATTCTATTTAAAAAAAAGTAAGTTGGATTCGTCAGACTTTTTTGAGACACCCTGTATAATCAAAACTAATTTAGTAATATGTACCACCTTTGTACATACAACTTTTATTTACACAATATTCATGTAACTCTCATAGTTTTAGAAATATCTTCCACCCCCGCTCGTTGCCGGACCCTGTATAATATGGAAATGCTGAAAATTGTATTACAAGGTGTGGTATCATCACATTTTTAGAAACCGACTATAAAACTAGCTTGCGAGTTTTTTTTTTGTAGAATCTGTATTTTTATTGCCGGTGTCTATAACGTCAGTTATTTAAACTTCAGGTCAATACCTTGCTGGTTGAGAAACTTTCCTATCTAAATACAGTTACCTTCACCTGTACATCTGTATTACCTTAAATCTGTCCCATATGCGGCGTAGATATACTATTAGAGCCTTCGTATAAAGTTTATTTTATATGTATTTTATTTCTCATTACTTTATTGGCTAAAATACAGTCCCAGCACAATTCTTCTAATTTTACGTCCTTTGATTCTAGTTATGCTTAATATCAATATTACCAATAGGATCAATTGCTTTAGGATTCTGCTTTTAGTACTTCCTTTACTGGTTTACTTGGCCTGACCAATGATCGTTACAATTTTTATCATTAAAACCTGCAATATCATAGAAAATTAGGTAGAAAAGTGTAGGATAAACCAACTTTATAATGCTTTACTCTAAGGCTGTATCTTTTAACATTAATGTGACTGCCTTCTGAAACAATAAAAAAGCCAACCTGCGATTGATTACTAATAATAACCAATGGTAGTATAATCGCAGATCAACCCCCTTATCATTTATACACCACGGTAGCTCTGAAATGTTTCTTACTTACCGCAATGGCCTAGCTAGCGTCAAAGTCGATGGCCTTGGGTCGCAGATTTTTATCATCAGCTGAGCTGCTGCAAGCTCTTTTAATAATAGTAAAAACAACAGGGCGCCAGAAATCACAGATTTCAAGAAATAAATAAAAAATAACAAACAATTAAGTTTATTAATCAGCAGAACATGTTTGGTGGCAACATCAGTAATGCGTCGGAAAATTGTTTATCACAATATTAAATAACCTGAATACAATAAATTATACGTGCTGAAAATGCAACACGCACAGCGGAAATATGTGAACCTCCTTTAGGCTCTTAGATTGAATTTGAATGCAATTCACTGAAGGGATAAGCTTATCACTGTCTGTGTGTATTATCCGTTATCTCGGTAATGATAATAAAATAGCGTGAAGCACTTTTTGTTACAAAATTCTTAATATGTATTCAATTAGTAAAATTATAAATTTGTAAATTGTAAATTAGGGAACAATTGATACATTATGTTTTAGATTTATGAGACACAGATTTATGAATGGTTAGTACATTTCGTTTTAGATTTATAAGGCGTAGTTTTAAATTAGTAAATTATAAACTTGAAGCGTTGTGAAAAAAATCGATTCAGCCAATAATTCGTGGGCGTTGAAATAAGACTAACCTGGATTGAAAGAAATGCCGGTGGCATGCGTTGAATTGGTCCAGGATTATCTTAATGTAACAATCACCAACAGCGCAGACCTCGTGGCCAAAGTTGATAAAAGGACAGGCACTCGGTGTTACAGACGGCAAGCCCCCAAAATGGCATTCCAGAGGAAGTTGTGAGGGGTCCAAGATTACCAATTATGATGCCAAATAGCATAACCAGTCGCTCAAAAACGGCGTTTAAAAGAGTTACTCGAAAGTGGTAACTAAAAGCGGTAACTAAAAGCTGATAAGAAAGAGAAATTACTAAAATGGATAACAAGCAATTAGCGTAAACATACCTGATTTAGTTATCAGCTCACTAACGAAATTAATTATTAATTAGTGCTGTAGCACGTGGGAATACTTTCGAAGAAGCAAGTTACTTCGACAGAAAGCGAAAATCAAATGGCCCAAAATAATCGAATCGCTGTTCGCTGGCGTAAAGCAATAACAAGTGAATTCGGGAAAACCAAACCTAGCGCCTTCGCGCGGACAAAACTTGATATTATTCGAAATACAGCGAAAATAATTCAAGTGGGAATGTACAGGCTGGCCCGGAAAAGAATAAATAAATGGCGAAACAAATAGCAGGAGCTAAAGATTTGTTTCACTTCTTCCATCTCATTTATATTAAGCAAGCAAGAAAATCAACTAGGTAATTCGTTTGTCCGTTCTGCTTTGCGTGGTTGTTTACATCGTAGCCAGATCATTATAATATGTAAGCCACTCTCCATTACAGCTGCCGTTACCTAATACCTTAATCTGTATGCAAATTGGTCAATTGGGGATACAAATTTCTTCGTCCATACGTTTAACAGTCTAGATCCTTTTATAATTTCTATTAATGTTAGGGAATACATTATAATATATATTTATTTGTGTTTTGTATGTGATTGAATTTTAAATATCTAATTCCACTAATCACTCTAACGTTCCTTTTTCATTATGAAGAATAAATTCATTCCCTGAAGGAGGCTTGTGTTTTTCAGCAATATAATTTTTTTACAAACCAAGCAAATTAAGAAACAGCTGATCCAATTGTCGCGAGTTCGATCCACGGTTTTTAAAAATAAAAAAATGCCGATAAAATTTCTATACACGTAAACTGAAAAAGATGGCATTTTCGAGTTAGTGTTTTGCATCTTACTCCATCTATTTGCGTTTATCTTCAACTATTGGTGCCAAAGGCGGCTTTTTAAACACTGATGTGCGGTCTCATAGAATTACTATTTATAGTGAATTTTGTAAATTGCTTCATAGGTTTAGTTAATTGAAAAATACGCAATTTCCGTTGTTAGATACACGTTTATTATTTCTGTAAAGCTGAATTCTCCTGTTGTATTGAGCATACAGAGCTTTGTTCTAAAATCGTTATATGCCACAGCCTGCAATTTGTTAGTTTTAATATACTTCTATGATATTAAGATAACCGTTTATCTTCTCAGCTTCTAACAGAGCATTGTTTTGAAAATAATTTTGTAAAGAGATCGTGACAGATAATGCTAATTTTCAACATAATCAAAATTTTCAGTCCTATTTAGTTACCTTTGTTTATTTTCTAAATTTTGTGTCAAATTATTGGCATGCAGGGTGCTATCTATTCGTGTGGACCTTGTACCATTTAAAGTTTAGGTACAATACCTTTACCGTGTGATAAGCATCTATTTTATTTATCTAAGATGATAATCTCTACAGAATTCCGTTTTTGTAACAGATGTGAAGCCGCATGTCGTATGTTTTTACGATGTGCAGTATGTAAAGGTTCCATTATGTCACCCCCACCTTAATCCAATACAATAAAAACTATTCACGACAATGACACGATGTCCCCCTGCATTAAATGCCTGCTAAATGGATCTCTGTCACTAAAAAGGGGTGGCGTGGAAGTGTACGGTCGCGACCGCTCAGCCGCAGATAGGAGTGGGTTCCAAAGAACAAATTACCTGATATTGCAGGTCCGGAAGGGCGCCACGTCGTTGTCCAGCGTCAGTTTTATTGTCCCAGATGAAACTTGTAACGGCGAACCTAAATAGCTCAATAAAGAAAAACAGAGACTCGATGCAGCAGTAAATAAAAGCCAGAGAATATTACTACACATATAATAGCCACAGTGGTTCCATAATATTTGAAGCAGCCTGTACAAATGGGTTAAGGACAAATATGCAGTGCAGTTAAATAAAGTATACAGCTCGATTTAATATAGATACATGATAAAATGTAATTATGATTTTGGCTTTAATTAGGACCCCATTAAAATAGTAAAATTAAGAAACGTAAGTGAATATGTCAATACAGGACATGTAAATAAGTCCTCAAACGTCGCGTTCTGGCACACGACAAGTGAACGAGCATCCTGCATTTGCTGATCTAATGTTAAGCACGTTCTACACCTGGTGGACGTACCCTTTAGACAGATCTGTGTAAATGTGGCGCCTCCAGAAGCCAAATAGGCCTGTAAATGAGCCGAACTTGTGACAGTATTAACTACGTTCAAGTCACAGTAGTACCATAAAGAAATATTTAAATGTTAAAATACAATTGACAGTGTCAAAATAAGCAAGAATGGATCCGTCCATAAAGTCAAATTACACCTATAAAATTTAAATGATTAAACACTGTTGAACGTATCAACTCAAGCAAAATCTAATTTAGTATAAAATCCCTAAAGTTGAATAATTAAATCTTAATGAGCTTGGCCGCTTCTCTAGGATACTTGTTAACAACATCAATTATTAATACCACTACATAGGTTAAATGAAATTTGCCTGCAACGAGTTGCAGTCGAATGCGCTTGACGCTACAATTAAATGAAAGACGGGACATCACCCTCGTAGCAAATTTCCAAATTAAGTCCTTGAACAATGCAGCTCCTAAACGAGGTGCACAATGCCAAAACAAATCAGCTGCACTCAGGAACTTGCCGGCAAAAGGGGCAGCACAAGACAAGTACATAACAACAATTTTTACAGCACCTTAGTTTGACGGTACCATGATGCGGTAACAAATCTTCGAACGCAGCAGGGAGCTTTTCAACGACAGCCACCTGGCAGGTGAATTTCCAACATGAACCCAAACTTCGGCACGGTGAGAACCAGGTCGTGGCCTAATTTAACACCTCCAAGCAGAGCCAGCAATCCATCGGCAAGTTGCACGTGCGATTTGGAACATGAAAAACTGGCATGCAGTCACCGCTAAATACGAATTTGGTTCATCGAGAGCCGGGAGGCCAGGACTCCGAAGGACGCACTTAAATCGTGAAGTTGAGCATCCCACTTGAAAAATCGAACGTGAAAAACAATCCCCTGTGAAGAAGTTCACAGATTAGAATCACAATTAAGGAAACAAAGGCTACCTACCAGACACCAAAGGGAATTCAATTGCATTAGCAATAACTAGCGAATCTGCATTCAAGTCTGGAGATTTTTCCACAAAACGAAGTAATTTTACGTAGCCATCAGAAATGGACGCCAACAGGCCCAGGAAAAGCGAATTCTGTTCTTCCCAAAAATCGATAAACCAGTGTCGCTTTACCACATAATCCAATAGCGATCATCGAAAAATAAATGACCTAAAAATCGCCCAATAACGTTCGATATCGACATATTACAATGCACGTCAGGTACGCCACCTAAAGGTCAAGATGTCAAAGCTTGAAGAATTGTGAACTACCGACGCTCATTAAGAACTAGGCTAAATATGCACTTTGTAGTGCCTAACATCAAGGCGCTAAGAGTTGCTAAAATTGAAATGTAACAATTACTAGGACTGGAACTCTTTAGTCAAAATTGTGGTAGGGATTGCACCATAATATGACCACTGCTAATTTTAAAATGAATGAATGGGCAACTCAAATTTTTGTAGGTCTTTTTATTACCGTGTATAGCATATAGGAAGATTGTTGTCCTGGATCGCCAAGCTTCTTGTAATAATGCTAGTCTCTGAACGTCTGTATCGATCACATTGAATTGTTAAAGGAGGTCGAACTTTCATGTACTATGGCAGCCGTCTCGACACTTCTGACTGAGGTGTCGCAATATTGCTTTTTGTTTTGACTTAAACGTTAATAAATAATGAGAAGTTCAATGATGTCCTTGGTTAAAATATTCCAACTTAATCAATTATATACGCCAGGACAGTTTCTTTGAAAACCAATATTTTTTTCAATAAGTCATAACAAAATAGTGCTCAAGAGTTTTACAAATGAGAGTTTAATTTCAAAAAGTTGGTCGTTAATTTAGCAACTAATATAATAAGTTTTAGGGCGACCTGCTACATTAGTTTATACAGAAATATTTAACTTGAAATTAATTGTCTTACACAGATTTGATTTACTAATACATTTTCGGTAACTTTATGTGTGGGTTTGGTAAATTGCTTTGCTACTTGCTATTTCAACTCAGTTGCAAAATTCGTTTGTCTTATGTGTTTATCATTGCACCCTTAATTACCATTCCGTCTGCAAAAACAACTTGTATTTCTAATAGCAATATGGCGAATTAATAATTGGTCTGTATTCTAGATGCCGTGATTTCGGGCCAATTATTATTTTACCGTATGAGTGTATGTTGTTTGACATAATAATAATCTGCACGGGTAAAACGGATATGTTTGCGTAGGCTAACATACAATTCCGGGTAGGTATTTGCATAACATACATACTTATTCCAATAAATCAGTTCTCTGTATTTTGTACTATATTAAACTATATAGTTAAGATCCTTCATAAGATATTTAATTCGAATTAACAAAAATATGTACTAAGATTTTAGATTTTTCTAAATAACCAATTAATTTGTTTATTTCCTGCATTTTTAAGTAGTTTTAATTTAAATTGCAAAACTAATTTAATTGAAAACTGTTAGATTGACATAAATTGTTGCTTCTTAGACTATAGTGTATACTTGGATTACTTAATTGTTTATTTTTTTTAATTGCTAGATATCTTACCTCATTCTGGTTTGCCGTATAGCATCAATTAATCTTTTCTGAATATTTAAATATTTCTTTAAAACAGTTCCACTAAAGTAAATAAATAATATGGCTTGCACGAAGAACAGAATTTAATTAAAATTGCCAAGTAAATTACCTTAATAACACAATATGAAATTATTCTACTCCGTATAGAAATAAGAACAAGGCGAAATTCCCCCTCATTAATTATATCTCTCTATTTTCTTGCAAATGAAGATGTACAGAATATTAATGCTAAATTTAATTAAAGTTTATAAAGTATTCCCGACGCCTATGTACATTTATCCATACAAAAGAGATTATGAACGAATGAATAAATTAATATTGAAGTTTAAGAGGTGGTTTCAGGAAAAAAACTAAAGTACCATTACCAACATTACTTATATGTATACAAAGTGCCTTTTTTCTACAGTGTCGAGATTAATAAATTTTAAAATCTTTTTCTATTAATAAAAACAAAACCCTTAGCGCAACACATTTCATATTTGATACATGACTTGATATAGAAAAGATCCACATTATATTTAACTTCGTTGGATCGGTTATCGCGGCTTTGCAAGTGATTGTTTTCTGTTGTGATTAAACAAATATTGTACATTTTTAATGATCCCGTCAAATACTACAATTTCTTTAAATAGTTATTTATGCATCAAGGACGAAAAATTGGCTTTTTATGGACGATGCCTGCAATTGCTGGCCGAGGCGATGGCCGAGGCAAGCAATCAGGCAAGGCCATAAAAAGCAGTTTTCGTCCGAGGTACATATTAAATTTTTCCGTCGACCGTCATAATTTGAAAAAAAATTAAAGTGAAGTCCGAATTATAAAGTTGTTGAGAACAAAAAGCGTTTACGGACGAAAAGTGTTTGCGGACGAAAAATTAATGGTGTCCAAAAAAGTGGCATTTTTGGTACGCAAATGCGTCCTTAAAATCACATTTTATAGTGAGGTCGACGGAAAAAAACATTAATTTCGTTGCTCTACCAAATTCAATTACTAACGATATAAGATGACATAGATGTTTTCAAGAACTAAATGCGACCAACAACAGTGTATAATGAGTAATTGGTTGTCTCCAGATGTACCAATGCACCAGGAAGACTAATATACAAATATTTTCAGTAAGTTTCTGCATTAAAATGAATAAATAGTCATTCTAAGCTTGTGCAGCATCCTGGCAGTGGAGCAGTAAAGTGTCATTGTCATTAGATGGTTTTGAAGGAGGTAAGCTCGATCGCGGTCGAGGTAAATCCGAACGGTGGCGATGCCGCCTGAAGAACGAACGTAATCTTTAGTCGCTTTTATATACATATCATATGGCCAGAGTTGTCTATCATTTATTCATTATTTTAGCAAGACGTTTGTAGGTTTTCCAACACTTAAGTCCGAAGAATACGATCTGTTTGGTAGGCTAAATTGTCAATTGTTTTGTACTGCTTACAGTTGTTGTAACGATATTAATGAAAACTGTAAGGACGCTGCTCTTTAAATATTTTTTACAAGCCTTACATTGTGATTTGAAAACAAAGAAAATAATACTTATTCAGTTACAATATCACAAAAGTATAAAAAATAATCGATTATTTTACTTCCCGACCAACGAGACGTATTCTGCGTCGAGTTGGTAAGCAGTAATCGGATCTTTCTGATGATGGAGTGATATTCGTTACGATTATATAATGAATGAAAAATGAATTAAACACAAAAAAATCGTATTATTTTGAAGTAATATTAAACGTATTTTTCTACAGCCGTGATTTTAAACTGTTTCCAAGGGTCATATGCGGCGTGCTTTATGTTGTCTATAAAACACGCCATTCCATTTAAAGCACGGAGTACTTTAAGAGATTATAAAACCTTATTTGTGAAGATTAAAAGTACAGTTATTATATCGGACCGATTTGTATGCGGAGCCCCGAGTGCCCGATTGGAGAGGGGCGGAGCCCGATGGCCCCTTTGGAGAGGGGCGGAGCCCGGAGGGCCCCCTTGGAGAGGTGTGGAGCTCCAAGAGCCCCCTTGGAGAGGGGCCGAGCCCTGAGGGCCCCCTTGGAGAGGGGCCGAGCCCCGATGGCCCCCTTGGAGAGGGGCGGAGCCCGATGGCCCCCTTGGAGAGGGGCGGAGCCCTGAGGGCACCCTTGGAGAGGGGTGGAGCTGCAAGAGCCCCCTTGGCGAGGGGCCGAGCCCTGAGGGCCCCTTTGGAGAGGAGCCGAGCCCCAAGGGCCCCCTTGGAGAGGAGCGGAGTCCCGAGGGCCCCCTTGAAGAGGAGTGGAGCTCTGAGGGCCGCTTTGGAGAGGGGCGAAGCCCCTAGGGCATTTAAGCTAACAAACTCCTCGGCTGTAGAAAAAATATTGAAGCCAACTCGTGTTTTACAGTTTAAAAATCTCGGTCGATCATAAAATTCTCGCTTCGCTCGAATTTTAACATGATCGACCTCGATTTTTAAATCCTCTGTAAAACACTAGTTGCCTTAATAGCTATAAAATCCCAACAATATTACTATAACAACGATATTCAAAATCATGGCTCTAGATTGAATATTTTTAATTGTTGGACCCAGCGAAAAACCAAAACGGTTATATCACGTTATAAAATTCTAGTAGTTTGGAATCTAAATTGCTAGAAAATTCTAGAACTCTGAAAGATGAAATGCTCGAGAATGCTAGAACAATGGAAACTGAATTAGTGGAATGTGTAGAATCGAAATTGATGGAAAATTCTAGTAGTTTGGAGTCTAAATTGCTAGAAAATTCTAGAATCCTGAAGGATGAAATGGTAGAGAATTCTAGAAAATTGAGGGAAGAATTAATGGAAACATCTGGAGCATTAGAATCCAAGGTGCAGGAAACTTGTAGAATATTCGACGGGAAACTTGAAGAATTGGAATGTAAGATGAGAGCTCTAGAAAATGTAGACAAATCTTCTAGTGAGTTTGTAACACCGACGTTTCAAGAATCAAAAGTATTAGTCCCTGGACGTCAAGAGGTACCAACCTACGATGGGAAATCTCCCTTGGAAGAGTATCTAACATTGTTCGAGACGTTGTCCATGGTTTATGGTTGGACTACCAGTGTAAAAGCGTCCATGCTCAGTACATCTCTATGTGGGGATGCTTTGAGGGTGTTACAAACAATACCAAAGGAAGAGAGGCTGAATTTCACACAATTAGTGCTCGCCTAGAGATGAGATATGGACAGAAACATATGAAGCAAGTATATCGTTCTCAACTAAGAAACAGATTTCAAAAACCGAATGAGACCCTCCAGGATTTTAAAGCAGATATCGTGCACTTAGTACGGATCTCTTATCCGGAAGCGGGGGACGATATATGTGAGAGCCTTGCTATAGAACGGTTCATTGATGGGTTGCGAGACGTCGAGACACAGCAAGCTATTAAGCTTGCTAGGCCTAAAACCATTAGAGATGCT
>OW679194.1:124880248-125030879 GCA_940337035.1 Agriotes lineatus
GGAGCCTACAACGACGGCCGTAATACCATACATCCGAGGAGTTTCCGACAAACTGAGAAGAATCGGAAACAGATTCAATATAAGAACTGCCTTCAAGTCCACAACAATTCTAAGAGGCATGATGACGCATAGCAAGCCTCAGAACGAAGATCAGAGTTCAAATAACTGTATCTACAGTGTACCGAGCGAGTGTGGAAGACAATACATAGGGGAAACAAAACGACCCCTAGGAGTGAGATTATCGGAACACCGCAAAAATATTAGAAACGGCGAAACCATCAAATCCAAGATCGCAGAACACGTCTGGAACGACGATCACCACATACAATGGGATAACGCATCAATTGTAGCTAAAGAGGAAAACAGGTTCCGTAGGTTCCCCCACCGGGGTTGAGCATTCAAACAACTGAAGCTCTTAACACTAATAACAACGTAAAACCCAAAAGCGACCAGCTAACACCACCGGAAAACGAGGTCGTAAAACGTTATTCATGGAACCCAGATGAGTTAATAAAAAAAAACAATATTACCCTCTCTCAACACAAAATTCGACCGACAATGATACCCCGTCTGGAAGTGAAAACAACACAAAATACCGCCAATATTTATTCATAGCTCAAACAATCACAAGGAAATAATAGCAGACATAAAACAAATCACAGAAGATAGAGACTTTTCAACATCCTACAGCAGCCAATATCTAAAAGTTAATCTTACATCCCACGATGATTACCGGAAGTTAACTAAATTTTATATGAATAACCAAGTCCAATTTCACACTTTCCAAAATCCCAATGACAAACCACTGTCCGTAGTCATTAAAAACGTCCCCATTTCATTAACTGAGAGGGAAGTTAAAGAAGAACTTTTAGCCAAAAATTTACTGATAAAAAGCGTAACTTGTCTAATCAGCAAAGAAAAACGGCCAATACCAATTTGTACAGTTATTTTAACAGCAACCGATGTAGCTAAGGAAATATTTAACGTAAAAACTTATTTCATTCAATCGTAACAGTTGAAGTAAGAAAAAACTCGGTTAACATCCCTCAATGCCACAAGTGTCAGAGATATGGGCACACAAAAAACTACTGTGCAGCCAAACCACGCTGTGTAAAATGCAAGGAAGACCATCTACCCAACCAATGTAAGAAAACTCCCAATATCCCAGCAAACTGCGTAAACTACGGTGGCGACCACCCAGCGAGTTACAGTGGATACCCCCATCATATAGAACGCAAAAAACAGCGCATGGTAACAAAAACCCCAAGAAACGTTCCCCGTCAAGCATACACGAGTCCAAATTTATTATACAGTCAAGTCACACAATCTAACTCCAATCTAAATAACTAAACAAACGAATCAGCCCCACAACTTTCTCCTCTTAACCACGATGAAATACTACAGCTCCTCAAAGAATTAATTACTTCCTTCATACCCCTCATTAAATCCTTTATATTATCACATATTCTCCCATACATTCTCAATGGCTAACTTACATCAAATTCATAAGCTCACAATCCTCAACTGGAACGTTAATGGCATAAAATCCCAAAGACCAATCTTCATTTCCTTTTTAGTAAGATACAATGCAGATATTGCGTGTATCACCGAAACTCACTTAGCAGAAGGTGAAATATTTAGACTCAATGGTTATCAAATCTTTCGCCAAGACAGACCAGCTGGATCAGCATGGGGAGGGGTTGTCATCGCTATCAAACGACAACTAAAACACACCACACCAATAGAAGTACCCGTCATTAACCTAGAAGCAATATCTATTATTATCAGCACTGCTAATATAAACACTATTAAAATTTCGACAGTCTATAAGCAATCCAACAAGAGACTAATAGAAAATGATGTACATAGCCTATTCAACACAATGGAACCAACTCTAGTCATAGGGGACTTAAACAGCAAAAGTACAGTACCCGAATGGTAAAAAATTAAATGAAATAGCAGCAAAACACCAAATACATGTCTCTGCTCCAAGCGAGTACACATACTATCTATATAGAGATGACCAACAGCCAGACACACTGGATATTTTGTTAACCATAAATTTCCAAAAGCCCATTCAACAAGAAGTAATCTCCTAACTGAATTCTGACCATCTACCCGTGTTAATCACAACAACCTAAGCCACCAAATACGACGCGAAATTGACAAGTACAGAATTTACATATATACAAAGAACCTTGAAAACATTGAACCAAGCAGCTCAAATCTATGGAAAGCCACTAAGACTATCACCCAAAAAACGGAAACAATCCCGACCATAACAACGCCGAATGGCACTTACAGCACTGATGAAGATAAATGCAGTCTATTTGCTAGCCACTTAGAACTCACTTTTACGCCGACCGTCTCCGATGAAAACAGACCTCACACTCATCGAGCAACTACATATGTGGAAACCCATCAGCCAGTAGCAGATGATTTTGATCAACCCACGTCGCCACCAGAACTGAAAGAATATATCCAACTACTACCACTAAAGAAAGCCCCAGGTCCGGATCTAATCCCCAACGTCGCTCTCAGAAACTTAAGCAAAAAGCAATAGTCTTGCTGGTCATACTCTTTAATGCATGTTTGAAAATGAGCTACTTTCCCAACAAATGGAAACATGCCCACATACTCATGTTTCCTAAGCCAGGAAAAAACAAAGCAGACTGCAGCTGCTACAGACCTATAAGTCTACTCCCGACCCTATCCAAGCTACTAGAAAGAGTTGTCCTTACACGTGTTAACCAAACGCTGGAAGAACACCACATACTAACGTCCATCGAATTTGGCTTCCGAGCAGGCCACTCAGCAAAGAATTGTGGAAATAATTGAGAGAGGGTACGCAGAAAAACGTTACACAGTAGCAGCTTTCTTGGACATCACCCAGGCCTTTGATAAGGTATGGTTAGACGGACTAAAATTTAAACTTCTACACTTACCACTTTCCCATTACTTGAACGGTTTCATCTTCTCGTTTCTGGACAACAGATCCTTTGCAGTCCGAATTAACAATGCTATTTCACCTACTAAGAACATACATGCGGGAGTGCCGCAAGGTAGTGTCCGTGGCCCCACATTATTTAATATCTTCATACATGACCTGCCCAACCCACAGCAAAGTAAACTGGCATTATTCGCTGTGATACCGCCATATTCACCCAGGATGAGGACCTGCATACAGCTATCAATTCTCTGCAAACAGCCATTAATTCGTTAAATAAATGGTACAACAAGTGGTGTATTTTCTTAAATCCAGCCAAGTGTACAACCAAAGTATTTACTCTTAAACGCATAAAGGAACACACCAGCATTCACATAAATGGAAAAGTCATACCCTGGAATCCCAAAGGAGAGGCCACTAAATATCTTGAAGTGTATCTGGACACCAGACTGACTTGGGGCAGGCACGTGAACAACAAGCTCAATCTAGGGTACAGCAGACTGAAATTACTATACCCACTGATCAACCGTAATACACCCCTACGCAACGAATGTACAGTCCTACTCTACAAAACACTTCTAAGGCCGATCGTAACTTATGCTTGTCCGGTATGGAGCACAACCTCGAAAACAAACTTTAAAAAGCTTCAAGTTTTCCAGAACAAGATTTTGAGAATATCAGTCAATGCCCCCTGGTTTATCCGCAACAAACAGATACACAACGAACTATGTGTAGAAGGCATACAGCAGTAGAGTCCGCCCAACGTAAGATAGGGACAGGCACGTCATCATTGCCAGGGTGCGCAGTGGTTTGGCGATTATCCCGATGGGCAATGGTTACTTAGCAACGGCACGTTTTTAAATAGCCATCCTGTTACCAGGGGGTTTAGTAGTTGATAGGATACGCGATGAGTTTACTTGTATCCGTGTACGCCACTGCCAATTCTTGAGGTGCGTGACGTAACAAAAATCCGCGCAGCCGAACTGTGACGTGCCTGTCCCTATCTTACGTTGAGAGGACTCTATATCAAACGGCTCACAAAAAAGCTTTCGATGACTTAAGTCACACTAATAACAATGTAATACACCACGAACAGGGCCAAAAGAACTTGCATACTCGATTAAAAAGAAAATTACCCCAAGACCCAACATCAGACTCGGAGGACAACAGCAGTGAGTGAATGTAAACATCCTAAGTAGTGAGTGAACCGGTAACCCTGGTGTAAGTGTGCGCCTAGTGTCGAGGAAACATGCACCCCCCAAACACAATACACAGAAATAAAACATTTCTAACTTCAACATAATCATGTATAACACTGTAAGGTGTTGAGGTGATGAACTGTAAATAAAAAATAGTAATTTTTGTATTAAGTGCGCGAAATGAGTGTTTTTTGTGGCGATTGAGAATGTCAATTTTCGCCAAGACCGTTAGTTCGAGGCAGAAAAGTCATTCAAACGCGCCATAAAAACACGAATTTTTCCACGAAATACAAACAACGTTTTTTCTACAGCCGTCAAAAAAAGAATAACAGATTCTCTGCAACAAAATCATACGTATATAGCAAATAAGTAGAGTAATATTATTATGTACGTGACGTTTTGTATGTGTTGTAACTAAGGAAATGGTGTTCCAAAATCGTTTTTTCACTGATAGCAGTGAAGAAATATTATTTTTTCACGTGTTAAAAAAAGTTAAACTTTGCGTATCTATAGCGATGCATAAATGTCACGTTTTTTTTTACGGTTGTAGAAAAAAACATTTGTGTTTCGTAAGGAAAGCTGGTACCAAAATCATAGTTATGTATTATTTTTTGATATACTCCTAATACCTTTAATTTTATAACTACTCCCATGTCTGTAAAAAGTGACCATTTTAAAATTATCAACTACTTGTAAAGTCTTGAAGTAAAGTTAATAGCCGGAAAATGTCGATATATTGTTATATACTGAACGCTAATCTATGCAAATTTATTATATGTACCTACTGCATTTATCTACTTAATTTAAAACATTTGCTTGTCGAGTTTCAACGAAATATATATAAAAAATAAGGTTTTTCATTTGCAACTTCAGGCCTAAAATTAAGTATTACTAAGTATACAAGGTTTTGCAAAAATTAGGAATTTTCTTCATGTTATGTTATTAATAAAAGGGACTTCCTGAGTAGGAAAGAAATTATAAAAGCATTCCATTCGTTACATGTTTACTTCTCTCGTCTAAAGGACGAAGAAGGTATTGTAATCGCGAAAAAATCACCTTTCTTCAGATCTTCCCGTTTCAGGGTGTCTAGGTGACGAAAAACGGGTTTTCTCAATTCCGGCTGTCTGTCTATCTGTCTGTTGGCGGTATAACTCAAAAACTATTGTCGGAGGAAGACAATATTTTGCATACATATTATATATCTACCTGGCATGACACCGAGAAAATTTCAAACAAATATATACAGGGTGAATACCTTAAAAAATAAAATTTTGCTTATTTTTTATTTAACTTAGCAATAAATACAAGTAATAATCTGTACATAGCGCAGGCTTTATTCTTCCCAAAAATGGGCCGCAATAGATACAGAATAAATGTTGTACGATACAAAAAAGAGCAACAAATTAATTCGTTACTTAATACAGCTGGAACGCAGGAATTCGAAGGGTCGGTGCTCCGTAGCTCAGGTAGAAATAAAGCGTTCCCTTGCAATATACCACAGAACGTTGGGACTGCATACGCGGACCGCCTGCCCTTCGAATTCGACCACCGGTAACGTTCTTTTTTATTTGAAAATTTATTTAATTTATTGGAAACGTGAAGATGTTTTTACTCCTAGCTTAATTTCATTTTTAAAATTATTTAGTGTCACAATGTCGACTAGGGAAGTTCTGGGTAAAGCCTTTTACAGATTTTCTGAAAATATGGGAGCACAAGGTTTGTTTACTGATTTCATTAATATTTAGTATTGAGACAAACAGTTAAAATTATTTTTGTCAATTAACAAACCTAAACTCAAGATCTTTTAAAATTAAAAATTCAAAAACGCACTGAAAAAATTAAAAATGCATTTAATAGCAGTGTTCTTAATAAGTTGCATATAAATTATTTGTTAAGTGTTGTATCCAAGGAAACAATGCAGCCCTACCTATTTATAATAACAGTGTTGCTAGTTCAACTAGTTTTGAGGTTAGTATAACATCGCTATATCTTCAAAAGTATAACACAAAGGCTATTTTTATTATACTTTTCCTACTCAGCAAGTCTCTCTTAATAACGTAATATGAAGTTATTCCGCCATTTTGCAACACCCTGTAGATTTTTTGGTACATCGTTTTTATTTTGGTGGATAATAACTATCCCAACTTTGAAGATTAGAAACAAATAAATTCATTGGGGTAAACAATTTCTAAAATAGTTTTCATTCAAGCATAAATACTTTCATATCAGAGCTGAGCAGCAATTAATTACTTTGTAATTAAATTACTAATTAAATTCGACTTTGTAGATTTGTCCTTTTCGAAAGTAATTAATTACTACATTCAATTATTCAACTACCTTTGAGAAATTATTACTCTAAAGTTTTAAATTATTTTACTTACAAGTGTTTGTATGAAAATACTGGCGACAACTGAATTACTTTTTGGTAGTTCAATTATTAAGTTACTGATTTCGATTGGATATTAAATCTCCAGGTCGCAGAAAATGAAGATAAGGTTTTCTAGGTCATTTTTGGAGTAACGTAAGTACAATTTAAAATTTCCTAGGACTAGTTGGATAACAGCTAGTTTTGTGCACGAGCAAAGAGATATTTGGCGAGGTCGCGTATGTTTGTAGTTGGGATGTACATGTGTTGTGTCTTATGTAGTGTATGCTGTGCGGAAAATAGCGCTGTAGTTTGCTAATAATTATTATTTAAGAAGCGAAAATGTGTCTGTGGTAAGTACAGATTACAGAGTAAAGTACGGTAAAATATAATTACACAAAAATAGCTTTATTAGACTATACGGATTCATAAAACTTATTTATTAATTTCAATTTATTTGTTTAAAAAATATACTAGCACGGTGCTATCTAAATACTACTAAATACAAATATACGACAATAATCTCTAGTGAAAGTAATTGAAAACGTAATTTATGTTGTCATATTTCAATTACCTAGTAATTGAAAATTGAATTACTATTGATTTAAGTAATTGAAATCTCTTTTAATTCAATTACTTCATTGAGCGGTAATTGGTAATTAAGCATTAAATGCTTTTTTAAAGTAATTTACCCGGCTCTGTTTCATAGTCTCTAACATTTCCTGTATTTTTTTCAAAATCGAGTAGGTCTACTTATATATAAAACACATTAGTATACTAGGTACTTACAAAAGTAACTTCTGCAATGGGTCCTGTAACATCAGAAATTCCTACACCAACTCGATAGTTCGCTTCTGCAGTAGCCACAAACAAATATGCTGTTAAAAGCAATATTTTCTTTAATGACCTGCATTTTATCTCGTTGAAGGGCGTTGTCATTTTTTCTTATTGCCTTTCTGAAACAAATAAGATTGCAATAGAGTTGTACTGCATTATTTCCAACTATTCTGGGGAATGGAAATTACATTAAACTACCTCACTCCACTAACATGTGGATTAAACGAGAGATAACGTTGTACAACATGTTAGTTTGTGAAATACATATATTACATATTATATTCTAAAAAAATTCAAAGTTATGTTATCAGTATGCCTAATTTTGTCTAACTTAGCATACGTCACCACTATTATTTACAGCAGATGCTGGTGCAGTAATTAAATACTGTAACCTACATATTTCAACTAGTGGCCGGTTTTGTTTAGCAAGGATTGTTGTTTAGCATTAACCTACATTAAGTGTTTGTTACTTAGTTTACTGATATTAAACAGGTATTATGTTGGTATGACGTTTTCATGCAAATTTTACAAATAGTTCAACTATAAAAATAATAAAAATGTGTTTCACATAAAATCTTGTGAAATTCCATTCAAAAGAAATAAAAGATTTAAAACAACAGTTATAAGCACTAATGTAATGCAGAGAAAACTTTAGAAAGCATAATAACAATCTGACGTTCACGTAATTTCTTTAGAAAATTTTCCCAGGAATAAGCGAAAACTAGGCATTACATATTATTGAAAAGCTCCCTAGTCGCAAGTTTTATGCTGATTGTAACAACGAATTTACTAGGACAACGTATAAGAAATAACAAAATGCATATAAAATCACTACATTGCGAAGTATTTTAAATACCCCACTTCATAATTATATGCCATTTGCCAAATCGGAGAAAATCCTTTAATAAATTTCAGTATCCCAAAAAGATGTAAATGACTAACAAATAGTATTCAAGGAGTATAACTAGGATTCTCCCTTTTTCAAAAATACTCAACGAGTCGCAATTGCCATAAACGTTTTTATGGCTTTCAGAAACTTTTATTATCAGGATAAACGAAAATTCTACGTGCTCGAAGCGAATTGTTCAGTAGAGAGGTTTTCTTCAATCCTGAAATCGGATTAATTAACACGGCGACCCACCGTATTTACATTATACTATCTAGAGCTTTGGCCGACTCTGTAATCGATTTTTAAGTGCTTTGGCACCAACATGCTTGAAAAACTAATAAAATTGTGCAAGTCATTATTATGAGCTACTACCTGTAGTACTACCTCAGAGCAACAACTCCTTAAAAGCGTCACTTCAAAGACAACCTTTGATCTTGTAAGGCGCTTTACTGGAACTTATAAGTCATTTAAGCTAACTTTTTATGTTGACGTATAGGTCTATACTTGGCGCAGAGAACAAATAGAGTAGAGTACCTGTGGAAACCAAATTACCAATTTTAATTCCACTTTTATTCTGCATACTTTCTATATTTCCCGCTTTTCACATAACTCCGTTATTAGTAAATCGATAAACAGCGTTACCTGTTATGCTTTCGTTGAGCTTCAGCTTGTGTAGTATGTGTTGCAAGATTTTTAAATAAATTTTATAACATAACCAGTAATCGCTAATATCGGCATTTTTCTAACCCTGGCACACCTGAATATCTACATGTTTGCTTTAACTTTAGAGATTTTTTAATTAAAATATGAAAATTACTGTAAGGGAAATTCTAGATGTTACGTTAGTTTGCAACTATAAACTATTTATTCTTACACATTCTAAATATATTTGGTCTTGCGAATGATTTTTCACAAAATACAAAATAAAATTTGCATGGAGTTTTCTGTCCTTGACTGCTAGTTCAAATATTTATTTTATTTTAATATTCAAACATAGAAGCTTATTACAAACCCTTCTACGCAAAACTAAATGCTTTTGCAACCGCATGCTAATTACTTCTCAAAACTGCGTGAACGAAATTGGTGGTGGAGATGCGGCAAATAATATCAATGTCGTTATTAAAAAGTTTGAAAATTCTATATTACGTTTTTTAATTAACTACAAGCGGTGGTGCCTGTCAGAATATGAAATAACTGTTACTTAAAAATTGTCACGTCATTTCTGTTCTATGTGAAATTTAATATTCCTCCTATTATCTGATATTGCTGGTACTGACGTCATCATGTTAATGTGTTAGTGCGTTCGACATATACATTATACACTTACGTTCTGTATAAAATGTTTTTGATATATTTCGATAATATTAAATTTAGAGAAAGGGACGATGTTAAGGATCACCATACTACAGAACATTAAATTGAGTTGCGTGGTATTTGTCAACGTTGTTCTCCAGGAATTTACATCGTACGAAAAAATTATCACCGATGAGTACCAGAATTTCAAATTACAAAGCAATTTAGCAGCGATCGACTCGGAGCAGCGCAAACAAGGGCCAGGGTTATACTATTTCAAGATTGATATATTATTCAGGCGAGATCAAGTTGTTGCAAATACAGTATTAATATTTAATTTATATACTCCAGGCCCTTGGAATGTCCCCCCATGCTCTGATGGGCCAACGCGTTATTTTATAGCTGGAAGAGCTGTTTTGTTCATTATTAGACGGGCTGTAGATGTCAATAGAAACAAAGACATTTGCATACTTTGAAATCGTATTCTTTTGACTATTGCATACATCTGTCGAACGATGTCATTTGACCTATGATCGCACTCGCTTTTTGAACTTTCAACCAATCAAAATTTGTTTGCGTCGATAATTATTGTTATATAACAACTTATCGGTAATAGTACACCTTACTCATTAAAATGATGATTCGTTAGTTTTTTAAATCGATTCAAGCAATAGTCACGCAAAATATATTGCGTGCATAGTTCCTTGCTTCGATAATGCTGACCAGATTGCACTCACGCTGGATTGTTTAGAAAATACGTCTGTCTAAACAATCCAGCGGTCGTGCAATCTGACCAGCATTATCGGCAAGTCACTATGCACTTAATACATTACTGTTGATAATTTTCAGTTGCAGCGATGCTGGTTTCGGCTTGTAAATTGTCTGTTGTCCCCTAGACATCATGAAAGTGCAATGGATTACCAAAGAAGTATGACGTAATATGACCAAAGTTATCGACATTTAGTGACAGCTTTTGGCGACAATAGTCTTTCGTTGCTCACAATTAATTACTAGTTCCGTGAATTTACACGTGGGCTGCGTACTATTGCTAACTAGGACAAGTTGTGAAACCATTAGCAATAAATATTTAATATTTTAGTTGATTAAATCAAATCTGTCATATATCACATCAAATTTTAGTAGAACAAGCTACTATATAAAACACTAGAATAATCTGGATTTTTTCGAATAATTACCACGTTTTCTTATTCATATATGGGTTGCCAATTAACAATTAAGACTTTCGCGGCTAAAAACCCTTTGTTCCA
The DNA here is from genome assembly GCA_940337035.1 of Agriotes lineatus. Lineage (NCBI taxonomy): Eukaryota > Metazoa > Arthropoda > Insecta > Coleoptera > Elateridae > Agriotes > Agriotes lineatus. The sequence goes on from OW679194.1 coordinate 124,891,047, forward strand.
ATTTTTTGGTAATAATAGTACTTTAAAAGATGAACCGAAATTTGGAAAACCTCCAGTAGCTGGAAGTACCTATGTGTTAACCAAAAAACTGATTAAGGAAGGTCAGAATATAACGTATATAAAGATTCAACTAGAACTAGGTATAGGATCATCAGCCGTAGATAATATTTTACACTAAGAGTTGAGTGTGAGAAAACTGACAAGTTGGTGGATTAACAAACAATCAAATGATCGCTGCTTTCTTCAGAGTAAGTGGTCAAGTTGCAGTATTTCCTCTCGACAAACGTAAAACTGTGGTTATTACACCATGATAATGCAACTTCGCATATGGCCACGTACACGTAAAATGTCTTACAGTTGGTCTCACCCTCCATGCATTCCAGCCTTGCTCACAGCGATTTCTTTTTGTCTCCAAATATTTTAAAACCATACTTGGTAAGTAAGGAAAGTCAGAATATAACGCGTATAAAGATTCAACTAGAACTAGGTATAGGATCATCCGCAGTAGATAACATTTTACACCGAGAGCTGAGTGTGAGGAAACTGACAAGTTGGTGGATTCGTAAACAAAACAAAACGATCGCTGCTTTCTTCAGGGAAAGTGGTCACGTTGCACTATTTCCTCTCAACAAACGTAAAACTGTGGCTATTATACCATGATAGTGCAACTTCGGTTATGGCCACATACACATAAAACTTCTTACAGTTGGTTTTACCCTCCATGCATTCCAGCCTTGCTCACAGCGATTTATTTTTGTTTCCAATGATTTTAAAGCCATACTTCGTAAGAGATAAAGTACCTGTAAATGGCTTTACTCAGAACTTTTGTCGTAAGTGAAAGTTCTGGCAATAAATATTTTGAAAGATCAAAGGTAACTAGGGGTAAAGTTCCTAATAACATACTTGGTATGCAAATTACATCAATTTGCAGACGGGATTCAAACTCAAACGCGATTTCAGTATCTGCGAAAGAAATTTCAACGGAAAGCAGGAGGCCGCGCCTAGCGCGCCCTGTTATCCCATCCTGTATTACATTCAACAAGATTATTGCTGCCCACTTCCATTGCTCGTAGAAGAACTACCCTGTATTTGGTGGGTCTCATTTTTGTCAAGATAAAAGCCTGAGCTATGTGAAAATTACTACTTTTATCAAACCTCAGTTAAAGCAAAAATCGACACAGTTTTTTTTTCTGTAGGTGCTCACACTGTATATATTTGACCAACATTTTCTCGGTTTCATGTCAGATAGACATATAATTAGCATGAAAAATATCGTCTTTCCCGAAAAAATAGTTTTTGACTTTTAAGGGCAACAGACAGATAGATGGAATTGAGAAAACCTGTTTTTCTCCTTCTTGGGACCCTGAAACGTGAAGATCTATTGAAATCTCGAAAGGTAATTTTTTCGTGGTTACAATCCTTCCTTCCTCTCTTAGATGGATGGAAGTAAAACAAGTCCGCATTTTTCTTGTAATTATACCCAACAATTAACAGAATATTCCTCATACCACTCCTTTAAGCTACTTGTAAAACACGTGCACCATATTCAGATCTCTATGAACATTGAACATAACTTTCAGCAGCAGATGGATTCGGACTAAAATGCAACCTTTAATGCAATAATATTAGCTGCTGCTATCGTTGCATCGCATCGTTAAGATAAGTGTTGTCATCAATGATTAACAAGGCATTATTTTTTATCAAGAAAATTTCTGTAACAAAAGGTCATTAAAATGCAGCTGTGAATAAGCAGCTAATTTGTTTTCTGTTGTCATACAATAAAAATATTCTTAAACAAATTAATTAAAAAGTTTAATTAGCAACGGGATTCAAGAATATTTTAATAAATGACAGTTTTGCCATTTGACGCACAATTTTAACGGAAACAATATCTTGTTTGTTCTAACTAATAACTTATAGCATATTTATATAGTTTTGTACATTTGTTCGTTGTATATTTTGCTCTGTATTCTCGCTACTTGCATTTTAAATGTTTTGAGATACGATATGCTTGATTGTGTCGTACGTTGCTTTTGTAACTAACTAAATAAATATTTGGCCGATATTTTAATATCCATTTGAAATAATTATTAAATAAAAATTATATATTCTTCCCAGCGAACGAAAATCATATATTGTGTATTAAGAGCGAAAAGATACCTTTGTGCTCGTACACGTAAGTTACAGAGCTGAAAAAGTGTGATTTCGGCGGGCAAAATAAATTATTCCAGTAACAGAGCTGCTAGACACCAACAAACAATAGTACGAGAATGATAAATGATAGTAGTTACTATAACAGAGAGCGGGTGACCGAGCAAGCAGTTTGCTTGTGTCTCCGGCGGCCGGACGGGGTTCGACCCTGGCCACTACACCAGTATTTTAAAAAATTGTACGCTCTCAGACTACCACACTAGCACATGTAGTAGTCATTGACTTCTAAAAATGGAACTCTTCTTCAGTTTCAACTAGAGTTCCTATATGTACTAAGAGTTGAGTCATTCTATCCACAAATCAAGGACAATGTGATGTAGCAAAGATATATTTCATTTGTTTTAGTTGAAAGAAGTATGCATAAAGTTTAAAATCCGCACAAATCAGGTACTCCATGGTTTGTGGATCCAAACCAAGTCACGCTACATGTCCCAACTCTTTTATATACAGGAACTCTAGTTTCAACGGGCTAGGCTAGCCACCTACCAGGCTTACGGGTAGGGTCGGACTGTACCACCGAGACACCGGAAAATTTCCCGGTGGCCTGCCCCGAATTTAAATTACAAAACATAATTATTTATCCATTGCATAATTTTTAAAATAATCATTATTTAATAAAGAATAATCATATAGCCCGCGCCGCGCCACACCCACGCCTTTAGCCTGCATTAGGCTGGTTTTCATAAAGACACAGCGCTTAGACACAGAGTACTTATTGGCAGAAAGTGAAGAGTGGGAGAAAATTTTATCCCCACTATGTGCTATTTTTATATTTCTACCAATCATCAGCTTGTATCAAAGCACCAGTTTCCTCGTGAAAATCCAGCCTTACTGAGCCAAGACGGGAGCCAGGCATCCGCATCGTCTCGTCTCGTATCTAGTCGTAAGTTCCAACAGTACGCTATCCCGCTATATGTTAAACACTACGGGAACAACGATAAATTCACTGCTAGCCGGGGATAAATAAATTTAGGGAAAGACATGGAATCCGTTTCTTACAAATTTTCGGCGGAAAACTACCTGCAGATGAAACAGCATTAAGCCGTTCACGACCAAATTACCAAACATGAAAGAATGTGATTTAAGACCTGAACAAGTTCATAACGCAGATGAGTCGGTCCTTTTTTGGAAATTATTGCTCGTTCAGGTGAGAAAACTGCAACTGGACGTAAAACTAGCAAGGAACGCATAGCTTTTTATTGCACTCGTAGAAACTCTGGACTGTATTGCGAATATAGAAAATATGGACGCAAAGGCACGCTTACTACACGCCAAAATGTATCGACATTTTCTATTGGAATACTCCACTATTCTGACAGCCCAAACATACCTCAGGGTATTTTACAGCACAACCCACTTTCAAAATACTTACAAACTATTGGTATAGATAGATGTTCTAAAGGCACAGCAAATGGCGAAAACCATGAAAAACATATCAAAAGATTTCCAAAGCGTAAGGTTCGCAGCAGATAATTTTGTAAATAGAGTTAACTTAATGCTTCAAGACAGTGCAAGAACTTCGTATGAAATCTGAATTACCTGTTATTCATTCCGTCATTGATGCAACTAAAAAATTGAGTAGTGTATAACACTGTAATAGATAGAGTTGTAACGAGTTTAGAAACCAGGTTTTCTAAAGACGAAGTGATCTATTCTGAACTAGCTTCATTGTACCCTAAAAACTTCACAAAAATCAAATCAATCCAAAATCTACCAACATTTGAAAAAGTTGTTGCAATTCTCAATAATGCTTATTTATCCTACCATCACAGCTGATAATATAAGAAAAGAATTATTTGACCTTTCTAGCAAATAGGACAGATTACGATCTAACGTGCCAGACGAATACAGCAGTATATCGCTAGATGCTGATGAAGATGATGCTTATGCTTCCGACGATGACAATTCCGAAACTGACGAAGAAAAAGAAACGGAGGAAGGCAGTAGTCATCAAACAATTCATAAGTTTTGCAAGGGATGTCCTTGCTGTCTATACCAGATGCTTTTAAAGTACAATTTTTATTCAAAAGCTTATTCAAACATGCTTTTAACTTATAAATTTCTTCTTGCTTTGTCAACCACTCAAGTTGCATGTGAACGAAGCTTTCCGATTTTGAAATATGTTAAAAACCGTTTACGCAGTTGTATGTCTCAAGATCATCTAGACTGTGTCATGTTGATGACGTGTGAAAGAGATATTTTAAGTGATTTGGGCAATGAAAAAATAATAAATTTGATTGCTGAGAAGAGCGAACTTAAAAAAAAATGTTGGTTTTTTAAATACACACATAATATTATCCATTCTACTGAATTGCGAATGATAGTTTTTATAATGAGTCATTCACGTATTGTCGTTTTTAAATACATGTTTGGTGCATAAAAACTAGTTGCATTTTTCACCCGGACCACCTTCCCAACCTTAATGGCCCGCCTTCTCGTAATTTTTTTTCCTGCCTGAATTTTTTCGCCAGTCCGGCCCTGCTTACGAGTAAAGAGGGCTCATGGAATCACTTTGTGATTAAAAACAGGCCACTTGCGTATAATAACAAGAAGAAGAAGTATCTATGATAATAATCCGATAAAAAGCATACGTAACGCGTAGAGAACATGACCTTCCTAAACTCGTGTGGTCGCCGAACTCCACAGTTCCCAGTGTATGTACATTATTACACTATTACTTTCCCTAGTAGTAACACAATATACCATTTCTGATTGGTTTTTTTATCAGTATTAAGCTTAAAGCGAGGCTTAAAGTAAGTATCGCCAGACAATCATGTAATGCAAAAGTCATCATACCATAGGTAACAACTTTGTTTTTATCAGAGCCTAGTGAGCCGTCTTCAAGTGTGCCTGCCTTTATAGAAACATTCTCCTCTTCCAAGTGTCGTTGCCAATATCTTTATGAAAGCTTGTTCTGGAATCATCAGAATTTAAAATGGTTTTGATACGTTGTCGATACCTTTATCATTCGGTCACACGGTAAAGACACTTTACCCGTCCTCTTCAACCAACTCAATAATCAACATACAGACATTAACTGTACCACGAAGATAGAAAGTAACGACCCTCGTTCTTTCTTAAATCTACTTGTTCCCATGTAACGCCCAGATCATTTTGCATTACGTTATTAAATAGTTTCTCAAGGCAGGCGCCCCGCTCTTGATTTTGATTTTTCCCGAGAAACGCTCGACCTTCGAGATTGACACCTGCGAAGAACTTTACGTTGCGGCGCTTCTTCGATAGCGAGCCGTGGTCAAAGCAGGCTAGACTCGAAACAATTTATTTAGAAGCCGCCTCCAGGGATTTGGCATAGTTTTAACTAGCAGGCTATGGAAGCCTCCAGTTTTTGTAACAATTGATGTACGCACAGCGGCATCTCTTCAAGCACATTTAGGCCGATATCCAGCTGTGATGAGATTTTCCATTTTAGTTTTTTCTTGGAAGTTCTAATTTCATGGAAATTAGGCCTGCTTCCATGCCCAATGCTTCCAAGCCTCCGGCTCCCATACATCAGGCCCATATGGATTGCGGTTTTCCTGCGATAAAGTCCTGTTGCCGGTTTTCATCTTGGCAAACGGTTTTGAATCCCAGATGCGAGCCATTTATGCGGCGGCTTGAATTTCCTTCTGCTACAGCAACCCGCCTGTATCTGCTTCAGGGCCCATATTTAATAATTCCATTCAGAAGCTGGCGAGACCCTCTATAATATTGCACTATTGTAGCGATTTTATGGAAGGTCTCCAAATATGTTTCGCGAGTACATTTTCAGCTTGTTTGTTTTATTTATCCATAAAGGGCTATTTCCTAAGTATAAACAGTTGGACTAAGGCATTTGATTATCAAACAGTACGCGACAAATACTAGCTTGTTTGCAACGCTTGCAGCGTTAGAATTTCATCAGTTAGGATGGCTGAATTTTGTATGTGCCTAATACTTATTTCCACAAGCATCATTGAGGCGCCTAGCACTAGACACGTCATTTATTCAACTATTTAACATGCGATCGAAAGAAGCTGCGAGTCAAAACTAAACGGATGTTTGTATTGCTACCGGATATCATTATGGAAGAATACTCTTATTTTGGACTCAATATTATTGATGGTTTGATTTCGTTCATTATGTTTTGATTTATGCTTTTATGCAATAGGCTTTGCCTTAGAATTGTAGTTTTTAATTACAATTGTAATTTTAGCTTTACCGGTTATTTGTAAATAATTTATTTTAAGTAACAAACGACTCCCAGCATCGGACCCTGTCATTATTGAGCTCGAAAAACTCAAGGTATCACTTTCGTAAGTCGCTTCATCAGAGCACGGTAACTCAACCACGCAAAAAGCAAAACTCTTTTCCAAGGGACGGGATAGAATAGCGCGGTAACTCAACTTGCAAACCACGCCAGAGGCGTAACTTTTCTGAACTTTTCTTCCTGATAAAGCCCCTTACAAAGGTGGGCAAAACGTAGAGTTCTTCGACCTAAATAATGACACGGCCCAATCCCGGAAGTCGTTTTTTACTTAATGACAATGGCCGTGAAAGCCTCCGAAATGAATAATTTATTTTGTTACTGTTGACTGGTGGAATAAATTAAGTGCCCATATTGTTAATACATTATGATACCTTGTTACAACCCCCTTCAACCTGTACATCTTTATATATGTATGAAGAACGTAATTGTAAAGGTAGATGGTGATAAGATTTATTGCTGGATTTTGTGATGTTGTGTTTAACGGCAGGCGCTCAAAGTTTTGTTGTTTTATAAAGATTATTTTAAAACTCTTAGGATCGCTGCCTAGTACTTACTCACACCATTTTCTTCTACCGGGAGTCAGAGCTAGCTAGGGCTGTGCTAACCCCTCGTTTAAGGGTGGTACATCTATCCATCATAATGATAAACTTCGTCATTCTGTACAGCACTGATCGCTACCTACATACCGATTTCCATCATCGTCCAGCATAAACACCTTCTGTCATCAATTCACTTATACACTTTGCTCCAGTAATGCTGTATACATTAGTGAAACAAGTTCAGAAAAACTCATATTTCTGAATACCATCGTTGTATCAGGTCGGGTCTCGTTTCATCATCAGCCATTGCCGAATCCCAACGTCATACCAGCTACAAAATCCTTTTCGATGATACTTCTATTATCTGCAAATTCCCATTCTTCTTTAACAAGGAGCTTGCGCAGAAAAATTTACAAAGCAATAGCTAGTGGCAAACACCCCAATAATCTTCGTCGAGACGAAGGTTACACCTTTCCTTCCATATAAAAAGCGCTCATTTACAAGCTAAAAATATCCCCTTATGGATAGGATGTCTCTTTATTCACTTGTACCACCCACAACCATATTACCCATTAATTTTCAATCGAGGTAAGCATGAATATTTAATCTCTTGGGATTAAAAAGTTATTTTAATAACGAGAAACTAGAGATTAAAAACATACTTTAAGTGTGTGTAATAAATAATAGTTATTTATACATCGAATATGAGAACATTTCAAAAATTAGCCGAATTTGATTGTTTGTAAAAAAATTGACAGAGATGTATTAGAACCTTAAATTAAAATTAATGTTTATGGTGAACTAAAATTAGTTAGAAAAACAAGAACGTGTATTTTAAGTATTAATGATAAGTTAACATTTTCGTCACATCTTAACAAATGTATCAGTAGCGGTTATACCTTAATAGCCTAGGATTGCTTTATTGCTTCTGTCAACTAAAGATTAACGTTAGTTCAATCTAAGATTAATTATTGTGATTCCCTGTATGGCCCTTGTTCATCTTACGTTAATACAAGCAAGATTCAAAGACTACAGAATAAGTGATAAAAGTTAATATTTTGGAATGAATATGTTTGACAATAAACTGCTTAATATCCGTTGGCCAACAAAATTATTCTAAATTAAAAAAATATTTCTACACTAAAATTATGAATCGTATAAACATACACACTTCTGAGTTTGAGATTTAACAGATCATTAATCCCACTATCCATTGTAATATGTCTAAGCGGTTGTTTACATATCAAAGCGTGAATAAATACAAATTACTGCAAACTCAGCCAAAGGGTGTTAGATCCTGTCCGAATGTATAATGTACAATAGAAAGAGTCTATTCTTTTTCTTGACTGTTGCACGAACTGGTATTTTTTATGTAGTATTATTATTGTTCAATTTCTCCTCTATTAATAATAGGACATTGTGTATCTAGGACGAAAAGCGTAACATTCTCGGACGACTGTGAATATTATTGGGTGAGGCGAACACCGAGTCTGGTAATGTTGCTTTTTGTCCAAGATACACATACTATTTTTCCACCGATCGATACGAGTAATTAAAACAATTAGGAAAATTAAAAAAATATCCACCGCCTAGGACGGAAATATTATTCCTGTATAGTTTTATTGTAAATTACCTAGCAACGGCTGATTTAATGGAATGTTTGACTTTGTTCGACAAAATTTTATCAATAATGTGTCAATTCTAGTACGATTGGCGAAAAATGTTTTTATTTTTAAACGTCACAAAAGTGGCTTGACTGACAAGGTAAATAGGTTACTTTTATGCCTATACATAACAGTGATTACTTTTATGCCGGGGAGTTAAGGTACTTCTAAACTTGATTAGCTTTAGAATATTTTTAAGATGGCCTTCGTGATTGTCGGGAACTGACGAAGACATAAATTCTCGATAATGGTAATTTTTTAAATATGTTTTTTTTTGTATTATTTCCGGCGTTTGAAAATATAATAGCTTATGTTATTCGGAGTAAAAGTGACTTGTCGTTGCCCGGACTGGCCCGACTTGCTACACTCGTCAGTCAAACGCCTCCGGTTTCGCCACACAAAGTATGACTTTTACTGGTAATAACATTTTGTGCCAATAATGAGCGAAAAATGGTTTAAGTGGAAATGCAGCAGGCGCCGATAAGACACCTTGGCTGAACTTCATCTCAAATAATAATAAATTGTATTTGCTGTTGTATTTGAACAAAGAAAATATATGTGGATTCTAGGTCAATATTTATAGTCACTTGCATTCAGCATTAGGCACTAACTAGTTAATCACGCTAGAAACGTGTTTACCACGCCAGAAATACATTTACAACTATGTATACATGTTGATGCTACTTATAATTATACAATTTAGATAAATACCAATGCGACATTGAGGTGTTTTAATTTCATAATATTCATAAATTGACTCCCACATCTAATGAGGCACTTCACAGTATACACAAGCATGAAGGCTAAATATTCCAAACGTCTGATAACGGCTAACTCTATTATATTTTGCAGAGAAAAATTCATATCACATTAACTAACAAATGTACTTGCAATGCGTGTATTGCACGTGGATATTAGCTGCTTCAGTTTTAATCAAATGGATTGTTGCTAAATAATCAGTCATACTTTTTGCATCTTCGCATTGGGTGTATTTTTTTATTCTGTGTGCAAAAAGTTCCGAAACGGCCAAATGCGGTTTACTTTACATTAAGAGAAACTGTAATCACATAGAAACCAATACACATTGTTTATAAAAACGTCTGCTTGGACATATATCAATGAGCAAGAGGAGGATTACAAACCTCCCAAGAGCTGTAACTAGAACATCTGGACCGCTTTAGATAAAAACTTAAGTAGAAATATGACGACTTCCTCATGTAACAGTTTTTTTTCAATATTACAAAACGCAACAGATAATTGAACGTATTTGAATGTCCCGTCACCTTTAAGAATAAGATTAGATTACATTAAGTTTGAACTACATCAAGATCTATTTTTTCTGTTTTAATTTAAAAATATTGAAAACCACATTTTTCAAATTTTACTGAACAGTTGGATGAAAAATTGCGAAAACTCTGAAGAATATTTTTCAAAAACCATACGTTAAATACTCTATTTAAAATGTACATCTGGTGTATACATTATTTTCCTTACTTTTTAATAACCATTGCTAAAACATTTTAGAATACCTTCAAAATAACAGAACCTTGGTCTCCTTGGATTACAGATAATTTAAAATTACCTATGCGCTTGCGTATCAAAGCTAAATCCTGATTTAGATAAACTAAACATCCTGTACGTTGGAATTACTATAAATCACTTCTCAATTTAACAAATTCCACTTTACAGAGCAAAAAAAACATATATTTTAGACATAAATTCAGTACTTCTGATTCTAAAATGTAATGGAATGAATTGTAAAACTTACAAATCACTAATTCAGATATCGCTATAATTCCGTCTCGCCTAGGTAATCTAAATGAAATAAGTAAATTTTTTAGAAATAGTATTTCTAAGCAGAGTTGCGATCCAGATTTGATTAACTATTATAATTCTAATACGGTTAACAATATCGAAAATAATTTCTATTTTAGGATCGTTTCAATCGAAACTGTAAGCAAAATACTAAGTGAAATGAAAACTAGTTCTTACGGAATTGATGGTATAAATATTAGAATGATCGCACTCTGTCTTCCATCCTTATTAAATTATGTAAAGAATATGGTGAATAGTTGCATATTAGAAAATGTTTTCCTGATGCGTGGAAGAAAGCACTGGTTGTACACTTATCTAAATGTAATCAAATTAGCATTGTGCCGGTTATTTCTAAAGTGCTAAAAAATCATGTATGCTCCATTAGGCGAACACTTACTATTCATGTTTATTTTACAGGGACGATTGTTTTTAAAAAGAACTTTGTTAGTGCAATCAAAACTTCACATCGATGAGGTTAGCAATTCAAATACAAGTTACGTACGAGATCTGACTACGAACTAACTTTTTGAGCTTAATCATAAAATTATGAGATATGAACAGATGTTGCACGGCAGGGACTGAGTCAGCTCAAGATAGCTAATCTATTTAGTGCAAGCAACAAGATAATCTTATCTATACAATGATAGCAGGTATACGCACGTAACTCTTTCGCGCCAAGGAATTTCAATATAGTGAAGCTATATTTAAGTCTGACATTGGAATAAAGATGAACTAGGTTCATTGTTTTGCAAAGTGGAATTCTCGACTCGTTATTTTAATAAAGTTATCAGCTTTGCTTTGAAAGAGTTGCGTTTACAGTATACATATATTATATTATACTACATAATATAAGATCAACAATGTTTAAGCATATCATTATAAATGAGCTAAGGCTAAAATGTAAACCCGTCATATTCGAGATATCGCCGTTTAAAAATTTGTCCCTTCGATCGATTAAACTTAATTGACTTTTGACCAATTCTTTGAGTTAATGGGCGTAAAATAGATTTTAGACATGACATTTATTTGAGATTCGTGAATTTGTAATTTACTAATGCTTGGTAATTTTAGGCTGACTTCCTTAGCCGAAGATGATTTTATACTGAATAGTAATTCGTGGTGATTGATTAGAACAGAGTAATCAGGGATTAGGTGTATTAAGTGCTTTCCCATAATTTTCTTTGTGCTTGTGGTTTGGTTACATTGCATGTCCAATACAGTTTTGATTGGCGAACTGATTACCCAAATCGCCGTATCTATTTGCAAAGTTTTACTCGAGGTCAAATCGAAAATATAGGTTGACAAGTCTGGTTGTCATAAAAAGATAATAGTTGTGTTTCGCACATAATTATCAGAAAAACCTTAAAATTAATGTTTGTGTGAAATTCCCTATTTGGAGACATACGAATAGATTGTACTTTTTAGAAGAATTCGGGATCAGGGAATTTTGCTTCGCAGGTCGATTTGGGGGTTGGAAAATGGGGAAAACGTTATAATTATCAGGAAACCAATATTTGTATGAAATTCGCTGTTTGGGGTCTTCCTACGGGTCGATTGTATTTTTAAGAGAATTTGGGATGTGGGAATTTTGCAGCCCAAGTAGATTTGGGGGTTACAAAAGAATTTGGGATGTGGAAATTTTGCCACCCATGTGGGTTTGGGGGTTGCAAAATGGGGAAAACGTCATAATTATTAGGAAATTCTTAAAATCAATATTTGTGTAAAATTCTCTGTTTGGTGACTTTCTACGGGTCGATTGTATTTTGTAATAAAATTCGGGGTATGGGAATTTGGCGGTTCAGGTGGATTTGGGGGTTGCGAAATGGGGTAAACGTTATAATTATTAGAAAACCTTAAAATCTATATTTATGTGAAATTTTCTTTTTGAAGACTTTCTACTGGTCGATTGTATTTTTTAAGAAAATTCGGGATGTGGGCATTTTGCGGTCCAGGAGGATTTGGGGGTTGCAAAATGGGGAAAACGTTACAATTATAAGAAAAACCTTAAAACCAATATTTGTTTGAACTTCGCTGTTTGGAGGCTTTCTAGTGATCGATTGTATATTTTAAGAGGTTTCGGGGTGCGGTTGTGAGGGGGGATTATCTTACTTTCTCAATTTTTAAATAAGGAAAATGTGATTTTTTTATTCTGGCCTATTTTGAAATTGTAAATTTGGAAGTACATAGTAACTTGGGTTGTCGGATTGTATTTTTCTCTAACATGAATAATATTCCGTGGGGTAAGCTCATTGCCGCGCTGAACTTGTTTGCAAAATGTTAGCGGTCACTGGCAGGGTTGCGATAATAGTGTCAGCTGTTTGTACGTAAACTTAATTCGGGATTGTAATAAAAATAATTGATGGGGATTTTAAAAATATATAATGTATGTATATGTACGGAAAATGCAAAGTTACTTAGTTTAGACAATGTAAAATCTCCCCAAACAACAAATCCTTTTAAAATATATTTATTGAACAATTAACACAAAACTAAAGATACATATCGACTAAACAACTCAAAGGTGTTTTCACATCTAATCCCTTTTTTACACCCCCGTTCCTCCTAGTATATTATATTATATTTGATATTAAAGCACATGTCATGAGTAAACAAAATAAACTATGAACAATAATATGCGGATCCGCTTGTAATTTTCAGAACTGCTTTAAAACAGCTAATAAATGTAATAATAAAAATGACTCATATAAGCAATACATCTTCTAGAGTTATGTAAAAAAAATTTAATGTAATATCGAATTCAACATCATTATCTAATTGCAAATTAATATTAAAGTGTACAAGATGCTGAAAAGGTTCAAAACAGTAGTAAGGTATTATTTATTAATGATCTGCTATGCAGTAGAACTACGTAGAAACGTTTCGCGTGGCGCATAATAAACAATAATAATACAGATGTGAACAATTTTAAAACTTTTTTAATTTCTATCCCTTGTAAATTTTTCAGATTTTCCATATTTTATGCCAGACTTGATAATTGTGAAAATTCATATTCAATGCATTAACGAAGGTTGGTAAATTGTAACTTCTGTAATTTTTTTCCTTGTGGATTATTATGTAGTTTTCACAAAAGAATTTTTCGTAACCCATATCAAAAGTGTTTTGTCTATCGGTATGACCAAACAATATTTCAAATGGTGATAATTTTAGGTTTGGCTGAATTGAATGGTTATAAGCCATAACGCAATAGGGGATTTTTTATGTTCTGGCATTTCTTCCAAAATTCGATAATGCTCTATAAGTGTGGAATGGAAGCGTTCGACAGGGGAATTTGACTGGTGATGATAGGGTTGTGATATGGAGTTGGATTTTGTGTAACTCTATAAAATTTATAAATAAATGGTTTTTGAATTCGTTTACTGTTACTAAAATATTAGGTGCGGTATAAGTTGTGATAAAGTAGAATAATCGATCGGTTACGTCGATCATACTGCTGGAACGCAACTGGTAGGTATGTAAGGGGTGTCTTTTTAGGGGGGAACTTTAAATTGAAATAAAACACAGAAAAATGTTTTTAATATCCATGAAATTGGCTTTATTTGAAAGATAATTTTATGGCATATGAAAACCACCAACACCATCAAACAAACTGCTTTCACTTTTATAGCCCTGCATCAACACGATTTGAAAAGTCAAAACGTAAGTATTGATCTTTTGTATTTCTCCAAAACTTAACTAAGCAAGGACGAAACTAGCGTATACAAATACCCATTATTTCTACAAAGCAAATTTTTTGTTTAACGGTTTCTAAAAGCTAATAATTTTCTAGTCACCACTACCGGCGTTGCGTCGTGTCTGTGACCTCATACGGATGTAATAAAGAAATGCCTGCGAAAAACTCGCATTGCAATTTTTAAACTACTTTCAATATAATTTTAATTACGCTAAAATTAATAGTTGAGGTTCTGGTATAATAGAAAAATATTCTACGACTACCGCATTGTTGATTTTCCAAGGCAAAGCCTTACAAAAATGATGAAATCTAAAATCCTACAAAAGCTTCCGCAGGACACAATAGCAACCCATCGCTAACTACCACTGGTAAAAATGCATTTAGAACCGTTGAACTCTTAAGTCTGAACAAATATTACCTGCCTAATTAATCAGAGACAAGGTACAAGCACCTTCATTAAAACACCACACACAAAGAAAAATTTTAATCTATTTTTCTATACAAACTGATAAATACCAAGCGGTGGTCTTGCATATGTAAAAACTGTTAAAAACGAATTATCAGTATCGCAAAAAGAACCTGAATTATATACCTCCTTCCAATATCCAAAACATGATTAAAGAAGAACGCCGTTTAAGAAGACAGTGGCAGAAAATTCATGATCCCCCCGTTAGAATTCTCACAAATCCGTTCATTCGTAAGTTAAGAAAACAAAGAATATAAACTAAAGCTACATAGAAAAATTCAGCTCAGTAGACCAGTCAATGTGGTGAACTATGAAAGTATTGGAACAACCCCCTATTATTTCGCATTTAAATTAAATGATGAAACATACCGATCCGAGCAAGAAAATTTCGAAGTGTGCTCAGAAATAAAGCAACAGTTCACTAAAAAAATTCTAAAAGTCGAAATCAAATAACTTCTCCGTATATTAAATGATGATATGCCCAGTGGCGCCATGTTCGTTCAAGATTACGTTACGTGATATTACTGTTCATACTGACACTTTTCCATTTTTTTAAACTAATTTTGTCGTTGTCTGCTTCTGGTTAAACACTTGTACATCTCGCTTAACTGGTCATGCTTATCACTTCCGGCTTTTGACATCATTGCCATCGAATGATTAGCTTCTGTGGCTAGAGCTATCTTCCATGTGATGCTTAGCCGATAAAAATATCCTCTAGCTTGAAGTTGATAAGGTTTTCCAATATTTCTATATTTCAGTTGATGAGCGACTACCGCATATTCTTCTTTATTTTTAAATCGTGTATATATTTAGTTGGATGCTACATTCTGTTGTAGTTTTATCTACATTAGAATTGCAACATGTAAATGCTTTTCGTTAGTTGATAAAGATTCCTTGTTATACATATCAGCTGATTTGGTTTGGTAATACTTCTGAAGTGTACTCTCATTTTTCTTTTTTAAGGCTTCTCTGCATATATGTGTAATTTGAAAGACATGTGGACACGTTCCTCAGCTTGTTCTCTCTCTGTTATCTTTATAATTTTTAAGAAGTTTAATTGATCACTGTAACAAATCTTTCTAAAAGCGTCATCGACATATTGTTATATTTTGCTGGTAGTTTACATTTCTTGCTTGTCGGCACAGTGGAAACGAATTTTGATAAGGGACCTTTGTTGTAGATGATGGTAGGACGAAATGTGAAGGTAGGATAGAGCCCTGCATGAGTTTCTTGTGATTGTGTATGGCAATAAGTTGCCATCACGTTTTAGTGATACATCCAAGAACCGTAAATATTCATTTATTTTATCTATTTCTATGGTGAAATTTATACATTGATGTTGCTATCTAGGTCCTCTAAGAATTTTTCATGTAGCCAATGAAATACTAATAATTTCTTAATTTATCAAATCAATCGCAAATTAATGTTTTACAAGCAAGTGCCGCACCACTCAGTTGTGTACAGAATCCGGAAAAATACATAGAAGCTCTGCTTGAAAGCTAAGTACATCATCAAAAGATAGTGCTTCCTACAGCCGTTGTATGACTCGAAATATAAAATTATAATAAAGCTCCAGCACTAATCCCAGTCACTAAAAAAGTATGCATTCATACTGGTATACCCGCCATGTATAGCAAAATGGTTCTGGCCAGACTAAGCTGTAAATAAAATAAAATAAAATGTAAAAAATGTGTAATTAGCCGTAGTTAATAACTCTACAACGGCTTATTTCATTTGTAAATATCACTCTGTTGTCTTAAAATTTTTAATTTTTGGCCTCCTTTATAGCGTTTTGAATTGTGTCGCTCTATTTTGAAAAATTCCTTATATGGTTGAATAAAACTGTAAGTAATAGTCGGGGGTGACATACAGAGCGATTATAGGAATAGAAATGCAGGTCTAGGTCACGAATACATATTGCTTTGAAAAAATGACAGAATCCGAAATTGTGACAGTTACCTGATGTTTATAAGCCATTAAAAACTCCAGTGTGGGGTTGCTAGTCTCCCATCTGACTTCCTCAGGTGATGGATAGGGAAACGCCTCTCAGATATGGGTGGCACCTAGTAAAGGAAATACTCGAGGCGAACCAAACTAATACTGAGCAGCGGCAGCTGTCTCAAAACCGATGACGAGCAGAAGATCAGAGATTGGAAATGGATGGAGCGGATAGTAAACGACGTTAGCGATGAAAAAGGTCACGGAAAACCACCCCATTAATATTACTTCCCCGATACAAAGTCATGGCTACAAATACAAATAACGTTGTCCTCAGAACTGGAAAGATCTTAAATGATTAGAGGGTGCCAACAATCCCCCGGGTAGTCCCTGATCTAAGAGCATGCACATACAGCAGATAAAGAAGAAGATGAAATTGAAGATATTTACACCGCCCGTTATTCCCTTTTGTGAATTCCGTCTATGGCTTCTTGTCTCTTGCTGTGAATCCAATTTACGTAATAGAAACATTTAATTCTTTTCGTATCCATCTTCTCCACGTTACTTTCGGGGTACCTATTTTCCGATCTTGATGATTCCATCGTAATACCTTCTTGCATATTCTACTATCGTTTTTCCTTAATGGATCTCCTAGCCATTTTAGCTTACTTTCCTTTATTTCTACTTCTATTCTACCTTCCCCCGTCTTGCTGTATAATTCCTCGTTAGAGATAGTCTTTGACCATCATACTTTTAATATAGTTCTCATATATCTGTTAACATACAAATTGTCATTTTTTTCTTTAAATTAGATAAAAGAAGAACTTACAACCAAAAATACCCATAGGATGGAAATAAAACAATAGTACGAAATCAAATCGGCCTAATACCCATAAGACAAATATTTCGAAATGCTATACTTTCGGATAAAACCTATCCAGAAGCTGGCATTGGTTCATATCACAACCCAGATATGCTAGAAAAAATAGCAATTAATGGTGAACCAACGGATAACATAATATACGCTCATGACAGATTCTTAGTAGCAGAAATCTTAGAAGACTTATACCGTTTATGAATTTCCATTGGAATAAAGAAAATTAAGTCTCAAATTTAATAATAAACACCACTATAGTGGAAAGAGCACCATGCTACAAATATCTAGAAACATGGATCAGTGACACTGGTAATCAAACTAAAAAAATAAAAAACCGAATTGATATAGCCCGCTCGATCTTCAATTAAACGAAGATTTTTATTGTAGGACACAAACCTTATTTTTTAGATACGAATGCTGCGTTTTTACATTTTCTCCACGCATCTATACGGTGTGAAAGCTTAGATATTAAAACATATAGCATTTGAGATGTGGTGCCTCAAGTGAATTCCAAGAATATTGTAGATAGACAAGATAACAAATGTTGAAGTACTTCAACGACTAGAGAAAGAAGGTGGGGTAATAACACAATATTTAGGCCACATCATGAAAGGCGAAAAATATTCGTTACTAAGAAGTAAGAACCGCCATACAAGTCAAATTAAGGTGAAAGGGACAGTAGGACGACGAAAAATGTCCTGGCGACGTAACCTACGTGAGTGATCCCTTTACAGTTCCACTGAACTTAATAAAATCAAGTTTGCCATAACAATATCCAATATTCGATAGAAGTGGTGCCACAAGAGGAAAAATCCTGTAAAGGGCTTTACTCAAAACTTCCCTCGCAGTGGACGTTGTGACACAAAATTGAACAAAGCTGTATTTTCGATAAACATATATTCTTTTACCGAAATGACGGTTAAGTGCAATCTTTTAATATTTTTGACATAATATTCTATCTTGAATTACTCAGAATTAGGGGCGGATAGGACAACCGAGAAACCAGGAAATCTCCAGATGGGCACGGGCCCAGCGGTCCGTTTTCTGAAAGCAAGAGCAATTGTCCACGCGGCATTGTTCTGGGTTAGTTTATAGTTTTATGAGGATACTTTCACAAAAACAACAAGCGGGGGTTGTGACACTAAATAATTTTAAAAATCGAAGGAAACTGTGGGTAAAAATATCTTCACGTTTCTAATAATACTAAATTAATTTTTTAAATAAAAATAATATCCTTAATGAGATTCGAACTAGTGCCTGCGAATGACCCCGAACATTGGATTCCTTTGTTCCTCGATGAACTAAGGCTGCGCTGACTCCTCCACGCCCCCGCTGGCAATTCTTGCGCTCCAGGTCTATTTAACGTAACGCACTTATTCGTTGTCCGTTTTTGTCTCGTGCAACAGTTATCCTGTATTTGTTGATTTCCATTTTTGGCAAGGATAAAGCCAGCACTATGTACAAATTAGTACTTTTATGTATTCCTCAGTTCAAGCAAAAATAAACAAAATTTTATTTTTTAAAGTGCTCACTTTGTACATATTTGTATGAAATTGTACCAGTTTCATGCCAGGTATATATATAATGTGTATGCAAAATATCATTTTCCTCGGACAAAAAGTTTTTGAGTTATACCGCCAACAGGCAGACAGACAGACAGACAGACAGACAGACAGACAGACAGGCAGACATACAGACAGACGAATTTGAGAAAACCTGTTGTTCGTTATCTAGGGACTCTGAAACGTGAAGATCTGAAGAAATCTCGGAAGGTGATTTCTTCGTGATTACAATACTTCCTTCGTCTTTCAGACCAGGGAAGTAAAAATAATAAAGTTTTGTTTCTACATGACAACGCTCATTCCATTACTACTACGCAGAAGATTGTCTAAAAATAAAATCTAATACGTTGATTAATAAATCTTGAACTCTATTGCAACTTGTTTAGTCGGGTACTATTGATACCACAAAATGACCTTCACTGTCATGTGAATAATTATAACCTGACATATGTCATATCAAATTTTAATATTAAAAGTTACAATATAGAACCATTGTAAAACTAGGTAAACGTGCACTTTGCCCAATAGCTATACCGTTTTATAACCAAGAAATAATCCTTAGCTTTTTAAACTAAACTTACTCTAAGCATGATTGACAGTGACGTTCTAAAATTATTTTCCAATTTATTCACATCGCAGTTGCCAATTAAAAATTGAGATTCACACAGCTAAAAACATTTTCTTAGTTTTTTTTTGTAGCAACAGTACATTGTATTTTTAAAATAATATTAGACATAATAGAATACATCGCAAATAGTATCCACACTGTAATAACTATAATACACTGTAAACGTGTATTGTACCTGCGTGTCTGCGTCTGTCGCGGTTACATCGTCCGAGATCAGTCCTTCATAATGTAAAATAAACAAACGCGTAAGACAGCCTGCTTAGGGAAGCAGGTAAAGCGTCTGACTATAGTCTGATCAGTAAACATATAAATCTGGTGTGATACACGCACACAACTTTCTTTCACAGTGATCTTATAATTACCCAAACATTTTATTTTTAATTTTTAAGCATTTGTTAAACATTTTCAAAAATTACAAATTCAACAAAAACGGTATAAAATAGAGCGTTAGTTCAAGAGACAAATTTTCTCTAAAATATTAAGCTAAATTCAAAAATGTAATAATATACCGGGCGTTTTATTTAAAATAGGAGTTAATAACAAAATTTAAAAAAAACAAGAGAAATCAATTTTAGAGGTATTCAACTGGAAAATCATCTATCTCTCACCAATACACATTAAAAATTTAATAAAAATGTAAAATCGTTAAACCCGTTTTTAAAGAAATCGGAATAAAACTGAAAAATCACAAGAGTCAACATCATACTTCTGGTTTCTTCAAAAGCTTGCTGTCGCATCTGGATAGTACACAAAACTTATATATGAAGTTTCAACGCCATACCTCTCTTGGTTTTTAAGATGTTCTGTTCACAGACAGACAGACACACAGGCACACAGGATATTATACAAATACGGAGTGGATACTAATATACTATTGACGTGGCGTTTATTAATAGATATTTTTATTATATTTTATAAAACTTCAAGCAAAAATTTCAGAAAAAAATACC
Source organism: Agriotes lineatus (assembly GCA_940337035.1). NCBI lineage: Eukaryota > Metazoa > Arthropoda > Insecta > Coleoptera > Elateridae > Agriotes > Agriotes lineatus. Next base: position 124,911,634 of record OW679194.1, read on the forward strand.
CACTTTGGCTCTGAAATAATGAGATATATTAATTTGCATTTATAAATTCAAACCCGCCATTGTGTAGATCTTGAAACTCTTGCAAAATAAAATACAGAAAACCTAATACAAAAACAGTATGCATATGCCAAGTACAAAAAAATATAAATGTTTTTGTGCTTACTGAACAGACTATATCAATCCGATTTCGCTTGGAAGCACAGGTTCAAAGCTCCCCTACTGAGATGGTTTTTTTCTTTGCGAATTAGTGTAATTTGAGTTACTAAGTGTTTATGTTTACTGTTTCAGAATTATTAGAAATACTCAGTTGTTTTTGTGAATGATAAAAGTGGCAAAAGAATTGACTAAATACGGAGTGAAAATAGCGGAACTACACGGACTAAGAGGAGAAGGAATTTGAGAACTAAATAAAAAGGAATTTACGATATATGTACGATATGGTGAACAGAAACAAGGGAGAAAAGGTGTGGGTTTTTACATAGCAAAAAATGGTAGAAAAAGTCATACAATTTAAAGCAATAAATGGACGTCTAGCGTATCTCAGAATATAAGGAAAACACACAAACATATCAATTGTAAATATATACTCACCGATAAGAGACGCACAAGAAAACTAAAAGATCAATTTAAGGAGGAGTTGGAAGAGCTATGCAATAAAATAGTTACCTCGTTAGGACATGCCAATAATTCTAGGGGATTTTAACGCCAAGGATGGTAAAGGAGACATATATAAAAGAAGTAACACGTGCACATACTATACATGCTTCACCAAATAATAATGTTCTCAGACTATGCAATTTTGCAGCCTCAATGAACTATGTAATTCGCAGCAGAAAATGTAAGTATCATCCTGACCACAAAATAACTTGGCTACGACCTGGACGGAATCTCAATGAAAGCAACCCATTTGGTTGCCTTCATTTGGATCATTGGGATCACGTATTAAAACGTAAAACAAAGCATCATCAATTTAAGATCATACAGAGGAGCTATGTATTGCGTTCCTTCTACCTGTGATTACACATTTAATTAATTTCTGTATATCAAATTTCGCTTTCCCAGATATCTGAAAAAAATCTTAAGTATTCCTTTACCTAAGGTCTCTGTGCCTCAAGAGTATAAAAATTTACGACCAGTCAGTTTACTGCCAACATTTTCTATAATATTGGAAAGAGCTGTCGAGTATCAGCTAAAGAATCATTTAGTTACGAATAAAATCATACCGGAAATGCAATCGGATTTTAGATCTGATTACAGTTTCAGCACTGCTCTAATTAAAATAACAGATGATATTCTTACAGCTAATGATCACGGTTTGCACACAATATTTACGTTATTAGATTTCTCATCATAATATTTCAGTTGCCATTATGCACTACATAGTCTATTTTTTCCTGCAAAGCAGTTTACCTCTAACTTCCTATCGAACAAATATCAAGCTGTTTTGTTAGCAGGAAATAAGTCTAGTTATTCCATTGTCGATAGAGGTGTGCCACAGAGCTCCATTTTGGGCCCTTTATTGTTTACGATTTATATATCAACCTTCTTATCGGTGTTACATTCATGTAAGTGTCATTTTTATGCAGACAACACCCAAATGTATTTATATTTTTGTGAATCAGACATACAAACTGCTTGCTCTTTATTAAATGATGATTGGAACGTATTCACGATATTTCAAATAATCATGGATTAGTATTAAATCCTAATAAATCCATGGCAATTTTATTTGGTGGTCGAAATATGAGGAAGAGAGCTGCAAATAGTATTCCAATAAAACTTGCAGGAGAAATAATACCTTTGCAAGAAACGGTTACAAATTGGGCTAATAATGTATAATCAGTTAAGATTTAAAAAACATATTTAAAACTGCCTGCGTAGTTGTTATGTAGCTCGCAGAGTTATATTTCGAAATCGCCATTTATTTGATAGAAAAGCAAATACTCACTTGTGTTGTCGAAATTTAATTATTGTGACACTGTTTTCTATTCATGTCTGGATAATAGGGATGCTAATCGAGTTCAAATTTTGCCAAATTCTTGCATGAGATTAATTTTTGGAACACGATAACACCATCGGGTTGGCCATAAGCTGAGGGAATTGGGTTGGCTAAACATGAAAAATGGCCGCTTGTTACATGCTGCTTGTCTGTACTACTCTATTATTGTAAATCGCAGTCCATCATATTTATATAACAAAATAAGATTTATGACAGACGTACACAATCTGAATTTGCAATACAAAGGACTTCTGACACCACCTCTTTCCACTCTGAAATGTTCAAACGATCTTTCTCATACTGTATCGCAAATTTATACAATGAGATACCTCAGTCCATTAAATTTTTACCAAAAAGTAAATTCAAGAGCTTTTCAGAGTTTGCTGCTGGAAGGTCTGGCGTTCAATATGTAGCTTTATATGTGGGTATTGTTACAAGTGGCAAAAAATATTTAATTTCATTAAATTCATTTTTATTTCAAGTAGATAACATGTTGAACAGCCCTCGTATGTGTTGTAAAGTTATTGTAGCGGTAAAAATTATAATGACTCAAAACTGATGTGCCTGAACTAATCTATAAATTGTTACCGTGTACTTATTAGCACATAATTAACGTTTAAAACCATTTTAAAAATTTAAATTTCGTCTAGCAAATTACAGAAAATCGTTTTTATACTTTTTTTTCTCGATAACGGTTGCAGATACGAAAAAACTGCAAGAGAACAAAAAGATTCTAAACAAAACAGAAAACTCAATTTGTATTTTAGAATCTAACAGCGGCGCACCGCAAAAAAGTTTAGGGGGAGAAAAGGAAGCATGACCCCTGAAAAAATATCTCCCTGTAGATTCTCACAACCATTTGATATGCTCAATGATGTAAGCCCTGGAGCGTAACCTTTATTCCAAATTTGAGCTAAATATCTCAAAAACTGCAGGAGCTATAAAGGAAAAAGTTAAAAGTTAAAAAAAAATTGACCGGAAGTCGACCTCGGAAAAGAAATCCGATTTCCGGTTTCTATATATTTTTGGAATCTACTCTTCAAGCTGAGTCAAATGATATATATCTCGTCCTCCTAAAATATATCTCCATTTTCTTGCTTCTCAGTTAATAATAACAAGTTAATAATTTGTTCTTTCGGTTATATATGTTCTTCGTTGCATGAAATTGTATTATATTTTAATAATAAATGGCAATAAAACTAAATCTATGGAACACACAAGGAGACAAGGGTATACCTAACAGATATCTGCAAAGAAATAACCACGTCTTTGTAAAAGTTAACAGTTTTTAGTATTTAGGGGTGACATTGCACAACAATAATCGAAGGAAGAAAGAAATTGAAGCAAAAATTCAGGCAGTCAACCGAGCACATTGTGCCAATAAGAAATACCTAAGAAGTAAACTAATTTAAAAAACAACCAAAGTAAAAATATTCAAAAGTTTGATACGATCGGTGATTACATATGCCGCCGAAACGATTGTTCTAACAAAGACAGAAGAGACTGAGAATTTTTGAAAAAAAGATCTTAAGAACAATATTATGACTCACAAAAATTAATGAGCAAGAATACACACAAAAAATGAACCATGAGCTTTTAAAGAGAATGGAAAGAGAAGACATAGTTATATTCATTAAAGCAGAACCAATAAGATGGTTGGGACACAAAAATCGAAGAGAAGAAAATAGAAAAATGGAAATTAACTCAATGGATACCAGAAGCAGGAAGACCTATAGAAAGGCCAAAATCAAGATGGCTAGATGAAATTAAAGGAGCAGCTAATGGAAGTGTCCAACTGAAAAGAAAAACCCTCGACAGGAAACACTAGAGAAACTAGACAAACAACGAAGAAACAAAAGGGATCTATCCTCCCCTAAATAGGATTAGTGAAAATCGAAAGAGTGGCTATATTCCACAAGAAATGAACGCCTATTATTATATGTTGTTTTTACTTATTTTGCACACTTTTGAACGCTCCTCTAGCGTTGTTTCATGTAGCAAAAATTGTTTTCCTTGCGGTGCTCCTTCTTTATTAAAGACGTTCTAAACATTTCTTGTGTAACTTTTTCATTTATAATTCAATTCTAATAATGCATAAATTATTTTAATAAGAATAGGGCCACCTGTGTGGTGAACTCAAAAGGTAGTTTACAACGAAATAAATGATTTATAATTTAATGGCTACTTCAAATTTTATTTCGAAAAGTTCTTAGATTTTGAAAATGTATTAGCCATTATAAGGGCTAGACAACTATTTGCATACATAAAAAATATCTGAGCATAAATGCATCTAGTTAAGAATGTACTTACAATGTCGTTGAACGACACTGGCGTATTAAATGTCTATATAAGTAATCAAAAACAATGATTGCTACAAAAAATGCCTATTAATACAATTTTGGAAAACATATTTTAAAAATCTAGGCGAGGATCTGAAGTATATGGGGTACTGACAATAAGATGCGACCTTTAGATTATACATAAGTTGTTTAGATAATACGGAAATAAGAAAATATGATAATATTTATAATAATTTCGCATCTCATTCATAAGTACTATAATATGAACTGAAAACCGCTTTAATAAGTAATCAAAACGATTGTTTCCATCTTCAAATACGACTGCTATTGCGTTGCTACAGAAAAGTAACCGCTTTATGCAATAAAATAACTTAAAACATAGTCGTAAGTTCTGCTTCATAGTTTATAATAATTTGAAACTGTAAATATAATACATATGCTCCTACATAAATTTGGACAATTTCTACAGATGTCTATATTTTTAAATGTCTATTTTCACCCGTAAACTCAAAGATGCTGTAGGAAATGAAAGTCCATTCGAAACGCCACAAAAATATATATTTTCCGCGTTTCTCTTTTGTTTAAATTTAAAATATACGGCTTCTATAAATACAATTAACCCCAATATAGGCAATTGGTATCTATAATGTTTCTATGTAAAATTATAACTGGAACATAAGATATTAACGAATTGAACAATATACAATCCGAAATTTGGATTCACCGGCTAAATTAAAGTCTTTGTTATTGCAAGGTTGTGCAATGTACATAAAAAGTAAATTTGCCAACATGAAAGGAATCTTACGTGATTTAATAAAATTTCAGTCCTTCTGGCTTGCTTCCAGCTCAATTTTTATTCAACCACAAAGTAGCAGCAGTTTTCATTTGGGAATGTAGATTGCTCTTTTATTATTAAATATGCCTTGATACAGAACTTACTACAGCATTACAAATTAGTCATAAAATTTAGTCTGTTTTTGCTTATTTTGAAAAAACTATTTAAATTATTAATTAAAATTTAATTTGCGCTAAAACGCAGAGCAAAGCTGATCTTGAAAAATTGTATAACTCTAATATTTCGTTTACCCTTCGTAATACCTACCAAAATTATTCTTTAATAAACCGTTTATGAGTTTTTTCAATATAATATTTGAAATGTTATATAAAATGTGACAGTCACAGAAATACCATGCTTGATATTCAAATCATTTTCCACGGTAAAGACGATAAAGGTTTGATAAATTTCGCTCGATTTTGCACAGTAAAAATAATAAACGTCCCATATATTTGGTTTTTTTTCAATAAAAATTATCAAAGCTTAATAAATGTTACTACTGCGTACTATTTCAACGCAGCGGGGTAGCATAACCTCAAAATATTTAACACAATTCGTTTAAAACCCTTAACCACACAAATATTTAACAACCGCTAAATACGTATAGGTGTGGTTAGGGGTTTTTAACGAATTGTGTCAGATCCAAACCCCAGGCTACAGCATTGTTTTATTCAAAATAATTTTATCATACTTTCTTTTCGCCAAACTAAATATAGGCGTTACGGGACTATAAACTAATTCGGAAGAAAGCATAAGATATGGCAGATGGCAGAAACCTCGAGAAAGCTAAAAACGACAAACAATGGAAAAAGGAAAGTGTTCAAAAATAAAGCATCTGCTGAGGAAGAGGTGAAGTCTAAAAAATCTGGTGTGATACACGCACACAACTTCCTTTTACAGTGATCTAATTAGGCAAAAATTTTATTTGAAATTTTTAAGCATTTGTCAAAAATTTTCAAAAATTACAAATTTTACAAAAACGGTACAATAGAGCGTTAGTTCAAGACACAATTTTTTTCTAGAATTTCAAGCTGAATTCAAAAATGTAATAATATACCGGGTGTTCTATTTAAAATAGGAGTTAATAAAAAAATAGAAAAAAAAACAAAAGAAACCCATTTTAGAAGTATTCAACTGAAAAATCACCTATCTCACATTACTACACATCAAAAATGTAATAAAAATGTAAAGTTTAAAAAAATCGTTAAAGCCGTTTTTGAAAAAATCGAAAAGAACTGAAAAAACACAAAAGTAAACACCTACTTCCGGTTATGCAATTTTCTTCAAAAGCTTGCTGTCGCATCTACATAGTACACAAAACTTATATATGAAGTTTCAACGCCATAACTCTTTCCATTTTTGAGATATTCTGTTCACATACACACAGACAGACAGACACACAGACAGACCAATGAAAAAAAATATGTTTTTTGGGATCAGGGGATTCTAAAACGTGAAGATCTGTTGAAAACTCAATTTCGAATTTTTGTGGTGAATCCAATACTTCCTTTATTGTAAAACGAAGTAAAAAAAAAGCTTAGCCGCGCATGTACGGCTGAAAACCAAACTTACAAAAAGAAAATTCGGATTTTAAAAAAATCAAATATCTCGAAAACTATTCAAGATATCGTGAAATGAGTGACATATTTGGAATCAGGAGAGAAAACTACATAAAAGTGATATTAAAGCCTAAAATGTGAAAATTCGAAGTTTAAAGTCCAATATTTCGAAAACGGGTTGAGATATCGAAAAGCCAGTGGTGGATTCGGATTCAGGAGACAAAAATACATAGGAATCCACCATCAGTTGTATTCTGCCTTAACGGGAACCGTGCGACAGACACACAGACACACAGAAAGAGCGATCATAGTAACCACTTACTTTGTAAATTTGGTTGAATATGGAGCATGGAGGTATTCAGGCAAAGACGGTAATATCAATAATATTTATCGCAGTAATAAAACTAAATATAGAGGAGAACAATGCCATATGGCTCAAAATTAACATCTTGGTATAAAGAAGCATAGAGGACGTCCAGCCAAATCCAACATAGAGGCCATCCACGCTAGTCCGAAGATTGTCCAAGTAATAATTTGCACATAGCTTAAGCTTTACTATTGACGTAACCCGACAGATACAAGGTAAATGTTGTAAAAGGGACAAAAATGGGCAGCGATCGGAGCATCGTTTATAATCCAACCGCGAGAACAAATGCAAGGCGTTGCTCCGTGGCCGAACTGGTCCAGGAGGCGGGTTGCGTTCGAGTTGCTGCGAAAATCGCTCTGCTAAATGCTGAAATCACGCTAATTTCCAATCTCACCGTCTGCAAAGTATCTTTTTATTTGCAAATTGATGTAATTTGCATTACGAAGTATGTCCTTTTATTGTTCCAGTATTATTTGGAACGTTAAGATATTTTCACCGTTAGTGTTTTTCTATTTTTCGAAATTTTTAATGTCAACTTTCACTCACGAGGGAAGTTCTGAGTTAAGATTTTATAGATTTTTAAATTGGGAAATTAATCTTTTTATTAAGCATTTGCTCTCTTTATCATGCATTTACTTTTTTGAGTATTTACTGTTATTATTGAATGTGTACTCTATTTACTAATTATTTAGATTTTTTATCAAACAATTACTACTACTTTTTTGTATTTTATGGAGCATGTCCTATATTTATCAAAAATTAAATATGTAATCATGAGTTCAATAAAATCTCCTACAACTAAAATTTTTCATCGACCACATACATATACCTAAATTAGAATTCAAAGTTCTTGGGTTTTTAGGTCATATTAGTTAAACATCAGCGATGATAAAAAAGGTTTATTTGTTTATTTGTTTCTGGTTTTTCTGCTTTCATCTGCGGTTGTAGGATGAAAGCAAACCTAAGATTCAAAGGATGCTAATATGAGGCTTGTTCTTAATGGTTTTAGTTAAGATTTAAGATTTCCTAGCTTCTAGTTTAATTTCTAATTTTTTTGATGGTGGATTAGTTTTCAAATTTCGTTTACAACTCAATTATCCCACTACTTGATAATGACATTTAATATTGTCGAAACGTCGTATTCATCGTAATTTAAAAACTGGTTAAACAAGTAAACCTTTTTTATCATCGCTGAAGTTTAATTATTAAGACCTAAAAACCCAAGAATTTCGAATTCTAATTTGCAAACCAGGTCACGAATTTAATCAACATATACCTAAATGTTGCATAGAAATTAATTACTGAACGTCTAATTTAAAGCGAATAATTGATATACGAATGATTATTCAAATGCATAGTATGTACGATATATTAAATGTTTGACTATTTTCTCTCGTAATTTGAACATAACCACACTTTACTAATTTATCCATAGCCACTTTATAGCTATTAACATTACTAGCTTGGTAAGAGGGTTTTTACTGGCGGACGGAAGGATATGACTGGCCAGCCAAAGGCGTGCCAGTCACCTTCTGGAGCCAGTAAAACCCGTTACCTTGCTTGTATTGTTGAATATTTTATTTGTTCCTCACTTGTAAATAACTATAAATTTACCATTTATTCGCAATGTCAACCTAACAAGCAACTAAATTCATCAATATGACACATACTAAGGAAGACAACTCTGGCTTTGCACGCTATCTATCTATGAGCACGATTGTAAAATTTTACTGGCTAGCCAGTAAAAATTTTAAAGGCTAGCCAGTTAAGAGACATTTTCAAGGTGAATACAGTGACTTGATAAATTGATGTTCACAAGTGAGGAACAAATAAATAATTTTTAATATAAAACTGCACCTGTTGTAATCTTTCAATTTGTTTTCTATAGCCATCATACGTGTTACATGATTTTATCAAAGTTTAAGTTTCAGGTATGGGGTTTTGTTGTGCATTTTTCCATCAAAATTGGAACCCTTATTTTACCCTTTTAGGGGTTGAATTTTGAAATATCCTTCCTTATTCCTGGAATTCATTGCATCTGTGACCTACCCGGCGTTGCCCGGGTATAATATTACGTGTATGTTTGAAACATGTGTTTCCATTGTTCCATTCCGGTTTTTCCATCCTGAAAAAAATCTATTTTTCAATAATTTTCGGAATTCTTCAAGTTTTCCACTCCGATTTTCCGATTTTGTTCTTCGAAAAGCCATTCATAAACGAAAACATACGAAATACCATACAAAAATATCATACAAAATCATCTCTTTGATTTCTGAGTTTTCCGACTTTTTCGGTGGATTTTCCCAAAATTTCGTTTCATACAAACTTCCTGATAATTACGAACACAACTCTGGCTTTGCACGCTATCTATCTATGAGCACGCTTGTAAAATTTTACTGGCTAGCCAGTTAAGAAACATTTTCAAGGTGAATACAGTGACTTGATAAATTGATGTTCACAAGTGAGGAACAAATAAATAATTTTTATTTGTTCCTCACTTGTAAACATCAATTTATCAAGTCACTGTATTCACCTTGAAAATGTTTCTTAACTGGCTAGCCAGTAAAAAATTTACTGGCTAGCCAGTTATATTTTACAAGCGTGCTCATAGATAAATGATAGCGTGCAAAGCCAGAGTTGTCTTCCATAGTATGTGTCATATTGATGAATTTAGTTGCATGTCAGTTTGACATTTTGAATAAATGGTAAATTTCTAGTTATTTACAAGTGAGAAAGAAATAAAATATTTAACAAAACACACCAGGTAACCATTTTTACTGCCTCCAGGATATGACAGGCTCGCCTAACGGCTCGCCAGTCATCCCAATCCTATCGCCAGTAAAAACTGTTTTACCTGGCTTGTAATGTTAAATACTATTATTATAAAACTGCACCTGTTGTAATCTTTCAATTTGTTTTCTATAGCCATCATACGGGTTACATGATTTTATCAAAGCTTAAGTTTCAGGAATGGGGTTTTGTTGTGCATCTGGATGCAAAAATAGAACTGAACATGGCAAAATTATTAAATGCTGTCCCATTGGTAAAAATAGACGAGACTTGTAGGCCAAGCAGGTTATGGCTAAAATTGGTATCCCAATGACAATTCAAAAATATGTGAAAATCATTTTTTAGATATATCTGGGAGAAAGTACGTGTTAATAGCACAAGAAAACTTAAAGGTAGTGCTGTACCAACGTCATTTTCTTTCACTTCACACAGAAGAAGAGCTCCTTAAGTTAACATTTCAGCTTGGTACGAATCGATATGGAGGCATTCAACGACAACGAACTGTTCTATCAGCAGGCGTTTACAGAATCTAACATTTGAATGGGGCATATACATACACAATATATAGATAAATTCAATAGAAAGAGTATCAAAAGTAGTTTTAAGCGTATCTTCTTCTTCTTAAAGTGCCGTATCCATCAGTGGATGTTGACAATAATTCCAGCAAAATCTTCTCGGTTTTGTGTAGTTCTAAATAGTGTGTGAGTGTCCAGATTTGTCCATTCCTTGATGTTTGTGAGCCATGAATGTTTCCTCCTGTCTATACTTCGTGTTCCTTCAATTTTCCCCCCATGATCAATTTCAGAAATAGGTACTTTGTATTGCGAAATATGTGGCCCAGGTATGCCACTTTTCTTGGCTTCACTATAGTCAGAAGCTCTCTATCTCTATCCATTCGTCTCAAAACCTTGTCGTTGGTCCAGGGTATCCTTAGCATTCTTCTGAACACCAACATTTCAAATGCTTCCAACCTATTAAGCGTATTGACTTTAAGAGTCCATGTTTCAGCTCCATATAGTAATACGGCATAAATATAACCCTTGACAAAGCCGTATCTTAATTTCAGGCTAAGGCGTTTGTTAGTAATTTTCTCATATTGAGGAATATTTTCCTCGCTTGCTCTATTCTGCAGACTATTTCCATGTCCGGATTTAAGTTTTCAGTTATACAGCTGTCGAGGTACTCGTACTTAAACTTCGGAACATGCTGAATAGGTTTTCCATATATGAAGAGATTTACTCGGTTCACCGGTGTTTTACTTATAGTTCTATGAAAATAGTGAAATAAATATTTTGATAGTTAGCTATGAAATTTTAGGATGCATGTGTATTATTAAATCCAACCAAAATATTAGAACGTGACAAGACACTAAACAGTGACATTTGCTAAATTATAATTATTAACAAACTAGCTGACCCGGCACCGGCTGACACCGTTTCACCACCATAGAGTTTTAATTTTATGTCATGTCCACCGTCTTGGACATAAAAATAAATGCCATTTTCGTAATCAACGTCCCAAACAACCTCAATAACGACACCCATATCGATTTTTAGGCTTATTTACCCCATTTCACCCCCTAAGGGGTTGATTTTCGGAAAATCGCAAAATACGTGTTTGCTTATTTGTTTTTAGTACTCCTGCGAATTTTCAAGTTGAAATGTCTATTTAATATTATTTTTCCATACAACATTGGAACCCTCATTTTACCCTTTTAGGGATTGAATTTCAAAATATCCTGTATACATTACAGCTGTGACTAACCCGGCGTGGCCCGGGCATAATATTGCGTTATGTTTTGAAACATGTGTTTCCATTGTTCTATTCCGGTTTTTCCATCCTGAAAAAAAATCTATTTTTCTTAATTTTCCGAACTTTTCAAGTTTTCCATTCCGATTTTTCGATTTTGCTCTTCGAAAAGCCATTCAGAAACGAAAACATACGATATACCATACAAAAATATCATACAAAATCATCTCTTTGATTTTCCGAGTTTTCCGACTTTTTCGGTGGATTTTCCCAAAATTTCCTTTCATACAAACTTCCTGACAATTACGAACACAACAAAAAAATGAGCCAAATCGGTCGAGCCAGTATCCAGTGATGATGTAACTGTAACATACATGCGGCAATTTATTTTTATTTATATAGATTGTGTTACGCCTGGAAAAAGATTTAAATTTGTCAGCAAAACGAATATGTAAGGTTAGAATATCAGATTCTATTTGTCATTAGTGTCTTGTCAGGTTATATTTTGGTTTCCTGATTTAATAATACACATGCCTCCTAAAATGTCATAGCTAACTATCAAAATATTTATTTCGCTATTTTCATAAGAGAACTATACATCCATTACCTTTGTCTTGCCAATGTTTATTTTCAGTGATAGTTTATCTCCTTCAGACGAAATTATGTTCATTAGTCGTTGTAACGTTTCCGGACTGTCGGCAATTACAACGGTATCATCCGCATATCGTAGGTTGTTGATAATTTCTCTGTTTATTTTGATACCGCCATTTGAGTCTTGCAAGGCACGGGCGAAAATAGCGTCTGAGTATACGTTAAAGAACAGGGGGGAAAATACACATCCCTGTCGTACACCGCATTCAATAGGGGTATTGTCTGTGTTGTCGTTTCCGATTGTAAGAAATGCCGTCTGATGTTTATAAAGCGTTTTAATTATTTTTATCTATCCCTTCTTTTTTCAAGGAAATTTAGTAGCTCGTTATGGTTGATGCAGTCGAATGCTTTTTGATAATCGATAAAGCACATGTATACATCCTTCCGCTGGTCACGGCATTTTTGGAGTAGCACCATGAGGCTGAATAGTGTTTCTCTAGTGCCAAACTGCTGTCGGAATCCGAATTGGCAGCTACTAATATCCTCTTCGCATTTTCTGTGTATTCCAGCTAGTATTATTTTTAAGAATTTCTTGAGAACGTGACTCATCAAGCTGATCATACGGTATTGGTCAGATTTGTTAGCATTTACTTTTTTAGGGATAGGAATAAAAGCATATTGGAGCCAATCTCTAGGTAACCGACCAGTTTCGTAGACGGTATTGAACAATTTTACCATGTACGAGTAGTTTAATACTATCATCATCAAAAAGTTTTATAACTTCTATGTATACATCTGGGCCGGGTGCTTTGCCTATTTTGCTGTGCTTTATTGCCAGTATAATTTCAGATTTTAGTATTCTTGGGGATTTTTCGCTTTTGTATTGGTGGTCAGTTACTCTTAGATCGGGCTTCTTAAATAGTTGTTCGATATAATTCTTCCAGTGATCAAGTATCTCATTGTGGTCTGTGATAACGGTGTCATTGCCGTCGTTAAGTCTCATCAAGTTTGTAAATTTTATTCGCCCAGTAGTTTCGTTAACAAGTTTGTGGATATTAAAGTGATCCTGCTTTTCTTCTAAGCGTTCTATTCCTATGCATTTGTTTTTTATGCATTCTCCTTTTACTATGCGGATATTATTTCTAATTTTACTTTTTCTTCAACTATATTACGTATTTCTTCATTTTTTAATTTATTGATGTCAATTCTTTTTTTAAGGGTCGTCGTAATTTCTTTAGTTTTGCGGGGACTGCCAAGTATAGAGTCGTCTTGGGGGGAGCTTAAACCAGATGTTCGCAATTGTGAAGTCTTCTTCTTGGCAAAACTGAATCTGTGTGTTGCCTCTTTCGTTCCGTGTTCCTAGTCCGAAGTCACCTACGGTGTCATCGACACGTCCTTGACCGACTTTAGCATTAAAGTCCCCCATGGGTATTAAAATTTCGTTATTTTTGATTGCTTTCTTCAAATCCGTTAGCTCTCTATACATTGCTGATATTTCTACCTCGGGTCCGTCAGAAGTGGGTGCATATACTTGGATGAGATTTATATTAGTGAGGTTCCTTTAACTTGTAGAAGTGCTATTCCGTCAGAATATGGCTCAAAGTTTATTATTGAGTTCTTTACTCTTTGATTCACTAAAAAGCCAACTCCATTGTAGTGGTTTGGGAGGTGGTTTCCAGAGTAGTACAAAGTTGCTTCCTCTGCATTAGTTTTTCCCATTCCTGGCCATCTAACTTCGCTAGTCCTAGTATATTCGCGCTGATTCTCTCAATTTCCTTGATGACATTGTTTAGTTTGCCGGAGATACAAGCTTCTCATATTCCATGTACCAATATTTAGGCTTGAGTTGTTAATATTTGTCAATACATTTTTATTCAATTCTGTTTCATCTTTGTTACAAGGATTTCGCAGAATGACGACCTGGGGGGCCCTGTCGTCTAATGGTCTAATCGTGAAATTCCTCCCCTGCCGTATCTCGGGTTCCAATTGCCGTGATAAGTAACGTGGTATGAATTTCCTTGTGCTGCTATAATTTGCTTTCTTGGGAGATAGTGTGGTAGTTTCCCCTAGCTTTCCACACCGTAGTGTCATAGCCAGTTGAATCGCCATTAGATTGCCGCCTGTGAGTGTATGTACGATAAGCCGATGTCATTAATCTTGGGCCTTATGTCATTCATGATACTGCTGCTGCCCAGCATCATTATATCCATATCTGGATACCCTCACTTGGTTTAGCCTGTAGGTCAATACAGTTAACCGGGGTGTGGCGCTTGGAGCCAACAAGTGAGAGTTGGGTGCCTCGTTTAAGCGTATGTGTGTTTTAATAGTTGCACAATGACTTTAAATTGTATAGATTTAAATTTTATTATTCAAGAAAGCACTGGCTGTAAATAAAATTTAATTTAATTGAAATATTAGTAGTAATTCCCAACACCCCCCAACTAGTTTTGATCCACTACTGGAGTCTGCCATTTTGTGGCCTATGTCATAAGTGATATTCCATATGGCCAGACTGGTTCTATAGAGTGATTGTAGTTTTCTAGTCAGGCAATATCGTATGTGTAATAAGTATTATGTCGTTTCACTCAGATCGAAAAGTGGTATATTTTATTATCATTTCAATAGTAAAAAAACTTTATTGCACTAGTGCAAAAAGTAATTCATAAGATAAGAAAATCAAAATGTGTAGAAAAAACTAGAAACAAAATTCCATTACCTCAGTAACAGGAACTTTAAGGTTGCCTTGATTACGAATTTAGCATTTGAAGCACTTTGACATTTTGTAAAATTATTATTCAAGAAAGTGTCATCATTCGTACAGATTAACACACTTATATGAATTGTAGCAAACTTTGACACGTATAATTTAAACATGCATTCATTGCACTAGTTTCATAAATAGCTATTTTAAAATTTCTTATCATAATGATGGCATTTCAGTTGTCACTTAAATATGTAAATGGCATCCATTTTCGGTCTAGTTCGCAAATTGATCATAGGAATACAATTTAATAAAAATATGTAGGGATGGGCGCGTGACGTGAAAACAGTCGGGTCACGGCGGGTCCCGTGGTGAACGTGAGTAATATTTGAAAATTGGGCCGTGAACGTGAGTGAAAATTTTCAAAAGGTGATTCACGTTTCACGTTAATTTCACGTTAAATATTTAGTAACGAATAAAAGACTGCAGAGTGCCCAGCTCGCCCGCTGCCCGACATGTGGAAAATCTAGAGCTGGAGCGGGAGGTTCTTGTACTACTGTGTGGCAGCCTGCAGCGACGGAGCTTCGCACTTGTGTTGTGTTGTGAATGTTGTGTCTACAGTTATGTAGGCGACCAAATAGAACTTACTCTTAGTTCCTCGGACGTAAAAGTACTTTTAAACCTAGGAATTGATAGTGTTTCCTAGCAACATATACTTTCTTGTACTCGTGTCAGAAAGGGAAACGTCAATTCCCATGACAGCCTTTGGTATTAAAATTAACGTCTTTGAAGACGGTTGCAAGAAACGTTTTTCGAGAAATCAGTATTTATCCCTTGTTGTAAGCTATTGTAGTCAATTTTCATTTATTTCTTTTTATGTCTACCATTCTAATTGCAACATATCACGTACGTTATTTCAAGTGCAAAACATATTTTATTTTAGAGTTTTTAGTTCTGTTGCGGATCATCTATTGGTTTTAAATTTGAACATTCTGTTCTATCTGAATTTGAATTTTCAGATAAAATCTGCGGGTCCCGTCGTGAGTGGCCGGTCACGCCGTGAAAGTGCGTGAACGTGAGTGTTTAAATCATAAAACGTTCGTGTCGTGAGTGAATATTCACTCACGCGCCCATCTCTAAATTATGTATCTGTATTATTTCCCTGGAAAGTAGGCTACTGTACTGCTAGATATTTCTATATTTTACATATAGGGATACTGACAATAAAATTACATAAACTGCAAGATTTTTAAAAATTGCTTTGTTAAGATATGTATGGAATTTAAAAAGTCTTGTACGTAACACATTGCAAAATTCGTTTTTGTTCTTAACTTGTTGACAATTTCACGTTTAATGCGAAAAAAGTGATCATGGTGCAACCTATTATAGCTAAATTCTTTTGTGAAGCTTGCTGACCAGTTACGGTGAAATTCTAATTATTTTGAAGTACTAAATTATTTAAAATATTCATTAGGTAAATGCGATACTGTTTTGTGATGAATATTGGCAAACACAAAAATACTCAAATGTTGCTGTTTGAAAGCTTTTCCATTTATGTTATTCCAATGTGGGTGTAGCATATTTCGCTGTGGATAAATAAGTGCATAACGATGTAAGCACAAAACTAAACTTCTGAATATATTATTGTGAACATCAAAATCCTATATATCGCAGTCCATCAAGTGAGTTTCATAATAAAGATAATCAGCTGCATTCCTAGTTTGAATACAAATGGTCGCATCGGATCAAATCGGAATGACTAATGTATTTTCCATAGCAAGTTGACTATTTTTGGTACTCTAGTTACATTGGTGTTGACTGTTGGTGATTTTGATTGATCCATATGTCATCCGTATGAACAAATTTTAAGAGTTCCTTCAATACATGTAGCAACTTAACTAACATTCTCTGATATCCTGCATTATCCTTTTGTAATCGCGGAAAGATCACCTTCCGATATTTTTTCAGATCTTTACGTTTCAGGGTCTCTAGATGAAAAAAACAAGTTTTCTCAATTCTGTGTGTCTGTTTGTCTGTCTGTCTGTGGGCGATATAACTCAAGAACTATTTGTTGAAGGATGACGATATGTTGCGTGCAGATTATATGTTTACCTAGCATGAAACCAGGAAAATTTCAGACAAATATATAGACGGAAATCACCTTAAAAAAATAAGTTTTGGTTACTTTTGCGTTAATTTTGAAATAGATAGAAGTAATAATTAAATCACATAGGACAGGATTTACACTTGCCAAAAATATGACTCAACAGATACAGGATAATATCACAAAAGATTCGAAACGTTTCAACAATTAGACTGTTCCGTTAAATAGAAGCGAGCGCCGCACTCATTTGAATTAGGCTGGATTGCGCAGTACGACTTATCGATGCGGTTACGATCGCTACGCAGATGCGGTGGAGTTCGAACCGCAGCGGAATACATTTTTTTTAAATTTGCAAATGGATCTAATTCGCGCGAGGGAAGTTTCGTGTAAATCCCTTTACAGATTTTTACTTTCCTCTTCTGAAAGAAGAGGGAAGTATTGTAATCACGAAAAAATTACCTTTCGAGATTTGTTCAGATCTTCACTTTTCAGAGCGCCTAGATGACGAAAAACAGGTTTTCTCAATTCCGTCTGTCTATCCGTCTGTCTGTCCATCTGCCTGTCTGTCTGTCTGTGTGTCTGTCTGTTCGAAGTATAGCTCAAAAACTATTTGTCCGAGAAAGACTATATTTTGCATACGTATTATATGTATATCTACCGTGCATGAAACCGGTACAATTTCATACAAATATATACAGGGTGAGCACCTTAAAAAAATAAAAAAAATTTTATTTTTGGGTTAATTTTAAAATGAAAGGAAGTAATAACTTTCACATAGGTCAGGGTTTACATTTGCTGAAAATAAGCCTCAACCGATACAGAATAATGTCACAAAAGAGTAAAAATGTTTCACCCATAACTCCGTTCTGTTCAAGACAGGCCAGACTTATCTCGAAGAGACTCCGTAGTGCAGATGGAATTTTCTTGCAGTTAGATCCGCTGCGGAGATGCGGCAGGCTCAGCAGGATACATTTTTTTTATTTGAAAATGTATTTATTTTTCAATTTGTACATAGTGCAGGCTTTATTTTTACCAAAAATGGAAGCCAATAGATAGAGAATACATTTTTTACAATACAAAAACGAGGTACAAATTAGTCATTACTAAACATAGCTGCGATGGAGAAATTGGAGAGGCCGGTCCTCCGTGGCTCAGGTAGAAATTGTCGAGTCCCTTATGATATCGCACTAAACGTTGGGCTGCACCATATATGAAATACTACTATATTGCTAGCGGCTGTGAGTGGGGAGGTCACAGCGTAAGTGAGGCAGACAACCAACTTTTCTACGGACTTGGTGAGCTGTGCGCAAGCGTTGTCCAGCGAGGTGGGGAAGTGAACCTCACGGTCAAGTTTAGAATTCGCTTCTAAAGGCGGCTTCGGATTCTCAGGCATGCGCACGAGACGCGTAGTCCTCAGAGTGAGACTAAGTCGGCACCGTCATATTTTCGCGTGTTCCCAGGCCCTACTAGCATTATAGTACTTTAGATATGGGCTGCACACGCGGTCCGCCTGCCGTTCGAATTCGACCACCGGTAACATCTTTTTTTATTTGAAAATGTATTTAATTTATTAGAAACGTGAAGATATTTTTACTCCTAACTTAATTTGATTTTTAAAATTAATTAGGGTTACAATGTCGATGAAGGAAGTTTTAAGTAAAGCCTTTTACAGATTTTTTAAATTATGCTTTCTCAAAATGACTCTCCCGAATACCTACAATAATAAGGAAAAAATATTTATTCTAAAGGCAGACTTCGCCGTTCGCGGGGGTTACGTTCCAGAAGAATGCCGCGAAGCCCAAAACCGCGATGCGCAAGTAAACACAAAAATAATAAAAACGAGGTTAGGTTCCATTAACTAGATTTATTTATACTATGCAACCTCAAAAAACCAAAACTTTTCTGCATTTTTTGTAAGCAAATCTCAAGCAGAAACTTTACGCTTTGACGACATAGCTTTCCGTGTTTTAAAAATTAAACTCAATTGAATTTTCGGCAGAAACGCTCGAGAAGACAGTAAAGCTTGAACTAAAATTCCAAAGCTAACATAAGTCTGCCACTTTAATCTAGAGCTCGAATGTCCATTTGTTTATTCAAGTTATAATTTTACAATTTATTTCATGTCCAATTTGGTAATAAGGGATTCAAATGAATGGACTCGATAAGTGTGTTTACAAGTTCGTGATAAATAATGTTATTTAGGTGTTCATGACAGAAACCGCATACGTCTGCTTTATTTACTTACGGCCGGTCTTATAGAGGTTATTAATCTGACGTTAACTTTAAATCGCTGTTAAAATAAACAAAAGCTCATCAAAATGTCGGCGGTCATGACATATTATTCATTAGTAAACAAATTTTTATACGCGTTTGTTTATGTTTGTCGGAGGAAGACGATATTTGGCATACATATTATATATCTACCTTGCATGAAACCGGTACAATTTCATACAAATATATACAGGATGAGCACCTTAAAAAAATAAAATTTTGTGTATTTTGGCTTGAATTCAGGAATACATAAAAGTACTAATTTGTACATAGTGCTGGCTTTATCCTTGCCAAGAATCGAAATCAACAAATACAGAATAACTTTTCTACGAAACAAAAAAACAACAAATAAATGCCTCACGTTAAATAGACCTGAATCGCGAGAATTGCCAGCGCGGAGGTGGCGGAGTCAGCGCAGCAGTAGTTCACCGGTGAAATCCAATGTTCGGACTTGCGTCTTTATTCTCCGATTACTACGCCTTTACCTTTTTTCCAATAGAAAGTTTGATTAGGGCACATTTTTAAATTATTTTGACGTATATAGGGTGTCCCAAAACAAATTGGCCTAAAAACTATTATTTTTTTATTTGAACATCCTGTATTTATTTAGAGCTATTTATGCCCCTATAGGTTCTACGTCCAATTCTAACTATGATTTTAATTTGCATGCAGCGTTTCCAACTTTTGTCAATATCAAGCTTTCATTTAAAACTTCATATTTTCCCCACTTTTGAATATTTATTCCCTGAAGGGAGTCGTCATACAAAAAATACATAAATACGGGATATTTAAATACAGGGTGTCCAAAAAACGGTTCAAATTTCAATATCTTCAATCTTTATTTTCTCAAATTTTTAAATAAAACATCCTCTATTTTATTAAACGTATAAATAGAGCCTTAAATTGCCTTTATTTTGACCCTAATATGTTGTACTTTAATCTAAAGAGTGTTTGAGAAATTAAACTCTTGATAAAAAAATCAGAACGATGTGTACTATTGGGAATAGTGTTGGCAAATAAACGATTTGAAGTTTAACCGGCTTTCCCATAAATCCTTCCCTTTTAACTAAAAATCTGATTTTAAACCGGTTAATAAACCGGTTTTTAAACCTCTTTAAGAACCGGTTTAAAACCTGTTTAAGAACTGACTTGTAAACCTGTTTAAGAAACGGTTAGTAGACCGGTTGACGAATCGATTTGGAAACCTGTTCATAAACAGGTTTTAAACCGGTTTATAAGCTGATTTAAAAACCGATTTATTAATTAATTTAGACTTTTATTCTTAATAATAAAAATAATTATAACCGATTTAAGTTTGTTAGAGGGGTGTATCGATTTTAATCCGGATTATAAACAGGTTTTTAAACCGGACCTCAAACCGATTTAGAAACCGGTTTTTGAACAGGTATACAGAACTGTTTATGAACAGATTATAGTCAGGTTTTCGGTTAAACGATTTACCGGTTTTCGATTTATGAAAAAAACCTGGTTAACCGAGAGCCGGTTAACTGTCAAATTGGTTTTTATACCAGCACTATTAAAAACCATGCGACAAATAGTACACATTTATTTCTTATTAAGAGCTTAATTTTTGAAACACTGTCGAGATTAATGTACTACATATTGGGATCAAATATTGAAGATGTTGAAATTTCAATCGGTATTATAATATCCCATTTTTTTAAACATTAGAATTTTTGTACCCTAAATGAAAAGCGCCTCAATTTTCAGGGTACAAATATTCAAAAGTGGAGAAAATGTGACGTTTTAAATTTCAAATTGACGTTGACAAAAAACACTAAAAACGTCCATAGTTTGGAAACGAGAAAAGCAATTTGAAACAAAAGTCAGAATTGACCGTTGAACTTACAGAGGTTTAAATAATAAAGGAATGCAGGATGTTCCATTTAATACAGTACCACTTTTTTGAGCCAAACTTTTTGGGACACACTGTATTTGTCAAAATAATTTTAAAATGTGCCTCTTTCAACCCCATTAAGGGCACCTTAATCAAACTTTTTATAGGAAAATAACTGAAAGCGTAATCAAAAGCCGGCGCACTAAATGGACGCACTGTATATTTGGAACACATTTTGAAGCACGAAAATACAACAATTAAATCGGAACCACATTGTTTAGCTGTTATAAACATTCTATAATAGCAATTGTTTCAGCTAACTGTATATTTTAAATATATTCCACAATTTTAAATAATTTAATAATTTCAATATTTTTACACCTACTTTCAAGATTTGGCTACTCGGCATAGGTACCTAACTGAACAACAAATAGCTACAATAGAAAGAAGACGACTATTGTGTAACATTGGCCTTATACAGATATTGTTCATTGCAACACGGTTAAATTTACATCGAGCAAAGGTAGAACGGCTAACCTTTCAAATACAATTATATTGATCAAATATTCATAATCAGCTGATCAGCAATTTGTATTAGAAAATACAAACACCTATAACTAGAGTTTAATCTTTAACCATTACACAACAGGATATGCAACATTAGAGTACGAACTTGTATAAACCACTTTATTAACCTAACGACGTCGACGCTTCCTATTATAGATCAATATCGAATTACCAAAATAAAAGAAAAACTTCTTTGCATACCAATACTTTTACAAATGTAGTCGATTGTAATTGCCACATTACTTATATATTTTATTACTTCTAATGGTTTTTAAAGCTACATAGGAAGAAAATATCCACTCACTTCCCTTTATGTAGCAAAATAAGTTGATAATGATCGTTGCCAGCCATAATTTTCAACAGACGATACAGCTGATTGCAAGCATAACGAAAGAAATGCTTATATCCTAGATAAAAACATAACTATTTATTAAAGCGCCTTCTAGTGAAGTGCTAGCACAGTATAAAATTTAAAACTCTTTACTTTAGCGCATATGATTCCTAACATACCATTTCTGTTTCATAAACAAAGCCAAGGACTTCTACTTTTGCTCAGCTTTGGAACCGACAGAAGTCCAATTTGCACTAGAAACATTTACACTAAAAGAGATCGTTTTAATAACACTAAATACTTCGCTAATCACACATTTCTGGGATAGTTAAGTGTCGCGCTAGAAGCCAACTGATCACTTTAAATGTTAAATGTGAGAGTTTACTGTGTCTCGTTGCCGCCAGTTACAGGATTGGGGGAACACGGAGAAAGGAACAATGGCATATTCACGGCTGATGGCAATTCATAGTGCTTCCTCTTATGCCTATGAATCATTCATCACGACACTTAATACGCAGTAAATAGCATCACTCATGCAAGTCCGTTACATCTGTTTAATTATTTAAATACCATAAGGAACATATCCATTCTTTTTTGTATGGCTGCGTTATACAAGCTGGTTCGTTGTGTATACAGCAAAATTAAATACTTCATAGAGCGATAAGGACGCGGAAAATGTGTAGGGATGGTATTCTTAGATATTCATTATAGATAACATTGTTTACAACAGCTATACTGCAGACAAAATTTCGCTCACACAAATATTTCAAAACAACTAATTATGGAATTAGCCTCGACCGTCATGCCCTGCAAATAGCACTGTAATTGAACTTGAAATACTTTACCAGTCATAAAACTTAATCAGTTTTATTATCTTCAAAGTGCTATAATTTCATTGTTTTCTTAATAATCACTATGCCTCGCTTTTTCCCACAAGGAGACAAGTTTAGTGAAATGTAAATAGACAGCAGTTCAAAATGTGATCGTGACCTTGCCATTAGAAACAATTGAACGCGGTTCATTACCCAGGCCAACTGCCTCTTATAGCCTACAGTCACGAAAGAAAAGCAAATAACAAGCATCAAAAGCACAGCTCTTTACAAGCTGCCTGTACAACACCATGCCGTTTATTTTGCGAACGGCTGACATTTTTTATCTTTATCTAAGTGCTGCCAATGTAACACATAGTACTTTACATAAAATATTTACTTGCACAGGGAGAGAATAGACACAATTTTACTTTATCATGCTACCAATATCGATTATGAAAAATGTAAAGATTATATTTTTTGTGAAAATGGTAATTTTCTAAGAACTGGAAGTTTAACAATTACACCATCTACAAATAACTGTTGCTAAGGGGTTTTCATGAGGTGTCTCGTGCTGGGCACCTTCTGAGAAAATTTGAACCCTCTCATGAGAAATTCTAACATTAAGACCTTATTAAAAATTATTTTTCATTTTAATACAATAATTTAATTGAACTCTAATTCTTCAAGTCCCGAAAACACGGTCATTTCGTAGTGGTAGTTCCTACCCCTTCACGTTGAAACCTTTGAGCCAGAGTGCTTTATTTATAAATGGAAGAGTTCCAGAAATAAATGGTGTTCTAAAGATTGGGCAAATCTTTGATCAATATGTAAAACCGACCATTTCTACCGTGTATGAGAATCATGCTCTCTCTCTCTCTCTCTCTCTCTCTCTCGACTTTTGGTACAACGATGGAGTGGTGATTCAAATCTGACCACTTTATTTTCAAAATTTCCGAAGAATTCTGAAGGCTTTGCAAAGCGCATCAATCAATACTGAAATTGGCAGAGAACATATGGTAGAGGCTGGAAACAATTTTAAATATTCTAGAGTCTGCGATAGTATTACGTTAAGAACTTTCTCTCAGAACGCAAGTTTATAGTCAACACAAACCAGTTCCTATCCGAAATAAAAACGCAGGAAAACGGAGTTCCTCAGGGAGAAATTCTAAATGTGACTCTATTTCTAATAGCAATGAACAAAATAATAGCATTCATTCCAACCAGAATAAAAGTTTCACTGTTTGCAGACGACTTAGTAATATACCACAGAGGAAAAAACATATCCACTATGAAAAACTCACTTCAGGAAGCTATCATCGACCTAGAAAAATGGGCACTCACCATGGGATTCAAATTCTGCAACAATAAAACAAAAGCCATACACTTCTGTAAATTAAGAAGAGCCCACCATGAGCCCAATCTAAAAATAGGAAACTCAAATATAAAATATGTAAATACCATTAAATTTTTAGGAATAACATTCGATAAAAAACTCTCATGGACACCACACCTCCGTTCATTAAAAACAGAATGTTCGCTAAAGCTAAACTTACTAAAAACATTAGGACACATCAAGTGGGGAGCACAACGAGAACAGCTAATTAACATCTACAAGGCATTGATCCGATCGAAAATAGACTATGGTAGCATAATCTACTCTACGGCAAAACCTAGCACACTAAAGTTAATAGACCCGATACATAATGCAGCAATAAGAATCGCAACTGGAGCATTTCGAAGCAGCCCTATTAGCAGTATATTATGCGAATCAGGAGAAACTCCACTCAAGTTTCAAAGAATACAGCTCATACTGAATTATACCATCAACCTCGCAAGTAACCCCAACAACCCAACATATAAGTATCTCTTCCAAACACTAAATAACAAAACCCAACTCAGAAACGAATTACCTCTCCAACAAATAATTCATAAATATTCCAACCATTTCCATTTGCCTCTCCTAAACATCCAAACAAAAAACTATAGTGAAATCGCACCATGGTTATTGAAAGAACCAGTTTACAATATAACATTGACACGATACCCAAAATGTGAAACCTGCCCTACAATATACCAAAAATCATTTACTGAAATGTGCGACAAATACCAAAATTACGAACATACCTATATATACAGACGGGTCAAAACTGGAGAGTGAAACAGGGGCACCCGTAATAACCAAGGATGTAAGCTTCAAATACCACTTACCCAAACACACCAGCTCGTACACGGCAGAGGAATACAGCATACTAAAAGCTCTGCAATACATTAATGAATCAACCAGTCAAACCAAAAAATTTCTCGTTTGCACAGATTCATTAAGTGCCCTCCAAGCTGTCGCCGATATCTATACAAGAAGTCCAACCATCCAGGAAATTCAAAAAAATATCCATACAGTCGCCACTGCCAATGTGAAGAACGAAATTATATTAATGTGGACACCATCACATACAGGTATTAGAGGAAATGAGAAAGCTGATGCAACCGCCAAGGACGCTTCCACATCAACCGAAATTATCAAACAGCCAATCTCAACATCAGACTGCAAAAGTATAGCAAAGAAGAAGATTAAGGAAGAGTGGGACCAACAATGGAACACAATAACCAACAACAAATTAAGAACCATCAAAGAAAATACAGCAGAATGGAAATTACCGAGCAACCGGAAGGAACCAGTGGCTTTAACCAGATTAAGAATAGGACACACATTACTGACGCACAAATATTTATTACAAAAAACTAACGTAGAAATATGTGATGCTTGTAATAAAGGTATAACAGTAGAGCACATCATCCTAGAATGTACAAAATATGTAATACAAAGGCGAAATTGTAATATTCCAGTCACACTGAAAGATGCCCTCGCTAACAATACGCACTCAATCACAAACATATTACAGTTTATTAAATGTAATATCGCACATCTTATATAACAATTTCAACTTGTAATGTAAGAAATATGTAATATTATTGTTCCAGGGCGTTAATTACCTCTGCAGTCGAAACACCATTAATAAACAAGATTAAAAAAAAAAGCCCTGCAGGTAAGTGAATTCAGTTGAACGATTTATTTGGGATTACAAATGCTGATATGAAGTCGCTTACAGAAATGAGAACCTGCACTAAATATGATGAAATAATAGAAATTAAACTGAAAATTATGATGTCTTCTTCTTCTTCTTCTTGTAGTAGGATTTCTCCTGTTTATTCTACGGACAAGGAGGCCCAACTCTGCATCCAGCACTTGGGAGGTCTTCCGACAGGTTGTCTTCCTGGTGGGTTTTCGTTTCTGCTTATTTTTACTAAACGTTCGTCTGACAATCTGTTTATATGTTCGCTCCACTTCTTTTTTCTCTCTTTAAACCACTTAACGACATCTTGTATTTCGCAATCATTGCGTATAGATAGATTCGTTTGTCTGTCGCGTAGTGTAATGCCAAATTATGACTACTATTGATATTCAAGATATTTTCTGAATGATTTCATTTCTTGACAGTGGTCTATTATAAAAAACATATCATTGGTATTCAATCACCATTTCAGAATGATATTTAGTAAGTGGTTGACATTATTTTGTACAAAATGAATATATGGTTCACTGCTAAAGCGGAATTGTTCGAAGCTGAAATGGGTTTGAATAATAGCTATTTAAGTAACAAGGAATGCAAGCACCTATTAACATTTTAAGGTTAGGTGGAAGATCAGAGGGTATAGGATATTTACCTATACCCACCTGAATCTCGCCTTGTAATTACCAGTTTTTTTTATTATTGTATTTAGATTTTGTTTTTTACATGGTAATAAAGTGATTATTATTATTATTATTTGAGGTGGGCAAGTACAAGCCAAGGCGTAGCCGCGGCTTGTTGCCCACCGACTGGCAGTACGTTAGAACAATCCACCAGCGAAGCCAGGAATAGAGAACGATGGAGAAATATTTTAGGAAGAGCTAGAAACAACTAGATTGACACCAGTGGTCACGACTCCTCTGTAAAGAGAAAACCGCCAAAGAAGAAGAAGAAACACCACATTAGTCGTTTATTTACCAACTTTTCCATAAGTTCACAGAAACAGCAAGTGAGTCCGACGGGACAGTAGTTTGTCAGTTTTTCTGCTTGTTTGTTTTTAAAATAGGAATAATTACTGACGATTGGCATATATGTGGTGAGGTATGCTTTCACAGAGAAAGTTGTAATATGTATATCTTTAGTAAATACATTTATATTTTTCATCTAAGTTTGTTATTAAATGAAATGGAATTTCGCAGGCCCAGGGCTTTCGTTTTTACATGATGCTAGAGCTTCGACAAATTTTCATTTCACGAAGAATGTGTTAATTGGGTGGTTTTGCTATTCCTCTGGGTTGAGTTCTTCCTTTCTTTGTTTAGTTCATAATTGAGAAATCTGGAGTTACATTGTTGACTGCTTGAGTTCTCTTCAAATAGATCTGCTGGATTATGTCCTATTTCAGTGGGTGTTATTATTGCTATATAATTATGTATGAATTCGTTTAATTTTAGTTGTGTATTTCCACCCTTCATTACTTTGATGTTTCTGCTTTGAAGGTACTTCGGTGGTTTATAGTCGACACATATGGTTCCCATTAAGGTTTTTTGGTTTCTCTGATTGTTCTTCTCGCTATTACGGAGTACTTGTTTAATTCTGTTAGGTTTTCAGCTGTTTTAAGTTTCTTACATGTCTTTAGTGGCTTTCTCTAAATTGTTGTAACGCAATAGTATTCTACTACTATATTTGAGTTATGAAATTATGCTTATATTTTCTGACTGATTTATTTCTGTGTGGGCTGTTGTAGATAGGGTTCTGTATAGGTCCCAATTGACTTTGTTAAATTATCTTCTTTGCGGTTGATGAGCGGGTTCATTGTTGCTCTAAAGGTTTATTTTTATGGGGAAGTTATCACTATCTTGTAAGTCTACAAGAACTGTCCAAGTTATGTTAGGTGCGATTTTAGGGTTACAGAGGGTATCCTATTCCAGAGAAGTTTCCAGTTTCTTACTCGAAATGGGTGCGATTACCATTGTTTAATATAAATAATTTGTCATTGCCTATGAACCGTTCAATAATTTTCCTTGTTGTGTCGATGGTTCTGCAACCTCATAAGAGGTTCGTTAATGTTCGTGATGTTCGTTGAAGGCGCCAGCTATTAAGAAAGAAGGCTGTAGTAGTCTAATAATTTCTTTTTGTAATATCGAATTATTCGGTTTGGTGGTACGTAGATGTTGACCACTATAAATTTAAATGGTGAGAATAGTTTGACTGCAATGGCTTCCAGTCTTGTTACGATTGTAATTTCTTTCGAGTGATATTCATTACCCACTAGTATTGCTACTCAGCCACTTGCCTGCCTTGAAGAAAAAGGGCCCAACATATACAGAGAGAGCACTTTAAAAATAACATTTTGTATATTTTTGCTCTAACCGGGAATTATATAAAAGTAATAATTTTCACATAGCTTAGACATTACCCTTGACGAAAATGAAACCCAACACATATAGGATAAATGTTGTAAGAGACAAAAAGTGGCAACAAATACGTGCGGTGCGTTTAATCGTACCGCATCGCATAAATCCGAAAAGTGACAACGTGAGCCGAGCATTGAGTTCGCAATCGCAAGCGTCTAAGTTCGAATCCCATCGCTGGTAATATTTTTTATTTAAAAATTGATGTCATTGGTATTACCAAGTGTTTCCTTTTATTGTTTCAATATTATCAGGAATGTTAAGAAATTTTTACATCTAGGTCCTTTGATTTTTAAAATTATTTAGTGTCAGAACGTCAACTTGCGAGTTCTAGTAAGAGTAGGGCAAGCGATGACATTTAGGGATCAATGAAGCGAAGTTAGTCACAATTTCACAGTGGACTACATTAATATAATGAAGGGATTCGTCCTGCGAAAAAAATTTAAATCACACTAGTTTTTCTACCTAACATAGAAACTAAAGCTTTGGAAGCTAAAACGTTTTCTTGGTTTGGCAATGTTATGCGTCCTATAAAAGAATTTGTAGCTACCCAAAAATCCATACCTGTTTAATTCCATTTCATTTAAGGAAAGCACACAGTAGTTTTCAAATTTTCTGACAGAATCAGAAAGTTTAATTTGTAATAATTTAAAAAGGTCTTTAAAATCCCTGACTGAAAACTCAATTTTGAAGATGAAAATGTAATGTACGAACGTAAGGGAAAGGAAGGCCCATCTTTCTTATATCATTATACCCAGTTATTCCATATGGAAATCTCAGTCTTATCGATTTTGTCAAAGTTTGACGAACTCTCTCTTTTTAGTTGTTAAAACTTGATTTTGGTCAGAATTTAGGGATTTCTCTGTTTTTATTAATAATCTAATTTTCTTTCTTGCTTTGCAACGAAGATCACTGACTTTTCTATTACTTTTTCGTAGTTTAGTATGTTGGATCAGTAAATGTTCGTATTTATTTTTGTAGTGCGTATCAGATTTAGAAACAGGGAGGTGATCCATCATGCTGATAGTGGAGGTGTCTTAATTAGAAGCAATAAAACGCAGTAGTCTTCTCCACGTACATTTATTAAAAAGGCGACATGTTTCGAAGCCAAACTGGCTTCATCTTCAGGCCAAAATGATCATTGGTTAAAAACAGGTGAAACCACGTGTTCAAATTTTAGGTTAAGTTGAGGTTATGCGCTGAAGGCGAGGTAGTAATACAAAATTCACAAAGAACACCACATTGGAGAAGAAAATTAATTCAATAACCAGCAAACTACGTTATAAAGATCGTTGTACTGGTTATTACATCAAAATTTAACATTTAACAAATAGCAAGTAAAATAGCGACCATTCTCTGACGGAGAAGGCACTAGAATGCACTAGTGCCTTCTCCGTCAGAGAATGGTCGCTATTTTACTTGCTATTTGTTAAATGTTAAATTTTGATGTAATAACCAGTACAACGATCTTTATAACGTAGTTTGCTGGTTATTGAATTAATTTTCTTCTCCAATGTAGTGTTCTTTGTGAATTTTGTATTACTACCTCGCCTTCAGCGCATAACCTCAACTTAACCTAAAATTTGAACACGTGGTTTCACCTGTTTTTAACCAATGATCATTTTGGCCTGAAGATGAAGCCAGTTTGGCTTCGAAACATGTCGCCTTTTTAATAAATGTACGTGGAGAAGACTACTGCGTTTTATTGCTTCTAATCAGATTTAGAAGTTGAAACAGTAACAAGTTCAGAAGAAGAAGAAGGAACTGTTTTCGGGATAGCAGTGCTCTTTAACTTTTTACAACCATTTACTTACACTGATCTTTTTCCAAAATGATTTTCACATATTCTTGGTCGCTTAGAATTATTATTTTCTCTGTCGATGTTGTTTAATCAAATTTCTTTTATTTCTGGATCTTTGGATATGCTTATAAGATGTATACCATCTTCTGAACGGTTAGTACACCCAGGCACGCAACAACCGGTCATGATAATGAAATATGTACTTGCTTCAAAAGTGCAATAAATCTGACAATTTCAATGGCACTAATTAAAAAAATCGAAAGCACTCGGGCCAACAAAATTTTTAAATTCTAATGGAATCCAAAGGGATCCAACCAATGAAATGCTGTTGCCGCGTATGCTCTACTCTTTATACCGGGTGTTAATGAGACCAGGGCCATGGTTATATCTTCTTTATTTATGAATCAAGATCATTCATGATTGAAAGATAGATATAGTCAAAATGGCCGACTTCCGGTTTCACCGGAAATGACACGAACTTTAATTTTTTAATTTGATCACCCTGAATATTTTATGTTTTTCGGAATCTACAAGTCAAATTACATAAAGTAATTTCGCCAAATTTTCATTTTTTCAAACAGAAAAATATTTTTTTCAACTTTTATTTTTTACGATAGAAGGCTGTGACTTGACAAAATATGTTCTAATTGACTCTGGCAACTAATAATAATAGCTATTGCTAAACACGTTTTTAAAGAAAAAGTTGCCATTAAAAAAAATTAATTACCAATCTAACGATATGGATCATGCACTATTTTATCTTTATTTAAAATTGAAGAATAAGTAACTCATTATTTTTTTAAATATTTTTGTGTAATACCTAAGTAAATTCGACAGCACTGTTGTATGTAATTTGAGTCGTAGGTTGCGAAAAACATAAAATATATAGCGTGATCCATTAAAAAGATAGTTAGTATTATGTCTAGTATCTTTGTATCCAATTTCATCCAAATTCATTCATAAGTAACTAAGAGAGAGGCATGGCCCTGGTCTCATTGTCACCCGGTATACAGGTACTCTAGTTCTAGGTAGAGCCCTTTACAGATCTTTTATATTTACAGTGCTGCTGATATTCGTTCTCATCACATCTAAATACACGGGGTTACCTATTTCAAAACCAAAATATAACCAGTTTTTAATGTTTAGTAAATAAAAAATATGTGTAACGTAATTGATGTCACAAGACTTTTAGTTTTTCCCTCCCTGTAATTTAAAGTTGTGATCTAGGCAACCTTTTTTTTTGTTATGTTCGGTTTTGAAACCGGTCATACGGTATAATGAAGTTGGAATTTTTTGACTTAACCTTTATAAATAAACTATTTTAAATATGTATTGGTTTAATTAGTATTGAAATTTTTATAAAAACTTAAAATATAAGTTAAATGACGACAGAGGATACACATTAAATTATATTCAAATTTGTTTGCATCTGTAACTACTATACTAAAAGACTACCTGGTAAAAAGAACCATAAATAATTGTAATTTATTACTACGTGTACAGGGCGGCTTTAATTATTCGTGGAATCTAAATTCATCGACATCCTTTTGATTACCCTTCAATGGCCTTAGTATAGAAACGTTCAAACGGTTATGCTTCTCCGTTTGTTTTACTAACAATGCCTACTAAAGTGTTCTAGTTAAAATTAATACTAAAGATAGTGATCTAGCCCACTTAAGGTTCATCACTGCGATCTCTAACTAATAAGTCGACATAAATAATTTAAAATTATAGGAAATCGGATAATTCAAATAATTCTTTCTAAAATGTTTGAGAAAAATTTCTAGATCTTAGATATGTATTCACCAAAATTCAAAATCGTTAATCTTTTTCACTGATTTTAGTTGAATTTTAACCATACCCACGAAGATGGACCAATTGATACGTAATGTTTGTATTTTTTTATTTCTATACTTTATGTGTAGGTATCGTACTATACAACAAATGAATAACTACTCTCCACTTAATAAATCGTTCCGTAAGAATTGGACATTCCCAAACATATGTAACAATTGTCATAGCGCCTAACAAATTAACCACAGGAACAAACGAACAGCTGTTGGTGGATACAGCTACTAGTTATATTTCTATAATTTGTCTCTCCTAATATTCTCAAGCAGAATAACATCTGACTTGGAACACTTCCAACTCTGTGTAACATGTGTACAACACGCAGAAACAAAAAATCAATCTAGTGTGCTATACTAGAACACTTGTAAGAGTGATTAAAACATATTATAGTTGTCAGATCATAATCTATTTAAAAAAATGAAAATTACTAACTTACCCTTTCGTATCTAATTCCGCACCGATTAACTAGCGGTTTAAGTAAACATCAACCGCATACTGAAACGTAATCGGGCTAGTTTAACAACAGTATTCAAACTGGCCAACTCTGCTTTATTTATTTAATATGAAAAACAAAATACTCATCGAAAACCAAGATAGTCTGATGACAGAGGTAGATCAGTGAGTGATGGTTCTAAAGTACGTACGTATTGTATATTTAAGAATGCATTTAGAATTTTACATGAAGTGACGTAATTACTAGAAACACGAAACTTCCCTTTTTACAACCGACCAGAAAATATACAATTTATGGAGAATTTTTTCGTCAGAAGAAGCGGTCATCAGGGATTGGCAAAAGCTTTTGCCGATCCCTATTTTTTGTTCTTTCTGATCTCTGTAAGTGAAAACATACGGCAAAACTTGTTGAAAAATCTGCCTTGTTTTCATTACTATGGAAAAAATTTCTCTTATTGTTTAGATAAGTCAAATAATAGATACTGTCGTATTTTTTTAGTTTTGGAAAGTGAATCCGCAAGATTGAAAGCCTCGAAAGCAGAAAATGAAATTCCACTGGGGCTCGCCCTGAAATCTACTTGGTTCGACCTGCAAAACACTATTTTCCGGTCTTGTAGCGTAAATTACTATTATTTGTTCCTCACTTGTAAACATCAATTTATCAAGCCACTGTATTAATCAAGAAAGTTTATTTTAACAAGTTACTAACTTGTAAAATCTTTACAAGTTAACTGTCAGTTTTACAAGCGTGCTCATAGATAAATGATAGCGTGCAAAGCCAGAATTGTCTTCCTTAGTATGTATCATTTTGATGAATTTAGTTGCTTGTCAGTTTGACATTTTGAATAAATGGTAAATTTCTAGTTATTTACAAGTATTATATTAACAATAAAATATTCAACAATACACGCAAGGTAACAGGTTTTACTGGCTCCTTCGCCAGTAAAAACTCTCTTACCAAGCTATGTTAAATACTATTTCAAAGTCAGTTCGCAAGCCAAGCATCAATATGTGGTTACTTTAATTTTGACTGCTACGACTCTTTTTTATTAAAATCAATACCTTATCCAAATTATACATTATGTCCAAATTCTCAATATTTGAAGCTCTGCATCAAATACCATTTCAATTAGAAAATGGGGGTATTGATTACAACCAAAACAACTCTTCGTATTTCTATATGCAAATATTAGTCAGCACTTTTTGCCTTATTTTAAAGTCTCAACTAGGCTCTTAAATGCATGACAGATATTTCAACACCACACTGTATATTTGCCAAGAGCTTAGTTATCACCTCACTCTAAATGATTATCATGTGCGTTGCGTAGCACCTACTCTCGATGCAATTCATACTATTTGTAAAGCACTAAAGCACTACTCTGCTTTTATTATGCCCGTATCAGCTGGTTTCACGCTACCATCGTAACAACGAGAATAGCGCGAACAATAGCTTTAGTTAAACCTAATAACCATTGTAAGTTTCTATGAATAAATTAGAAACAGTCAGCATCTACTCGAGCCATGTCTAAAACGCAATCATGTTGGCTTATGATAATAGTATACTACTAAGTAAAATTTCAATGGATATTTTAAATCGGATAACCCTAGTTATTATCCTTTATCTAATAGACGTGTCTGTCTGGGACACTGTTTTGTCTGGGACGCTGTTTCAGCAGCCAAACCGTAAGAGATAGAGAAAAAAGTTATGAAAGTTATATGTTTGGGATGGTCATGTCAGGTCAGGAACCGAATTTCAGTCACGTGACACTTCCGGTTTTCGAGAAATCACGTGATTTCCGTCTGTCTGGGACGCTGTTTTGTCTGGGACGCTGTTTTGTCTGGGACGCTGTTTCAGCAGCCAAACCGTAAGAGATAGAGAAAAAAGTTATGAAAGTTATATGTTTGGGATGGTCATGTCAGGTCAGGAACCGAATTTCAGTCACGTGACACTTCCGGTTTTCGAGAAATCACGTGATTTCCGTCCGTCCGGGACGCTGGTCCGTCCGGGACGGTCTTTTTTGTTTTATTAAATGAGACATTTGTCTCACTGGACTGCTAGTTATCCTATCATAAGCCACGTATGCTATAAAACAATGTGCTATAAGATAAAAAGACTTCTGGATTACTTTTCTACAAGCGTTGCCGAAAATTTCATTATAAAATGTAGGTTATCTGGATTTTCATAATTATTATTATAAATACGTTCGTACTTCATCAACCCTTACAGGCACAGACAAATAATATGTTATACCGGGTGTCCCATAGCTGCCTCCCCAGACAGAAAATGGTGTATTCGGGAGAATGTATCAATCAGTATTTTGAAGAAAAAAAGTCCTATTTCAAGCAATAACCGAGAAAAGACATGTTGCCGAGGTCGGTAGCCCAGTGGTAAGCATCCTGACTACTGATCTAAGAGTCGCGAGTTCGATTCCCGGTCCCGGTGAGGTTTTCAAAAATAAAAATGCAGATGAAAGCCTCTACAGAATGCCATCATTCGGAAGTGATGTAAAGCCGCCCGTCCCATGTTACTACAATGTGTAGCATGTAAAATATCCCTTGCTAGGGTTGGAACTCCTTAGTCTCGGCAAGGGACTAACCATCTAAAACCCAGGATGAAGTTTATTTCCGTGTAATTGCATCTGCAATTAAATGCACCTTACTCCCGAGTCACAAATTCCGAAATAAATCTAATTTTGCATACTATTCACGGACATCACAATTGCAGTGGCAATTTCTGATGGTGACAAGACATACAACTTACCTGTTTATTAATTACTGCGGTGAGTTTTTTATTTCAGAGTGTCCCTTAACACTCTGACACCTGTTTAATCCATCAGGTATTAATAGTGACACTTCAAAATGAAGTGCAAAAACGTACATATTTTTACCTATCCTGCACTCCAAGTAGAAAAAGTTATTTATAAACAAAGGTATTGTATTTAGGAAATAATACATAGAAATCTGTAAAGAGCTTGACTTGAAACTTCTCCCGCTTGTAGAAGCTTTGAAGTCAAAAATTTTAAAAATATTATAGGGAAAAAATTTGTACAGGGATTTACTCGGAACTTCCATCGTAAGTGAAATCTTGTAACGTGCAAATCTGAATAAATAATGTAGGGTAGTTTGTTCACGGTCACCATGCTCCCTTAGTCTTCGGCGAGGAAAATCATTTTTTTTAAGTTTTTTATCTTGGTTTCCAAATTAGTCTATTTTCGTCAAGGATAAACACTTGAGCTGTGTACAAAATATTACTTTTAGCTATTCCTGCGTTAAAATACAAATAGGCAGGACCCTGCACGGGGTTATTCAATTTGGATGCTCGGCATTGATATTTGGAAAACGGTAAGAGATACAAGGTTGGTTCTATTGGGGCAAAGTTGCAGATTTTAATGCTGTATAATATAAAAAAATTGGACCTAGCCGCCTTAGCTTTTGGGCTATATCCAACAAAAAATATAATTTTGGCTTTACGTTTTTCCTTCCCTCGTCTAAAAGACGAAGGAAGTATTGTAATTATGAAAAAATCACCTTCCGAAATTTCGTTTCAAGGTCCTTAGATGACGAAAAAGAGGTTTTCTTAATTCAGTCCGTCTGTCTGTCTGTTGCGGGTATAACCCAAAAACAATTTGTAGGAGGAAGATGATATTTTGCATGCGGATTATATGCCGTCGTGGCATGACACCAAGATAATTTCGGTCAAGTATATACAGGGTGAGTATCTTAAAAAATTAAATGCTGCCCATTTTTGCTTCAATTTAAGAACTGTTACTTAAATGAAGGTAATATTTTGCACATAACTAAGGTTTTTACCCTTGCCGAAAAAGGACATATTTTTGACCCAACATATACAAGGTGGGCACCTTAAAAAACTATTTTTTTTTCATTTTTAAGTTCAAATAGGAATAGATGAAGTAATAATTTGCATATAGCTCAGGCTTTACCCTTCACAAAAATCGGACCTAGCAGATACAGGGTAAATGTAAGAGGCAAAAAAAGGAGCAAAGAATAAGCACGTTGTGTTTAATGGAGCTGCATCGCAGAGGTCGGAACGGTCTCGTGTGGCAGCACGTGACAAATACTCGATCGTTGAATTTGCATTCGCATATGCTGAATCAAATCCCACCGCCGATAGCTTTTTTATTTGAAAATTGATGTAATTCGTACTACCAAGTGTTTCTTTTTATTGTTTCAGTATTATTAGGAACGTTAAGATATGTTTACCCTTAGTTTTCTTTGATTTTTAAAAATATTTACTGTCACAACATCTACCTGCGAGGGAAGTTCTGAGTAAAATCCTTTACAGATTTTTTTGCTATAAGGTGCTGTATAATAAGTAGAGACAAATTAAAAAATATGGTAAAAAAATCATTTACAGTTTTTTAAACAATGCATAATATTAATTACTTAACATATGAGGAACAAAAAAATTTTAATCAAGAGGCGAATAACACGAAGCTTTTTGGAACAACTGCTCATAACTGCTTT
The DNA here is from genome assembly GCA_940337035.1 of Agriotes lineatus. Classification (NCBI taxonomy): domain Eukaryota; kingdom Metazoa; phylum Arthropoda; class Insecta; order Coleoptera; family Elateridae; genus Agriotes; species Agriotes lineatus. The sequence continues at coordinate 124,948,537 of OW679194.1, forward strand.
TCATGAGTTTTTAGCTACTCTTCTACTTCTATTATTTAAATTTTTTTAAAAGACCTAAGGTTTTTAGGTTTGTATCCGTAGTTGACATATTTTGGGTTTGTTGCGTGATATACTTGTTTGACAGGGACATCTGCTGGGTCAAATGGCACATAAGTTTCGTTTTGGATTATTACATATTTAGACTAAGTTTTCTTGTAACCTCTTCGGCTGCCTAACTTTACTTGCTGTTTGTTCTTGAACGTTATAGTATTTTGGCGCCGATAGCTTTGAGTAAGCTTTAATTTCCAATATCTTATATTTAATATGTTGAAACCGAAAATCGAAGTTTTAAGGCAGCACCGATGTGGAAGATTCAGTTGCCAACAGAGTTTTTATCTTGATAATATTTCTTGAAATAGACTGAGACCTCTGACGACCCAGCAGTTTTTTGAAATTAATGTTATTACACTTCTCAGACCTTGATATACTCCTATAAACAGAAGTTCGTCTAAATCTTTCACCAATAAAATGTCTAACTGTCCTTAACTTGCATCCCTTAGCGGTGGTTTTATAATATTAAATTATACGTTTTGCTAGAAACTCACTTTTGTATCCTTGTATGGCTGTTATTATTGTAATCAACTAAAAAAAATTAATGTTTCTTGAAAAGTAAACTATCTGTCAACAAAATTATGTCTGCCATTTAGTGTTTGGTTTTCTTAAGATTAAAATTGTTGTCTCTTTACTTATTAGACAGCCCCCTATGTTGATTATTATGTTACTTCGAACTAAACTGACTTAACATTATTAGAATACCTTTTAAAGAAGAGTTCAGATCGGATTTTAGATTTTTACTAGTCATGTTTGGAGATATTAATATTGACTTTCTTATTTTAAATACCCATTAATTATGGGCTATTAACCATTAAGAAGATCTTATTTTTCCCTTTTCAGTTATATGAGGTTTACTACATTTATTTTCATAAATATCGGAGATATACAAAAAATATGTTTTTCTTTATAGCAGGCCGTTGTGGTTTAATCGGAAAACAAATGAAATCCTTAATTCAATGAAAAGAGAAAACTCTTTGTAATGTTGCCATAGGCCCATAGCCATCCTTGATGTGAATGTAAAATAAGAAGGTTACGATCAATAGCTCAAAAATATACTATTAAAATAAATTAAAATCTAAAATCAGATTTGAACTATTTTTTTTAAACTATCCCAATAATCCTTAATAATCAACGTATAACAAAAATATATGAGTCGAAAACTAAGACAGCTATGTCCAATTTCTTTTTTGTATATTATACAGCATTAGAATCTGCAATTTTGTCCCAATTCAACCGACCTTAAATCCCTTACCGTTTTCCAAATCCCAATGGTGAGCATCGAAAATGAATAACTCTGTATATATTTGATCGAACCTATATTCGGTTTCGAGCCAGTTGTTTAATCATAATCAGAACTGACGTCCAATAATATCTGTAACTGGGCCAACGTTGTAGGCCCATTAGAAAATCAATTCTCAAAAAAGTATTAATTTCAATTTATTATGCCCACTGGTTTGATTTGTTCTTCGTTTGTTTTTTGTTGCATCTAAGCAGCATAAAGGTTTGTTTGTATCTTCTATGTTTTTTTTCTTTACCAGTAAACTAAAGACTTTATAAAGTTAGGATTACTAATTCGATTAACAATATTGATTATTCTAGCAGTATCCGTAAATTGACCAATATCACAGGTTATAAAAGTATCGTTCCATTTAGGGCTGCCTATAATTATCGAATATTACTCCTGGTACAAAAATGGCTGAACAATTTTGCTTTCAGGATCTGAGATATCAGAAGCGCTTTGTACATTTTCCATACAGTCCTTAAATGTTCAGCATCTATTTCGTTGTCCTGCATCACCTAGTTCTAGTTCATCAAATACTAATTCTTGATCTGACAGAATATTTTCAAACTCGTCAATAAACTCCTCCATGGTAATGCTTTTCAGTTTAGATGGTGCCGAAGATATTTATATGAATTTATTTTTATTTAATTTCATTTACAATTACAGTTACATTTTAACATACTTCATGTATTTTTTGCTAAGCTTCTTGGGGTTGGTGGGTTAATCAGTACACTAGAGCAAACATTGATTATAATTTTATTTCGTTGACATAGATATATTGAACTGGATATTGAGCTTAACGCTAAAAATGTCTTTGAACTGATTTCATAAACTGATAATGGTTAAATAAAGATTTTCCTTTGCAATGAATATAAAAATTATCAGCTATGCTGCGCTTTCATAATTTATTAATCAAAATAATTATTACTTTTGCTCCGACTAGCCATTGGGTTAGCAAAACTCTCATCCCAAGGTTGAGTCGCTAAACAGTAGATAACTTACGCAATTGCATTATAACTGCACTAGTATGGCGAATGCTTCTTAATTATTTTAACTTCAAATAAATTGTCACGAAACGATACAGAAATCCGTGTTCAATTTTACTCTAATCAAAGCAAGCTGTTGATAATTACGTGGCCGGTAAATAACAATTAAGTAAATGCAACTCCGTAACTAAGTAAATCTATTTATCGGTAACTAGGGACGTCGCCTCGGCCCAACGTTGTCTCGATCCAAATTTCAAAAAGACACCAACCTGCTTCGGTGCCTTTCTGGGCCCCCACATGCCGAAACTGCTCAAAATGCGCCTAGTCGTCTAGCTTTATCGTGGCTTTTCCTAACTACCGTTATGTGCTGGCGCGTTGTAGTAAATGTCGTGTTAGCCTGTAACACTTTTATTATTTTACTTGTTCTTTCATTAAACACGGAGATAGATCTTTTTCCCGAAACGTTATGACGGTACTTTAATATTTTAAATATTTTAGTTTGGCGAAATATCCAAATAAAGACCTTGAATAGTCAAATGCAACAAAATGGTTTCAGGGATTATCTTTTTCGTTTGTTTCGCGTAATATTTTATAAAATTGAAAAAAATCCGTTAAATGAAATATAACTAAAACCATAACTAATCTAAATGAAAAATGACACTTGTCGCGTGTTAACATTATCAGTAAGTGTATTTTTTCTTTTTTGAATGTTATGAGCACAGTCTAGGCATGTAGAGTACCAGGCACCCTGCATTGCTATGACCTTTGGTCCAAATCCTACTAGAATTTTGCAAGACTATAGGTTACAAGTTTGACAAGGGATCTTTTACATGCTACACAATGTAGTAACATGGGTCCCACGGTTTTACATCACTTCCGAAAGATACCATTCTGTAAAATATTTTATCCACATTTTAAATTTTTAAAAACCTTACCGGTTCTAGGGATCGATCCCACGATTAGTAGTCAGGATGCACAAACACTGAGCTTGGAAATAAGTGTATGATATCAACTTTTTCTGTTTTTTAATATTTTCTAAAATAAATTGAGATACAAAAATTAGCTTTTGAATTATAAGTGTGTAAACTGAGTTTGCGTAAAAGCTATTAAATAATTACATTGATTTTCACTTAATTCAGTTTTTTTTATTTCAATTTTAATGCTGGTCGTTACAAGTGTCTTCTATGCGTAACGATACGCAAAAAGGCATATAGGTGTTTATAGAATTTACTGTTAAAAAATTCCTGTAGATCCATGTGAAAAAACAACTATTGTGCTCATTAGATAATAGATAAATTATTAACTAAAGAGAAATATGAAAACTTGTATCCAACACCTCTCAAGGCTATAATTAGATTGATTTTAGACCTCTAAAGTCGTGCATAAGCAACTAGAAGGTAAAAACCACGCAAATCTATCTGTACTTTATGAGTCCCAATTAATTTGTCATCTATCAATAAAAAAATTGTTTTTTAGATATTTATTGAGTTGTTGGCTAACATTTTGTATGGCAGGCATGTATTATTGCAAATAATTCACTCGAGAAAGGACCTTCGGCATCGGTCTGCAATGTGCCTACGGGTCTTGTAAAGATACTCTTTCCGGACTTGTTACGTAAACTACTATACTTTAATGTAGTTACTGGTTAAGAATAGATTAACTTTTCCTTTTAAAAGATTATAGCACTTCTAAGGATTATAAAATTAAATTTATTGGGATTTTTCTCATTTACTTAACTTGAAAATTGCATTATTATATATAAAGATATAGCTTGTTTTCTACAAATAATCCGTAGTAGTGCTTTCTTAGAATATATGCAGTCACCCTCACAAATTTGAACACACATGGATTTTTTAATTATCCATTTATCAAAAAATTGTAGGTATTCTTGATAAAAGTCCATGCAGGTTCTAAAACTAAGAATTTGTTCACTAAAATGGAAATATCTCCTTTCGTATGCAGGGGAGGCTCAAAAATATGAAAATGGCGCAAAAATAAAGTACCCTAATTTTTCAAAATATACAATAATTCTATTTGAAAATTTTGAAAACGTGAAGGTATCAAGTCAATACAATCTACTCCGAGAAACAACTTTCACTGGTTTTTAGTAAGTATTTTACCGTCTTGTGTGTTACATTAAAATGAGGAATTTGAAAGTTGACTTATTATCGCATACGATAAGGATGTACTGTCGAGCTTCAATTTCGTTAACCTAATTAACAAATCCAAACAATATGCCAACGAACTGACTAAAATTAGCGCTAAATATATTCATGGAGATTTTCAATCTAATGCTTGGTGTTGCTAAAGTAACCAAAAGTTTACCTACATTTTTGTTTGACAGGGCTGCATTGCAAATACCTTCCAATTTGATGCTTGTCGATCCGTTATTTAACTGTTCCGGCAAAATAGATATTTTGCTAGATGCCAAAATAATTTGAACCATTTTAGGTAGCAGCCAAATAAGAGCTAGCCGTCATATCCCCCATTTAAAACAAACAATCTTAGGATTGTCCATGGGTGGTGAAATTTCGGGTTATTAACATGCAGAAACTGCTTCAACCACCAATTGGTGGTGACAAACACAAATGAAATTACGGGAACAGTAGTACAAACTTACACTTCTTGAGTAAAGACATAAAAAGAGTACAATATTGTGAAAACGAGAATAGAATAATTCTCAAAACGTTACCCTGTTTTTTTTAAATTAATTAAATTATTTTAGAACAATAATAAAATACCCTATAATCGACTTGAATATATAATTATTATTAAAAGAATAATACTTTGGCATTTGACACTTAAGGATATTTAGTTTTATACATTTTATTATCTACATTTGTCACACTTAAAAACGAACAAATATAGGGTAATTTTAAAATACATATATGCATGTATTGAAATCTCGTATGAATAATGAATAAACAAGTAAATTTGCAAAAAAATGGTATACAAAATATACTTCAGTTTCGATTCCAGGTCCCGGTGACGTTTTAAAAAAAATCTGTAAAAGGCTTTACCCAGAACTTCCCTCGTCGACATTGTGACACTAAATCATTTTAAAAATGAAATTAAGTTAGGAGTAAAAATATCTTCAGGTTTCTAATAAATTATATAAATTTTCAAATTTAAAAAAAAAACGTTACCGGTGGTCGAATTCGAAAGGCAGACCGACCTAGTATACAGTCCCAACGTTTTGTAGGATATTGCAAGGGAACGGGCTATTTCTGCTTGAGCTACATAGCACCAACCCTTCGAATTCTTGCGTTGCAGCTGTATTAAGTAACGCACTAATTTGTTACTCCTTTTTGTATGGTACAACGTTTATTAAGTATCTATTGGGGCCCATTTTTGGTAAAAGAAAGCTTGCGCTACGTACAAATTATTACTTCTATTTATTGATAAGTTAAATCAAAAATAAATAAAATTTTATTTTTTAAGGTGCTCACCCTGTATTAGTAGTAGTAGTAGTAGTTGCGGAGAGACCGAAGTCTAGCAAGTAGGCCACCATAGGCCCTTTTTGCCAGCTCACCCTGTATGTATTTGTCTGTAATTTTCTCGGTTTCATGCCATGTAGATATATAATGTGTATGCAAAATATTGTCTTTCTCCGACAAATAGTTTTTGAGTTATACCGCCAACAGACAGACAGACAGACAGACAGATAGATAGACAGACAGACAGACAGACAGACGGAATTGAGAAAACCTGTTTTTCGTCATCTAGGGACCCTGAAGAAATTTCGAAAGGTGATTTTTTCTCGATTACAATACTTCCTTCGTCTTTTAGACGAGGGAGTAATAAAAAAAATGTGGATAAAAATCTCTACAGAATGCCATCATTCGGAAGTAATGTGAAGGCGTGGGTGCCATGTTATACGATATGTAGCATGTAAAAGGTTCCTTGCTACGGTTAATATCAACCAAATTCTAAGCGGGATTTTGACCATATGACCAAAACAGTCAGTGTCTGAGGTACCTGGTACTTCGCATACCTAGATCTTGTCCATACCAAACCAACAAACAAGCAAAGAGAATTGCAATCCAATGTACCCCAGTTTGAAAACTGCAGGTAGAGTTACAAATATCTGACGTGATGTCAAGTGTTCGTAATTACGCTGAACTTTACTAATAATGATCTATTAGTTATAGTCTAATTTTTTATTATAGAAACAAAGTCGACTGCGGTTTGAAATTAATTTAACGGTATAGCTGCATGGTGACATGTTTAATGTCATAATAAGTAACTAAAGTCAAAACGACCGATTACATTCCATTTGTCAAATTGAAACATCAAACTAGTTACTTCTGAAATAAGTATTTTCATTGATTTTTATAATGCCCGATAGAAAAATATTCTATGAAACACTGAAAACGGCCCTAGTAAAATACTACTTTGAACTGAATAACTTGGCCCCAACTTTAACAAAAGTAGCCAAAATGTTGTTGCTAATAATTCGTTAGAAGTTTTTTAATTAGTTAATGAAGTTTCAAAACAATTATGCATCTTTTTCAGGTGTCTTACGTCCCAGTACGGAGAAAGCTTCAAACGACTTACCTCAGATGATCGAGCCGCGTGCAAACTAAGTGCGAGATTAGAGTGTTCGCCGAAGAACCGGGCAAGAATTGACGTCAAAGAACTGCAAAACGGCATAATCCCGCCGTCATCAGCCAGGTGAATTTTATTAAGACGACATGCTACAGATTCTTGGGCAATTCTAGCAGACGCTAACTACTTACGTCCATGGTACCAAAGGAAAGAAGCGCATAACGAAGTCAAGCCATTATCGCACCGATAGAAACCAAAATGCAAGCAGGCGGAGAAAACGCGAAATTCAAATAATCCGTCGCAGATGGCGGAATGACATAGACTGTACAAATAGACCTGCAAAAGTTGAGAGAGGAGCATTGCGAACGCATTAGTTAATACCTTTTATGTATGTTTTATGTAACTACGTTTTACATACTTATAATACACTTGCTGATAATGTTGAAACGTGGTAAGTGCAGTCTTTGATTTTTCATGGTTCTTGGTTTATTTAGTTATTTGTTTAAGTAGTTAATAGAATTTATGTAATTAGTAAAATAAATTTAAAAAAACTACGTGACGTCGGTCAACGCCATTCGGCGTTTGAGACACGAGTCAGCATTTTGGTCACCGACATCAATCGGCATTTTGGACATCTTAGGCGGAATGGGAGTCGGAATTTTGAAAGAATTATCTGTTCTGCGTTTTAGACAGTCTCCATTTTGCCGAATGGACAAAGTGCCGAATAGATGTGCAGTCAGCGTTTTGGGTTAAATACAAATTTCGATTCCTACTCGGCTCAGATGCCGTGCTCACTAACGACGTGACGTTGGTTGGCGTCGTTCAACATTTTGAACACCGGTTGACATTTTAGTCACCGACACCGTTCGGCGTTTTGGTCAGTCCCCATTTTGCCGAATGGACAAAATCACGAATAGATGTACTGGCGGCGTTTTGGAAAAAATACAAATTTCGATTCGTATTCGGCTCAGACGCCCTACACACGAACGACGTGAAGTTGGTTGGAGTCGTACGACATTTTGGATACCGGTCGGCATTTTGGTGACCGACACCGTGCTGCGTTTTGGGCATGTTTGACGGAATGGGAGTCGGCGTTTTGGACGTTCGGCGTTTTGGACGTTCGGCGTTTTAGACAGTCCCCATTTTACCGAATGGACAAAGTGCCGAATAGATGTGAAGTCGGCGTTTTGGGGAAATTACAAATTTCGATTCCTATTCGGCTCAGACGCCTGCTCACAAACGACGTGACGTTGGTTGGCATCGTTCGACATTTTGGACACCGGTCGGCATTTTGGCCACCGATACCGTGCTGCGTTTTGGGCATGTTTGACGGAATGGGAGTCGGCGTTTTGGACGTTCGGCGTTTTGGACGTTCGGCGTTTTAGACAGTCCCCATTTTACCGAATGGACAAAGTGCCGAATAGATGTGAAGTCGGCGTTTTGGGGAAATTACAAATTTCGATTCCTATTCGGCTCAGACGCCCTGCTCACAAACGACCTGACGTTGGTTGGCATCGTTCGACATTTTGGACACCGGTCGGCATTTTGGTCACCGATACCGTGCTGCGTTTTGGGCATGTTTGACGGAATGGGAGTCGGCGTTTTGGACAAATTATCGGTTCGGCGTTTTAGACAGTTCCCATTTTACCGAGTGGACAAAGTGCCGAATAGATGTGCAGTCGGCGTTTTGGGGAAAATACAAATTTCGATTCCTATTCGGCTCAGACGCCCTGCTTACGATCGACGTGACGTTGGTTGGCGTCGTTCGACATTTTGGACACCGGTCGGCATTTTGGTCACCGACATCGTGCTGCATTTTGGGCATGTTTGACGGAATGGGAGTCGGCGTTTTGGACAAATTATCGGTTCGGCGTTTTAGACAGTCCCAATTTTACCGAATGGACAAAGTGCCGAATAGATGTGAAGTCGGCGTTTTGGGTAAAATACAAATTTCGATTCCTATTCGGCTCAGACGCCCTGCTAACGAACGACATGACGTTGGTTGGCGTCGTTCGACATTTTGGACCCCGGTCGGCATTTTGGTCACCGACACAGTGCGGCGTTTTGGGCATGTTTGACGGAATGGGAGTCGGCGATTTGAACAAATTATTGGTTCAGTGTTTTGGGAAGTCCACATTTTGCCGAATGACCAAAGTGTCGAATAGATGTGCAGGTGGCGTTTTGGGCAAAATACAAATTTTATTGGTATTCTGATAAGACGCCCTGCTCACAAACGACGTGAAGTAGGTTGGCGTCGTTCGACATTTTGGACACCGGTCGGCATTTTGGTCACCGACACAGTACGGCGTTTTGGGCATGTTCGGTGGAATGGGAGTCGGCGTTTTGTACAAATTATTGGTTCGGCGTTTTGGGCAATCCTCATTTTGAAGAATGACCAAAGTGCTGATTATATGTACAGGAGACGTTTTGGGAAAAATACAAACTTCCGTTCGTATTCAGCTCACGAACAACGTGACGTTGACTGGCGTCGTTTGGCGTTTTGGAAACCGGTCGGCATTCTATTTACCGACACCGTTCGGAATTTTGGCGATATTCGACAGAACCTTATTTTCAATTTCGAACTTTTTTCTTTCCGACTTATTGTCTTCTGTATGTTTAACTTAATGAAATAATATTAAATTAGAATATATAATACAAATAACTTAAAATCATGTAACTATTTGACTGCCAAATTGATAAGCAATTTTCTTTGCATTACCAACATTGTCATACTTCTTTTGACTAACTAAATATAACCTTGACTTGACAGTAAGACGCTACGAAGCTTTGGAATTATTAAAATCCATACACTTAATACCGTAACCACTGAGTAATTGTTACGCCCTCATTCTGTAGGCGTTCTGATTGATATAATTAATAACAGCCATTACATGCAGATTATTAAGCTGCCGAGAAATCTAGAAAGAACGTAATATTTACTACGTTTCTTAATCACAATACTTGATAAAATGAACAAAGATATTTCTTTGCAGAATAGAAAGACTTAAGGGAAAGTTATGTAGGCATTTTAATGAAAACTCTCCATATTAAATTAAAGAATCAGTATATTCATTTTCGCATTACACTGGGTATCTCTAGAAACATGCGAAACCATAGATGATGGAAATTTACTGAGATTGTGTATCACTATCACTGCTAGACAAATTCTTTTGAATGAAATTATAGGTGGAAAATGTTTAGAATTTTTTAATCAAAGAAATATTAAAAATATACCACGGAGAAATGTTTTGTGCAATCTTTTGAAGAATAAGATAGCTGTCAACTTTAACCAATCAGCTCAGCGAGATCTCTATAAATAGTATTAAAATTTTCAGAAATCTAATTGTTGCATTTCAGAAGAATATTTCTAGATATGAGTGATAAAAAATATGTTTGGGGTTACATTTTTAATGTGTATTGAAGTGAGATAGGTGATTTTCCAGTTGAATACTTCTAAAATGGGTTTCTTTTGTTTTTTCTCTATTGTTTTTACTAACTCCTATTTTAAATAGAACACCCGGTGTATTATTACATTTTTGAACTCAGCTTAACATTTTAGAAAAAACTTTGTCTCTTTAGCTAATGCTCTATTTTGTACCGTTTTTGTAGAATTTGTAATTTTTAAAAATTTTTGACAAATGCTAAAATTAAAAAAAAAATTAAATTTTTGGCTAATTATAAGATCACTGTAAAAGGAAGTTGTGTAGGGCAAATTAATACGAAGTTGTTGAAATGTACTCAAAAAATGTTCTGGAAAGAATTAATGCTCTTATGAGATTATATGTGAAAATCTCAGTCCAAATGTCCTCCTTTCCATTACGCAGTTGAAAATTAGCAATCGAATGTTCTTGTAGCTTCTGCGGAAAGCTGTGACGCAACCGTGTAGAAATTTACATAGCCATTAAATGCACATTCATGCATTACATGCGATGTAATGTTTTCAGTCCTGCTATCCTACTATAATAATGTAGCATTGTAAAATCTACTTCTAATTCTACTTCAAATGTAACTAACATGCTTCCTGTAAATATTATGGTAATTGCTAAATCTAGTAATGTAAGTAATACGATATCTAATTATGTTGACATGTAATGCTGCTTCTATAGTTTTCATTTTTTGAGTAATATTTTTATGTAGCAAACGATAATTATCCAACTATTTGAATTACTTAGTATAAGAATTGTGGTTTTATTGATTTAATAAATATATAATTTGAAAATATAAGATGTTAAATTTTTTTTAATGGGTATATGTACTTTGTCGAACGTGTCTCGTATCATGACATGAATTTAAACCATAACCTACGTTAGCAACCCTTACCTTTTAAACCAAATATTCATTATTATTCTCTTTTTTACAAGTATTTTTTCTTGCACTTGTTTAAAATTTAATTCTATTTTACACGTCAACATTGTGTAACTACTCATACAAGGCTTGTACCGTAAGTGATGCCTGTTAGCCTGGAAAAGCCAAATAAAATAATCAAGGAAAGCTTTGGTCACTTATTGTTTTGTTATGACAGTTGTTTATTAAACTGACAGGTTCAGTCATGTTAAAAACTATTTTCAGTATGGATAGTAAATTAAAACAAAGAGTTGTTATAGAGTTAAAAAAAAGGTTGTTCTGCCTCTGAATTTCGTGGACGGCTTTTACAAATGTTGGGTGAGTCGACAGTTGACGTTAGTAATGGGGGTAGAAGGATGAGCAAATTTAGGGCTGGTGAAACCGATATTTTCGATAAGCCACACTCAGGAAAACCGGTTACTGTTCTTCTTCTTCTTCTTCCTTCAGCCTTTATTCGTCCACTGCTGGACATAGGCCTCCTCCAGTTGGCTCCATGTGTTTTTGTTTCTAGCAGTAGTTATCCATTGTCTGCCTGTGATGGTCTTGACGTCGTCAATACAGCGTTTTTGGGGTCTTCCTACACTCCTCTTAGTTAGACGTGGTCTCCAGTTTATTAATCTTTGCGTCCACCTTTCAGAATCTTGCCTTGCTGCGTGACCGACCCATTGCCATTTTAGTCTAGCTACGCGTTCCACTATGTCTGTTATTCCGGTTCTGATTCGGATGTCTTCGTTTCGGACTCTGTCCCTTCGGGTTATTCCCAACATAGCCCGTTCTGTCGCTCTTTGTGTTACACTTAGGTGTTCCATGGTCTTTCTTGTTATGGCCATTGTTTCTAACCCATATGTAGTTACAGGTAGTATACAACTATCGTATACCTTGCGTTTCAGGTTCATGGGTATGTCCTTATCGAGTAGTATTAAGCTCAATTTTCCGAAAGCTGCCCATGTTAGGTGGATTCTTCGTTTGATTTCAGCTTTTTGATTATCTTTACCTATCTTTATAGTATGACCAAGGTATACGTAGTTGTTGACTGTTGCTAACGTTACGTTGTCCACTATTATGTTACTTGGTTCATTGCTCATTATTTTGGTTTTATTTAAATTCATTCTGAGACCCACTTTCTGTGATTGATGGTTTAGCTCTTTTATCATAATGTCGAGTTCTTCTGTGTTAGTACTAATCAAGACTATATCGTCAGCAAATCTCAGATGATTTAAATGAACGCCATCGATTTTTAAACCTTTTTCTTCCCAGTTTAGTTGCTTGAATACGTTTTCCAGCGCCAGCGTGAACAGTTTAGGAGACATCGCGTCTCCCTGCCGGACGCCTTTTTCGAGCCGTATCTTCTCAGTTGTTAGGTTATCGTCTATTTTGATGTGGAAGGTGGCTTCTTCGTAGATATTTTTAATCAGAGAGATGTACCTTGAGTCCACTCTAGCGTCTTCCAGCGCAGCAAAGAGTGCCCAAGTTTCTATGCTGTCGAAGGCCTTATGATAATCTACGAATGCTAGATGTATTGGAATATTGTACTCCGTTGTCTTTTCTATCAACGTTCTAATCGTTTGCAAGTGATCTATGGTGCCAAAACCCCTGCGAAAGCCCCGCCTGTTCAACCGGTTAATAAGAATCTAATTTCGCAGTGAGGCGGTTCGTTACGATCTTAGTCAACAGCTTATATAAATGTGAGAGTAAGCTGATCGGTCGATAGTTTTCAATATTACTGATATCTCCTTTTTTGTGTATTAATACCACCTCTGCATTCCTCCACATTTCTGGTATTTTGCCTTTTAATAAGCACTCATTTAGCAATAGTTGTAGGATATTCTCTAGGGTTTCCCCACCATATTTTAGCATCTCTGTTGTAATTCGGTCTTCACCAGGAGCCTTTGAATTCCTCATTTGCTTAAGAGTATGTTTTAGTTCCGCTCTAGTTATTTCAGGCATCTCCTCCGATCCGACATTTAGAATGGTCCTGGTGGTATTGTTTGTTTTTGGTATTAATGACTTGTAGAGTTGTTGATAGAATATCTAAATTTCGTTCACAATTTTGGTTTTTTCTCTTATCTCGTTTCCTTGTTGGTCTTCTACCTTTACTATTTTCGATTTTCCTTTAGCCATGTTCGATTTGAGTACTTTCATGTTTTTGTTGTTTTCTATTGTCTCTAATATCTGTTTTTTCTTATAAGCTCGTAGGTCTTCCCTTATGTTGGTTTTTACGGATCTGTTAATAGTTTTATATTCTGGAGCGTCTCTATTTGTTTTTCTTCGTTGTTCTATTAGTTGTATCGTTTCGGGGTTTAACTTGTAAGTTTTTGTACTCTTTGTTTTCGAGCAGATCTTTTTTGTGGTCGTTTGTATAGCTTTCACTATTTTTTCCGTTAATTCATCCACATCTCCATTGTTTAGGGTTAATATTGGTTCTAATCTTTTTGTTAGTTCTCTTTGATATTCTCCTATATTTTGGTTAAGTACATCTGTTGTTGGAGATCTATTTTTCGATATGACTTTTCGTCGTTCTGTTTTGGTGTTTATCTCTATATTGGCCCGTACTAGGCGGTGATGGCTGCCCGTGTTAAATTTGTTCAGAACTGTGATGTTTTTACATATTTTTCTGTTGTTACACAGTATGAAGTCTATTTCATTCTTTATTCGTCCATCTGGGCTACGCCATGTCCATTTTCGTTGGTTCTTTTTAGAGTAGAATGTGTTTAGGCAGAATAGTCGTTCGCTGCTGAGGAAATTGGACAGCATGTTACCTCTGTGATTTCTTTCTCCAAGGCCAAAATCTCCTATGTATTCGTCGTCGTCGGGATATTTCTTTCCTATTTTCGAGTTAAAATCTCCTGTGACGAATGTGAAGTAGGGGTTCTCTTGATTTCTGGCTTGTATTATATCTTCGTATAATTGTTCAACTGATTCGTCGTCTGCGTTGCTTGTTGGTGCATAGCAGTGTATTATCTGTATGTTGTATCTGTTATTTAGTTTCATCGTTAGGTATATGACTCTTTCGGAGATAGCCTGATATTTAGTTATTAAGTGTTTTATATTTTTGTTTACAATGAAGCCCACTCCTCCTATACTATATTCAGTTTCTGAGTTGGTTTGGTATAATATGTTTCCGGATTTTAGGAGGGTTTTTCTCTCTCCTTTGAGTCTAGTGTCGCGTAGGCCTACAATGTTCCATTTTATATCTTTGAGTTCTTGTTCTAGTTCCTCAGGATGTTCATCCGTTCTCAATGTTCTGATATTGTATGTGGCTATGTACAATTTGTGTGTCGTAGTTTGATTTTGTCTAATTTTGGGTGTTTTTAGCGGGTTTTTGCCTCCCCCAGAATCCTTGAGGCAGATCCTTTTCGGGATGTGGGATTTAACACTAGGTGTTCCACCCACCTGGGGTACATTTCCGTTTGTTTTTAAACTCGCCATCTTGGAGGGATATATAGCCTTAATCTTCCACGCTGGCTAGACGGGTTGGAAGATGGTAGGGATAGGGTTTTAGGAATTTGTGGGATGTGTCAGGAGGGATAGGGGCTTAGGACCTGATTTCTCCCGGGAACTGGAGTTGGAGTAGAATCAGTAGCTAGCGTAGGGGCAGGGTTCACCAATCCCTGTAGTAGCCTGTCCATCGCCGGGATCGCGAAGGAGGGCTACCCGCTACCCCAAGTGTCAAATACGAAATTTAAATTATAGTGGTTGGCGGTGGTCACCGCTGGCTGCAGTGGGACCGCAGAGCATTTTCTTAGTTGATGGCGATTGATGGTTGTGGGTGGCGGTGGCTCAGTGGGACTGCCGCCTTACTGGCGTTGATGTCAGAGACCTCACAGGAAATTAACAGGTTGTGTCAACAATTTTGGACCAACTAGGAAGTTATTACTGGTACTAAGCACAAACACGTATTTAATTTATGAACAAGTAAATAATAAAAAATACACAAATTCTACAAAGAAGCATTAAAGTAATAATTGTATGTACCACAACAATATACTAAGTAAAACCCGGACTTATTTGCTTTTCTAATGTGTTTTCATAACATTCAATGCAAACAATGATAATACTAGCATCGCTATATCAGACCAATTATTTTACCAAACAAAAACTAACACACTCATCAACTTGTCACAATGAACCGACGTTTCTTATGGTTTAATTTTTTAAGTTTCTATTTACCTCGAACCATTACGATTTATATTAATAAAATTACAAACTATGAAAGTTATCGTTTGTGACACCGGACACCAGTAACGAAAGGTAGAAAACTAAAGTAAGTTAAAAAAAACATGTGTTACGTTAGATTCTAAGGGAAAGTTACTATTCGATCGGCGCAGTTTTATTTGTTGGAAAATTACATTACCCTTAAGTACAAATTCATTTATTGCAATTTAATATTCTCATAAGATGGATAAAAAAGAATTATAATAAAATTTTACAGTTTGAAAGAAATTTTTGATCATATTATATATTTTTTAGTTATAAGCTGTCACTAAAAAATTATTGAGTAATTTCTTTACGAAGTAGATATATTAGTTTGGAATTTCAACTTGGAGAATTATGAACATTTTACTTATGCTGTATAAAACATTATAAAAAATAACTGCATACCTTTTAACTATTCACAATAGCTTGTGTTTAAAGATTCTTACCACTTCCTCATTGGTTTTCATCTTTTTCCCAAACTGTAGTCAAACATCTTCGCGGTACTTCTTTAATATAAATCAGTATTTTCATTTTGTTTTAGCTTTAAACAATTCTGTACTTACCACTGATTGGTGTTGGCTGTTGGCCACACTCCTCTTCAAGGAAAATTGTGTAATATTATTATTTTCACAATTTTGTTACAATACAATTTAACACTTACCGTAACCTTCGCATAGAAGTTCAAGGTGTGAAAGTTTTGGATCTTTACATCTGCGTTTATCAACCGTTGCATTCTCAGAGGATGCTCTTCTTTTGTGTCCTGTTATATAAACTATTATTTTCACACAATTGTTTTTATTATAAGAACATTCTACACTTACCGTGTCTTGATTTTTCTGTAGAATTGAGTTATCAAGAAGCTATTTGATCTTTCAATTCTTTACATTTTGGGCCAAGGCAACAATGGCGAGAAAAAAGAAACCAATTCAAGCCAAATTCAAGAGCGAGTGTAGTCTACTGATCGAGTGAAACAGAGAGCAGGTACCATGAACGATGGAAACACGGCACAAAGGTTCTTCAACGATGCTGATACAACAGCTCGCATCACAGGTATCAATAAGAATTTAATTGAAAGATTTCACGTAATTCTTCAATCGATCGCGTGTGGAGAGCATATAAATATAACAAAATTTGCCGATTATTGCAGGGAAACTGCCATTTTATATTTTAATTTATATCCGTGGTACTATATGCCCTCTAGTGTCCACAAACTACTTATACATGGAGAGGATATAGTTAAACATTTTGGATTGATGCCAGTTGGTTATCTGTCTGAGGAAGCATCAGAAGCTCGTAACAAAAAATTCCGAAAAAAACGCGAAAGCCATTCCAGAAACTGTAGCAGGACAGCGACAAATGAGAATATATTGCATAACTAGAACGCGTTGGCCAGCCTACGTCTGGCCCTGCCAGCGCAAAGAAATGGTTAACAATAAAAATGCTTGCTTAAGCTGGTAGCCAGCCGACGTCCGGCCCTGCCAGCGTTAACTATACAAATGCTTGCTGCGTCGCCACTTGTGCGCGGTTGGCATGTGCGCGCGCCAGTGTTTACGGTCGGACGCAGGGCGGCATCAGCTCTTATAATATAAGATCTTCTTTTATCTTCAGATCCACTTTTGTCATTTATTCAACCAAGGCAATCAAAAAAAGTCAAAATGCAGATTTCTCCGAAAACTATTGAACTTTTGGTGTTAAATCCGTCAGATAATGAATTTGATTTTATCGATGTAGATAACTTACACAACAGTGATGACAGTGAATAAACATCATAGGGATTATAATCACCATCATTATTACTCTTATTATACTCTTGATTATTATAATAGTATTATTTAGTTGTAACTTAGATTGTTTAAAATTATTTTAATTTCTTTTGTATAGCTTTTCTTATATTTTTAAGTTTTCCTGTAATAGGTTATTATTGTATTAGTGGTAATCTGCTAAGATTTTATTATATTTTATATTGTTAACCATCATTCAAGGTGAAAAATTTAAGTATTTATTATAAAAAATACAAATATCAAAAGTTTTAATGGTCTTTTTTATGTCGACGACAAAATCTCACCCCTGTGTGCGCTCTAGAAGGCTATCGAAAAACAATCATAGAATAAGTACCCATTAAAACTAATTACTTATAAAATTACTATCGCATCAGTTAAAGCTAAATATTCTTATTTAGTATTGCCCGCCATTATTCAATGTTTAGGAGTAAAATATGTTAAATAAAAACATAATTTTAAGAATAAAAGAATATACGTCAGAATCGCACCTCTGTGTATGTGTTTTTTACCGAAGGCTATCGGAAAACAGTCATAGAATAAGATCTAGTATGTCCCAAGCCGAGATCGGTTAGCAATTGGCTGAAATAAAAAAATGCATTTTTTTATATAAAAACTAATTTTAGCGGAAAATTACAAGTTACAAGTTTCATTATATTCAATAAGTTCTGTCGATTGGTATACTCAAAAATGCAATTTAAAAAAAATGTAAGTCCCCCTTAAAATGCAGTTACAGCCCACTATGTGTCGGTCCGATCAGATTCGTCAGGGGCAAAGTAACCTATTCTTATTAGGATATAACTTGACTACAAGAATCTATATACAAAACAACCTATAAACAACTCCTTCATCATATGAATATTGTAAAAGCAATAACTTCGCGAAAGAGGAAATCACCAACCACTGAAGTAGAGTATTTATAGGCGTTCTGGCGCACTTCCGGTGGTTTGAAACTTGGCTAAGTCTAGCCGAAGGTCACGGGCCTAGTCTAGGCCAAGATCACGGACCTAGCCTAGGTCAAGGTCACGGGCCTAGCCGGGGGGCGGGGTCGTGGGCCTAGCCTAGGCCAAGGTCACGGGACACTTTCGGGATTTTTTTTTGGGTTAAAAGTGTAGTTTTTGAAATTTTTACAAGATTTATCAAAATTTTTCCACGCTCGAGCGGATGTGAGCGTCTGGGATGCAGACATGTTAGTAGTGTACCTAGAGGGGTTCTGGGACACTTCCGGTGGTTTGAAACTTGGCTAAGTGTCACGTGGCGAGGTCATTGGACTCTGGTTTGAAACTTGGGTAAGTCTAGCCGGGGTCACGAGTCTAGCCGGGGTCAAGGTCACGGGCCTCACCTAGGTCACGTGCCACTTCCGGGAATTTTTTTTGGGCTAAATGTCTAATTTTGAAATGTTTACAAGACTTATCAAAATGTTCCCAGGTTCAACAGGATGAGAGTCATCGTCTGGCAATGCAAACATGTCCATTCTTGCAGGATGTTGTTATCAGTAAATAGAACAATGCCATCCATTGTTTTACAATCAGCACGATAATTTCACAATGAAGCCATTGTTGTCTGGAGATTAAAATGTGCAAAGCTGGTAAATAGAACAATGACATCCATTGTTTTAAAATCAGCACGATAATTGGACAATAAAGCCATTGTTGCCTGGAGGAATTTTTGCTGACCACCACTATCACATAAACAGGATGTTATTGTCTGAAGCTTTAGACTTGTCTAGACATGTTTGAGAAATGTGCAAAGCTGTTAAAAATTGAACAAGCCGTGGTACACGTGGACTCATATCCTCTGTATGCTCCAATGGTAAATCGGTATCCGAGATACAGAATGTGTCGCCGGCGGCCGATTTTCCTTATCTCTCCATTTCGGCCGCCGGCGACAAATTCTGTATCTGGGATACCGATTTACCATTGGAGCATATAGAGGATATGAGTCCACGTGTACCACGGCCTGGACTCGCCTACTTTTGCCAGCCAGAACATATGATATCATGTCATAGGCGTAGCAGATTTTCTGCAACTTCTATTTAAATCGAATAAGCAAGGCGTTCCTTACTATACAACGATCATAGAGCGTACATTATTTGACAATGAAAAGTTTATTAGCTTTGTAGAGCCCAATCCCTGACTTTAAATACAGCACTTCTAGACTAATTCGACAGAAACAAAGAACAGCAATGCTAGGTCCATAACAGCACGGCACTGCAAGTGGCTGAAGGCCCGCGTCTGAGATTCAGTGGCCGTGTCTGAACAGACTCAGATTCTGTATCCCGCATACCGAATCTGGGAAACGGAATCCCGTGTGTTCAGGGCCTAACCCTCAATTATTACAAACCACTAATCATCTTAATTTTTAACCGTATTTGGAATTCAATTTACCAACTAACAAGTGAGTTTAGTAATAATTCGCAAGGGATTGCTAAGCTTGGATGTCCATTTACCCTGATTTATTTGTGGGGTGAACACTACCGCTATAATTAGAGGTTTATTCAATAAAACTGTACCTTAAAATCCCGGACTGCTTAATGCAGTTAAACCTAACCTATCTGTTACATCCCAATCATTTTAGAAACGTTACTAGGGAACCCAGAACCAGAATTGTGAAGTCGCAAGCTGCTAGGCACCTGGGGGACGATACGTGGCTTCGCGTTCAACAGGCGAAGTCCAAGGGTACTGCGTCTGTACAGATGATCTGCAGGGAAAGCGTGCTCACGCTACAGCTGTGCAGTCGAAACGGTGGCGGCAAGAGCCTCTGGGAATCTTCACGGGAAAAGAAAAGGGCTGAAATAAAACGGCCCACCTATAACCTACTAGAACGTAACGAATCTAAAATTTACCTTAGTTGATGGACGCCCTTTGTAAGTTCAGTGCAATTTAATGCCTTTTATGCTTAGATTGCCAGATATGCCATGTGACGAAAAGAGTGTTTTATCCGCCAATTTGCGAACAGAATTTCCGCGAACCAAAATATACACTTCTACGAATCCTCTAAATGTTACGGAAACCCATTTGGGAACTGGAGTGCTGATAAACCTTTCGATTGGAAGCCAAAAAGCAGAACACACTAGTCCACACCTTCTCTACTTTACAGTTAAACAGGAAATGCCCAATTTTCTTATCTTCTAGAAACTAGCAAATGTGCCAAAATTCCCCAAAAGTTTAGAGATAAGGCCAGTTCCTCCACATTTTTAAAAATGAGTACACAAGGTTGCCTATAGGAAAGGAGCTAACACATTAATTAATTTAATAAACACATTGAACTGTAACATCCCCCCCTTACTTGAAGGAGGTAAATCCCCATGGATTTACGACTAGGACCATCTAAACGACAGGAAAGAAAAATTCACAAAATAACCGTAGTCGAAACTACAACCCAAAAAGAAAACAAAACATCTATATACTCCATTACTGTTCTCGTACATCTTCATGGAGTGGTTTAAGATCCTTCACGTGCCATATTCCTGCGGGAGTTCTGTCATTATCTTCCAACTCATACGTGCAATAGCCAGTTTTCTTACGGACTTTATATGGACCAACAAAAGTGGGAGCCAGTTTGGCTGAATAGAAACGTGCAGCATCGGAAAGCCTTTTATTTCGTCGCCAGACCTGTTGCCCAGCATTATATTCAACATGACGACGACGAAGGTCATAACGTTGTTTACTCTTCTCATGAGCTCTTTGAAGCTTTTTCTGGACGTCTTGAAACATCTTCAGAAAACCTGCCTGACGTCGTTGTACCTCAGAATCTAAAGTAGCTAACAACTTTCCATCGCCTTCCATGGTGTCCGGATCTACGGTCCCTGAAAGTCTGTGTTCACGACCGAAATTCATAAAGTATGGACTGTATCCCGTTGTCTCATGCTTCGCGGTGCGGATGGCACATCCAATAGCGGCTAAGTTAACATCCCAGTGCCGTTGATTCTCTTGGGTATAAGAGGCCATCATCGTCTTCACCACACGATTCACACGCTCCGTGGGATCGGCTTGTGGATGGTAATGTGCAGTAAATGAAATCTTTACTTGATATTTTTCGCAAAGATCAGTGAAAAGTTTGCTTTTCATTTGCTGACCATTGTCGCAAATGATGGATTGAGGAACGCCGTACACCAAGAAAATTCCTTCTTCAATGCTCTTAACCAAGGATTTGGCGGTGGCAGTTCGCAACGGAAATAACACAACGCACTTGCTAAAATAGTCCGTTACTACTAAAAGATAAACGAATCCGCTACTCGAAAGTGGAAGGGGTCCCATAAAATCCAAGCTAATGAGTTGCCAAGGTTGAGTGGGTACAATTCTCGACCCCATATGTCCAGCAGGAGCTTGCTGTTCAGGCTTCTGAGCGGCACAAACCCTACACGAATTCACGTAACGAGCCACTTCGGCTTTCATCCGTGGCCAATAATAACGAGTTTGGATTCGCCAGTAGGTCTTATAGATTCCGAAATGTCCAGCGGTAGGCTCATCATGATTAGACTTCAAGATGGCTTTGCGGCGGTCTCTCGGAATTACTGCTTTCCAGTAGTCGCTTTCACGGCTTAGTTCCGGGATCTTGCATCTCACGTACTTAAAGAGCCTGCCTCCCTCAATTTGCCATGCAGGAAAGCGTAATGGGTTAGCTTCAACATGCCTCAACATGCGACGATACCATTTATCCGTAGTTTGCTCAGCAGCAGATTCTGGAGCGATTGCATCCAATGATATCGGAACTGACCTAGAAAGTAAATCCGGTACGACTTTCTCCTTACCCTTACGGTGGATAATTGTGTAGTCGTAAGGCTGTAATCGGAGAGCCCATATAGCTAGTCTGCCTTGGAAATCTTTCAGGCGGTTCAGCCACAGTAAACTGTGATGGTCAGTGACGACTGTGAAGTGAACTCCCTCGAGGTAATGCCTCAATTTTTCGACGGCCCAAATGACAGCAAGACACTCACGTTCGGTAGTAGAGTAGTTACGTTCTTGCCGGGTCAGCGAGCGGGTCAAGAAACAGATCACACGTTCGCCATCATCGAAGGATTGTGTCAGGACAGCACCAAGCCCAAAAGCAGATGCGTCGGTCTGTACGACGAAAGGCCTAGAGAAATCTGGACAACTCAAAATTGGAGCGCTAATTAAATATTCTTTAATGGACACGAAAGAGTTCTCGCATTCTTCAGACCACACAAAGGGGGTGCTCTTCTTCAACAAATTGGTAAGCGGAGCTAGAACAGAAGAGAAATTTGGGATAAACCTCCTGTACCACGATGCTGTTCCGACGAACCTGCGAATGTCTGCTACAGAGGTGGGTGTGGGAATTTGTAGAATGGCTTGAACCTTTTCAGGATCTGGATGCAACCCATACTGGTCCACTATGAAGCCTAAGTATTTCAGTTGGGGTCTGCAAAACTGACATTTCTCCTCGCTGACTACGAGACCAGCTTCCCGTAACCGATCTAACACCTTCTCCAAGATATCCAAGTGTGATTCGAAATCTGGTGATACGATTACGATATCATCGAGGTAGACTAACACATGGGGTTGTAGATCAGCTCCAAGTACATTCTCGATAACGCGTTGCCACGTAGCCACAGCATTCGACAAACCGAACGGCATCCGCCGGAACTGAAAATAACCTCTTCCTGGTACAGTGAAAGCCGTCAAAGGTTTGCTTCTTTCAGAAAGGGGTACTTGCCAATACGCCGAACGAATATCTAAACTAGACAAAAATTGTGCGTCTCGAAGTTGGTCCAAAATTGATGAAATGTACGGTAGATAATAAGCGTCTTTCTTTGTGACCGCATTGAGCCGACGGAAATCCACACAAAAGCGATAGCTTCCGTCCTTCTTTTGTACCAAGAAAACAGGAGATGACCATGCGCTCTTAGATGGTTCAACCACGCCCAACTTCAACATCTTGTTAAGCTCCTCATCAATGATCTTTTGACGGTGGGGTGAAACGGGATAGTATCTCTGTTTGATGGGCTGGACTCCTGGCAAAAGTTCGATGTCGTGTTCTGCTATCCTTGCTCGACCTATCGCAGTCTTCACTGACCGAATCTTCAAGTCGATCAGACGTTCCAGTGCCTGGCGCTGTTCTAAGGTTAATGTAGCCTCATCAGAAATAGTGGCTAACAAGGGTTGTTGAACTTCAGTAGCAAAATGCCAAATTTTCTGCCTTAGATCCGGAATAATATCCATGGCAAACCAGAAATCCACGCCTAAAATTATCGGCTGAGTTACCTCAGGAATGACCAAAGCTTTAATGATTTTGGTTCGATTTTGCAGCGTGATGGGGAGTTGAATGGTTCCAACGACTACAGACCGATCCCCGTTTGCCATCGTGCATGTGGTTGTATCGTTTTTCATTTGCAACCCTAAAGCACGCAGAATCTCCCAACCAGAATTTCCTATGACTGTTTGCGAGGCTCCGGAATCGAGCAGACCCAAAAAATGGTAGCCCAAAATAGAAATAGATAGGTATGGTCGTTGATCTCCCTTCGCCTGCGAAATCACATATTCCAAGAAAAGTTTCTTTTTCTCTGAAGCAATATAATGGGTAGAAGAAATGTCGGATTTGGCCGATTGTAAAGACAGGAGAGCCTTACGGCCGTTTAGGTCCTCCTTGGCCCGTTTCCCGAAAAGTTACAGCCTGGACAGGTTCGAGAAGTAAAACCATGCTTTCCACAACGATAGCACAAAAGTTGTTTAGGCATCGGACAATCTCGTAAGTGGTGGCCAGTTCGTTCGCAGTTCCAGCAAGTCCTAGATGAAGTTGCTGCTTGGGCAGTACTAGTAGTTGCTACGAACGGCGACGACTCGGATGCTGGCAACCTCAGAACACCTGGTGGAGCGGATTCCACAAAGGAAACCTTTGGCCCTAGTCTTGAAGGTGGGTGATATGCCAAATCCGGTTCAAGGGTGGTAGTCGAACATGCTGAAGGAGCACGGTAACGTTGACTCCGTAATCGTGCTTGTTCAATTCGCTTGCACATGTTGGTAAATTCTGCTAATGACCAAGTGACCTCTAATGCAAGCGGAGCCTGAAAATATGGTAGAAGATTTCTTCTGATATACTCCATACGCGTCAACTCGGGTGGCTTAGTTGATAAGCGGCTGAAAAGATTTTCCATAACTGCAACGAAAACAGTTGCGGGTTTTTCGGCCCCTTGAGTTCTGTTACGTATTTCATCCCAAAGATCCACCTCATAATCACACGGGAGAAAAGCTTCACGCAAACGCAACACCAAATCGTCCCAACTTGCCAAAGTAGGTCGGACGGACCTAAACCATATTAATGCCTGTCCAGTAAATAATTCTACCGCAGCTATGAATAATTGTTGTTTGGACACTCCTCGTGCCTCTCGATACTCTTCGATTCTTTCCAGAAAGTTAACCAATCCAGATCCTCCATCATAAGACAATTGCCATTTGTTTACTGCCAAGTAATTAGTGTTCACTGCCGCAGCGGGTTGCGGTACCATGGAGCTGTTGAAGACTGAAGGCCGTTCATGACGTGTCACCGTCGGATCAACAGGCTCAAATTGTAAAGGCGAAGTTCCTGCCTGCACGTCAGGTTCAGAAGTGGCGGCCGCAGTACCAATAGGTGGTTGGTGCACAGCTACCGTCTGTCCAGAGCTGCTAGGAATATCCAATTCGCTTAGGACGAGAAGACAGCATCGGAGAAGATCTTGATGAACTTCGTGATACATCGCATCCACGGGATGAAGTCGCTCTAGCCTTCCATAAACATGCAATACTCTAGTGGACAATCGTCTTCGCTCATTGTCCTCCAAAGAATCCAAATTCGGAAAATCAGACTCTATAGCTTCGATTTTCAGTCGGCATGTGCTAAGTTCGTCTTCGACATCAAACTGTATTAGTGGAATGCTGACGTTGCCTACATGCTCTAAATTCAAACGCGCTCGAAGTACTTTTCTTTTTTCTGCTACGGTATGCAGTCCCTCAATGCCTCTGGAACGCAACTCCCAATCTAATCCATCCTGAAGGAGCCTATTGACATCCATGGTTACTCAACGGAAAGTCAAAAGCGAAAAAATCCAGCAAATCCCCTGAAATTACCAAAGTCACAAACCAAAAACAAAAAGCATCCAAAAAGGAAACATCAAACACTGCGCAAGAATAAATCACTCATCGCAAAAAAAATACTCTGTAAATAATCCCTATTACAACCAGGTAGCGATTAACTCAAGGCAGCTCAATACCCATGCGCAAAAATTATACCAGTACATCCAACGAGGCCCAACACGTTGGGGCGTCAGTTTATTAGCCCTCAAAATGAAAGGGGTAATTCGCGTTGAGTTTCTCAGAGGGAAACGGAGGTGGAAACTCAAGGCACTCGGCTAGCAGCAGAGGGGGTTAACCTCGGGTTCGTTTACCTTAAGGGCCTCTGTATAGCTCCCAAAAACAAAAACTTACCGCTCTAGCTCAAATGAAATTTATTGGGCGCCACCTTGTAATTCACAGCGAATAACTTTGGGCCAGGGATCCCAAAGAAGTCATTCCTTCTCCCAACTACTGAAATAAAGTACTAAGGGCACCTCTGTGGGAAGCACAAAAAAAAACCAAGACCAATATAGGTATATGAGCTTGTTTATTTGTTAAATAAACCTTGAGCCTGCGCTGACCTGGTTGCCACTAGCAACTATACACATACTCGAAAATAAACTTAATTATAAGTATCATAAACAGTGTACCCGTTTGCTTTTAATGAAACACAATAAAGGTTTGATTCCGTTCTATGTTATCTAATTTCTATTATGATTAATGGAACCTATTTAGCAACGGTTCACGAAAGTGAATTTTATTTTAAATTATTTTGTGAATAACCACAATATGCAAGAAACCCAATTGCGGTAGCCAACAACCACCCAACGATTAATCAGTAACACAGCAAATTACTTAAAATATAAGCAATTGTTGGAAGTTAAATTTTCGTTAGCAAAGGGGCTTATGGCCCAGTAACACAGGAATAATAATCAATGGATCGAAATTCGCGCTCGCAACCACCACTTATAGTACAGACCAAGTGGTTATGTTTTAATCAAAAATAATTTTGTAGTATACGGGCGACGGACATTGAGATCTCAACAACTTGACCACGTATTTTTATGTCACCTCTAGGGTGGGAACGCAGGGCTGATTTTAAGCGTAAAGATTGCGAGATCGACTGTAATCCTAATTTTAATTCGGACGCACCCTGTATATGCAACCGGTAGGGTAGAAATCTATATTCCCGATCTATTAAGTGTTCGAAATTCTAACCCTCAATTATTACAAACACGGCTTCCTGGATTGATACGAGACTAAACGTCTCTATTACGGCTTGCCGCGTTTGTAGTTCCTGGCATTATTTCTGTGATTGTAGAGGCGCTGTCTTACGCGCAATTCAGGCTGCATATTATGAATATCTACTTGAAAATATTGCACTACTGCCCGGATGCGAATTCTCAAAGTTGTGTTTATATCATTAAGCTATTATACTAGGTATTTATCAGTTTATTAGACTCAATAGTTATATTCTTGTAAATCCATATTACTAATTAATCGACTTTTAATTTTATGTTTGTGTATGCAGCCACCGTCTATAGGTACAGTGCTGTTAAGGCTGCAGAATGTTAAAAATGATTGTATAACCAGCAAAAATTCAAAGAAAAATCAAAACATTCTTGTTTATAACCTAGAAATTCGAGCAAGTGTTCCTGGAAAGAATAGATTTAAACAACGATTAATACCATTTTATAAGAGTGTAAGTACAAAAATTGCTTTGTAAAGTTTGCTACTACATTTGTGCATGTTTTAAAAGTATTGAAAAAGATGAGTGGCAAAAAATTCAGAAATTTATTTGATGTTTTACCTTTACATTTTTTTAGATGCATAGAAAAAAACTCACTTCAGAGAAAAAGTTATACACACATTTGACTTAGTAGGCAATACAGACCCTAGTCACCGTCAGATAGCTAAAAAATGTGCAGCATCACAATCAACGGTGTTCGATTTAAGCAGTAAATTGAAAGCGAACTAACCTATGATACGTGCTGGTTGATTTGGAAGGCAGCAGGCATAACTCCAAGAGACGAGAAGTAATTGCAGAAAATTACCTTGAAATACAGGAGGGCAAGTCATGCTGACATAAACAACAAGTTTGAAGAGTCTCATTCCAAGGTACCTTATCAGTTCGAACTGTTAAGGTGAAACTTGACGAGCTTGAATTCAAATGCAGAAGACTTGTAAAGCAACCTCAACTAACTCCAGAAATGACCAGAAATACAATAGCATGAGCTAATAGTCGTAAACATTCATCCCTTAGTGATTGGAAAAAAGTGGTAGTGTAGTAAATAATCTTATATATTTATTGTTAATTATTTTTTATTGCAGGTTTAAAATCTTACAAGATAAGTCTATCAGGAGAAAAAGAATTGAGAGGTATAATTGAGATTGCGTAATCAAAACTATAAGACATCCAGTGCCTGTTATGGTATGGAACATAATAAGGGTAATGTGCATGTAGGGTTGCCATTCGCCCGATTTTTTTGGAATTGTACCGATTTGGAGTTAGTTGTCCCAAAACGAAATGCTGTCCCGATTTTCCATGAAAATTTTACGCTTTACCGATTTTCAAGAGATTTCTGCAAATTCAGTACCTCAAATACAGGGTGATTCAAAT
Organism: Agriotes lineatus; assembly: GCA_940337035.1. NCBI lineage: Eukaryota > Metazoa > Arthropoda > Insecta > Coleoptera > Elateridae > Agriotes > Agriotes lineatus. The sequence continues at coordinate 124,976,433 of OW679194.1, forward strand.
TAAGTGCGCACCATTGCTATCTTTGTTATTATTGATTTTACAAAGTAGTTTAAATTAGCAAACTAGTAGTGTTTTCGGTGGTGATTAATATGCAATTAATAAAAAAACAATCGAATAACTCGTTGGCAACAAAATTAAAAAAATTTTTAAAATGAAACCCCCTGTTAATTTTTCAAAAACTTGAAATAAAAATGAATTTGTGATATAAAAGTCTTAATACACTATTGTCTTAAAATGAATACTCAAGAAGTTATCGCAAGTTTCAGTTTATAGATATCCAGGAAGCACCAAATGAAAATATTGAAGAAAATGGTTTTATCGGTTGCAGGATATTAATGCCTTGTTTACATATACAAAAGTAGGCTGGTAACTAAATCATAACTGATCTGTACGGTAATAGTCCATTACCGTACATGGCAACCATAACCATACAGCAACCGATAAACTATTGAACAAATCACGGATGTTATGAATCATAACAGCCTCAGATGTTTTAAAATCCTCGCTCGGCGAGCTCGGATTTCAATACAACATCTGCGGCAGTTATGATACTCATAACATTCCTAGATATGTTAATAGCTATAACAATAATTTGAAGAAAAATATCCAATTAGCAAATATTGACAGTGTGCATCGAACAGGAACACGATTACCTGTCTCGTCTATATCAAGCGATAGCTGTTTAAGAAAACCACGTCCGGTAATAGTTAAGTTTATAAGTTATCGGTACAGAAGAGCTAATTCAATGATTTTAAACAATATGTTTTAGGTTCTGATCACGATATTGTGGAAGTTTCTGAAACCTCGCCGTCTCCCGATATTGAGAATGCTGTAATTAACATTAATGGTTTTACTTTTTTACGAACTGATCGTGTTACAGATACTTGGGGAGGTGGAGTAGGTATATACGTTAAAAATAATAATACATTAATAATACAATGCAACTATTTTTAGTAAATAAACTTCAGAATATTTTGTCATACACAATAAAATTGCACAAATTTGGAAAATAACTAATCCCCCCCAAATACTGTAGCGAAAAAAAGGAGTATTACAGTCATAATTAGTAATGTACAATTACCCTTAATTTAATAATTAGCAATATGCGTTACAATGTTACAATTTTTCCTACTCGAATTAATATTGTATGACATGTCATTTTTTCAGTGTACTAACCTCATAAATATTATAATTTCTCACAACTCTTGTATTAGTTAGTTGGAATTGTTTTAACAGTGCATATATTTCATTAATATCTTTCTATTTATAAATATTAGTTACTTAGAACGCAATAAACAAAGTTCCTGAGATATCTTGTAGAAATGTACATTCTAATTATTGCAAACCGTATATGTTGTAAAACATACAACACGCACCCGCTCGTGTTATAAAAGTAAGCGCGCCTTCCAGAAGGTTAAAAGCATGCCCTGAAGTATCAAAACATTACTGAACGCTAAAATATTGATATTTTTAGAATAATGTTACAGTATTTGTAAATTAAAATAGTTTAAAAATAAATATTTTTCAAAAACTACTTTATGTTCTTTTATTTCCAGCAATCTATCTGTATAATGACATTCCTTGATAACAGAAAATTAAGTACTACTGAGTCTAATAGTGGCCAGGGACTAGTTAGGAAGATTAAAAAACAAAAAGTAAATTCCTTAAAATTCAGTAATTAAAAACTAAAATTCATTATGCTAAGAAAATTTAATTTCTCACTAACACATAATATAAGGTAGGGAGTAACGCATAGACAAAATAATACGCTTCCTGTAAAACGTACAAATAAAATAAATAATATACTACTTGTACAATAACATTTTATTGCTCGCCAGTTGTGGACGTTTTGATGACAAGTTCTCTTTGTTTGATTTGTTACATGAAAGCAGTTAGGTGCAAATGTTGGCTGCATACAACTCAATGCTGCATCAGCCGATTAACATCTATATCATAAAAATGGTTATTTTCATAACAAGCGTTGAAAGTAGCAAATATCGTGCAAGTGTTAATTAGGCAAACGAGGGTCTAGCGTAGCGAAACCCGAGTGGATCTAAAACACGAGCACAGATATTTGCTACTTTCGAACGAGTTCTGAACACTATTTTTTAGACGCCCACACAAAGTAAATTTTATTTTTAAGAATTGTTTTTATTTCGTTTACAGAATTGATTGTTTTATTATTATTGGTGCAATTATAAAAAATGAGATCTTATTGGGAAGCATAGCAAAGAATAAAGCAAAAGCGTCTGGATTATTTGACTAACTTTGTGCCGTTACGATATGACTAGTATATACGATATAATATTGTGCTAATGTATGAAATTGTCAACTTTTTGTAGTAGGCTGTTATCACGATAATTTACTTTCATACGTGGTTGTCTAAAGATATTTGTTGTTACACTTAACAGTAAATGAAATTTGAATTAATGTATTAATTGTTAATTATACCAGTATGATTACAGATTCTCCCATTTTAAATTTTATTCTACCCATATTTGCCAGAAAACTATGGAAAAATACATTTTCTAACCTATATGAACTACAGTTAGTCACACACTTTTTCTTTTGAGACATTTTTAATGATTATTTGCAATTGTCGGTACCGATGTTTATTAAAATTAGACAAATAGCAATTTAGATTAGGCGCCAATATTGAAATAGTTACTACAGCGCTCAACAGATGGCGCAACGATACGCGCAGATTTAATCACAGAAAATTTTCCAACTTGACAAGCCGTAATAGAGACGTTTAGTCTCGTATTAATCCAGGAAGCCGTGATTACAAACCACTAATCATCTTAACTTTTAACCGTATTTGGAATTCAATTTACCAACTAACAAGTGAGTTTAGTAATAATTCGCAAGGGATTGCTAAGCTTGGATGTGCATTTACCCTGATTTATTCGTGGGGTGAACACTACCGCTATAATTAAAGGTTTATTCAATAAAACTGTACCTTAAAATCCCGGACTGCTTAATGCAGTTAAACCTAACCTATCTGTTATATTCCAATCATTTTAGAAACGTTACTAGGGAACCCAGAACCAGAATTGTGAAGTCGCAAGCTGCTAGGCGAGCTCTAGTATCGTAAGTAGCACCTGAGGGACGATACGTGGCTTCGCGTTCAACAGGCGAAGTCCAAGGGTACTGCGTCTGTACAGATGATCTGCAGGGAAAGCGTGCTCACGCTACAGCTGTGCAGTCGAAACGGTGGCGGCAAGAGCCTCTGGGAATCTTCACGGGAAAAGAAAAGGGCTGAAATAAAACGACCCACCTATAACCTACTAGAACGTAACGAATCTAAAATTTACCTTAGTTGATGGACGCCCTTTGTAAGTTCAGTGCAATTTAATGCCTTTTATGCTTAGATTGCCAGATATGCCATGTGACGAGAAGAGTGTTTTATCAGCCAATTTGCGAACAGAATTTCCGTGAACCAAAATATACACTTCTACGAATCCTCTAAATGTTACGGAAACCCATTTGGGGACTGGAGTGCTGATAAACCTTCCGATTGGAAGCCAAAAAGCAGAAGACACTAGTCCACACCTTCTCTACTTCACAGTTAAACAGGAAATGCCCAATTTTCTTATCTTCTAGAAACTAGCAAATGTGCCAAAATTCCCCAAAAGTTTAGAGATAAGGCCAGTTCCTCCACATTTTTAAAAATGAGTACACAAGGTTGCCTATAGGAAAGGAGCTAACACATTAATTAATTTAATGAACACATTCAACTGTAACAAGATAGGTAATAGGATTAGTTAATTTAACTTGATCGATTGTGAATATTTCATTAGTCCAGTTGGGCGTATATCCTTTATCGAATATTGTTCGATATTTGCTAATTCGCACAGGATAGTCAACCTTAAATTTTACATTACTTAAATCTGTCATTTTTATATGATTATAGGCTTGATTGAGAATTTCCTTCTCATTACTCTTATTCACATCAACCGGTCTTTTACCAATTGTACTATGTTTTTATGATTGTAGGTGTAACTGACTTGTGATAATAGAGAAAGCCATTTGTATGAACCTTGCAAACTAAACATCTTCCACATAATAGATTTAAGTGTACGATTTACTCTTTCAACGACACACGCTTTTTTTGAGCTAAATGTTGAGAAATGGTTAATTTTATATTTATTCATTAGTGTTTGAAAATCTTTATTGAAAAACTCTTTACCCTGATCCGTCTGCAAGTTCTTCGGAATTCTACCGCTTTCAGATAGTATTTTTTCAGTTGCACTAGTAACTTCCTTAGAGGTTTTGGTTTTTATAGGCTCTAGCCAAACATATTTTGAAAATACATCTATAATTACTACAATATATCGATAACCTTTATTTACTTTAGAGCATGGTATCATTTCTACTAAATCGGCCTGATGAAGATCATCCAATCTTTTTACTATTACACGACGCCTTCGAAAATTTATTCGTGCATGCTTATGCAACTCATCTACTATTTGAGCCTTAATCGAACTGTTTATTTTCTTCCGAGTCATTTTCAACCTCTCTAAATGAGACAGTTTCACTAACTGAAGGTTTAGGCGGAGGTTTAGTTAGTTTTAGAGAAAAGTAGAGTTGATCAATTTCAGCTTGAATGTCTGCAATAATTTAATTTGCTATTTCTGTATTTGTACTAGCAGAGTTTTGGTGTTTGGAAAGTCGGTAAATAATCTTATTAAGTTCTTTGTTAAGGAGAGTCTTGTTGACAGCATCCTCTTCAAATAGAGGTTGTGCAAGATTGGCTAATCATTTATGCTGACGATTAAAATATTCACAGTCATCGTAAAAGTATAGATTTCTGTGCTGAATGTGACGACCGAACTTATCTCTCGACATTGTCGAACTGACTTTATTCAATGATTCCCGCCTCTTTTAACTCTTCTATTATACTAACAATTTCATTTCTATGATTTGTGTGACCGGATGTTTGAGATGCATACAGTAACTTTAATCGATCGACTAACTCGTTCGGATCATCCCAGTAAACATAATCCATCGGTTTATTGCTAACTTGTTTATACATTTGTTGCATACCTTTACCAGAACGCTTTTTAGCTGATGAAGACGAGGGTGATGATGATGATGAGTCAGATTTTATAAATTTCTTGTATTTCGTTTGGTTGAAACCTACCTTCTGCACATTTTTATAAAAAATTTCTATGCGCCGCACCTGTTCTGTTTATGATATCATTATAATTTGCTCTATCTGTCGACGTTGGAGTTATTTGAGGATCGTTTTTAAATAGTAATTCGTACAAACCAGGCGTACCTTCATAGCGAACATTTTTTACAATTATATCAGAGCCCTTTATATCTAGCTCATCTCCACCAAAATAAAATTGGTTTTTATCAAAATCATATCTAATTCCATACCTCCCTAGATTTGGTCTTTCTATAAGATAATTGCTTACATATTTCCTAGGAAGTTTATCATACTGTTCTAAGAAAGAACTTATAGCTTGCGGCTGAAATTTGTTTGTTATAGTCGTATTAGAATCATCTTCGGTGGATTCACACAATACTTCATCAGCAGGTTTTGGTGTAAATAATTCTAGTTTTGAAGATGGGAGATTTTCTTTTTTATTTATTACTTTTGCAACACTTTGCATTTGTTCGGTAACAGGTTTAAAAAATTTACCGAGGAGTTGTTGTTCCACCAACTTACCCTCCTTAAGAGCTCGAACTTTCTGTCTTATAATATTTTTAGTTTTAATAAGTTCTGTCGCTACATTCGTTTTCATTATCGAAGCAAGTATGTAAGCGGTAGACAGCTAGACAGCTAGACAGATAGACAGATAGACAGGTAGACAGGTAGACAGGTAGACAGCTAGACAGGTAGACAGCTAAACAGGTAGACAGCTAGACAGCTAGACAGGTAGACAGGTAGACTGGTAGACAGCTAGACAGGTAGACAGCTAGACAGGTAGACAGCTAGACAGGTAGACAGATAGACAGGTAGACAGATAGACAGGTAAACAGGTAGACAGTCAGCTAGACAGTTAGACAGACTGACAGATTCAAACTAGTTTACACGTCAACAGTTTCTTATCAAATGATATATATCAGAATTGTTAAATGTATATATACGAATCAAATTCATAACGATAGCGTCCATTATTTAAAGCACTATCTTTGTCTATTACCAAAAATCCGTGTTTATGGCTATTCCAGCAATAAGCGCACATTTCTTTAAATTGTTCATAAGTCATGTCGGTATTAACATGATCTCGGTAGACCTTCTGTAAATTCATATCATCCTGCTTAAACAGCACCAGCATGTTAGCATTATCGAGAATAAGATGTTTAGGAATACATGCATATGTTTGACAAAGATAGAAACAGTCTATATTTTTATGTCGACCCATGCTAAAATATTCTCTCATAACGTCCTGTTTGTCGCAAGCAATGTCATCAAAAATAAAAATCCTGTTAGATTTAGCTTGGTCAGGTGGTACAATGTTCACACCATCGCTGTATGTATAGTAACCAACCTCAGGAATTAATTGAAACAACATACTTAGATATTCAAACTTTGCTTGAAACAGCGATTTTGAATATATATAAATATTTTCAAATCGTACTCCATTAACATCTTTTATTAGCGATATAATGATGTTTGTTTTACCACAATTCGATGGGCCTAGAACGAGGCACCGTATCGTGGAAGGTAACAACGGTCCGTGTCTCTTACTTAGAGATGCAATATGATTATCATGATTTTTTATTGGCAAACTAGTTTTTAGTTTAACTACCCTCATGACGTCTACTTGGAAACTCATACTAAAACTGCTATGCACATCTATATACATTAAGAACCTAATCGATCAGTTCTCAGTTCTATAAAATGGTTCGACGTCGAAACAACAAACCAGTCCATCGCCGACGAGGTGCTGGTGTACACAATACGCTCATTAATAAATTGCCTTTCGAATTGCACATACCAGGATATCAATATTGCGGGCCTGGCACAAAACTTGAGAAAAGAATCGCACGAGGAGATCCCGGAATTAACAAATTAGATCAAGCATGTCGTGAGCACGATTTGGCTTATGCAAAACATTCTGATAATATGGAGGAACGACATACAGCTGACAGAATTTTAGCTAAAAATGCTATTGGACGTATTAGAGCTTCAGACGCTAGCTTAGGTGAACGTGTCTCGGCTGCAGGAGTAGCTGCAGCTATGAAGGCAAAAGTAAGAATGGGGTTGGGAGCTAAAAAGAAAACTGGTAAATAGAGAAAGAGGACACCTGGAGATACGCTTACTTTCAATCAGGTAGTGAAAAAAGCACGAACTGAATTAGGAGGAGGACGACTGCTGCGAGACTTAAGCGATGCTACAAATATTGCTGTTAAGACAATTAATAAAATAAAGAGAAACAAGATTATTAAAACTCCTCGAGTAATACGTGTGCCAAAAACAGGTGGAATGTTACCCTTGATTCCAATCTTTGCGCGTTAGGAGCTCTTAGCGGTGGAGCTGCAGGAATTGCAAAGGTGGTTAAAGATGCTCAGTCGGCAAGAAAACAATTAGCAGAGTCTGAAAGACATAATAAAACGATGGAGGCAATAGCTTTAGGTAAAGGGTTATATCTAAAACCTTATAAAAAAGGATACGGATTGTTCACGACAAAAAACTTGTAATGCAGCTGCCAAACCGGGCCTTGTCAAATATCGATTTACAATCATACGCTAAACGTTAAAAAATTCCTAACTTTCGCGGCATTTTTATGAGAGATGATTTACCAAAGCAGGTTCGAAATATAGAATGCGGTATTGTAAATTTGGATGATAAAACCAATCTTGGTACACATTGGGTGGCTTACATAAAACGGGGGAAAGATGCAATTTACTTTGACAGTTTTGGAGACATACAACCTCCAATAGAAATTGTGAAATATTTGACAAGTGGCAAAAATGGCAGCTGTCATCCTATTAAATATAATCATCAGGCATTTCAAACTTATGATTCTGTAAATTGCGGGCATTTATGTTTACAATTTTTGCACGACGTCATGTGTTAGCTTCCTACCGGTTTACTGCAAGAAAAGACCTGTCCAGACCTGTCCAGACTTGTCAAGACTTGCAGATGTGGGGGGATGACGTCATCGTCTGAGGATGTACTTATAGTATGGGAAGTCTGAGTTGTACACATTGGCATTATGAAGCAGCAACAATACTATAAATATCGAAGGCAGTTCAACCGCTTTACTGAAAATCTGGAGAAATTGAAAAGAGATATTGAAATATATTGTAAATTAAAAGATATTTTAAAGGAACTTTTTTGTTTGAAATTAAGCGAGCGGCAGCCAGACCTGAACTTGTTAATAAGCCAGTTTAAACATGACTTGGTGTTGTATGACAAAGAACGACAGGAATAAAAACAGCAGCAGCAAGCAGGTTTACTTTGACCCGATTGTTGAAATTCGTCAGAAAGAAGAAGAAGAAGAAGAAGAGGAGGACGATAAACTTCCATACAATTACTGGCAGTTGTGTGCACTCGACAGGATGAGGTTTAAGAATAGAATAGATAAAATGTCTCTATTGTTAGAACCTATCTTAAATAAACAATTGCAATGTATACTCAATAAGGATGTAAAAGGAAAAATAAAACGTATTGTTTAATAAAAAGTTGTTTTATTTCCAGTAAGATTCTTAGAGAAGGAGTCGGAGGCTGATGAGAATGTAATTAAAGGTCTCTAGATGTTTTGTTTCAGTTCTAGTTAAACCGTCTACTATTAAACATGTCCTGGACGTTTACCTTGTCTGGAAATGAATCTGTTCTCACAGCTCAGTATCCATCCATACATCTGGATCCGAAATCTGAATACGTTATAGGATTAATCAGTTTTGAAGCTTATAATACTATACCTAATATTGATTCGAATAATAATAAATTTCATTATACTGATATTGATGGTAAACAAGCTGTAATTGAAATACCTCACGGTTCATATGAAGTTGCCGATATAAGTCAATATATTAGACATGAACTGGGTATAGGTGTAACAAAGTCTAAGCCACCCTCCCCTCAAGCAGGTAGTGCTAATGATGTACTAGAAAAAAATATTGTGCAGCACCAAGCAAAACCTGTGCTACATATTAAGCCTAATAATAACACGCTCAGGAGTGAAATTAAATCGTCCTTAGTAATCGATTTTACTGCTAAAGATAGTATTGGACAGTTATTAGGGTTCAAACCTAAGAAATTGAAAGCTTATGGTAGATATATTTCCGATAATCCTGTAGATATATTTAAAGTTAATACTATATGTATTGATTGCAATATCGTAACTGGTACTTATCACAACAGCAATGCTGTACACAGAGTTCATCAATTTTTCCCTACAGATCCGCCAGGGTTTAAGATTGTAGAAAATCCCTCTAACGTTATATATCTACCAATCAATACGAGAATTATTGATAACATTGTCATACAAATACTGGATCAAAACGGTAAATTGGTCCATTTTTGCGGAGAAGCCATCACGTTAAGGTTGCATCTCAAGAAACAAAATGGTGGTTAGATACAACTCTCAGCAGCAGCAGCCGCAGCAAACATATATTAGGGATGATCAGTTTGTTTCGTACATCAGTAGACTGCCTGCAGTCGATAGATTAACATCTGCCAATAAACTGTTTCTAAAATCTTTAGGTCTGAAGCTAACTGCTAGAAGTGACGGCGAGAAGGAAATCAAAAAGAAAAAACCTCTGGACTGTTATTAAATTTTAATGTTAATATTCGAAAAATTTTAATATTCTGTAATATTAAGAGCGCTTGTTTTGCATCAAATAAAAATGACGACTTCTGAAATACTAAACGTTACTGAAACAGCTTTTCAAGATGACTCGATTGTCTATGCGGAGAAACATACGCATCAACCCTATTCTTCTACAACATTTAATAATAACGATGAAATACGAATACCTATTTTACATCAAGATGTGTACACTTTACCGTGCAACAGTGTTATATGTTTTCGAAGGTAAATTGTTAAAGGATGCAGATAGTAAGGCTACTGCAAAAGGATCATTTGCAAATTTAGGTATAACTCACCTACTAGATGAAATTAGATATGAACTTAATGGTGTGGTGGTTGATCGTGTAAGAAATGTCGGCATAACTGCAACTATGAAAGCCTACGTGTCATATAATTCGACTCAAAGTATTCGCTTGGAGAATGCAGGTTTGACACCTACCAAAACATCTATTGACGGATTGATCGATTCAAAAGGTAATTTTCAGATATTTGTCCCCTGCGAAATGTTGATGGGAGTTTTTGAAGACTTTAGAAAAATTTTACTAAACGTTCGACAAGAATTAGTACTTATTAGAAGCAATCAAGATTTAAATGCTGTTATTAATACGGTCGATGAAAAATTTAAAGTAGAATTAGCAAAAGTCTATTGGAGAGTACCGCACATTTCGGTAGCTGATGTAAATCGTTTAAAATTATTAAAATACATTGAGCAAAGTAGTCAGTTGGAAATCAATTTTAGAAGTTGGGAATTGCACGAGTATCCAGCATTACAACAGACAAAACGACACACTTGGGCAATAAAAAATGTTAATCAAGTAGAAACTCCGCGTCACCTTATCGTAGGTTTCCAAACAGACCGAAAAAATAAAACTGTTAAAAATATGGCCCAATTTGATTCTTGCGATTTAAGAAATATTACACTTTATCTTAATTCCGAAAGATATCCCTATGATCATTTAAATCTGGAATTTGCCAGCAATCGATATGCACAATTGTATGAAATGTTTGCAGGTTTTCAATCATCTTACTACGAACATGACAATCAGCCTGTTCTTACGCCCGCACAATTCAAAAGTATAGCTCCGCTAGTCGTAATAGATTGTTCTAGACAAAATGAATCATTAAATGGCGGTGCTGTAGATATTCGACTTGAATTCCAAACCAATACTGCTATACCGAAAAACACTTCAGCTTACGCATTGATTTTATTCGATCGAAAAGTGAAATATAATCCTTTTACCAGTGACATAAAAATAGTTAGCTAGATACTAGTTCGACTAGTTGCAGATTGATTGTTCTTTCGACAACATTAGCGATGAAATTTATAGATATTCAAGGTTTTCAATATAAAAATATCAACTTTATTTGCAAAGAAATAGCTGTATATGATAGTGATACAAATGTTACAATTTATCGGATAGTAGAACCGCCGATACCGTACGAACATCTTTCAAATTCTCTAAAAGATTAAGTGATTTGGCTTACAACTAATTTGCACGGGTTAGAATGGAGCAATAATAATCAGCATGACACAATACCCTACGAAAAATTGTCTCTGTACATAGGAGAGATCATACAAAGCGGTGATTTCATATTTCTCAAAGGGTTAGATAAAAGAAGATGGTTTAAAAAAATGCTGATCGGAGAACAAACTGATAATGTAAAATTTGTCGATTTACCAGCTTGCCCAAATATAAAACAATTAAGGACCTTGTATAATTATATTAATTTTTGTTCTCATCATATTGGTACACGGGTTCAATGTGCCATACAAAATGTTCACATTTTGCACAAGTGGTATAATCAAAACCATTAATCGCAGTTATCGCATCTGCTGTCTACTTGTTCAGACATGTTCAGACTTGTCCACACCTGTTATAGCTTACGCAAGCACTTCCTGCAGCCGGTGTAAGCTAGGGGAGAATATTATATATAAGAATACTAATCATAGAAATATTAGTTGTACGATAACAATGATGTCGAAAGCCTTTACCGAAGACTGCTTCTCAAATCATAGTTGGGGTTTTGACTCATGGGCTGACGATCCGTGGAGCCAGGAAGAGGAGAAGGTTATACTCTGGAGTGAAACTGAAGAAAATATGGAGTCTTATTTATTAAAAGTTAATTTTTAACTTTTAGGTCTATAATATTAAACATTTAAGGGGATGAGCTTTTAATTGTAACTTTAAAAACATTAATTTTATTTAATAATTTGTATAATTAGAATTATTAGTCTTTAGAATAATTTTATAGTTGATTTTTTTATTATTATCATTTATGATTGTTTCCAATGGGACAACCACACTCCTGGTCGTCTAACATAACAAAGGTGGAGGGCTGCAGCTGTATAAATTGTGCCAACATTCAGGGGTGGTTAAGCCCAACACAAAATTTTGAGGGGTGCGCACCACTACAGCAACCCGAACTGGAACAGGTGTCGCCACCACCACCACCACCACCATCACCACCGCCTTCGTTTCAAGCAACATATAGTTTTACACTTCCTGAACCAACACTGCCTCTAGATTTAAATCCCATAAAGATAGAAATTAAGTTAGGTAATAAACTTATACATGTAACTATTAAAGATTAAAATAAAAGAGTTTTTTTATTTTTAATATGTGTTTTATTTCATTAATATATATACACCGTATTTATCTCATATGCAAAGCAAAAACTTGACAAAGAGAGGGAGAATAAATGTACACTTAAATATATGCTTTATTCAATTAATATACACACATCCTATTTATACATAAGGGAAACAGAACTTAACAATGTGTAAGTATCGATATAGTCTTGAGGTGTTGTTGAAGGCCAGGGACCGGAACATGGACCGCTTCTCCAACCAACAGCTTCACCATTTTGAGCTTTTCTGATATTTTCTTCAAGCCATTTAAAAATATCTGTGTGGTGACGTACAACGCTAGGCTGAAATATATAAGTATATGGTTAGTATTTAAATATTCGAACACGTCTTCTATAAACTTGCTGTGGGCATAATAAGCAGCCTCAAAGACAGCATTATGAAGAAAATATGGATATTGCTGTTGATTGTCAGTTGCAAATTCGATTCGAGAGCCAGATGATATTGTTTCAATAAGAAAATGCTGCTCGTAGGAAGTAATGTTCTGTAACGATAATTTTGAAAGGACTAAATTAAGATCTGTTTCAGTATTAGTTTTCAACTTCCCTGTTCTTACTTCGTTAATAATTTCCCTAATAACATTAAAGGCAGTTAACATTTTTGAAATTTCATTTATGATAGCGGTTTCAACACTATTAAAGTGCGTAGCCCAAATAAGAGTTTTGCTCGGTATAGCAATACCAATTTTGTGTAATATATACTTTAAAGTTTGCAAGTAGTTACGTCCAATAGCATTACGTAAATAGAAATTATAGATTTCTTTATTTTTAACATACAGATCTTTGTTCAACCACAGTATATTTGAATTTGACGGTAACATTTTGCAGACTGAGATATCTTAGAGAGAGCTGATGTTTATAATGTGGTTGGTGGGCAGTAACCCCAAGGCAATGTGTCAGTATACATACAGTTTACTATTCTTTTGTCATCATGTGGATCTAAAGCTTTTTTCTTTGTTTTAAAGAAAATACGTTGTGGGTTTTTGATCTAATTGTTCTCTGATCGCAAAATACTGTTTCGTTATTAAACAGGCAGTCTTTGTAATCTTCAAATGTAATTCTATTCAAAGCAGCTCTGGTAATACGTTTAGCTTTCTTTGAAATTTTAAATTCCTCATTCTCAGCATCCTCTAATGTTTTGAAAGCATACAATTTTGCACGTAGACCAACAAATTCCGTAATTATTTTACCACTCATTTCGTCCTTCAATAGACCTATTACTTTTTTATTAACTTGTGGAAGGTTATATGGATTGTTCGGAGGATAATCGCTTGTATCAAATTTGTGAATACCTTCCCGTATAAAATCGTATATATTTGGAAGGGTAAAGTGATATATGAGACTATCAGTGTCTGTGTACAGCAGTTTTGCTTGATTACCCATCTTCTGTTTAATATAATTGTAATGAAAATCGTATATTAAAATTTTTGAAATATCTAGGATTGAAAATCCAACGAATATTGGCTTATTAAAAACTATTTCCAACTGATTTAATTCTATAAGTACCAAGTCTTTATCTAAAATAGTACAGCTGTAAAAATTTGGTTTTGATATGTATGCACTGGCTCCGGACCTACCTTCCCATTTAGAAATTAATTTTATTGTTTTGTATTTTCTAACATTTTGCATAGTTTGGTCAAATACAGCTTTATTCATAAGTTTATAAAAATCCTTTTCAAAATTATTTTTGGCAGCTTGTCTTAATTTTGTATTTAAATCTATGTATGGTTTAAGCCAAGCTGATTGCTTAAATTTTAATATTCTGTGAATTTTTACAATTTCCAGCTCTAAACTTACAGCTTGCTGCAGATTGCGGTAATGTATTACGTAGTTTTCTTTTTTAAATAAAGTGGTTGTCAATTTTGATTGCTGGGATGTTGGCGGTGTATAATGGGCAGGACATAGAAGCAAATCTTTGTGAAGTTCAAATAAATGTTGAGGATATTCTAAATCGACTTCATAAATATAGCCTGTTTCAGAATCTTTGGGAGTATTTAACTGATCAATTTTAGGAATATCTAAATCATTTACCCATTCAAACCCTCCATACGGTAGATATTCAGACATCCCGGCACCGTACATGTTATTAATATGTAAATATAGGATATACGATTCAAGATCGGCTTCTACGAATTTTTCACCCATATATCGATTATTAGCTTTAGCGTATCGATTCGAACACTGTGCTAACCCTCCTCTAATACCCCTCTCTATAAACAACAGTTGATCTACATCTGTCAGCAGCTCAAGTTTAACTTTAGTAGTTTTTAGCATTGCTTGAAATGCCAATCCTGGTGCTGTGTAAAAATGTAGAGCATCTAATCCATACGTTTTCATACAATTTTCTCTAAAATTTTCAAACACATCAGCTAAGAGTAGAACATCAACTGTAAGGTACATATCAGCATACTGACCTAGAGTTTGCATATTAAATGTGTTCCAAACACGCAGTGCATGTTCATAATTTTCATCTGAAATGGCTGTTCCATGCAGCTGACTAAAAAATTGCGTTTTGTCAGGAAGACTTTTATCATTCAACTTTTCAAAATTGTCTAGGGAGTTGTATGGAAAGATACCCTTACGTAGTAGTAATTCAAATTCTTCTTGGCTCTTGCAAAATTTACGTGTAATGATTTTTAAATTGTTCGGTAAATTTAATGACAATTGTTCTAAACTGCTAGGCATAAATCGAAACGAGTCTAAAAATCTGAAATCAATATTTGTACCATCCACATGTTTTGTAAATGATATAAATTTTTCCTTATTTATAGGCAACAATTTAATATCTCCCATAATCAGTTTTGCCAATGGTTTTATAATAAAATGAGCGTCATAACCACTGAGATTATGAAAGAGAACGGTAATATAATGAGCATCTTTATAGTTAAGATTACAGTGTTGATGAGCACTAACTCTATACTCACCTTTTTGATGATTGTGATCACGTACACGCACGTCGTTATCGGTGAAAGGTTGTTTACAAATGTAACAGCATACCGATTTTTGAAATGAATCGTTTTCCTGCTGGCTAATATCCATAGGCTGTATATTTGACAGTATATTATTTACTTGATATGGTATAGATTGTAATTCTTTTACAAACCATTCCATACAGTCGGCACCACGATATATATTAAATCGAGATAAACTGTCGTCATATTATGAACATTTTAAATAATATGCAATACTAAATGGAACATGTTTTTGATAAACCCCCGCATTTTCAGAAACAACGTTCTGTTCTTTCCCTAAAACACACTCCACGTCCGCGTATATTGAAAATGGTACTTTTTCCTGATATTTATAGTCTTTAAATTCTATTGTTGTACCTTCTTCGGGCATTTTAATTTTAGTTTCATCTACACTATTACAATTTCTGATATGTCTTTAATGTGATTCTTTAGTTGCAAAATGATTTAAACACGTATCACATAATAAAGTTTGAGTGTGACTCTTATGCAGTTGAGTTGTAACCAATCTAGATAAGTTTCTTATCCAACAGAAATGGAACTGCCCCTCATCGTTGGATATCATTAGTAAATGTATAGCATCTTTATTAATTTGAGTATTTTTACTAATATATATGGGCGTACTGCATTTTTACCAAATTTTTTTTTCTTTCTAGCGTATAAACATTTATACGTAAATCATTCATTGTTTCAAATTTTGATATATCTTTTAATTTCATTGGAAATTCTAGCCCCGAGTACCTTAAAACTTCATTAAAATGTGGATATGACGATATTCTATCAGAACTCTTATTTGCAGGATATAATGCTGACACTACCGACCACAAAAAACAATATTCATCATCATTTTTTACGTTAATCACGGAATTTTTATTTTTAATATCTTTAGGTAACTCAATATATTTACCTACTGTTAACGGCGTGTAATGATTTAAATTTACTTTTAAATGTAATATCTCGAGCAAACTCCAGCCTGAATCACGTTCTTGAAAATCTAATTTCGTCAACAGCTTATTCTCAACATTAGTCTCATACCACTCTTTTAAATTGGTGCCAGAATCAATTTTTTCATTTTTAGTAGCAAACGTTTTTAAATCTATCTCGCCACTACTAGGTCTTATAAAATATGCACTAAATATTACATTAGCTTTAAGCATTAACTTATCTTTTATAATTTGTTTTACTTTTATTGAGAAACTTCTGTATGCTTTTGAAAGAAATTCTTGTGGTTCCTTATAATCTAAATTTACAATCATACCTGTTCTTATTCTACTGTTAAAACAAGATTCTACATCTTCCCATACCAACTTGTTCTTTTGTTGTTGTTGTTGTTGTTGATCACTCCCTACACCCTCTCCCTTCTTTGCTAATTTTGCTTTTAAATTTCGCAATAATTGCCGTTGCCCCTTTAATAAACTTAAATTTGCCTCTAGCCTGAATGGATTTTTATTTTTAAAATTATGCTTACGTATAAATCGACTAACAATTAAAATGGTTTTATTTACATGTTTAATCAATGTCTCAGCCTCATCACTATATTTTACAATCGCTATCGCGTCTCTGATGGTTTTTAATGAGTTCGAACTTAATTCGGTAACGTTGTCTATTGCAGACATGTTCGCGGGCGTGCGGTTGTAATACTAACTCTTGCAGGCAGCCGAGCCGCTCTATTTATTCATCGTCGCAGCTGATAATGGAGGCCAGCGTCAGCAAAAAATTTCAAACAAAGGCAGCATTCAATTTAGCTGTTTAACAGCTTTGCACATTTCTCAAACATGTCTGGACATGTCTGAAGCTTCAGACAATAACATCCTGTTTATCTGATAATGGAGGTCAGCAAAAATTCCTCCAGACAACAAAGACTTCATTGTTCAATTATCGTGCAGATTTCTCAAACAATGGCTTTCATTGTTGAATTTTTACCAGCTTTTCACATTTTAATCTCCAGACAACAATGGCTTCATTGTCCAATTATCGTGCTGATTTCTCAAACAATGGACGTCATTGTTCTATTTACTGATAACAACATCCTGCAAGAATGGACATGTCTGTCAGACGCTCACATCCTGTTGAGCCTGGGAACATTTTGATAAGTCTTATAAAAATTTCAAAATTTGACATTTAGCCCAAAAAAAATTCCCAGAAGGGGCCCGTGACCTTGACCTAGGCTAGGCCTACGACCCCGCCCCCCGGCTAGGCTCGTGACCTTGACCTAGGCTAGGTTCGTGATCTTGGCCTAGACTAGGCCCGCGACCTTCGGCTAGACTTAGCCAAGTTTCAAACCAGAGGCCAATGACCTCGCCACGTGACACTTAGCCAAGTTTCAAACCACCGGAAGTGCGCCAGAACGCCTATAAGTACTCTACTCACTGATCCTCCAAGAAACCAGTGATTAGTGGCATAAAAGAAAAAGAAGACAAAAAGAACCAGCTGCTGCTGTTGTACCTATTTCAACTGTAACAAAGAAATGTCGTAGAAAGTTGTGTAAAACAGCCAGTTCTAGCGCTTTCCCCTACACCTATACATATTCTCCAAATATTCCATCATCGCTGTCTAGCAATGTCGAAAAACCACAAGCGATAAGAGTCTGTAATAGACAAACAGTCGAGTAAACTTTTCTTCGAACAATACTAGTCTACCAAAAATATATCTCAATCTTTTGCTACGTAACAACAGGAATATAAATAAATCGTTTTGAGTTAAGTATGATATAGCCACGGATAAATTGAATTTTGGAGACAGTCAGATCGACATACTGTACACGCAGACACATTTTAGAATGCAATAACGTCATTATGATGGTATGGAGGGATTATATCAGTTGCTAAAATTGAAAAACCAACAGCTTATACTCACCGAGATCTAAAAACCGTATAACTGTTATATTAGCTATAAATGCCCACAGAAATGGTAGTCCACAAAGATCAAGTGTTGGTCGTGGCAGTTATTATTATTATTATAATGGAAACATACCCCTTACTGTGACAGTGCAGCATTAAAACCGGCTTTTAGCGCAGCAATTTTTTAATGATGCGATGCCGGAAAAGCCATCTTAATGCGTCATAGACGAATTGTCTTATAGAAATTAGCATCTTATTGCAGCAAATTCCAGAAGTGAAAACAGCGCCACTTTTACATTAGCACGAGATGGCGGTGCTATGCGCTTCGGGAAGACGGCAAGTTTCAACTAAATATGACAGTGGCGCTGATTGCAGATCCAAAAATTAGGAGTCATTAAACATAACTCCGCGTGCAGGGCAGAGGGCAAGATGGTGCCATACGAGTATTCGACAGTCAGTTGTGGTTAAGCTTCTAAAATGTAGAAGCGCGCTTTTAAAACTATGAATTCGTATTATGTGTATCGCCATTTTAACCCATAATTAATAAAACGTAGTACAGCGTGATTACTAAAAAGTGGGGAAAGAGCGGGAAATTTTGAATTAAATCCTAGTAATATTTTGCTTTCATGTTTCTCGCTGGTGTATCACCCCAACTTTCTGGTTACATGTTTTGACACTGTGCTACATACTTTCTAACAATCTATGAATTATCATGGCATCATTATTTATGAATCATGTCATGTGACGCCTTGACATTGTCAAGTAACCACATGACCCCAAACTGAGTAGAGTTTACTTGCTAGATAAGCATGTTTTTAAGCACTCGCAGCGTCGCAGCTCCAGTGCATCTGATGAGATAATTGAACGGAGAATGTTTTTATCGTTGTCGTTTAAACAAACGGTAACAAATTTGCTATACGAAATCATAGATATGATTCGGTTACCTACAAAAAGGCGAGTGTATAACTACGTAAAAATTATTTAATATTTAAAGCGAGTAAAAATATGTATTTGCTTGTTTTAAAGTATGATATGCAGAACCGCAATTTTTACAAACGTTGACGAAATATGAAAATTGCTTTGATATAATGACACGTTGATTGTGCACATTTCTCGATATTTTGGGGTGATGGAGCATAAATGCTGAGCTAAAAACATTTGCAGGTAGGTTTTCGTTAGAGGAAGAGATTGATACCGCAGTTCACGATTGTATTGAAGGCGTTCGTAAAAAAGTTGATTGGCAACTTATAAGCAGTAAGAGAAAGGAATTGTCGTGTGTACTTGCAGAAAGGAATTACTTTGAGCACATTTAAAATAAAACCCAAAAAAATATGAAACCGTTTTCGATAGGTATTTTAAATAAATTTAGCTTGACCTTCGTATTAACTAAATTAAACATAAAAATGTATACAAAAATCAGATGTCATAACATAGCTAAATCTGTAGATTGTCCAGCAAATGAAAAATCTTTAAGGCAACATTTAACGAAGACGATTACGTTTTTAAATCAATAAAATGATAAAATAAATGATGGTTTTTGTTATTTTTATATATTGATATGTGGTCTGCAATATAACAAATTGTGTGATTATTATCGATTATTAATCATAGCTGGAGTTGTATTTAGTGCGAAGTTAAGGTTATATACAAAACGATAAGAATCAGTGTAAGTAAATTGCGAAATTATAAACAAATTGATGTTATCATATAATATGCCCAGTAATAACAGTACTTACATAAAAGTATGAAGCAAAGGTAGGTAAATTACGATTCGATTTATTATATATGCACCGTTTACTACATATTGATATTAAATAATAGTAACAATAGGTCCTGTAGGTAAGGTTTCAGTTTATAATTATTTCACACTGATTTTAAACTTTTAAATAACATAGGTCTTCCCCCTTTCAATGTTAATTTGTATTTTGCGTAATTCAACAGATCATCCGAAGTGAAT
Source organism: Agriotes lineatus (assembly GCA_940337035.1). Classification (NCBI taxonomy): domain Eukaryota; kingdom Metazoa; phylum Arthropoda; class Insecta; order Coleoptera; family Elateridae; genus Agriotes; species Agriotes lineatus. Next base: position 124,996,618 of record OW679194.1, read on the forward strand.
TTTTTATTTATAGACTGCAGTGCGAACATTTTACCTTACAAATTTTTCTTAGATATACTGAGTGATCCATTCGAAGAGAGATATTAATATGCACAAAAAACAGGAGTTTTACATTATCTAGTTGGCTTAGCCAAAGAATGGCCAAGAGCGTGATATGAACAATTCCAAAATTTTACGGATGTTCAAATAATTTACTAATTTACCAACACGTGGGCGGTGACCTAGTACAGCGGCACGACGCCGTAATAGGCCACCATGCTTCGACATTGAACTATGCTCATATGCAAAAATGCCTCTTAATGCAGCAATTAAACCAGCACCAGCACATTTTTGTGAGTTCTGACAATCTGACATATACAGTGTGTCCCCGGATGGACCTAACTATACTTGTAAACTTCTTTATTTTGCATTTTAGAAAGAACAGTCATTCTTCATAAAAAGTTTTGCTTCATCTAGCAAGTTCGCAGCTACTACCAAAATTTCGAAATAACATACAGGGTGGTTAGAAAATGAGACAACGTGACATTTGGTTAAGAATAAAGTACCTTTTATTTGAAAGGAAAGCATAAGTATCACTAGGAAAAGATGTTTGAAATTTCAATAGAAGCTCACATATTTAATCTGAACGTTGTATCTCAAAGTTTATTTTTCTATCAAAATTTATACTAGTATACATGTCGCTATTACGTACTTCTTTCAATAAAAAATAAAAAAATCAACTTTGAGATACAACGTTCAGATTAGATATGTGAGCTTCTGTTGAAATTTCAAACATCTTTTCCCAGTAATACTTATGCTTTCCTTTCAAATAAAAGGTACTTTATTCTTAACCAAATTTCACGTTGTCTCGTTTGCTAACCACCCTGTATGTTATTTCAAAATTTTGGTAGTGGCTGCGGACTTGCTAGATGAAACAAAAATTTTTATGAAGAATGACTGTTCTTCCTAAAATGCAAAATAAGGAAGTTTACAAGTATAGTTAGGTCCATCCGGGGACACACTGTATATAGTTTTGATTTGTCAAGGTTTATAACGGAGCCTAGGAATTTTATTTGCGATTATAGCAGCAGTCATTATTGAAATATAGGTTTCGCCAGAAGAAAAACTCTGCATATGTTTTGAAAAGGATCAATTTTGACAAATACCAACATAAAAGACGATAAAACCTTTCACATGCTGCTCCGTTTCTCTATTGAACGCAAAAGTGGCGCTGTTTTCACTTCTAAAAATTGCGGCAATAAGATGCCAATTTCTATAAGACAATATGTCTATGATGCATTAAGAGGGCTTTTCGGGCAGCGCAGCGCTGCAATAAAAAAATTGCTGCGCTATGAGGTGCTCCTAATGGAGGCTATTATAAACTTAAAATGCGATTATATAATTTGGTTTTAACTAGTTAAGTAGGTATTGCACTAAGGACAAATTCAGTTTATAATAGCCAGAACTACAATTTAAAATAATTACGGTGTCAACCAGTCAACATGAAACCTAACCTCATTGCAAAATAATAACCAGGCGTTCCTATCAATCTAGTGAAAATGCTTGCAGTCATTGGTTTTCCTAGATTGCATTACCATATGAATTCTATTTGCGATTATAGCAGCAGGCATTATTGAAATATAGGTTTCGTCAGAAGAACAAGAGAACAACTCTGCATATGTTTGTAAAAGGATCAATTTTGACAAATACCAACATAAAAGACGATAAAACCTTTCACATGCTGCTCCGTTTCTCTATTGAACGCAAAAGTGGCGCTGTTTTCACTTCTGAAAATTGCTGCAATAAGATGCCAATTTCTATAAGACAATATGTCTATGATGCATTAAGAGGGCTTTTCGGGCAGCGCAGCGCTGCAATAAAAAAAATGATGCGCTATGAGGTGCTCCTAATGGAGGCTATTATAAACTTAAAATGTGATTATATAATTTGGTTTTAACTAGTTAAGTAGGTATTGCACTAAGGACAAATTCAGTTTATAATAGCCAGAACTACAATTTAAAATAATTACGGTGTCAACCAGTCAACATGAAACCTAACCTCATTACATAATAATAACCAGAAGTTCCTATCAATCTAGTGAGAATGCTTGCAGTCATTGGTTTCCCTAGATTGCATTACCATATGCAAAAAAATAAAGTGTGGTCAGCACACGACTTGCTTTTACTGCCTGTAAAAATTTCAATTTGCGATTTATCATTAAGTATACTAACAAAAAACTTTTTTGACAAAAGTTATAGATCATTACGTAATATACAACAGATTTAAACATTTTTATTCCCCTACGTTTTGGAGAAACTTTTGTGTTTGAACTAAATATAATTACACAATATATCATCTTGTTCTATGAAATTTAATGTTTAGCAAACAACTATAACATTTTCTGGGAAAACAGAAAACCACAAGTGTAAAATATCACTTCCGGTTACAGTATTTTACGCAAAAATGATTGGGATCTCCAAATTTATATTAAAAACAAAGATATAAATTTTGAGGCCGATCTATTAAACCATCTGGGCTGTAGAGAGGTCACAGACAGACTGACAGACTCCCAAAACTACAGGCTTACAAACTACCAGACAGACAACACTTCGAAAACCACTTTTTCTGAGCGAGAAGACAGGAAAACTGATATTTCATATGACCATTGAATACGTGACTAAAAAGCATTTTAGCGTCATTGTAACTAAATAATACTATAATAAAGTGTTTATGGAACAGTCGAACATAATACATAAAGCATAGTTATGTTAAAACACTCAAAAAAATGTTTTTCCACCCATAATTACAGCAGTTCCTGCGCTGCTGCGTTTAGGTATCTATGCCCAATATAAATGAAAGAAAATACATTTACATTATATTTGATGAGATTACAAACATCTTGCCATTTAGTACTTAAATTTATACATTCATTTCTACTTTCACGCTCCTTGTAGTTATTCAATATCTCCACTACGTTATTTATGAAATAACATATAGAAGATGTTTTTAAAAATTATAAAAAAATATTTCTGAGCTTATTAATTCGATCGTATTCCTTTACTAATTGTTTTAGAAACACCAAGAATACTATTACAAAACAGTATATAAATCTCGCTTTCGGGAAACTGTCAGCATCTTTATTTATTTTTAACAGTTTTTTTTACCGACAAACATATGTAGGTACTTAAAAGTAATTTTACACACAGCCTTCAATTTGTCGAAATTGTTTCTATATTTTAAAAATAACCAAGTGCACCTGCGTGCCTTATCAACTATGTTAATTTTTAGTTCTTCCCTGCGTTTGCGCTTAGCAGCTGAGTGCAGATAAATATAGAATCGGAGGACACGGTGAGACGGTGACGCAACGGTTTGGTGTGAATTAGCGGGATGTTATATATAACATTAATTAAGAACGATTTTTCATATATACTTTTAAGTATTACAATGTAACTATGTTATACTAAAATTACATTGACTTTTATTTTTATTTGTCGTTGTTTTATTCCTGACGACAGTCTCCAGAAATATCAGAAGATTGTAACAATAATGGAAAGAGAAGTACAAGAAATTAGAAGACTATGAAGGAATGGAGAGGAAAACCAGAGGAACAGACCAATATTAATAGAAATAGCAATATTGAATAAGAAACAGGAGATAATGGCCACAACACACCTAAAAGGAAGAAACATCTGGATCAATGAAAACTACCCAAAGTAAACCCTCGAAGAAAGGAAAAACCTAATAAAATACACGAGAGAGGCAAAAAGCAAGAGATACACTGCAAATCTCCGAAACAATAAGTTAATAATCAACAATGAAGCTTACACACTGGAGCAATAAGAAAGAACGGGAGAAGTAGAGGAAGCAATTGGGGAAGTGGCAGTAAGAAGGCACGAGACAAGCAAGAAAGAGGATTATATGGACAAACATCAGAAAATAAGAAAGTTAAGTGAAGGATCACCTCTAAACATATGAGATGAATAAATAAGAAAACACATGAGATCAATCACTTATACTGGAAGACGAACAAAAAACTAGTTAAAAAAAGTACATGACTGTCAATAAACCAGACGACCGCTAAGAAAATGGAAAGACTAAGAAAAATAAATCATCAGATACGCTTAAAACACAATATCGAGAAAAAAAACTATAAAAGTAAGAAAGCCAAAAGAGCTAGACATGTATTAAAATTAGGAACATGGAACGTAATGACCATGCTAAAACCAGAAAAAATTAAATAAATCTCAAATGAAAGAACTAGATACACTGCAAGAAATACGATGGGAAGGACAGGGTGAAATAAGCTCAGGAAACTACACAATGTTTTACAGTGGAGAAGAAAAGAAAGGAAGAAACGGTATCGGCTTTCTTGTAAATATTAAACTGAAAAAATACCATCTGGTAACGTGTAAGTTTGAAGCACAACTAGTAACGTGCAGTCTATGAGACTGGCACACTTTAAAGCGAAAAAAATAAAACTGTTTTAATTATTTTTTTAAATATATATACAGGGTGTATACGAATTCGACCGACAAACTTTGGGTGCATATTTGTCTCACTAAATACAGCCTAAAAGATTAGACAACCTTGATCCTTATCTGCAGTATAAACTCTGCACAGGTCAAAACACTTCGAAATAACACCATGAATTTTTCAAGATTTATTTTAATAAATAAAATGAAAATTAGAAGGAATCCATTAGCTTGAATATTAAGAATAAAATTTATTATCAGCTATGGCCTAGCTATCTTCTTTAAAGAGTTCTGGATTTCCAAAAACCATTAAAAATTAGTGTTCCTACACATTACACGCATTCAAATTTCCAAACTTGAATATTTTATTTCCACTGGTGGTCTGATTAATTAAAAGTCATGTTTCATATGTACCTAATGTCATTAATTAATTAGTATAGTTCGATATTTGAGTAAAATTTTATTCAACGACTTCAATGTTAGATTAAAAGAAAAGTCACAAAAGAGGTTCTAACTTTGAAATGAAAGGAGATTGGTTATAAGTATACAAACAATTTAGGTACTACATCTTTAGGCAGTAAATACACCCTCAAAGTTTGTCGGTCGAATTCGTATACACCCTGTATATAGAGGTTTGTTAGGCATATATTTTTTAGTAATAATAACCGAAAACTTAATGTAAAGAAAAAATTATAATATAATTTTCAACATGAACACAAATTGGCAATGTACTTTTTACCAGACCAAGATAAAAAAAATTAAAACTTTTGATCAAAAGTAATTTTATTTATTTTACGATTAATAATAAGTAAAACAATGCATTTGTAAAAAAAACTTAAAGAAATATTGTAATTCACAGGGACTGCCATGCCTACGAGTTTTTGCTGAAACCTTGATATTAAAATTTGCTTGCAGTCTCACAGACGGCACGTTACCAGTTAATGATATTCAATGCAATAAGTGGCAGACTCTCGATGATCACGATAAAATCAAAATTAGCTAATATAACTATAATCAATGCATATGCACCGACAGGTGATGCAGAAGAGAATGTAAAAGACCAAGTTTATGAAAAACTGCTAGAAATAAGCGAAGAAGTGCAACCACATGACACGTTAATAACACTAGGTGATTTTAATGCACAAATGGGACAGGAAGAATACATAGATGGAGTAGCAGGAAAAGAAACAATACACAAACAAACAAACAAAAATGGACATAGACTAAGTAACTACGCCGCAGCAATGGACATGGTCATTAGTAGCACAAAATTTAAACACAGAAAGGAGCATAATGTAACCTGGAAACCCCCAGGAGGAGAACATGAAAGCCAAATAGATCATGTGCTGATAAGAAAAAAACTGACAAAAAAGGCATACGAGATGTGAGATATTACAGAGGAGCGAACGCAGACTCGGACCACTACTTGGTAATTGTGAAAATGAAACAGAAAGTAGCAATAGACACAGAAAATAACGAATAAGTGGATTATAAACAAATTTCAATCCGAAAAAGAAACCCAAGGATTACAGAAACAATTAAGCAGAAAAACATTAGAAATTACACCCTCAATTGATCTAAATCAAGAATGGGTAAACATAAGAAATACAATGATAAAAGCAGCTGAAGAAACTATAGGATGCAAGAAAAAACAAAAAAGAAAAGAATGGTTCGACATGAATGTCAAGTGAAAATTCAAGAAAAAATAAAGTAAGATTAAAATGGATACAATCGGGACTGCAAGAAGACCATAATCAATACACTAGATTACGGAAAGAAGCAATAAAAATATGCAAACAGAAGAAGAAGCAATGGCTATGCAAAGCAGTAGAAGAAATGGAACACAGTAATGCAGCCAAGAATTCAAAAATATTTTATAGAAAAATAAAGAAACAAGAGGGAGAAATCAAAATGAACATAAGAGGGGTAAGGAATAAAGAGGAATAACTGAGTATGAGAAAGAGAAGATAAAGAAGTTATGGAAAGAACATTTCAGTGAACTCCTGAATAGCGAAAAAGAAAATGAGAAAGAAGAAATAGAGCAACCTATACAAACATCACAAAATACCCATGAACCTACATATGAAGAAGTCATGATGATAATTAAAAGAATAAAAAATGGCAAAGCGCCAGGCTTAGACGACATAGTAGGAGAAATAATAAAACACGAAGGCAAAACCCTACACGACCATCTGTACTCACTAATCCAAAAAATATGGACAAAAGTAGATATGCCGGAAGATTGGAAAGCTGGGGTAATAGTGCCACTGCATAAAACAGGCGAAAAAGAAAACACCAATAACTACAGAGGAATCACACTGCTCAATACAACTTACAAAATATTATCATCATTAATCTACAAGAAGTTAGAACCATATGTAGAACAAGAATTAGGTGATTACCAAAATGGATTCCGACCAGGCAGATCCGCAACAGATGCCATATTCACAATGAACCGACTACTTGAGAAGAGCCACGAATTCGGAATAGAAATACATATACTATTCATTGATTTTAGGTCAGCCTTCGATACTTTAAATAGAAACACACTGATAGAAATAATGAGGAACTTTAATATTCCTAGTAAACTAACGAAACTAGTAAAAATGACGATGAATAAATCCAAAGCTGTAGTCAGAACAAGTTTTGGCACAACAGAAAAATTCGAAATAAATACAGGAGTAAGACCAGGCGATGCTCTGTCAGTCATGCAGTTTAACATCGTATTAGAAAGCATAATAAGGAAAACTAGAGACCACGGAAAATTATATATAAACATGACACAAATAGTAGCATATGCAGACGACATAGCTATAGTTAGCAGAACAAAAGAAGAACTTGAAAAAATGTTTAAAAAACTAGATAGAGCAGCAAAGAAAGCAGGATTAAACATAAACCAAGAAAAAACAAAATACATGAAAAGTGAAAAAAAAAACAAGCTCCCACCATACAGCAAAAATAAAAATTAACAACTACAGCATTAAAGAAGTATACAAATTCAGCTACTTAGGAACACAAATAAGCAGTACAGATAACAGTCAAATAAAAGCCATAATCAAAGCAGCATGGAGGGCATACGCAGTAAATAAAAAATTATTGAGGCGTAAGAGTATTAGCAAACACACTAAGCTAACAATCTACAATACGCTAATAAAACCTATCGTGATATACGCACTAGAAACAAGAAGTGTAAGAAGAAAGGATCAAGAACAATTAAGAATTTTCGAGAGAAAAATATTAAGAATAATAATGGGGCAAAAGAAAGAAAATAAAACTGACTATTCCGCTCAGATAATATAAACCAATCCCATCATCAATTTTCAAAATTTGAACCAATGAGAATCGAATACAACGAATACTTTGCACTAGTGCAATACCCGGGTATTTGCACAAGTGCAATATCGAGTATTTGCGGGAAGAAAAGCAAACCAACTAGGTACACAAGAAATTTCAGAAGGAATACTGAAAACTCTTTGAAAAATGAAAATGAATAGTGTGGTATACAAAGGATGATATTTCTTCGAGGAATAGTCTTGCAATATTCCCTGCGTGTATTCTGTATAATTCGAGTACTTCTCGAAGATACAGAATGCACTAGGGATATAACTACTGATGATGTAACAATAATAAGACCAGTACATTTCGACAGAATGCACTGCTAGATTAAAAGTTTAAAAACCTACATGTAATTAATTGAGCGAGAATAATCAAGATGCCTAAAATGATATATTGCGAAAATTTAAATGCGTAGGTACGTCTTGACCATCGAATGTTGTTATACAGTCGCACGCGATAAGCGCGACAATACGTGACAATACTCCATACAATACTCGGCCCACTTATAAAAATGGGTAAACACACTTCTGTTTCATACCTGGCCTTGGCGGATTAATATGATATGAGACTGATATTTGTATTGAGATTTAAACGTTTTCATTGCAAATAACTTTTTCTTATAGCGTATGCCTGAAAGTAAAATTAAAGGCAGTCTTTAGTGTGTCAAACATTTTAAAAAGTATTGGAAAAATTACTGCAAGATGTAAACTACGGCTTGAATACTATGTCCCATGAAAACTTTTAAATAAATGAAAGAAGTAGGTTTGATATATGTATTTTTGAACGGAAACTAATATACAGGGTGTCTCAAAAAGAATGGGACACCGATTAGTCATAAATTCCTTACGTTATAATAAATCGATTAAACCTAATATACCTTAGTACAAAGTCCCTTCAGTAAGAAGTTATTGGGCCTTGAAGTTCAAATTTTTATTTTTTATTTTTTTGTTAATTCCCACAAATGCAGCGATGTCGATTGGAATTTTGGATACATGCTTACGATTGTGTAGTGCACCAATAGCAAAATTTTCATAAAGTAGACTTGACTTTAAGGGGCACTTTACCTATCTTTCAAAACTTTTTTAGCTCTATCTTCGTTATCTGCTACATTTTCAAACAATTTAGGTTATTACCTAAAAGAGAATTGAAATCCACAACAATAATGTACTCTCAGTTCATAAGCGTAAGAGCAACCGTTACCATGCCTATCAAAAGTTTTTGATTGTCATTAAGACGTGCAATTATCAAGTAGCCATGATCACAAAAACAATGGGTAATGATTGTAATCTAGTAAACAACAACAAGATATCAATTAATGACGTTGGTGACATCAGTTTTTCGTCTTTTGTGATTAGGGAAATGCTGCGACATAACGAACCTTTCAGCATTGGAGAATTCGTTATGTAGTGGCATTTTCTTAAACATAAAAGAACAAATTCTTGTGGCTCTAATGTCATTAATTGATTTATCACTGCTGTTTACTAGATGACCATTGTTTTTGTGATCATGGATAATGGCACGACTTAATGACTACCAATAACTTTAATGGCATTTTAAGGTAAACGGTTGCTTTTAGGCTTACGAACTAAGAGTACATTATTTGTGTGGATTTGTTATAACGTCAGCAATCTATGAATAATCGATGTCCCATTCTTTTTGGGACACCCTGTATATTAAAATTACAAATTTTAAAACTCAATTTCTCAGTCTGTACTGCTAACAAAATGTATATTTTTTCTGTAACTCCAACAATTAATTATTTTATCTAGCTTTTTTCGATGTTCATGCTTACTGTGTAACACTAAATTTTTAGGCCTTCTATTTCTCTAACGGCTTTACCTATCTTCTGTAACCTTCACAATAGCGCAATAACGTTCTATTGGTCGTAGTTCTGGGACGTTGTAGGGTGGATTCTTGTCACAATTTTACAATGTAAATCCGGAATACTCAGATTTAACGCAAAATGTTATAACTGTAGTTACGTACAATTAACGTCAATCATTTTCAAATAAAAAATAGACTATTACACTGTCCGCGAAAAAACTCATCCATTTTGCAATTCAATTGTTTTGTTATGTAGGCTTTGAAAACAAATGTCAACAACAGTTTACACATCTGTCAAGCCTGCGTATTCAACACGATTAACATTAAAATAGTTCTTAATTTAGTTAAGAAAATGCGGCGTTTTCAATTACAAACGAGAAAGCTGTTTTTGTGCACAAAAAAAGAAAATCTCAATTGGACTAGGGACAGTCTCGGAATTGACCAACATATCCAGCGAGAGTAATCGTCCCGCGATCCCGGAAAAAACATGTTTTCACGTAAAGCGGAAATAATTCAAACCGAGCTAATATTAAGAAACTGGTAGGGCATTGCTTGTACCTCACAAAGACCAATGTTCCCAAGGGGCGATCCCGCAGTTTTTGAGAATATAATTTGTTTTATTTCGAGCCAATCATCATCTCTTAAATTTAGGACATTGACTAATAAGACTATCTACCATATTGACAATAGAGCGAATAGATCCACATGTGCCCCATATGGGAATTAATGAGCTGAAATCTGACAGAAAAAACGTATTGTATACATTGAGCTTACTCCTAAGGCCAAGATAATTTCTATATACCGTGCACTCGTCATTGACAATATCGTGGATTCAATATACCTAATCTAAATGATCTGACCAGTTTGTTATTTATTACTAGACCTAAATATTTCATCCTGGCAACACATTCAATTTCTTTACCATTGATATTTACACCGGGAGTTTGTACATCATTATTTATTTGTTTAAATAGCATACATTTAGTTTTGTCTATAATAATTAGAAATCACATTCTCTACCTCCTCAACATTATCAAAACTATACAACAGTACAGTATCATCTGTAAATGTGTAATATCTAGCAACTAACCCTGCATTATTCAAGCTGAGAACATACAGAGAGTAGAAGAGAGGCCCCAGGACAAAGCCATGGGGAACCCTACAAATTCACTTACATTATGGTCTAATTTAACATATTGCCTTCTGCTTGCTAGGTATTATTGAATAATACTACGCATCTTACCTATGAATCCCATTCTCTCTAACTTATCAAGTAAAATATCAAAACTAATGTTTTTTGTAGGTCTACAAATATAGGTATGACTACCTTTCCTAAATCTAGTTCAGTTGATATATTATTCACAAGGTCGATAGTTGCACTTTGAGTGCCACTATGCTCAATAAAGCCATACTGAAAGACAAGAGGAAGTCATCCCGTTTTTGATCCACAGTCTCTAGTATTATTGAAAATATTGTAGTTACACTTATTGGTAGATAATTATTACGACCATATTTAAATATAGGACTAATTCTATAAATTTTTAGTTGATTTGAAAAAATACCACGCTTGAGGCATTTATTGACTAGATTTGTCAAGACAGTCTTAATATTCAGTATATCACAAACTGACAACTGGGGCAGATGTTTTTCTAGATTTATTTATAATATGTACTACAAATTTCTTGTTCATCAGAGGCAGTTACAAATTAATATAGATTTATCACATGAAATTTCACTAAAGCTAAGGTTTTCGCGCTCATTTCTGTTTAAGTTACCTATTGTAGCATCTATATTTTGTATAATATTTTCCCTACGCTTGAGAAGTGCCTACTCAGCTGATTTACTGTACCTAACTGATCACTGACCTCTCCGTTACCTACTATGAGTGTCACTATATGTGTCCTTTTACCTTTTTTTTTCACTTAACTGATTATGAAACGCCACAGTTTTTTTATTCAGTTCTACACGCTGCCCATTTATTTCTATTGATTTTATTATTGTTATTCTATTTTTCAACGTTTTTATTGTAACGTGGTACGTGTCTATCAGATCATTATAGAACTACTAAGGCAATATTTGGCAATCCTAATTGTTTAACGAAAACAAAGGGCGGATTTTTTTACTTGCATTGAAGTGTTTTGTGCCCAATAATAGCAGGACAGATGAAATATGTTTAATATTGAAAATGAGTAGCAGGTAGGTCGTCTGAATGCCGTTCTATTACGCGAGCGGCGAGTCGCTACAAGAATCTTGTAGTTAATGTATCTCACATAAATTCAGTTCAAAGTAATCTGATCCAGTAGAAATGAGAGAAAAAGTAACATCAGTGAACTAAAATTATCAGGAAAACAATACTTCCACAATAAGATCCGAGACTCTGGGGGAATCGAGATTTTAACGTGGTAAGTGTACGAAGACAGTATTTGGCAATCTTAATTGTTTAACCAAAACAAGGAGCGAAAATAGTATATTACGTACCTTGAACTGTAAGTGACACTTTTGAGGTCAAGATTAGAAAAGTTACTTACAGTTCGCGATTAGTACATTATTTTTTGTAATACCTGTGAAAATCAAACACACGTAGTAAATAATAAGTTAAAATTGAATTATTCACAACGACCTGTCAAAATTTCGTTTTTATATTTTAAGAAATTAATGAATTAGCTTAAAACTGAATCAACCATGGCGGAATAGATAAACAATTGAATCGGTGACTTTTAAAAGGAACTAACTCCATAAGCTCGACATTTTGAGATTTATAAGTATTGGTATATTTTCAAACGCTGCGGATCGAATGGTGATAAAAGGAACTAACTCCTATTTGATGTTACCTTGTCTAGTAATTTAAATCGAGTTGGTGGAGAAAGGAACTAAGAACCGAAAATGGCCTACTACCAACACTGAAGAAAATAACTAAAATGTATGATACCATGAGTTTTGTAATTTTCAAAACTGTTTAAAACACTGAATAATTTTTTTCTTTTTAGTATTTTTTTTCAAACAGTTTTAATTTGGTATTAAAGGGAACTAACTCCATCGCCTTTTTTTCAAATTTTGAACTTATTATGGCCCTAACTAAATCAATTCTAAGTTTTAGCTGATCCTTGACTTAACAACATTGTATCAGGCAAACTAGACTTTCATAACAATTTTCAACAGGGTTGTGAGACAAACTTTTGTAGTTTGCCAAAAACTAACTTTTCTTGAGTTAGTTCCTTACAACAATCACCGATTCAATTCTGAAAATGTTGGTACTTAATAGTCACTTACAGTTGAAGATGGACTGTAAGTAAATATTATGGCCAGTAACCGTGGAAATTAGTAAATGAATCGTAAGTTCGACTTACTCTAACAAAATGTTGTTAATAATGATCAACTGTCCGTGCAGGTATTCCAAAAAATTGTTTTAGCAATACCTGTACTGTAAACGTGTCTCTATATTTGTCCTTTAACCTTATCTTTTCACTAAATTTCCACACTCTGATTTTTAAGCGACTTTATTTTATTTGATATTCCATTTTTCAAGGTTTTGTATTCACTATATTACAGGATTGTCCTTATTTTTTGAATGTTCTTATCAGCCTGTCCTTTTGCTTGATTAATTGTAATATTTCGCTATTGACCCATATATTATTCTCACGACATAAATATTACAACTTTTATGTACTCTGCTTGGGATTTACAGATGTTAACGGTATCTCTCAGCTTTTGAAGAGACTATACTATTATTTACTCTCATTAAATAGTTCTCTAACCTTTACATGATTTACATCTACACATTTCATTTCATTTGTAACTTTTTGTTTGTACAAACTAACCTTATCCATTATGTTAAAAAGAAGCCTGTTATGATCAGACAGTGCGTTTGGCAATAATTTTATTTCTGAACAATTTACACTTTTTGTGATCAACCAATACATAGTTTATAAGAATTTAGGATTCAGGGGTCACTCGAGTGACCATTACGCTTATATTATTTTTTATAACGTAATTATTCAACATTATGAGAATCTTGAAATTTTAGACATTGACGATGTTTTAGATCTAACAATTTAAGGTTAAAGTCCAGTGGCGTAACTTCAAATTTTGGTCCCGGGGGCCGTGATCTTCACCGGGCTCCTTAATTGCCAAGTGTAAGTCCTATTCTTGCCAAAGCATTTTTGGTTATCATTTTTCAATTATTTTTTTTAATTCATAAACAGAAACATCAAAGCAAAATGAGCAATAGCGAGATACGCGTTTTTTATTGAAAATAATAATAATAATAAATATAAATCCTGTAAGCCTACGCACTAAAGGAACAAACAAAAATTATTTCCGCAATTTGGTACTTCCGTACATTTCGAGGTACAATTCAAAGTATAACTTTGCTTTAACTGCTGATCTGCTAATCAAGAAGATATCTTCTAGACTTCTGATTAGCAAAAGATGTAATGATGTCTGATATATAAACATTTCTCGCTCTCTACTCCTCAATAGAGATTAGTAATCTGAGATGACTGCGAAGTACCTACGTGCACGTGCAAGACGTGGTGCATCGGGTGTACAGAAATTATTTTATTTTAAATTTATACCGAACAGATAACTTTTTGACATGTTTTAGATTTCTCCGAGGGTTTCTTGCGTTTTTCCCGGACTCATTGAAACTTTATACGGGACCGAGTTTGAGCTGCCCCCTTTGCCCCCTCGGTAGTTACGCCACTGTTAAAGTCCCCTACTATCACATCACATTTTATTTACTATTGTATTTTCCGACTTTTGAAAATCGTAACGATTTTTGTAAACACTATTAAAAACGTAACATTTTATGAAATATTCTAGCTGACCCGGCAAACATTGTTCTGCCCAAAAATAATTTGTTTTTGTACACACACCTTCTGAATATAAGTACGTCAAATCGCACCATTAATACACATTTTCGTTAATATCTTGACTCCAGCGCCACCTACCGGGTTTATTTTTTGTACACACATTTCTTTACACGTAACCAACATATAATCCGAATATCAGCTAAATCGGACCATAAATACACATTTTCGTAAATATCTTGACTCCAGCGCCACCTACTAGGTTCATTTTTTGTATAAACATTTCTCTCTACGTAATCAACGTATATTCCGAATATGAGGTAAATCGGACCAAAACTACACATTTTCGTAAATATTTTGACTCGAGCGCCACCTACAGGGTTCATTTTTTGTATAAACATTTGTTGCCACCTAACCAACATATAATCCGAATATGAGCTAAATCGGACCATAAATACACATTTTCGTAAATATCTTAACTCCAGCGCCACCTACCAGGTTCATTTTTTGTATAAACATTTCTCTCTACGTAACCAACGTATATTCCGAATCTGAGATAAATCGGACCAAAAATACACATTTTCGTAAATATTTTGACTCGAGCGCCACCTACCGGGTTTATTTTTTGTATAAACATTTGTTTCCACGTAGCCAACATATAATCCGAATATGAGCTAAATCGGACCAAAAATACACATTTTCGTAAATATTTTGACTCCAGCGCCACCTACCGGGTTGATTTTTTGTATAAACATTTCTTTCCACGTAACCAACATATATTCCGAATATGAGTTAAATCTGAACATAAATACAAATTATCGAAATATCTCGACCCCAGCGCCACCTGCTGTAAAATGGTTGTTCATAAGCCTTCGGGGGTGTGCTCACAATAACTCACCAAAGTTTCGTCGCAATCGGATGAATGGTATTAGAATGCATGCGGGACAAAGAAACTTTCATTTATATACAGGGTGTAACATAAATGTGGGCCGCTACTTCAGGAGCGTATTCTAGTCATCAAAATGATGAAAAAAGTTGAATAAACATATGTCCAAAAATCTGGTGTGATACACTCCCACAACTTCCTTTTACAGTGATCTTATAATTAGTCAAAAATTTCATTTTTAATTTTTAAGCATTTGTCAAAAATTTTCAAAGCTACAAATTCTACAAAAACGGTTCAATAATGTAATAATATACCGGGTGTTCTATTTAAAATAGGAGTTAATAAAAAAAAATAGAAAAGAAAACAAAAGAAATCCAATTCAACTGGAAAATCACCTATCTCACATCAATACACATTAAAAAAGTAAAAAAAATCGTTAGACCCGTTTTTGAAAAAATCGAAAAAAACTGAAAAATCACAAAAGTAAACACCATACTTCCGGTTGTGCGATTTCCTTCAAAAGCTTGCTGTCTCATCTACATATTACACAAAACTTATATATGAAGTTTCAACGCCATACCTCTTTTCGTTTTTGAGATATTCACAGACAGACACACAGACAGACAGACAGACAGACACACAGACAGACAGACCAATGAAAAAAATATGTTTTTTGGGATCAGGGGACTTTAAACGTGAAGATCTGTTGAGAACTCAATTTCGAATTTTTGGGGTGAATCCAATACTTCCTTTATCGTAAAAGGAAGTAAAAATTAGTCGTTTTCCTGTTACTTACAGCAATTTTTGTGTTGAAACTTCAGATTATTTACGAAGAATTATTATTTTATTTTCAGCCATAATGAAATAAAAGAATTAATTATCCATGGAGACATGACACGGAGGTGATATCAGTTACCATTCGAAGAAAGTTAAAATGTATGTAGTGGCCTTCCATCAAATAAACAAACCAAAAATTTTATTATTCAGAGTGTTGACATTACTTGTTGTCAGGTTTTTGTAACAGGAAAACGACTCATTTTTGGACATATAATCCGTTCACGATCTTTTTGAGATAGAGTTGGCTATGATTTTGTTTCTGTCTGTGTCAGTTCGACTTTTTCTTGCCACCGCATTGTTAAATTTACTATTTTAATATTCGTAAGAAAATAAATGATTTATCAAGTGTGTAAAATAGATATTTATGCATTAAGGGAGATATGAATATGTTTTTTCTCTGAGGTTGACATGTGTTACAGACCGAGGGTTGGCCCTAGGTCTGTAAGTCAACCGAAGGTAAAGAACACGAATATCTCCCGTGGTGCATACAATATTTTATTTACTAGCACATTAGTAAGAATAGTATGAAATTTCAAAATGTCATAATGACATTTAAAATTAGAATATGCAAATAACATCAAGGATTGCCTCATTGTATCGTTGCTAAAACGTTATTTGTAGTTGCATGGTTACCATGAGTTTGAGGGAGAAATAGTTTGACAAGTCCCTTGGGAGTTATGAGTAGCTTTTCATATTTTGTTTCTATGACGAAAATGTACAATATCATGTTGCTAGTAAATACATAATTTTAATTTCCGTCAAAGGAATAGTCAAAATGCCCAAAATAATTTTGTTACAACAAAAAATTTCCATTCAACGATGCTACTTCAAATTAAAAAAGGACAGGCCAGATTTAAAAGAACACGAGTTGATGTGGAGATTAGAGAATATATTTACTGTACGTTAAAAAATGAAATTTTGGAAAGGAAAAACAATCCAGCGTAATGTATAATAATTTACTACCTACCTACTTATTACTATTTTAGTGTGGAAATGTTATGTGGCATTTGTGAAATTCAGCATGAAGTAAAATCAGCAAGCCATCCATTTGACAAGATATTTACATTTTTGACATGCTAATTTCCATAAGACCAATATTGCTCAATTGCTCTACTAAATTTATTTGGCATCAGTTTGTGACGTCTTTATCCTTCCACACCAGCAAGGAAGCAAACATGCAGCAAGTATGTAAAATAAAGTGGCACATTCATATAATGTACACACTATTCTTATCCAAATTGCAATAAACATTAATATTGAATGCTTTTCTTATGCATTCGTTCTCATTTTCGTTCTGTCGTCAATTTTCAAATCATTTAAATTTTTTATTCTTCATTTAAACAGAGATCTGGCAACAATGTACCTATTCAGAAAATATAACCTTAAACTGAAAACAACTTAAACTAACGCAAAAAGCGTCAATTTCCATCAGGGAGTTTAGTTGCAACAGAGGTCCTGCCAACAAAATTACTAGATGGTCATAGCCTCACCTGGCGCAAAAAGATCATGAACGGCATATATGTTTATATCAACTTTTTTAATCATTATGATGAGTAGAATACTCTCCTGAAGTAGCGGCCCAAATTTTTGTTACACCCTGTATACATATATATATATAGATATAGAGATTTCAATAACCACACTTGGATGAAGACTAATTATAATTAGCATCGTAATGGAATGCACCACCATTTAAATCAGCGTGCAGCGTTAGTCTGGATCGAGCAGTGCGTACTCGAGCGGTTTCAAGTCTTACTTCCCGTTGCCCATTTGTATCTGAAACTCGTATGCCCTTTTCTTTTGTGCTTGAAGTGTAGATCGACCATCGCTTATCGTTTGGGTGGCATAATTGATTTAACAGCGAAAGTAATGCTTTGTGACGACTATTACAAATTCACTTGGAAAAAGTTAAGAAAATTCATGTGATATCTATTATCTAATGCCGACCGGCAATTGGAATTATACAATCACCACCACTTGTTATGTCACACACTAGTTTTTTCAAAAAGAATAGCATCTTGCGAATAAAATTTGTCCTTTGTATGATATACAGCCCCCTAGAGGGTAGATGTAATTTACTTCCGTCTTTCTCCTTTTTTCCTGACACCTATCTCTTGCGTCAATAATGGTTGGATTTTTATCTTAGAACCTAATTTTTTGTGTTTATAGAATTTAGGTGTTTCAATTGACATTTTAAAGACGTTTATTTGTTATGCTTTTAATAAAGCAACTTAAAAGAGGCTAAACTATTTTGTTCTCTTTTAACTCGCCAATAATATAATAAACGGTAAAATTCAGCGATAGGAAATAAGATATCAGAAGAAAACTCATTAGAACAGGTTTTCAAAATTTAAGATATCTAGGGTGTTCCGTCTAAAATTCAAAATTATCGAATTTGCAAATTGTGAGCACTCTGTGTAGCATTAATGCTCAGATGCACTATTTCTCACTCGTAAGGCAATTCACAAAAACATACTTTTTGGCAACGTTGAGTATTTTTGAATAAAATCGCTATTATCTCCAAAACCATTAATTTGAGACCCATACAACTTTATATAGTATGATCAAAAATGATTTTCATCTTGTATGGCCATGGAATAGATCCTAATTTATGAATTTAAGCCACTTAAATAAAATGTCAAGTTTGACATTTAAGTATACACGTAGGTAGTTGCATTCATAAATTAGGAACTTCATATTCCATAGCCAATATAGCCATACTAGATGAAAATAATTTTTGATCATACTTTATTATACCTAACTACCTATATTCTATTTAAGAAAGAGTAAGTTGGGTACGACACATTTTTGTGAGCCACCTTGTACAATAAAGACATTGTGCGGGTTGCTATATTTAGTCTCGTAAAACCATACGTAAACATGTAAAAGGTAAAACCATTTCATAAATATAGGTCTTCTATTGGTAACAAAGATTTGCTAATTTTCATTCGAAGATCCTTTCCCAATTTACAGTAAAATGGCAAAAACCTAATTTTAATTGCTCCTCTAATTTCTCCGTAAGGATTGGGAATTGAACCTATGTGTATATGAACTTTTTTGGTCAATTTGTGATGCAAAATCCGACAGCAATGCTTGCTCAAAGTTCCGGTCGAAAATTGGAGGGAAATGATAAAACGAACTGTGTAGACGTTTGCTTTAAAAATAACGTAATCTTTTGTTCCAGTCGTGTTTTTGGCAGGAGCACGTAGTTGTTAGGTAAGGGATATGTTAAACGTGTACTTAACCTTCGAAATCGAACTGAACGCCTTCGACAGTTTTGTGTTTTGGGTGGTGCTGCGAATACATAAAGACAACAAAGTGCTTAGTTACAACAAGTAAGTGCAATTCTTGATTTTATTTAATAAAACTCCTGGTTTACAATGTTAGTCAAATAATAGTAGTAGGTATACGTTTTACCTGATGTAAAGTAAAGTTTGTATGCGTTTTTGCAGTTGAATATATCAATAAGTACTTGTAAACTAATAGAGCCTGTTCATTTCGTTATGGAAAAAACAAAACCTTTCAAATCTGACCATTCTAAATTGTCAGTTTCAAATATTTCATTCAACGGGTGAAATTTTATCATCTACTGCCCTAAAAAACTGAATGCTTCACAGAATTTAAGTGTGGTAAGTTTAGAATTGTCAGATTTGAAAGGTTTTGTTTTTTTCCACAACGAAATGAACAGGCTCTTGTCATTTTAAGCAGCATAAATCAATTAATTTTTGTTACCTAGTGAAGCCTTAGTAGCGTATAATTAGACGAATATCTACACTACACAAACAACTATTGCCTTTTTAAAAGTATAATAGCCCAGGATATTTAACTACAATCTCGAGAAGTTTTAAATATGTACAGTCGCGGAATTAAAAATCCGGGCATTTAAAATGATTCAGTGTAGGTATATCTTACTTTACTTATAACGTTACCTGGTGAAATTAGTCAAAGTCAAAATAATTACTCGTATATGACAGCATGCGCCATTGTTTAACTGTCAATTGCTAACCTAGAAACACAAAGCCCAATTTACATTACCCAAACATTGCAAAAATCCTCTATAAGACTCGCCCGGATTTTTAATTCCGCGACTGTACCTAAATTTCATTGTTGCAATTTTATTGTAAGTAAACGTTTTACTACATACCATGAAGGCCTAGGGCATAATATTTACATTTTATTATATTTTAAATATTACTAATTATAATATCACCTATGTGGTTTCCTCATTCCAAATCTTCTTTTCCAATCTCTCTGTAATACGGTCTGGACTATCCTACTCCACTGTAACTAAACTTTGCACTAACAAAATTTAGAAAATGGGTGAAAGTATTTGAAGTACAGGTGCAAAATCATGAACCTACAAACCCTACACTTGGAAATTCGTAAGCTCAGAACACATAACGTAACCCAAAAAATGTGTTGGCTGCTTATCTAGAAACAATTAAAACGAAAAACTTTGTAATTTGCATGTATGAAATTGTATGCTAAACAAACTTTGCCAAAAAAAAATGATGTAAAAATCGCATGCATGGAAGTCGGGATTGTTTTATCATTTTCATTGTACTGGAGACAGGTAACACTTTCATATTCTATACAGGGTGTTTGTAGATCGCTAGACAGCCCATAACTACGTTAATAATAGAGATATCGAAAAAACTTTTTTATTTTCAATGCCAGTAAACAAACTACAAATTGTCGTAAACCAATTTAAACCATGGCCTCCTGTTTTTACGTAATTATACATGGTTCTGGTTTTTTAAACGAAATACCCTGTATATTTTTAGATATTTGAAATCAGCGCTAAAAATGCTTTATGATGGCGTACTTAAACTAAAATTTTGAAACTCATTATTTAAAAAAATAATATAATTTAGCTAAAGTAGGCCATGACACCTACAATCGAATAAGATATGCAAAACAAATTCCACTTGGTTCTAAGTTTCTCATGGCCGAACTAACTCACCAACCATACTAAACCAATTGAAAACTATGTAGTTTAAATGGAACATTATGAGTTTCATTAAACATTTGAAAACTATAATTAAAGAGCTTTCCAATAATGTACCATATTCGCTATTTTGTTTAAAAGTAGCTGTAGAGATAATAAAAATGATATATTACCATTAAAAAAACATGACTTTCAATTGTTTTTGTAGTGTTTGGTGCGATAAATCGACCAGGATGAACTTTTAGAGCCTATTGGAATTTATTTTATTCGCAATCGCATTGTAATGTGTCAATTTCATGACATGACAACAGCTGGGAACTAGATGATTACTTGAAACTAGCCAGGAAATTATTACATACCCCGAAAAATATTACATACCTAAAGAGTGGGGTGTTTCCATGGTAACAAAACATTGAGTGGGTTGTTTTCATGGTAACAAAAATATTAGCTACATCAAGATATCTATTATTCAGAATTCAATTGTAGTTTTTTTTAAATTAGATGATTGCAAATAAAATAGTATACATACCACGGTGGAAAGTTTCATCCCTGTCTCGAGATAAAGTTAACCTCGACGCTACGCGTCTCGGTAAACTACCTAATCTCTCGACAGTAATTAAACACTTCCCACCTCGGTATGTAATATACTATTGCATTTCTGATTCGAATGCCAGTGATCTTTAGTCAGTCATGGCATACTTTAGGTAAATGTTTTTTTATTTTTTTTTAATATTGACTTTCCAAATTTTAGTTTAAGCATGCTATCATAAAGCATTTTTAGTGCTGAATTCGAATATTCACAAATATACGGGGTGTTCCATTTAAAAAAACAGAAGTCATGTATCACTACGTAAAAATAGGAGGCCATGGTTTTAATTAGTTGACGACAATTTGTAGGTTGTTTACTGGCATTGAAAATGAAAGTTTAATGGCATTGAAAATAAAAGTTTAATCGATATCTCTATTATTAACAAAGTTATGGGCTATCTAGCGATCTACAAACACTCTGTATAGTGATGGAAGTATATTCTCGAGAATATTCGGAGGCACAAAATTCTCTTGTAATAAAGTACTGCAAGCAAAAGAATATTCTCAGAGTATTCACGTTTACAAGGACAAGGTCAACAATGTGAGTGAGTGAGTGGACACATAAAATTGCTAGCACAACTGTGGTTATCAGGGGAATCTCAGGGTTTCTATCTGTAGCAGTGTTGCGAGACATACTATTATTATGGTATTTATACCATAATTTTGAACCATCAAAAATAATTTAGCTAAAATATACCATAATATACAGTTTCATACCATATACCATTGTTTCCAAAAACAGAATTAAAGTGTACAAATTATAGCAAGACGTCAACCTCCAGTTCCAAAAATTTAATTATGCGTTATTATTCGTCTGCTGATTAACAAGCACAGACATTTTATCTGGGGGTTCCCCTAAAACGGTAGGTAGCGTTAAGGTCATGCGTGGTATTAGGGATTATTTGATAACGTTTCGGAATTTGAAATAGCTTGAAGTCGTTTCGTCATCGTTTTTATTACTGAATGCTGGATGCAGGATGTTTACATGTGTAGTCTTGTGCCTTGGGTTCTGCTTTATCGGGTTTTGTTCATCCTAAATTCAGCTCGTAGTATAAGTACCACAGTACGTAGGATGTACTATTCCTGGATAAGCGGAAAGCGGAAATTGGGTTTATAGTTTGAATTTTTTGTTATATTAAAATATAATGTGGTGTCCAGTAACTGAGTGTGAAAATGGAGGTTGATAGTGGTTTAATCGGGATACGATGCCGAAAAGGCAGCCTTCAACAAAAGCATACACAAATTTTTAATTTTTCAAAGATATCGCCTGAGGGTTGCTGTCGCTGCTACCATAATTTATAACTGAGAATCTGGTAACGCTGATCTGTAGGGTGTTTGGGTGTTGAGAGAGCCGGATTAAGGATATGTGAGGCCCGGGGCTAAATATATTTTAGAGGCCCCATTCCTCATGTTCAGCGGCATATTCTACAAACATGCTTTATTATTTTACTAAATTAATATTTTATTATAGGTAGGAAAGTTTTTAATACAATGTAGGAAAAAAGTGCAATGTTTTAACATGCATATCAAAAACATTTTACACCTCAAACCGCAACGGGTACAAAGGGATTTAAATGATTAGACTGTAGCCCCTTCGCCCCCCCCCCCCTCCCAGCCGCCTCTGGATGTTGACCTGCTGATTTGCGATCACATTGTATGGGAATATTAGCCAGTCTGTTTTGTTCATGCATTCCTTGTGCTGTGAGTTGATGTACAGTGCCCGCAAAGAAACCGGGACAGTTTTTTTGACCGAATTTTCAAAATGCGAAAAGATGTGCTGACACTGACAATTCTAATTAATAAATGTCTTCACAAGTCATTGTTTAGATCTCAATAATAACTTTTGATGACATTTATTAATTTAATTAGAATTGTCAGAGTCAGCACTTCTTTTCTCATTTTGAAAATTAGGTCAAAAAAACTGTTCCGATTTTTATGGCCGCGACTGTATCTTATGATTAGTGTAAGTATTAACAATGTCTAAATTTGCATTATTTTGGAGATTTACATGTCAAATTGCTGATATAAAATATTATTAATTGTTCGTACGCGGCTACTCGTTGCAGCCCTAGTCCAGGGTATCATCATCGTTTAAGTTGTTCCTAAACCATTCAGAATAGATTTGACGTGAATTTTATAAGGAAAAAGCTTTAAATCTTTTTTAACATTGTACTTATGGCAATTTCCATAAGATAAATTAATTTGTTGGCTTAATCTTCTTACTGAAGTTGAAGGATTTGCCTCAATAATGTTTTGTGCACTAACAATAACCTCTTGCGTTCTTCGGATTGAATGTCCAGACCACGGTTTTCTTGCTACACTACCTGTTTGTCTAAAATTTCCTAGTAGTCGATGAATGACTTCATATATCGCTTTAGAAGAATGCATTTCGATTTCAGCCGGAAAACGCTCGATAAATTAATTGCAACATTCTTGCTTAGAATATTCCCATACTCCGTCATCAGTTTTATGTACATTACGAAAATATACTTCTAACAAGAACGACAGTTTTGATATGTCTCTGAAGTTTATTTTTTTCTATTCGTATTTATTTATTTATTTATTCAATTTATTCAATTCATTCAATTCATTCATTCATTCATTCATTCATTCATTCATTCATTCATTCATTCATTCATTGACCGATAACTACAAGCATGTATGGAGGTTTAAAATAAATAATAAATAAAATCAAATTATAATTTTTCTCAACTATTCCTTAACATGCTTAATTTTAATTCTTTATTGTACTAATTCTTTGATGCATACATATATTTAAACTTTCTTTTTGAGTTTTGTGTTACCTTTTAAATCCATAATTATAATACAATAAATTGAGATTTGCAAATGTTGAATTAAGATTTGATTTTAACAGCGCCATCATCTACTTGGGGAGTACCACCGATCATTGCATGAAATGAGCAGCAGTTAACTCTCAAAATTTTGAAATGCGTGCCACCTGGTCAGTTTACTGGAAATGAAATCTATGATGATGATTTTGGATGCTACATTGTTCAACTACCTAGTAAAATTGACAGACTGTAATTATCCATCTTCTGAGACATCGTTATGACGTTATCCCATTCAACTGGTAAGTGTTTTAAAGTTGTATAACTAGTTTTATGATTTTTGGTTGTTTTTGATAGTCTGTGGCCTTAGAAATGTTGCATGATTTATATATTAACTGACATCAATCAATATGAGTTTCAAAGTAAAGCAAATACTATGCAATTGAAATAAACATTATGGAAAAAAGAACAAGACCATTTCAAAGTGTATCATTGGTTGCTGTCTAAAATTTAGATAAGTCGCTGAAATTATATTTAGTTTCTAATGGCACAAACTGTACTATGTCATTCCTGAAAGCTTAAATTTCAAACAAGTCGGACTAAACCGATAAAAAAATTGTGTTAATTTTTGTAATTTTGCACACCTACACCGGGTGTTTCTATTTTAAATGCAGAAACTCTAGGTTTAATACATTATTGAAAAGTTTTGTAGGTTTTATGAACTATTTTTTTTTAGAGATTCTTGGTTTTTTAATGGTTTTTTATTTTTGAAAGTTTGTATCTATAACATCAACATTATTTTTAGGAATTTGCTTCAGAATTGGCATTTAAACTTACGAATTGCTCAAAATATTTGTAAAGCGTTATTTACTTACGCGTAAATACGGGGAAAACGGCCGTTTTTCTAAAATTCTTTTTTCTACTAGCGTGTCAAAATGACTACTTTTTGCACAGTTTCTAGTGTCAAAAGTGACGTTTGTAGCACTCTTAATATTAGCACCCGAATTACGTCTTTTTTTGCACGTTGCCGTTGGTGGCGTGTTTTAATACTAATGGGTGACAAATTTAGAGTGACCCCATTTTAACAGGTAATAAAAATAACATGGAATTACTTTATAAAGTTTTTTTTTTGTTGGAAATTATAGAATGGACATTCAAATTTTATTATTATTTATTTTGAACTTTTAAACTTAAAAATTACATCGACCAGATGCCCTCCATTGCGATCGATGTATATCTGCGTGTGAATCAATAATGAGCCCATTACACGTTGACAGATTTCAGCTGGAATCTCTGCAATAACTTGCCATACGTTATTTTTTAAGTCTTCCAGAGTTTCAGGTCAGATCTTCAACTGATCGCCTATGGCGATAGTTCGTGACCTATCTTCTAATTGTCTTGCGAGATGGAGTCACTGCAACGTTAAATTTTTGCCGGAACTGTCGTGTTTGAATAATTGAAGCAGTTCTTAAAACATGTTCTACACAGAATATTCTTTGAGCAATCGGCCAACGCTCCATATTTAACAAAACTTGAGATATGGCTGAACATTTGAGAGTTACAATCATTGCCACTTAATTTCCAACATTTTTGTAGTTAACGATTCAAATGGAATCACTCTAAATTTGACACTTTATATTAGAACACGCTTTGCCGTAAGTTTGAATGTCAAAATAACCTTGAATATCTAACACAATGTGACGGAAAAAGTGTCACCAAATTAAGTTTTTATATTTCTGTTACGATCGTAGAAAAAATAGCATCACTAGCGACGTTAAAAGCACTCTGCTTTGCGTCGTGCTCTTAAACTCATCGCACGTGCTTTAAAGGCGTACTTATACACTAGTATCATAATATACCTACTATTTTTCACTACCTTCTTTGCAAGTGATCCTTACAGTGTCAGATTTAAGGGATATAGGAAACATCTACAAAAATATTTCCTAGAGAAATACATTATTTACATCCCGCATTTATTACAACTGACAGGATGCCATGTCTGCCATTTGGTTAACTCGAAGAAAACCATTATCGCTCGTACTACTATGCATTTTTAATCAGAATTTATTCACAAAGCTCACAAAACAGCACTTGCAATCGTATTCACGCCCTGCGGTTTTTTTGGTTCGGTGAGATTGCTAACTCGCTACGCTTAAGCAAACTCTCACCTCACCAAAAAAACCTCACTTTCATCTCTTGTTGTAAAATATACTAATTTTAACGTATGGATTTAAAAAAATATTTTTCATTCCTTTGTTTCCTTAAAATAAAATCAAGTGTATTTAGTACATTTTTGATATTCTTAATAATTATTGACCAAATGAATTCAAAATTGTCTTTGCAGTATCTGTCCATCCCCATAAACCAAGTATTGAAACACATTCATAAGCCAAACAATACGCACTTACTTTTCAATAATCTTCTCGATTTTTAGAGTTTCTGTTGTTGAAGTTGAATCACTTTGTATCTTGCGGGTGTTTTGTTGTTCAGAAGGAGATTTTTTTAAATGAAACTTCAGGTCTGTGTTGTAGTCCTTAATTAGTTGAAAGGGGTCTTAATAAGTTCAATAAACATTTCAAAGGGGCCTTAATGAGTTCAAAATTTATATTTAATTTGCAGATCCTGCATCAAATGCTATTGCCAAAGAAAAAAAGTGAGACTACTCAAAAAGAAGTGACTGCCAAGGATACCAAGCGAAAAAACCATAAGTGTTTATTTAGCAGCAAGTTAAGTGCAACTTTGTCTTGCCATATCATCCTGATGCATGGCAATGGACCACGCGTTACACTCCCACAAGAAAAACATCTATTGTTGTTGATAAAGGTACACACCCCATAATTGAATACACCGGTGCAAAAAGGAGGCAGCTCCATTTTTACAAAATTTTCAGGGGAGCAAAAACAATTATGTGAAAGTAAATTATGAATTTAGAAGATATTTTTCATTTTCACATCAAAGTTGGTCTTATATCTTTCAATTTCTCGGAAATTACACTTTTTTTGTCCGATACCAAAATAATATTTCAGAAAAAGAAATTGGAGCTACCTCTTTTTTGCTCCGGATAACCATATTTGGTAGTACAAACAATAACATCTAAAAACGTCTATAAAAAACTATTTTTATTTTTTCATTAAATATACATAGTTGATTTCGGAGGCTTCCACAGCCATTGTCGTTACGTAACAAAGTATACATAGTTATAACCACTATTACGTTAAACTTGCATCGGCATTCGGAATATTTAATATACTTAGCTTTTAGAACTATTCCGTTCTTGTCCCTCACACTTAAGCTTCTCGTAGAACCACATACAGTCTAGTGAAACATACTTTCTTGCAAGTTTTTGTACTCGAAGCGGTAAAAACCAGAACTATTTCGGTGCAAAAAGGGGGGTAGCTCCGGAGCTGCCTCCTTTTTGCGCCATATCAGTATTGAGTTTTAAGAATAATTTCTATCTTATCCTCGTATAAAACATGGGAGCTGCATCCTTTTTGTACCAATCGAAACGGCTTTTTTCACTTTACTAATGTCATTACAAACCCTAAAACGTATAAAATGTGGAGCTGCCTCCTTTTTGCACCGTCTTCAAACTGTCTTCAATTGTTCTACAATAATTGCTCAGCTCTATCTTCAGTGTGCAGTTTATTTTAGGCATTGTTATATTTTCTTCATAGTAATTCGTAACTGCTTTACATTGATTACACTTGCATGTAAATTTTGTACTTCTACTGTGCGTTTTTTTTTTAAATATGTATATCGAAATGTTCCAGATTCGAATGTTGACAGTGGTTGTTCAATTTTGAAGACCCCTGAGAGTGAAAACTTCAGGACAGGTATTACGAGTGACTGTTCACCAAGTCCATCAGCCTTCGAAATTAGAATGCAAATGAAAAAGCGTCCTTGCAGTGTCACTGATGGCAGAAAAGATTGATGCCATTGGTCAAAACATGAGGATGCTAAATTGTGGAAGCACTTTAAACACCTACTAATACAAGGACACAAACCTTCTAAAGCAGCACTACAAAATGTTCGTAAGGCAAATAAGAATGTCTTCGTTGGCAGAACATACCAAAAAACTTATGCGCATTTAATGTACCTTTTTCGAAAAATACCTTAAAACTAAAAATCTAAATTCTCGTAAACCTGATGCATAATCTCTTAAATTTAAGATGCATATTTATTTAGTTATTTAGAAACTGCAATTTTTCTCAAATTTTTGGTTTGGAGCATGTCTGCCTTTTGTATTATTCACATCTGTGGTTGTAGTAGTAAGTGCTTACCGTTAAGTAATTAGGCGGAGGGCCTGCTACAAATATAGTTGCGTCATTTTATCAAGAAAATATTCCTTGCAATTATATTATCTTAATATCGCTGATAATTGATTTGGATTTGGCCTGGTTTTCAATGGTGGAGAGGGCTGCAGCAGTGGTGCAAAGGGGTAGAGAAGAGATCAGCTAGGGTGGCCTGAAATTCGTGTTATATATTGGGCAGTACTGAAGTGGATTATTGGTGGCAATGTCAGTGTGTGTCCAATTTGAGGTTAGCAGGTTAGGTTGTGTTTGTTATTTAACACAGACCGACACAAAACCTAACCTCCTAATCTCGAATTTGACATACACTGACAGTGCCACCAACAATACACTTAAAAACTGCCAAACTTATGACACATGTCACAGGCGACGCTGATTATAAATTGATTTTATCTCTTGGTAAACTCTATTCACTATAGTCCCGGATTGCCAATGTCAAAATACAATTATTAAAAAAAATCCTTTATATCAGGGTTAATACTTTAAGTCAAGCTGTGGGTAACTAGAAACAATTAATTAAGCTACTAATGTCTAAACTATAAATTATAGGTTATATTTCGAAGTGAATTAAGCAAAAATAAATAAAAGTTGCCAGGTAACAAAAACCCAAATTTTCAAAATTACGGTTTTGCGTTGTCCAACCTAGTAGTAACAAAAAACAATCGAAATTCAACAGTGCTACCACAAAACGTCATTTTTGACAATCCGGGACCATAGTGAACAGAGTACATTTCAATTTCTTATGGTCCCCAGTAGGTCATGTTTAGTTATGTGAAAATGACCTGACGATATGTCACGTTTACTTTATCAATTAGGTTATACTTTTTAAGAAATCTAATTAAGAAAAATGGTCGTAATAGTTTCTACACTTCGTCAATATTCAATATTATAATTTTTCTAAGTGAGTATGCACGTTTTGTTTGAAATGAATGTATTCGCTAATCTGTGTTTTTATTCCCTTTCAGAAATGTAAACCAAATTTAAAATTTTTTAACAACTGATAAAGCAATCATAAATTGCGAAACGTTTTGTAAACTTATTACTATATTAAACATGTTAAGACTGATTGATTTTTTATTATTCTAATAATTTAAAATCATGTATTATTATTGACATTATTAATCTCCATAAATTATAATCTAAACAAGAATATTTGGTTTCGAGTTCGAATAATGTGAGGTTAAGTGTAAACTTACCGGTTAAGTTCTTGTTACAGCACTTCTGCAAAACTTTGAACGCACGAGAGCGTGTGTCCATTTTGGCACTTATTCGTTAAACTACACTATAATAACTAATAATAACACTGGAAAACTGAACCGCTAAAACACGCTATTTGATCTGCATGGAAATGCATTCGTAGTACAAGTGTACATAAGTTATTTGTTTCCAACAAAAACTGAAAGTTATGAAATGGCAAAAGGGTATAAGTTAACATATGCTGTTCTGAGGTTGCAGATAACTTTACGAAAAGCTTTGACTCAGGGTATTAGTATACATGTATCAACTAAATTTGTTTTTTATCAATTTTTAGTGAATTTTCAGGGAATAAGTCTACATATCCCATTTAGAAAACTTGCTGTAACAATGCGATTATGGTATGTAGACTTAATATCCTCTTGTATTTAGATGCCCGATATTGCTCTGGACACGGGGCATCAATAAAATTAAAAATGAGT
The DNA here is from genome assembly GCA_940337035.1 of Agriotes lineatus. Classification (NCBI taxonomy): domain Eukaryota; kingdom Metazoa; phylum Arthropoda; class Insecta; order Coleoptera; family Elateridae; genus Agriotes; species Agriotes lineatus. Next base: position 125,027,071 of record OW679194.1, read on the forward strand.
TAAGTCGACTTATACTCTTATGCCTTTTTGCCACAGATTTTTTCCATTTTGTAGAATTCCCATGTGGCGTCTTTTATCTTACTTTTACAATTTTTGATTATATCATCTATCACTACTGTAAATAGATATGGGCTCAGAGCTCCACCTTGTCTTACCACAGAGTAATTTTTGAATTTCTGTGATTTATTATTCTTAGTTCTTACATAATTAATAGTTCTATTGTACATGTTTCTTATACATCTTATTAAGTTTTTATTTACATTTCTATTACTCATGATTTTCCATATGTTATTCGGTTATTCCTTATTACTGAATCAAACGCTTTAGATACATCTATAAAACAGGCATATATTGTTTCGTTAGGTTCTATTGTTCTTTCAATTATCTGTTTAATGGTATGTAAGGGATCTGTTGTTCCTCTTCCCGATCTAAATTCATACTGGTCGTCCTTCAAGTCTTTTCTATTACATTTTTCAGGCGCTCAGTTAAAATGCTTTCGTATAGTTTCATAATTACCATTAACAGTGAGGTGCTTGGATAGTTTTCACGATCCTTCCTGTTTTCTTTTTTAAACAGTGGTAGTTTTATTGCAATTTCTCAATCCCGGGGTATTTCACTTGCCCTCGCTATTTTATTGAATAATTCTAAAAGAAACTTTTTGTCTGTAATTCCCATTGCCTTCACCATTTCAGGAGTAATCCCGTCGTGTCCTGATGCTTTACCTATTTTTTGTTTTCTTATGGCTGATTCTAGTTCTTCCATGGTTATGTTTAAGCTGCCTTCTTCATCTATACTTAACACAGGTGACGTAGTTACTGTTCTATTGTGTTCTTCCTCGTTATTACTGTCTCGCAGTTCCTTAAAATATTTTCGCCACCTCTCCATAATTTCTTCTTCTTGCGTTAGTAGTTGTCTCTTTTTGTCCATAATATAGTTAATTTCGTTGCCTGTTTCCTTCCGTATGTTTCTTACGACGTTGTAGAAAAGTTTCTGGTTACTTATAAAATTCTCTTCCATTTTTAGACCAAAATTCTCCCACGCTTTTCTCTTGTTTTTGAGCACCATGCCTTTGACCATTTTCCTAAGTTCTTTGTACAACTCGTAGCATTCTACTTTTGCTCCCTTACGTATTTTTTGCATGCAATTTTTTTTCATTTTTATGGCTTGCTTCACCTCCTCTGACCACCAAGGGGTTTGTTTACGGCTTTTATTTTCTATTGTTGTTCCACAGGTTACCGCCACGCTTTCTATCATGCTGGTTTTAAGTATTTCCCACATGTCTTGCACTTCGAATTCGTTCGTTCTTTCCTTGTATGTATTTATTCTTTCTTCCAAACAGTCGTTGCATTTCTCTTGTGTTTCCTTTTATCTAAGTTTATACGTTTTAATTTTTCTTACCTATTTTCTTTTAGATTTCTTTCCGTTTACGTTCACATCTTGCACTACTGCTGTTTTCGTCTCCACCAGGCAATGGTCACTGCTTACCTCAGCACTTCTTTTTACTCTAGTATCTCTTACTCTTTCCATTACTGTCTTCGAGACTAATACATAATCTATAATGAATTTTTCTTCTCTACTTTTTAGCACCCTCGTATATTTATGCATATCTCTATGTTTAAATTTGGTATTTGTGATTATCAATTCGTTTAACATACAAAATACCAGCAGATGCCTTCCATTTCTAGTAATTTCTTTCTCTCCGAACTCCCCTATGTAAGGTGCGTATCTAATAACGTTTTTACCAACTTTAGCGTTTAAGTCTCTTACTATTATTAATTTGTTCTTTACTTTTTCCATATGTTCTTGCAATTTATCGAAATATCCCTCCTCTTCTTCCATCTTTCCATCTCCGTTCGGCCCGTGTGCCCCCATACAGTCTAGTTTTTCTTTATCGTTAATTTTTATACCTATCTTTAGTATTCCCGCGTTTACATATTCCCAATACAATACTTTGTCATTCCACTCCTTATGCATCAGCCATGCTACCCTCTCCTTGGCTCTTTCTATTACTTTTACTCCACTGTAGATTAGTAAGTGATCATTCATTATAATAATAATAATAATAATGTATTTGTACAAAACGGACTTACGTCCAACTAGTACATCATTCAAAAGTTAATTGTACAGTAATCCTTAAAAGTATATCCATTTACACTTAGTGAATTAATACATATACTATGTTCCGAACAGCAATTGTTTTAATTTAATTTTGAATACATTGAGTGAAGTACTAAATATGTCTAAATGTATATCATCGGTCCATTTGTTGAAAGTAACACAAAGATTTGTTATACAAGATTGTGTGTATATAGATCTATGAAACTGGATATGCAGCAATTCTTTTTGTCTTGTATTTTTGTATGGAATCTAAAATAATAATATTTGGCCTAGTAGGGGAGAGCAGTCAATAAAGTTTCTGATGATCTTGAACACTAACAAAACGTCATTTAGTTCATAACGGGAATTTAGAGAAAGTAGGTCACACATTACTTCACACTGATTATAATTTGGTTCGTATCTTAAGCCTTTCTTGAACATGTAGTACCTGATAAATTTGTGTTGAACTTTTTCAAGGAGTTCTTTGTATGTTACTTGATAAGGATGCCAGATGGGGGAGCAGTATTCTAGTATGCTGCGCACTAGACTAAAATAAAGGCACTTTATAGTTTCCGCATTTTGAAAATCTGAGGTTTGTCTGGTCATGTATCCGAGCATCCGCCTTGCTTTTTTGATAGTCAGCTCCATGTGGTTCCGGAATGACATATCACACTCAAATACAATTCCCAAGTCTTTGATTTCATTGACTTTTTTGAGTTCAGTACTTTTTAAACTATAATTGTAAGTACAAATTTCTTTGGTTTTGAAGAAGGTTCTACTCTTACATTTGTCGAGATTTAGTGAAAGTTTGTTTGTATCACACCACATTTCTAATCTGTTAAGGTCTTCCTGTAGTTTAATTTGATCCATAGGCTTAGATATCGCTTTGTAAAGTTTTAGGTCATCGGCAAACATTAGACACCGACTATTAATGAAGATATTTGGAAGATCGGCTACAAAAAGTAGGAACAGAGTAGGGGAAAGATTTGATCCTTGGGCTACTCCAGACAAGCACGAGATTGCTCGAGATAGTTTGCCATTAATTTTCACTTTCTGGGTTCTGTCTGTAATGTACGAAGCGAGCCACTGGAGAAAGCTTCCATGACAGCCTAGTGCGTCAAGTTTCTTCAACAGAATAGCATGCTGGACTCTGTCGAAGGCTTTTTGGAAATCTGTATATATGGCATCGACTTGCTGCCTCTCTTCCATTGCATTTAATATGTAATTTTTGTAGATTAGAAGATTTGTTGTCGTAGATCGAACTTTCATAAAGCCATGCTGATCTGATGGAATGATTTGCTTAAAGGTTTCCGTTAATTTTTCAGCAATTATAGATTCCAAGATTTTAGGAAATGAGTTTATTGTTGCTATTGGCCTGTTATTTATTATGTCAGATTTGTCACCTGATTTGAAGATTGGAGTAATAAAGGCTTGTTTCCATAATTTTGGAAAATACCCTGTCTTCAATGAAAGATTAAAAAGTAGGGTGAGCGGTAATTTTAATCTTTGTGGCCTACCCATCGTCTTAGTTTCGGTAATTCCCAGTACCTTTATTTTTAATTTGTCGAATTCATTTACAAGCTCTTCTTCTTTTTCTTTTATGCTTTGTATGTTCTATGTTCCTATGTGAAATATATCTTTATTCTTGATCCCAGTCTTAATACTTATGTTTATCAGTGTGTTTGTTGATTTATTGTTTATTTTATTCGTAG
>OW679194.1:125030979-125227242 GCA_940337035.1 Agriotes lineatus
GTGTATCTGCTATTAATCTTGTATTGAAAATAAAATAGTGTAATAAAAAATACTTTTTTCTTTGTCAATATTTAAAGATTTTGATATCTGTTTAGGCAAATACAGCATTATAGGAAGTATAAATTGAGTTGTAAACGTATAACATTTACCAATATATCGCAGTAAAATTTGGTAACTATCTGTTTTCTTGTAAGGTGTTGCAAAGTGATTCCGGTGTGCTGTTAAATGGCAGAAAGGTTTTGAAGGTAAATATCGATTGATAAATTTGAATATATTATCAAGTTGATTAATTAGGTACCTAGTTATTATCAAAAACTATATAGTTGTAGATAAATTATTGCACTTGACTTGCATATAATGGCTGTATTACACTTGGATGATTTCATCTTCGCGTAATATAGCCTACATTATATGCTTGTTAAATAAAATAGTATTTTTCGCAACCAAAAGTAATTACTTTTATCTACTCCAGTGGAATAAGTAACGCATTACGTCACTCATTTGACACTATTTCAGTTATGTAATGAAGCTCATTACACCACTCAGTTATGTAATGGTTTCATTACGCATCTGAGTTGTGTAATGACTTCATTACGTAACTGAAATAGTGTCAACTGAATGACATAATGACATTTGCCTACTAAAATATTTTTGAAAATTACAGATCTGACATTTCTCTTAATGCACTTTTCTCAAATTTAGGCAGTCGTACATAAAATTTTGTACAATACATGTATGATAATTAGAGTCCGTCAAAATATTCTCGTATTTTTTCAAAATATAGCATAGCAAAATGGCATTTATTTTTTCAAAATATGACATATAAAATAGCACTTATTTCAAAATAAAGCATAAAAAGTGGTAAGTATTTATTTAAAAAGTTGAAATTTTAGAAAAAAATTCACCAGTAATATTAAAAATCCCACAACGACGGGCACAAGGTAAATAAGTGGAACGTAGGTATCCGAGGTGCATTGAAGGGAAGGGTGAGAGCGCGGGATTGTTGTTGACGAGTGGACATAACGGGATACTTACCTGAGCGTTGAGGCGCGCGACGAGCGGTCACCCCCGCCCCGGGCCATTGAAATTAGTACCTGGCACTTACCAAAACTTCTGCATGTCTATTTTGAAATTTGTAAGTCCTTTTGTTGTGAATTAGCCACATAATATTGATTTTGATTGAAATATAGCATTAAAATATGGAATTTATTCAAAATATAGCATTTATCACGAAAAAGGGCATTTTATAGCATTTATGGCACCAACAAATGTGGTTCATACCACCCCTTACTACGTGAAACGCCTAAATACGAAATCTGGTCCTAAAGGAACCTACAGAAAGAAACATGGCAAAATGGCATTTGACGGACTCTAATGATAATGCATCATTAATATACTTGTGTGCTTATATAACTCGTGCTACGCACTCGTTTGTAACTTACACACACGTATATTAATAATGCTGTTATTCCACTTGTATAGTAAATAACTATTAATACCAAAATCTGTCATTGAAGTTGACGTTTCTCTTACTGACACAGAAAGTGTATGTTGCTATGTAACACTTTTAGTTCCTAGGAAGTACTTTTACTTCCATGGAACTAAACGCAACCTCCATTTGGTCGTCTGTGAATGTAGTTGTCATAATGATTTTTAAATGAGAAACGTCAAAAGTAATCAATCATCTAAAATTTTTAATATTTTGTACTTTTCTAGGTTGCAGAAAAAATAGTATGTATTATTTGGATTAAAAGTGACCCTGTTTGACTTGCAATTTTTGCATTTTCTCGGCTACGGTGCGCTTTGTCTTGCAAATGCAAATATAATTGCTCGTCAAACAAAGTGCCACTTTTAATTCTAATAAAACAATATACTATTAATTCTAGGAAATAAAAGTGTTGCATTGCAAAATACACTTTTTGTGTCAGTAAGAGAAACGTCTACTTCAATGACAGTTTTGGTAGTAATCACTTCAAAAACGGTTGCCGAACAACATTCTTTTTCAACCTAAAAATAATAGATACTTATGCATTAACGGAGATATGAATATGTTTTTCCCTTGGGTTGACATGTGTTACAGACCGAGGGCTTCTAATCTGAGGTCTGTAAGTCAACCGAAGGTAAAGAACATGCATATCTCCCATGGTGCATACAATATTTAATTTACTAGCAATATTAGTAAAAATTAAATTTTGGGGTTACAGCTGTTTTTGTATATAAACTAGTAATTTGGAGATGAAATCAGCTATGTTGGCATTGTATTAGCTCAGCTACTTGAAATTTCTACATGAAAAATAAGTTTCAATCAGAACTCTGTATTGTCAAAAACACATTAAAATTTTATTTAAAAGGTAATTATAACGTTTCGCTGGTTATACAAGCTTCATCAGAGAAAATAAATTTAAAATACAAGCCTTTTGCAGTAGTTATTCTGAAAGTTTAAATAAGCAAGCAATAAGTGAAAGAATAAAACCTCACATTTAATACATACAAAGAAAAAACATATCGTATCTTAATAATTAGGATTCATTACATCTTCTTGTTTAAAATTGAAATATAATTTTTCTTTTTCCTTCAAAACTCCAACTTTTACCAATAAGTATTGAAAAACAGGATAGAGTTGTGATTATTTTCTGGTTTTTTCGTATGTTTTCTTAAAAATTATTTTGCTAAAAGACAGATATTAATAGTTAATAGAAAATAGTTTTTGTTAAAAGAATAGAAATCACCGTTGTAGTTTCGTTCGTTTTCTTTTAAAGTGTATTCTTTTTTATTTTTCTTGATTAGTCATTAGTCATTTTACCTTAATCCAAATACTCTTAAAAAATAAAGGTAAAGATTTAATCAATAAACTAACACTTTCTTCATAACATTAACATTAATTAATTTCCAGCCAAATTTCAATAAACAAAATACGAAACAAACATGAACCCAAACTGTTACAGGAAAAACAAAAATGATTGAAAATACAACATTAATTATGGATGTTTAATAAGATTATTTTTATTGTAAAAAAAATGCTACTAATGACTAATCAAGAAATATAAAGAAGAATAATAAAGAATACACTTTAAAAGAAAACGACAAAAACTACAAAGGTGATTGCTATTCTTTTAACAAAAACTGTTCTCTATTAACTTTTAATATCTGTCTTTTAGAAATATAATTTTTAAGAAAACATACGAAAAAAAACAGAAAATAATCACAACCCTATCTTGTTTTTCAATACTTATTGACAAAAGTTGGAGTTTTGAAGGAAAAAGAAAAATTATATTTCAATTTTAAACAAGAAGATGTAATGAATCCTAATCATTAAGATACGATATGTTTTTTCTTGGTATGTATTAAATGTGAGGTTTTATTCTTTCACTTATTCTCTAATTGCTTGCTTGTTTAAACTTTCAGATTAACTATTGCAAAAGGCTTGTATTTTAAATTTATTTTATCTGATGAAGCTGGTATAACCAGCAAAACGTTATAATTAACTTTTAAATAAAATTTTAATGCGTTTTTGACAATACAGAGTTCTGATTGAACCTTATTTTTCATGTAGAAATTTCAAGTAGCTAAGCTAATACAATACTAACATAGCTGATTTCATCTCCAAATTACTAATTTATATTAGTAAAAATAGTATGAAATTTCAAAATGTCATAATGACATTTAAAATTAGAATGTGTAAGTAACATCAAGAATTGCCTCATTGTATGGTTGCTAAGACGTTACCTATAGTTGCATGGTTACCACGAGTTTGAGGGAGAAATAATTTCAAAAATCCCTTGGGGGTTATGAGTACCTTTTCATATTTTGTATCTACAATTCGTATTTCATTCTAAGAATTTCTGTTCAGCTATTAATTATTACGTATAGTAAAATAGCTAGAAATCTACGCTCTAATAATAACCATCCACTATCATTTGAATTCGTTATTTACCGTATTGTAAATTTCGGATTAGCCTGTATACTGCAAGTAGAAATTTCCCGGCATTCGTGCAATGTCACAACCTTAATTATGAAGCGACATCTGTCTTACAATGGCTGAACTATATGTGCGCTATTTTTGTGGAAATTTTATCAGGTGTTTACAAAACCGGCACGAATTTCCGACGATTCCAATGAAATATTCGCCCTAAATGACAACCGCTTCAAATTTTTTAGGAATCACTTATTATCAAAAACTAAACGTCAGAAATAGTTCAATGGGGTCTTAAATGAAAGATCAAAGTCGTATCTTCCTGTAAGCCATTTTACAGTTTCTGTTTTCTAATTTTCACAAGTAAATTTTACTGTTGGATCACAGAAATACAAATTAAAAATGCCTACCAAAGCGTCGATATTTTAAACACAATTTTACAGCGCAAGCGAATCTGTTACCATTTATAAAATTGCTTATCCTGATTAGCCAACATTCGTCTTTGAAATGAAGCCTTGTTTAACTTCATACGACGCGTGTGAATCGATAGTAAGTGATTCCTATGTATCAATCTGTCCCTATTATTTCAACATAAGCCAAACGCCAGCCTTAATGTATACCCAAATTTGTTCAAGATTAGAATTAAAAGTAATAACAGAATAGTTCATATTATTGTTGACATACATACCAACACCACCACCTCTAGTTTGCCCGTCTTTCCTGATAAAGTTGTAGCCTTCAATTTTAATAGAGCTGGACGGTGTGTTGGCAGATAACCAGAGCCGAGCCGTGCCTGGGGTGCAAAGCGTGCACAGCACCCGGGCGGCAAACTATTTGGGGCGGCAAAATGAAAAATGAAAGAAATTTAAGATAGGTATGCTTGTGCCTTGCGCCATTAGAAAATGCAACATTTTTTATCAAGTTATAGTCTTGTGTCTGGCTTTTTTTCGTATAAAGGTAACTTGATACAGAGAAACGGTTGCATTTTTAAGGCGGCAAGCATACAATAATAATTTATTACTTATAATTTACTTTTATTATAAACACGTCGCGTCGGTGCCGTTTGCTATTGTACACGGTGATTATACCGACACACGAGTTATCGCTCTGTCGCTATGGTGCAGCGTCATGAAACACGAAACTATATAGATCAGCGAAATCAGCTAGACTAAGCGGCCCTCTTTAGACACAAAAATAATGAGTAAATTGTGTATTTGTGCTTTGTTGCAACATGCTTCATGCTCATGCATGCCGCCGGCATATACGATAACAAACTTAAAAATCTGGTGTGATACACTCACACAACTTCCTTTTACAGTGATCTTATAATTAGTCAAAAATTTCATTTTTAATTTTTAAAAATTTTTCAAAAATTTTCAAAAATTTCAAATTCTACAAAAACGGTACAAAATAGAGCGTTACTTGAAGAGACAAATTTTCTCTAGAATTTTAAGGTGAATTCGAAAATGTAATAATATACCGGGTGTTTTATTTAAAATAGGAGTTAATAAAAAAAATAGAAAAAAAAACAAAAGAAACCCACTTTAGAAGTATTCAACTGGAAAATCACCTATCTCACATCAATACACATTAAAAATGTAATAAAAATGTAAAGTTTAAAAAAAATCGTTAGAGCCGTTTTTGAAAAAATCGAAAAAAACTGAAAAATCACAAGAGTAAACACCTACTTTCGGTTATGCGATTTTCTTCAAAAGCTTGCTGTCTCATCTACATAGTACACAAAACTTATATATGAAGTTTCAATGCCATACCTCTTTTCGTTTTTGAGATATTCTGTTCACAGACAGACAGACAGACAGACAGACAGACAGTCAGACAGACACACAGACCAATGAAAAAAAATCTGGTGTGATACACTCACACAACTTCCTTTTACAGTGATCTTATAATTAGTTAAAAATGTCATTTTTAATTTTTAACCATTTGTTAAAAATTTTAAAAAATTACAAATTCTACAAAAACGGTACAAAATCGAGTGTTAGTTGAAGAGACAAATTTTCTCTAGAATTTTAAGGTGAATTCAAAAATGTAATAATATACGGGGTGTTTTATTTAAAATAGGAGTTAATTAAAAAAATAGAAAAAAAACAAAAGAAACCCACTTTAGAAGTATTCAACTGGAAAATCACCTATCTCACATCAATACACATTAAAAATGTAAGAAAAATGTGAAGTTTAAAAAAAATCGTTAGAGCCGTTTTTGAAAAAATCGAAAAAAACTGAAAAATCACAAGAGTAAACACCTACTTCCGGTTATGCGATTTTCTTCAAAAGCTTGCTGTCTCATCTACATAGTACACAAAACTTATATATGAAGTTTCAATGCCATACCTCTTTTCGTTTTTGAGATATTCTGTTCACAGACACACAGACAGACACACAGACAGACACACAGACAGACAGACAGACAGACCAATGAAAAAAAATATGTTTTTTGGGATCAGGGGACTCGAAAACGTGAAGATCTGTTGAAAACTCAATTTCGAATTTTTGGGGTGAATCCAATACTTCCTTTATAGTAGTAAAAGGAAGTAAAAATATGTTTTTTGGGATCAGGGGACTCTAAAACGTGAAGATCCGTTGAAAACTCAATTTCGAATTTTTGGGGTGAATCCAATACTTCCTTTATAGTAAAAGGAAGTAAAAAGGGCAATTGGGGGTTAGTTTAGTTTGCGATTGAATGCTAGTAAGATTGTACTGAACTAAGCAGAAATAAAAAGGCTAAACGTTTCAAGCAAGAGCAAAATAATATAGTGCTTTTTAAAGTTGAAAGTTTTAAAACGTAGGTAAGTATTTTTCATTATTTTAAACATTTGAACTTTTCTGCTTATTTTTCTGTTTCGCTATCCTTAGAATTTATTTGTGCTTAATTCAGATGGCCGATGGCAGAAAGAGACTTTCCGGCTTTCAGTATCGAAAAAGAAAGTCCGAAAAAGACGAAATTAAAAAAGGACTGGCTGGCTCCTTAAAAAAATTTTTTGTTTCCACGGCGGCTGCAGCCGAACAACCATCAACAAGCCTGCAAGTGGAGGAACAGCTTGATTCGAACAAGGACACGCATATGGAAAATCCAGAAATAGGGCAAGAAAATAATAAATCCGAGGCGGATGCACAGGACACACCGGATTCACCACCACCAACCGAGGTTGCTGCTGAGGACGCTGGGATGGAAATATTGAAAGATCCTGCTCTTTGGCCGCAAGTTTTAACAGATAACATTAAAATGTCTATTCTTGAATTGGGGCCATTACAATTGAAAAATATTGCATTTCCATTAGACGATTCAAACAGATCTTTTTCAACTACTTATTATGACAAAAAATTAAGCAATAATGAAAAAGTTCCTAGAACATGGTTAGTTTATTCTAAGTCAAATAATTCTGTATTTTGTTTTTGTTGCAAATTATTTAAAGTTACTGATAATGTTTTTAACGATGATAAAGGTTATACTGACTGGCGACACTTATCTCAAAATTTAGACAGGCACGAAAAAAGTAAGGGGCATTTTGAGAGTGTTAAGAAATGGGTCGAGCTAAAAAAATCGATTGAAAAAGGGACAACTGTTGACTCAGTCAACCAAAATTTAATTAAGTTGGGAAAAAAACGATGGACGTCAATTATTGAAAGAATCATTTGTGTCATACAGTATTTAGCTGGACAAAATGCAGCTTTTAGAGGAAGTAATCAAAAACTTTTCGAAAAAGGCAATGGTAATTTTTTGAAGCTAATTGAATCAATTGCAAAATTCGATAATATAATGGCGGAACATATTGGCAGAATTCAAAAAGATACCAATAATATGCCACATTATTTAGGTGATAAAATCCAAAATGAATTAATTTGTCTAATAGGTGAAAAAGTCAAGCAAAATATAATCGAAACTTTAAAATTGTGTAAATATTATTCAATTATATTAGATTGTACACCTGATGTGAGTCACGAAGAACAAATAACTGTAGTTGTCAGGTTCGTTTTCATTAATGATATTTCAAAGGGTATAGAAATTAGAGAGCATTTTTTAGGGTTCTGCCCAGTTACAGATACAACTGGTGAAGGACTAACGGCCTTTTTATTGAATTATTTAAAAGAATTAAATATTGATATTAAGGATATGCGAGGGCAGGGATATGACAACGGTGCCAACATGAAAGGCAAACATAATGGGCTGCAAAAAATAATCCTTGATATAAATCCTAGAGCCTTTTTTGTCTCTTGTGCAGCTCATAGTCTTAATTTAGTTGTCAATGATGCTGCGAAAAGTTCGCTTGAAGTAACAAATTTCTTTGCTATTATTCAAGAAATATATGTTTTTTTTTCAGCCTCCACCTACCGTTGGCATATTCTCATGAAAGAACTTCCTACCATAACTGTAAAACCTTTATCTGATACACGGTGGGAGAGTAGAATCGATGCCATTAAAACCCTTAGATTTAATTTAGAAAAAATTTATGATGCTCTCTTTTCCCTTTATAATGATACATCAAGAGACAATGACACAAAAAACCTTGCAAAGTCACTAATTAATAAAATAAAATCATATAAATTTGTGTGTTCTCTAGTAATTTGGTACAATATTTTATCAAAAATAAACACTGTAAGCAAAATCATGCAAAAATCTAATATTATTTTACCAGAAACTGTAAAAATGTTGACAGAAATTCAAATTTTTTTCATTGAAATACGATCTGAAGGTAGTTTTACAGCTATGCTTAATGAGGCAAAAAAAAATGCTGAAGATATAGACTGCGAAAGTGTTTTTCCAGCTGTAGGCTTGGTTAGACCGAGAAAAGCAAAGGTTTTTTTTGATTATGAACATAGAGGTGAATCAATCGAATCACCAGAGTTGAATTTCAAAGTCAATTTTTATTTTTATATTCTTGATATAGTAATATCAAAATTAAATGACAGATTTGAACAGTTAAACGAGTGCAACTCCTATTTTGGCTTTTTAAATAATTTAGGCTCTTTATCTATAGATAAAGAAGAATTAATGAAATGTTGTATGGATTTACAAATTAAATTAACCGATTCATCTACAAAACAAATGGATGTTAATGCAATTGATTTGTGCAATGAAATTGAAATATTGTCCATTTATAATAAAAGCGACTTCGGCCAAGGAAACTTTAGAATACCTTGTGGCTAATGATTTAATTAGCACTTTCCCGAATTTATCTGTAGCCCTACGAATTTTTTTAACGATGCCTGTCACTGTGGCTCATGGTGAGAGATCGTTTTCAAAATTAAAAATAATTAAAAACTATTTGAGATCTACTATGAGCCAGAACAGACTTACAAATTTGGCTGTAATAAGCATCGAGGAAGAGATCTGCCAGGCGTTAGATATGACGGATTTAATACGAGAATTTGCAATTAAAAAAGCAAGAAAAGTCGCTTTTGATATTTAAATTTAGAATTTATGTAGTTTTTAGTTCATGTTTATAACTTCTAAGTTACTAATAATAAATAATTTAAGCAATACTTTGTTTTATAACTATTAAAGCATTATGTTAGTTGTTTTAAATATTTAATTTTTTAATTTATACAAATAATAAAGTTTATAATAACCTTTATATTTTTTTATTTTTTAAAACAAGTTACAGTTATCAAGGCAACGCAGAATTTTAAAATTAACACTATTTACGTCTAAGGAGCTATACGCTATAGGGGCGGCAAACTATATCTTGCACCCGGGCGGCAGATACCCTTGGCTCGGCCCTGCAGATAACCACGTTTCACTTAAACCAAACAAGGTGCACCCGCTCTCAATCACAACATTCCTGAGATCATTATATTTAGAAATTAACGACCTAACATTTAGATGACATAACTTTATTTTCCCCATTGTAGCAAAAAATAAAGTTGTAAAATTATTAACAAATTCTAAAAGCTAGATTTAAATTACGTTGGAATAAAATAAAAATCAAATGCAAAAATTTAATTCTGCACAGGCATTGTTGCTCTCGGCAGCAATTACCTAAGGAATTAAAAATAACATCATATACACCCGAAAACAAACAAATATGATAGAACACGAATAAAAAAAGCAAAATTAAGAAAGTTTATTGCAAACGGTCGAGATCAGAAATGTTCAATGCAGATACAATTCTGTTGTCTTTTTTAATCTTTACAACACCATCTGCTGACCACACATTCGTAGCACTATATTTTTTAGCTGCAGCTTTAAGAACTAGCAAGCGTTACTTTGAGAGGTCTTCTCTGATAACCACTTTAGTATTTTTGAAATGTTTCTTATTTCTAAAAATAAGGTTACGGTATCTGTAGCTAGTGAACTTCAGTATTATGGCAGGCGGTTTATCACCCACACGCTGGCCAACCTTGTGACAACGGTCAATCCAATAGATGCTGATAGGGATATCAGTTTTTTTTCTCACTAAATTGATGACCTTTTCCTTCACATTCTCACCTGCAGATTCACTAACGCCAAATATGCGCACATGATTTCGTCGAGAGTACTGCTGTAGATGGCCCACTTCTCTAATCAATGACTCATTTTCCTGTAGCAGGGACCAATATGGTCGCGATAATAAGCTTCACCTTAACATATAGAATATCTATTTATATATCAAAGGAGCAAAGTGTATAACTTGCTCCCGCGGGAAAAGTTTGCGGCCCGACGCAAAGCGGAGGGACATAATTGCACGAGGGAGGAAATTTACTTTGCTCCCATTATATATATGATTCTTTCGCCTCGCTAAAGAATTCGACTCGCTGTTCTTTTAATTAAAGGATATCAAAATACACACATTTTGGGTATATTGCTAATCAGGTCGTCTATGTGATGCGATCAACAAACAACGATTTGTTGCGAGTGAAAATAGAGTGCTAGTAAAAACAAACAAACCGTTGAAACATATTTTGCAGTAGATGTCAAACTGTTATAAAAATGTGTAGCAGCGGTGACGACGATTCAGATTTGCAAAATACTCCTCCTGATGTTGGGGTGCAATTACCACCCGTCGATCTGGTGTAGTGGACTGTATTTATTTACGCTATCACTATTCCGAAGACAAAAGAAACAAGTTTCTAAGTAGCAACTCGCTTTATTTTTTTTCTAACCAAGCACGTCTACCCTTGGTGAATCTCAAGAGGCGACTCTCGGTCTACCACCGCACGCATCCCCTCCTCTCGGGGTGCCGTGAACCCGTTTTGCCAGCAAGCACCAACACCTGATATTGTAGAAAACTTCAGTGGAAGTTATCGGAGAAGTCAAAGGTAAAATACTTAAATAAAAGTTTATTCGGCCTTCAAGCAATGGTGCAATCAGAAAAAAGTGAAAAAGATCAATGAAACTGCAGTGCTCGCATATTTTTACAAACTGTCGAAGATTCTTAAATCATCATCGCTTTGATCTAAGTATTCGATGTTGAAAACCACCTTAGCCGTGCAGGAAGATATTGACATCAAAAACCCAAAATTTATTGCGTTTCTGGAGCGTCAGGCTGCATGTTACAGGCCAAAGAAATCCGAAACTTTCACGCGAGGAGATCTCAACAAATTTTCATTAGAAACTCCAAATGATGGGTAAAAATTCGGTATACAGTCCGGTTGTATTTTTTCTCTAACAAAATTCATCTAGATCTATCAACTAACCTAAACCGGTAACCTGAACTGCCGAGAGCGCAACAACGTTGCTTTAAACATTAGGAGACGATAGCGGCACCCAGAACATTTTTACATACTCCGCTCTCAGCGCATGCGCAATAAACCGGACCGTATACTTAACTTGATCCCAGATGATAAGTACCTACTGATGAAGGTATTAAATACAAAGTTTGTATAAACAAGAGTGTCCCGTTTTAAAATAATTTTTATCCATTACAACTTGTCATGGTCATAGGTATCTCAGGTGCCTGTCGGTGTGACGAACTCACCAAAATGAATATCAGCGACATTGAAACAAAAGACGGAATTTTAATTATTAAAATCCCAGATTAGAAAACAAGAATTCACCGCACGTTTGTCGTTAATGGTGAAATATCTAATGGATTTAACATACTGAAAATGTACCTAAAATACGTTGCCCACAAGCCTCCTCATACTCCGCATCAATGTTTTTTATTACTTACAGGGGGCGAGAATGTACGGTGCAAGTTATTGGGAAAATACATTGGCAAACATTTCTTACAATGTTGCGAAATTCTTGGCAAAACCAAATGCGAACGCATTTACTGGTCATTGTCTAAGGAGGACATCAGCTACACTTTTAGTGGATGCTGGAACAAACATTTTAAACCTCAAACGTCACGGAGGGTGGAAGTCCACTTCTGTCGCGGAAAATTATGTGCCTGAGTCAATTGCAAGTAAAGTGCAAGCCTCGAATCGAATTTTAGAAGGAGAAATATTGGTTTCTCAAAAAATACGAGTAGCATCACCGGCTCCTTAAAACCTACAAAACTTACCAAGTTCCGAAATATCTCTAAATAATGTGTTACCTTATACATCAAATTTGTTAGCTTGTGCGGCTGTGAAAATCCGTTCAGCGACCAATTGTACTTTTAATATTACTTTAAATAAATAATGTTGCTTAGAATACTGTGAAATCAGGTTCGTGCAAATGCAATTTGACATTTTTGAAATTTACTGTCACTTTTAATTTATTAAATCATTACAGCTACAATTATAGCTATATGTATCTATGAAAATTACTTTACCTCCGGTGGTAATTTTTGTTTACTTTACCTCCCGTGTGAGGTAAAGGCATCTTTTGCAGCCTCAAATTGGGGAGAAAAAGATCATTTTCTATAGAGCGAGACAAAATAGTTATGTACTATACAAGTGGGATAAAAGCATTATTAATATAAGTGTGTGTTACAAACGAGTGAATAGAACGAGTTATGTAAGCACACAAGTATATTAATGGTGCATTATCACACATGTATTGTACAAAATTTAACTACACCTGTCTAAAATTAAGAGTGCATTAAGAGAAATGTCATTTTCAAAAATATTTTAGTAGACAAATGTCATTATGTCATTCATTCGACACTATTTCAGTTAGGTTATGAAGCCATTACACCACTCAGTTAGGTAATGAAACCATTACGTAACTGAGTGGTGTAATGAGCTTCATTATCTAACGGAAATAGTGTCAAATGAGTGATGCATTGAGTTACTTATTCCACTGGAGTAGATACATACTATTATATATATTTCACTAAAAAAATCAACTGTCTAAATGTTAACTATTATTATCAAGGTCAGCTCAGAGTTAAATTCGTAAAAGACTTATGCGTATAGTCTGCGATTGAAAACTATTATTTGACCGGCGCATTGACCATATCGTGTCAAAAGTACTAAAGGCCCTAGGCTTTATTATGAGCTAATGTGCTGACTTTTCTCAAGTCAAAACCATAGAAGCCTTTCCACTAAATAAACAAAAATTGTTATCTTGATTTGCTCTGCAGCAGGTCTGCTACAGCGAAAAAGCAAATGGTTTTCAAGTTCTTTGGCTCTTAACCTATGTCCTCATATATTAATTTAATTTTGATATCTTTTTCCTTCCTTGATATTTTTGCAAATTAGATTTGAGAAAATTATTGTAGTACGACAAATATCACAATTACAAACGTGGGTGCCATGTTAACACAATGTATAGCATCTAAAAGATATCTTGCTGGGGTTGAAATGTTTTAGTCTCGTCAAAATACAAGTAGCGGTTTGATCATATGACCATATAACCATATCATTTTGTAACTTGACCGGCACGGAGTTTGAATTCGCGACCCTTCGACCAATTAATAAGATTCTTAACCACTGAGCCACCGAGCCCAGTATTTAATATTTACATCGAAATGCTAAGTTTGTATTAAGATACACGTCCTGTTAGATGTGTGCAGTGCACCAACGAATATAGTTACGTATGGTCTGCTTGCAAAACCGTATCAAAAGAAACAAATCTAGTATCTTAGAGACGTAATAGTAGCAAAAGCCAAATATTGAAGTACTTTTCAGTAGTTGACTACTAACTGCTGAATATTTAAGACCTTATCTCCATCAAAAATTACATTTAAAAAAATACATAGACGTTATAAATTATAAAACACCATGTGACCAATGACATTTGGAGATTTAGTGTATTAATAGATTACTTATATTACCTGGTTACGTACGTGGCCTTCAATCATTTTCGATGTCACTGTATGTAGCAATGTATATTCACTTTGCACACTGCCATGGTCTGAATAAGAACCACAAGGATATTTTATATATCTAGATTACAAACGTGCTTTTGAAACTATCGACAGGCAGCGGTTAGTGAATAAACTACATAAAGATGGAATACGCGGTAACGAAAATATGTGGTTTCAAAGTAATCTCACTCATCGACAACAAATTACATACTTCAATCAGTGCCAGTCAAGCTACATGGACAACAACTTGGGTGTACCCCAAGGCTCTGTCTTGGGTTCATTATTGTTTATTTTGTATAGGCTATAAACGATTTAGAATTGAATCTAAAGCATTGCACCATAAATGTGTTTGCAGATGATACATTAGTGACAGTTACTGACGAAGATGTTAGAAATGCTGTTAATAAAATGAATATAGATTTAGAAATTATTCCTAAATGGTTAAAAGGTAATAAACTGAAACTGAATATCGTAAAAATTAAAGCAATAATTTTTATCAGGTATTAATGTAGAATCGGCTAATAAAACTGAAAACTTAGAAATAGAAAAGGTATTTCAAGTTAAATATTTAGGAGTAATTATAGATGATAAATTAAACTTCAAAGCAGACGTAGATTGTGCAATTAAAAAGGTAATTAAAAAAATAGGTTTATTCAGTAGAATTTCTAACAAGCTTAGTATACAGTCTAAAATTATGATTTACAAAACAATCAGCGCACCGCATTTCGATTACTGTTCTAGTTTATTATTTTTATGTCAAGAAGAAGAATTGGCTAGAATGCAAAAACAGCAGAAATAGAGTAATGCGTATTATATTACGCTGTTCGAAATTTACAAGAATTCTGCGATGCTAGATTGTTTACAGTGGTTAAGTATGAAGCAACGTATATATTTCAATTCTTTGTTGTTAGTTTTTAAAGCAATCAATAACCTCTTACCGGAATATATAACCCAAAACTTAGTTTATGGTTGTGATATTCATAATTAATTATAGTACTAGATATAGGCAGAATGTTAGCTTACCTAAACTTACAAAAAGCAATTCCCAAAATTGTTTCTTCAAAATTTATAATAATCTTCCAACTGAAGTTAAGAATAAAAGTAAGCGATTATGTTAAGAAAAATTATTAGTTGTAAATATGTAAACAATTGTAAATCTTAAAATAGTTTATAACTACATAAAGATTATTATTATTATGTATCTGCAAAATAATGCCTTGCTTTTGTTTGTCTCTCCCTTTATTTGATTCTAATTAGAATTGTTATCAATTGCCTCTGCTCGTCGGTGACATACTTAATTGCTAATTAAAATTTCCGTTAATTTAACACTTTAGTGATTTTTATGAAAGAAACGTTAATTGCGCAGCTTCTTTCAGTTTTTAAGTATATTTACAGGGCACTTGCGGCGACAGGAAAATTTGGGATAAGATACCTATATCTAATTATATAACTGTGTATGATTATTGTCAAAAGTTTTAATTTTGGCAATTTTGTACTACTTTTGAGCACTAAAATAACCTATACTAAAATTAAATGGAATCCAAGTTGAATATTTTCAGAAATAAAGAGTGCGTACTTGGAATTCTATTTACCAAATTTAATCCTGTCCGGTTGTTGCCTACCTGAAACTGCTGCATTTCCCACTAGTTATGGTAATACCACATAAGCTTTAAAGATGTATCTATAAAGGGGGTAAAGTATAGTGTTACATATAACTTTAATAAATTGGAAACATGGTTTTACGGAAAGTACAACACTGAGAAGAATACATAAAGCAGAGAATTTGGTAGAATGTGACATATTCTCACAAAGAGCAGTTTCTGCAAGGGCGGAAATTGTTTTTATCATAACTTTTTAGAGCGAAAATGTACCCGGTAACAATGAGACCTTGTATATTTTATGTTTTTCGCAGTCTACGTCTCAAACTTAATACGTCAGTGTCGCCAAATTTGCTTAGATATTACGCAAAAATATTTTAAAACTGTATTAATCAAACAGTTTTCATTTGTAGATAAAGATAAAGTAGTGCATTATGCATACATATCGTTAAGATGGATGTAATTTAAAAAGATTACTTTTTGTCAAAAAACGGTTACGCAAATTTTATTCGTTAATGAACGATTCGCTACCTGTATAATTGATGAAAAAGCTGTTATAATGAGTTACTAGAGAACAGATTTTCTTCAGTCACGGCTATACATGATAAAAAATCTGTAAAAGGCTTTACCCAGAACTTCCCTCGTCGACATTGTAACACTAAATAATTTTAAAAATCAAATTAAGTTGGGAGTAAAAATATCTTCACGTTTCTAAATAATAAAATAAATTTTCAAATAAAATAAAACGTTACCGGTGGTCGAATTCTAACGGCAGGCGGATCGCGTATGCAGTTCCAACGTTTTGTGGGACATTGCAAGGAAGCGGGCTATTTCTACCAGAGCTATGGAGTACTGACCCTTCGAATTCCTGTGTTGTAGCTATATTAAGTAACGCACTAATTTGTTGCTCCTTTTTATATATTAATATTTTTTTGTGTTTAGCACAATAAATATTTGGTAAGATTATCGTGTGTAATTTGAGCCGTGCGTTGCAAGAAACATAAAATGCACAAGGTGGTACATTTAAAAAATTAAGTTATTGCCATTTCCGGTGAAACCGGAAGTCAACTACTTTAACTTTCCGTTAATCTGAAATTATGTCTAGTAACCTCCGCTTCGAATTTCGTCCAAATAGATTTATAAATAAAGCAGATATAGGCATGGGCTTAGTGTCATTGTCACCGAGCTCTGTAGGCTAGTGGTAACACTTGTGCTTAGCATTCGGGAGGTCGCGGGTTCGATCCCGTGGCTGTCTGATCTGATTCAGGTTTTTAGGTGGATTTCTTGAGTCAACATAGTACCTTCTCTGAGGGGAATGCCGGGGCATTACTTCTCCACCTTGTCTGGCTTCTCTTCCATTATCCACTCCTCCTTTCTCTCACCCATCCTATAATTTCCGTTCTTGGTTGAAGTGGGATGCAAGCTCCTTATAGCAGCCCGCCCGCAGTTAGGGGAATTGAAATGACCCTGAACCTTTTGTCTTTTTTTTTATTGTCACCCGATATGTCAATTCTAGTTGTATATCGACAATTTTACAGGTTTTTTTGCATAAGAATGTATTCTTTCTTGGACGCACCAAAATCAGTAGTTTTGGAATAGTCGAAACTAATGACTTGAAGTGCAATTAATTACTCAAAATACGAAATTGTCTAATAATTAATTTTACTAACTTATAATCCATTTTAAATGTACAGCATATTTGAATTACCTCGAAAATAATTTTTCCTACTTATGGATTACTTCATCTTGAAAAAAAAATGACACTACTCATTTTGAACTACTCTTTTGAATCATGGCATCCTGCCTCCTTTTTCCAGAGGTATCAGGGGATCAGTTAATCTACGTTTCAACTGACACTGAGTATTCATAGTTTGGCCTACTCGTTTTCTCCTTCCCCATCCCTTCCCTTATTTTTCTCACATGTCAACACTCATCCATTGTGCAGGACTTTTCTCTTCATATGCTTTTTTGAACGCTATTTAATTTTTTATTTCCTTCGCTTAAAGAGAGAGATTTCTTCAGTTATTCACGTTTTATGGTCCATAGATGACGAAAAACAGGCTTTCTCAGTTTTGTTTGTCTGTCTGACAGTCTGTTTGTTGCTGCTATACCTCAAAAACTATTTGTAGAAGGAAGACGATATGTTGCATGTGGATTATATGCCCTTTTGGCATGAAACCGAGAAAAATTTGGTAAAATAATACAAAGTAAGCACTTTAAAAAATAGAATTATGCATATTTTTGCTTGAGCTCAAAACCTATTACTTAAATGAAAGTAATAATTTGTACTTAGCTCAGGTTTTACCCTTGATCATAAAGAGCATATTTTGGATCCAAAATGTAAAGGGGGAGCACTTTAAAAACATAGAATTTTATTGATGTTTGTTTTAGCTGGTAAATAGGTAAAAGTAATTATTTTCACATAGCTCAGGTTTTACCTTTGACGAAAATGGAACCAAACAGATAGAAGGTAAATGTAAAAAAAATTGCAGTGGGCAACAGGAAGCCTGTTTTATATAATCCAGCCGCGAAGACAAATGCGAGGCGGCTCTGAATGGCGTCGTGCAGCGGGCGGCGATGATATTTAAAACGCAGACCCAAAGTTTGAGTCTCACCACCGGTAATGCTCTATTTTTTTTTCACTTTTTTACCCTCGTCTGAAAGACCAAGGAAGTATTGTAAACACGAAATAATCAACCTCCGAAATGTCTTCAGATCTTCACGTTGCAGAGTGCCTAAATGACGAAAAACAAGTTTTCTTAATTCCGTCTGTCTGTCTGTCTGTCTGTCTGTCTGTCTGTTGGCGATATAACTCAAAAACTATTTGTTGAAGGAAAATGATATTTTGCTTACACATTGACATAAAACTTTAACAATTTCATACAAATATATACAGTCTGAGCACCTTAAGAAATCGAACTTTGTTTATTTTATTTTGTATTTAACCTATAAATAAATAAAAGTAATAATTTGTGCATAGTGCAGCCGTCACATACCGGCGAACAATGTAATGAATGAGCCAGCTCGTTCGCAGGAATCCGAAATTCGAATCCCATCACGGGTAATATTTTTGTATTTAAAAATTTATGTACTTTGCATTAGCAAGTGTTCCTTTTGTTGTGTCAGTATTATTAGAAACGTGAAAAGATTTTTAGACCTAGTTGCTTTAGATTTTTAAAATTATTTAGTGTCACAACGCCCACTTGTTTATTTTTGCTTTAATTCAGATACAGGATAATAACAATTTGCACATAGTTCAGACTTTACTCTTAACGAAAATTGAACTCAGCAGATACAGCGTAAATGCAGAAAGAAGTGTCAACGAAAGAAGGTTCAATTTAGGGCGGCCGGAATGCACTAATACAAAATGTGCTCTGTAGCGCATATAGGAATACTCCATTCACTTGCAGTATCCCAAAAAATGCTGGAATCGCATACGCTGCCGCCTATCCTTCGAATTCGACCACCGGTAATGTTTTTTAATTCGAAAATGTATGTAATTTATTAGAAACGTGAAGATATTTTTACCCCTAGCTTAATTTGATTTTAAAAATTATTTAGTGACACAATCTCCGCTTGCGAGGGAAGTTTTGGGTAAAGTCTTTTACAGATTTTTTGGTAACGTTTTCCTTCATTCAATTGTTTTCTGTTGCAGCCGGAAGTTCAAAAATTTTTTGTATAAAATTGTTAATATCTCCAAAACAGTTGACGTTAGACCCGCATAACTTGATATCAAAATAATGAGTATTTTAATCTAAAACTTTTAAGCTACCGAAATATAGGGTATTCCACTTAAAAAACTAATTTTGAGTTGTCAAATTTTTTTAATCTACTATGTATAATCAAAACTATTTGAGTAATGTGTACCACTTTCGACGTACAACTTTCATATACACAATATTCATGTAACACTCATAGTTTTAGAAATATCTTCCACCCCCACATCGTTGCCGGACCCTGTATATGTGGCTATCCTGCTTCCTCCATTAGTAGAAAACTCTGTTGCTCCTTATCGGGAGCCATTGGTGGAGCTCCTTTGTAAATTAATGTGGTGTCGCTGGCAGAAGAAGTTACGGTGGTGCTTGCAGTCAATTAGGGTCAACAGGTATTTCTGTGTTCGGAGTTCATTGCGATACTTGATTACAAAAGATAAAAAATACCTAACTAAACAGATTGTAATTAGTTGATGTTTTTAATATTAACTATTATTGAGGTTATTTCAAAGTTATAAAGAACGTTTCACTTGCGATAATGCGAGAATATTGTTTAACCAAGTTTACATTGGATCTAATGGCAATTTAATCAAATTACAATCTTGCCGAAGTGTAAAAACATAACCTTAATTGAGTATTCCTGTTCTATCGAGCTAGTCAAATGAAATAAATAACATGTGAGCAAACGAAAATGAAATCAAACTTGGCTTTGAAAATTGAAACATGTGTCGATCATTAATTCACATTGTGTTAATGTTTTAGAATGAAATACACATACAGAATCTAAACCATTGCATAACTGTCACCGACTGTCATGTAAAATTTTTATTGAAAATTAACATAAAGACCAACACCTAAACAGTATTACATCTGCTACATCAATCATTTTGATTAAGAAAACTTTTTGTGCTTGTGTAATTTAAAATTTGATAATTTAAACAATTTGACACTTCTACTATTATAATAACTGTCATATTTAAATTTAAAACATAAGAAGTAATAGAGCACATGACTTAATTTTTTCAATGTCAAGCTTGATTTCGTTTTTATTTGCTCACATGTTTTTTTAGCGATTAAATAAAGGGAAGAATACTTGGATATTTAACATAATTTGGGAATAATATTTATATATGGAATTTTTGAGGATATACACTTTAAATTAATATTAAAATAATAATAAAAAGTGCTTATATTCATTACAAAATATTACATATAGTATTTAAATTGTTTCTCGTTACTTATTAACTTTTATTCTACATGAGAGAGTATGGTAACTTACAGTTACAAAATTTATACCTAACCCATACCCATTCATTTCATTCATAAAGAAGCAACTACATATAATTCAATAGTAGAATAATAGAACCCGACGACTAGCTTTTCGGAATCCTAATAAATAATAGGAGCCTTCTCTGCAAAGATTCATAAACACTTCGTCGAATGGGCAGTCATAGATTGTAGACTAATACTACCACATTATTTAATATGTAAATGGGGCGCAGTTAACAACTTTGCCTTACAGTGAACGTTTCCTTTCAAGTTGGTTTACAAACTTCCTAAGCAGGTCTTAAGTAATGGCTGCTTTACCTAGTTACTAGTCTTATTACGACTCATTTAACATTATATGTAGCAGAAAAATAAGTAAATAGAAACATGATTGTTTTCGAAACGTTGGTTGCCATAGAAGTAAGTTGCATCTACTATTATTTCACGTTATTTAAGTTCTTCTCTTAAAAGCAAAATGATTTATGAAGCTTCACTTTATAACTTAGTCAATCACATGCACAGAAGTTAATTTTAGATGCTGCAGTAGTTTGCATTCGCTAGATTAGCTTCTAGTTAACCGATTCAATGAACACAGTGAACCTATTAAACTTCATCAGGCTGTTGCTCATAATGATGTGTATCGGTAAACAGTTCTCTAATGTTCCTGTTGTTCTTCTATTACTTTGCAGTATGTATTAAAACTGATTCAACTCTATATGCGGTGTTTAATTAAAGGAAATGTGTTTGCCTTAATGTCAATGTTATTGTTAATATAGTTTAACTATTCTTTTCAATTAATTGTATATGTTTTCTTATGATGAATCGCAATCCAATGATTATTAAAACTAGTTTAACTCAGTAAGTTCAGATGTTCAATTATAGGCATTTCGTAAGCTTTAATACCCATGTAATAATTTTAGTACGTAGTATTTTAAATTTTTATCAATTTTATATCTTTCCTTGTGATAAATTCCAATTCCATCCATCCAATGACGCTACAACCCATATCGGGTCTTGGCCTCATCTATTTTTTTCCTCCAACTATCCCTGTCCTCAGCCGCCTTTCTCCAGTTTGGTATTCCGAGCATGGAACGTGCGTCCTTTTCGATTTTATCTGCCCATCTCGCCCCTGGTCTTCCTCCCGGTCTTTTGACTTCCATTTTTCGGTTAAAGATTTTCTTGGCAGCTCTCGACTCTTCCATCCGCTGCACATGGCCGGCCCATTTGAGTCTTTGCAATCTTATGATTGTGGAGATGTCTGCTTCTGCGAATAGCTGATTAATCTAGTGGTTGTATCTTATTCTCTGCTGTCCGTTCTCTTGGACTGGGCCATAGATTCTGCGTAGGATTTTTCGTTCAAATGCGTTTACAGCTGCCTCTGCTCTTTGTGAAAGCGTCCAGCTCTCGCTTCCATAACATAGTACTGGGCTTATAATTGCTTTATATTGTCTTATTTCAGTTTTTCTCTGGACATTTCCGGATTTGATTATGGTCGAAATGTGATAATATGTTTTATTGGCAATTGCTAATTCTCCTTTGGATTTCTTTCATCTCGCCGTGTTTGCTGGATATGTTGCAGCATAGGTAGACAAAATCGTGCACTGTATCGAAGTTTTGGTCACCTATTGTCATGTTTTAACTTCTCCTCCTATCGCTTCGGGTCTGTATTAATATTTTTGTTTCCTTTTTGTTAACCGTTAAGCCTACTTCTCCTGCGGCGTTTTCTAGCTGTATGTATGATTCCTTCATTGCCGCTAGGTTTCTTCCGAGTATGTTTATGTCTTTTGCATATCCTGCTATTTGGGTGGATTTGTATAGCAGATATTCGTTGGTGTCTACCGTGGTTTTCCTTACTGCATGTTCTAATGCTAAGTTGAAGAGCATTGGGGCTAGTCCATCACCCTGTTTGAGGCCTAGGTTTACTTTAAACGGATCTGTTAGGTTTTCTTGTATTTTCCCCATTGTCAGTCTTGTTAGCCTTACTAATTTCGGCGGTATGTGAGGTCTACCATAATGCTGCAGAGCTTTTCTCTATCTACGCTATCGTAGGCCTGTCTGGAGACCACGTAGAGTTGGTATACATCAATATCATATTCCCGGTATTTCTCCAACAGTTGGTCTGTGGTCGACCTTCCTCGACTAAAGCCTGCTTCCTATTGATATTGATATTTTCGGCTAGTGGTTCCAGTTTGTTTCTGAGGGTGGTCGTAAAGGTTTTATATGTTGTGTTCAATAGGGACATTCCTCTAAAGTTTTCACATTCTAATTTGTCTCCCTTTTTGTGAATGGGGTATATGATGCTGGTTCTCGATTCATCTGGCATTCTTTCTGTTTTTTATGTTGTTGTGATCAGCTCCGTTATAGCTTCCACCAGGCGTGGGCCTCCATATTGTAATAGTTTTGACAGGATATTATTTATTCCCGCTGATTTGTTATTGGTTAGCGAATTGATCTCTTTTTCGATCTATTGTCGGGTTGGGGGTTCGTTGTGCTCCTTTTGTTCGTCGGTTGCGGGTTCAGTTAGTCTCTGGTCAATTTTGGTTCGGTTCTGATCGCTATCTCTGTTTAGGAGTTCCTCAAAGTATTGATTCCATCTCCCCTGTATTTCGTTTTCATTTCCACTGATTTGTCCTGTTTTATCTCGACATAAGCTTGTGTTAGGCTTAAATCCTTTTTTGAAGCAACTTATTTGCTTATGTGCCTTTTTGGGGTCCTTATTCTTAAACTCTTTCTCGATTTGCATCAGCGTCTCATTAATGGACATTCTTTTCTTTCGTCTTAGCAGTTTGTGTGTTCTTCCTCTGGCTTCCTCATATTTAGCCTTCTGCTAATTCCAATTCAGTGGTTATTATTCTAAAACTATTCCAAAAGTTGCTGTAGAAATAGTAGTTCTGTGAATCTTGAATTACAAATAAATTATAGCTTTTATGAATACGTCAACTGAGAGCCTAAAGCTATTACAGGGCAATTACTATGAGAACAGGTGAGAATTTGAACAATTTTGTATAAAGCTTTTCAACTGGAATCATTTTTGGTTTCTAGACTTAACAGAACACTAAAAGTCTCCAAACACGGGGCTTCTCAAACCCTCGAGAAGGCCAACCGCCATTTTAGATTTAACAGGTTTTAAGGAGTCTTTCCTAAACGATCAGGTCTATTAACATTTCATAAGAAAAGAAACTATAAGTTGCTATATTTTTTGCATTTTAAATAAAAAACGAAGTAAAATAGTGTTACTCGATAGAGATTATAACAAAAATAAATAGGTAATCAATGAGAAGAAATTGATGATATTATAGTGATGGATGTATTACATCAATATCATTTAAAGAGAAATGATACTATCAAATCTCTTTGGTAAAATGATATACGAAATTTGGAACTTACTTCTTTACACCACAACAATTATCTTTACGCTGTAGAAACAACATGAGCCATGATCAGATTTAGTTACTTTACAACTACAAACGGCTACAATTTTATATAGAATATACAGAAATTAATATAACCGAATTAACCAGTTATAACCAGTTTTATGATTGTAAGTTTAAAATGAAGTGAAGTGTGTTCAACAATTTATTAAAAGAGAAACAATGATAATAACTTAATTACCTTGGCATAAAATGGAGAAAATAAACTCAACTAAACTAAAAATAAACTAAACTTGGTGCTTCGATATTCTGGAAAACTGAAAAGGTAAAAATAAGTAAACGATTCGATATAACCTGCTCTAGAACATAGGATATTCCTCAAAATAAGTAATTCTAGTTTATCATCTGCTTGGACTGCGATGTTGGAACAAGGGTTGCCTTTATAAAGTGAGCATAATGTCGATAGCACGAATTTGCTTTCCTACACCCACCACAATTTCCGCAACAAGTTTGTCAGCTACAATATATTAATTTAATAATGATGTCTGAAGAGGAAACCTTTGATGTCTTTATGGAAACTAGATCCTATAGCTGCAGTAGGTGGTAGACTTGTCAGTTCAAAGTTTTCGTGAATATTTGACCAACATGTAATATTATTTTAACTTGTCGAATGATTTAATACGTTTTATCTGCAACAGTGTGTAACATCGACTTTCAATTGGCAGTTTTAAGTTTGTAAAACATGATTTCATTAGCTGGCCATAGACACACGTTTAAAACCGCCACGATTGTAGTTTTTCGTGGAAGTTTTGAACGCGTGTCTATGCCCAACTTATGGGCTGCGCATATGCACACGTTCAAAACCGGCACGGATGTACTACAATCGTGGCGGTTTTAAATGTGTGTCTATGGCCAGCTATTAGAATTATTGTTGAAAACCTCTCGATAAACGGCGCATAGCTGTTGCGATTTTAACAATCGGAATATCAATACTACACAGAAGTGAATTTTGGTTAACATAACTCAACTGGTTCCATTTTGATAAAACAGACTTCTATTTTTCTGAAAAGTTTGAGAGAAGCATTTTTACCTTTTCAATGAAAAGAAGATGTGTTGGAACCGGACCTAGTAAACTTTGCACATTCGAGATATCTATGAATCCATCTGGCTTGGAAGTTGATCCAGGTCTAGGGATGTGCGGTACGATCCGATATTTTTGAAGTACCGGTACTTTGTCTTCCGACACACGATATTTTGTACCGATATTTCAGTAAGCCATACAATACGATACGATTAATTTTTGGTCAGTATCGTTAAGACCCATCCACGGTTTTTACCTCCTGGGTTCCAATAACTCATCTTTTGGCCATAGAATTCCAGTTTTTTATTTTCAACATAAAAATTAATAAAGCAAGCTCAATGAGGTTGTTTGATATAAATTCTCATTTCGCGTTCTATGGAAATAAGGGCAAGATGGTCGAACGTAAATAACTTTCAATAAGTAATTTTTAGCTTCTACAAATTTAAGAATAAAAATAAAATCAAAATGATTTTGCTGAGCCGCAATCTTCTTGTTTAAACTGTGTACTGGTTTCGGCTGGTATAGCAAAATCGTAATTAACAAATTCTATGAGAAATGATTAATTCTGGCGGAGTTGAGCTCTCATGCATCTCGACACATTTTATGATAATGATTAAATTTCCAAAGAGAAATGTATTAAGCAGCTTAAATATTTATAACAGTAACTTTTCACTACGGTATCGTAGTGAAATTCGGCAAATCCTCGCAATATTTTTTTTTTATTCAAAAGACAAAATACTGCTTTATACAATAATGTGGTGTGCATATTCAAAAACTAAATTTTCTTGGATAAATATGTTTCAGTTGTTATTTTCGTATTGTTTTATAAGTTAATACCGATTTTGAAAGCATTTATTTTTGATTTCTTGATAGTTACTGCCATTGTTATTTCATTGTTATTTACTACACTATAACTGGAAGGTTCGTATAAATAAACCTAGAAAATATCCCGGATCGAATGTATACCGGTATTTCATGTACCGGTGCTTTTGTATACGATACTGCCAAGAACCGATAATTTTAAATCAGTACGATACGATACGATGGTACCGGTAGTTTTCGGTGTATCGAACATCCATACTCTGGGCATCTCCATAAGATTAAAATTTCCAATTCTTCTCTATAGCTGCAGCTCAGTACTTATGTCACGTATAATAGTTATTTATACAACGAGTAGCTAAAGTATCACTGCTTTGCTTTTAATTTTACAACTGCAAAAAGAAGCGTATACGAGTTGTATACATAAATTTTTCGACTACCACATATTTATGCTAAAATAGATTACAAAACGTCAACGTGATTTCAAATTGAAGAAGCATGTTAGGTATGCTTTCATTGTTTTAAATTGAAAACGCCACATATAATACACAGTTTTGACAAAAGTGTGCAATAAAGTGACAGATGTGTGCAATAGTGTTTTTATCTACGACCACCACTAAAAGTAGGCCTTTTAGCGCTAGATTTTTTCAGTAAAAGTGACGTTTTATAATTTAGCGTGTTTAAAGAAATCAGCTGTTTACTTTTAGCCCATGTGCTAAAAGTGAAGTGAGGTTAGAAAACTACAATTTCGAACTGAAGTGAAGTTCTAAAGTTATTCTAGTGACTTCTTGCGTTAGAGGTAGTGTTTTTGAAATAATTAAAGCATTATGTAATGAATACAGTGAGATGTGTAGTATTAATAATTACCTTTGATAACTGACTTTGAAAGTACTAACTTCGCAAACATTCGCCCGCGCTCCAAGGGCTGCTGTTTATTATGACATAAATTAGAAGTGTCGTAGATGCAAACCTTTGTTAAGTCGATATTTATGGATTAATAAATGAAGGTCGTAGATAAAATATTGTATGCAACGCGTGCTAAAGGTCGTTTATGCACGAGACATGTTATGAAACTCAGCCGTCTGCGTCGTTTCATAATTTTCATGAGTTTTATTAAAAGGCCGCCGAAACGACTTTTTAAAAAACGTTTATTTTTATTTTACAATGAAATATAACATTGGAAGTACACAGATTAGCTGCCAGACAATTTCTTACATCTAGCTACGAACTAACTGGAACTTATCTTAGAGGTGCAAGCTACTTGTATATATACTATGTCTAATCAACTAAGATAAGCGTTATCTCTAAAAGGGAGCGCGAGACAGGAAGCCACGTGCGTTCAAGGTTGCAGACTTGCAATTCATACAAAGAAGCTATTTATCGTTCAAGGTTGCAAGCTTGCAGTTTTACACAGGAGGCCATTGTCTAGTCATAACATAACACGTCCGCCGATAAAATGTTCAATGGGTGGTATTCAAATATGCCTCCATTGAACTTACAAAGAGAAAAGAAAATTAAACTTATGCATTTACGTTAACTGGTTCAAAATCTTTATTTAAAAATCTAATAAGTTTAATCTTCATTGTGTTTCTATTATAATACAAATACAATATAAAAATTATTAACATAAGAATAGTACACAGAGTAAATATAATTGCAGACACACTTAAATTATCAGATTTAATATAATTAACAGGTTTTAACAAATTCTCATATTTATTAAGCTTAATTCGGTCCTCAACCAATTTCTGGGTGTCAAGAGGTATCAAGTCAATCTTTGAAACATTTATGTGGTTTGATTCAGGAATTATTAAGCGGTCAATGTTTGAAATTTTTAAATTAACAATTTCATTTGAGGTTCTTTTTGCGGTGAATAACATGTGTTTTTGATTTATTGAAACAAGACAGTCTGAACTGAGGTGTAAGAGGTTAGTGCCAGATATTCCTTTTCTAAAATTCTGATTTTTACATTTAACGTCCAATATTGCTTCAGATCGGGAAGATATTAACCATGTCGCAGGATTTATTTGTGATATTTTGATCTCTGTTAAATTGAATAAATAAGGGATACATGTTTTATTTTTATTAAATGACAGAAGTTGTGTTTCGCACAATTTGTCGTTGGGGATTTCAAAGTAGTTAGTTTGATTACAAAAGTAGGTGTCTAAAGTTATAAGTTTACAATGACTTATTTCAATGGGAATGCTGTTTTTAACGTTAAATAATAAAGTACTATAAGTAGGTATAATCATACGAAATTGATAATTTTGGATAAAAATCGGAAATGGTATTAATTGTATCATTTGATAATCGTTAGTTTTGGAAGTAAGAGGTATTTCGAATATAAATGTAATTCTGTTTTTAACTTGATAAACTTTTGTAATGATAATTGACTCGTATAAATGTAAATCCTGTAACTCTGCAGGATATGGAATAGTTAAAGCTTTTTCTGATATGCTATTGAGATACGTCGAAATTTCATTTAGATTTTCAATTAAATCGTCATTATCAATTAATGACATATGCATCTGTTGATTTTGGGCAAAAGTTAATGCATTTTCTAGTTCCAAACAAGTGTTAATAAGTAGTTGTAAAAATTGAATTGCTTCTAGCAAGACTGTTTTTAAGGAGTATGTAGCGAGATTTTTGCCTAATTCCTCATTTTGTAAAATTATTTTATTTATATTTCTGTCTAATAATTCTTGACTCTTTGCTATATCATTGATTACTGAGATGGTATCATTTAAAATTTTAGTTTGTTCTAATATAACGTCATTTTGAATTTTATTGCTTTCTTGTAATTTAGTAATCATAGATTCATATCTGACTCCATCGTTGGCGTCGAGGTTGCCAGTTAAAAATTTGAAGGCGGATCCAAGTCTGTCGAAAATTCCTCTCTTATTAATTTTGTGTTTAACATCAGGAAATAATTGACTTAAGAGTTTATCTGCTTTTTCAAGATATTGTTTTAATATTATGAGTAAATTGTTATGATTGATAATAACATCGTCAATTCTTTTAAATTTTGTATATTCAATAACGTAACTTTTATTTTCAAGTAACGGTATTATTTTCATTAAATTAATTCTAAGTGTGTCATAATTAACAAATATAGGGGTATAGTCTATATTTCTAATAAGCGTCCATTCGCTTTGTTTAAGCACTACGTTTCCTAAGTTTAAGGGATATAATCCAGGATTATCTTTTAAATTTTTAATAATAATATCGCTCTGTATAACTAGTGATTGAGTCAGCAGGGTACAGGCGATGAAGAGGGTAGTAATCCTGAAAAAAGAGAGAGCAATAATTCCTTTCAGTCAGGGTGTTTTATATTTCCATTTTTTTTAAAATTAGATTTAATTTTGAATTTCAACTTTACTTCTGAAATTTGTTTTAACAAACATTTTTTTTTTATTTAATTGGAATGTTTGATTTTTCCGAATTGGTTTTAATTTTAAATTTCATCTTTACTTCTGAAATTTGTTTTAACAAATACTTTTTCATTTAATTGGAATGTTTGATTTTTCCGAATTGGTTTTAATTTTAAATTTAATCTTTACTTCTGAGATTTGTTTTAACAAATACTTTTTCATTTAATTGAAATGTTTGATTTTTCTGAATTTGAATTTAATTTTAAATTGTAAAGGTTTTTCTTTGTTTTCCTTTAGCAATATCAATTATAAAGGTATGTTGCTGTGAACATTTAGTTTTAACGCGAGAAATATTGTGATTATTAAAATTGTAAATACTAGATTAATACGAGCTTAGGTCTTGTTTGTTTGTTAAGTATAATTTTTATTTGAGTTTTTTCTGATTTAAATGATTTTGGTCTTAAGTTTTTTCTTAAGATGTTATTTTTTAAAATACTTTTGATACTTAAAGTTACTGATTTATTTATTAGAATTTATTTGCAATACTTAAAGTTTTTCAAAAATTCAGGGGTGTGTACAATCTTATTTCTTTCTTTAAACACACGGTTAAAAATTTAGTTATTTTGGCAAAATTTTGATAAATGTTCTTTAATAGACTATTTGGTTAAAAATGATTTTATTTCGATTTTTAAGTGCTGGGAAATTTTGATTATTGAATTTTTAGATGAATCTGATTTTATTCCTTCTAAAGTAGTAGGTAGCTATATAATCTAAATATTTTACAGATTTATGTTTGAATTACTAAACCTTATGAGTTGACTTTTCGTCAGTTTTGAAATTATATGTGCATTGGTTTTAGTCTTAAATTGTTTTTTTAAATTGTTATTTAAAATAATTATCTAAAATACTTTTAATGTTTGGAGTTTTTATATTAAAGTTGTTAAATCTGGTAGACTGATTTTTGTTGAGTTCATAATTTTTATTTTTATAAGATTAAGGATTATAAATATTAATTTCTTGTATTTCATTTAAAGTATTAATTACGCTTGTTTTAAATTGATTATTGTATGATTTCAATTGCTGAAGGCATGACTAATTTTTCATTAAATTTTAATTTTGGAGTTACTTTAGTTTCGTTTTTTTATGCTGATAAATTTTACGAAAAGTTCTGTACACAGGGTTAACTGTAGGTTTTGTTAAGAAAAATAAAAATCTTAATTTTTAGGTTGGAAAAGTTACATTAGTTTCATTTTTTTTTTTTAGTTTTTACGGGTTGTAATAAAATGGTATCGTAGCTCTTTCTGTCTGAATATGCATCCATTTATAATCTATTCGTGCGGATAATTTTGAAAACAAGTCGGATCCAATAAGTCCTATATAGTCTTGGTTAAAATTATATAAATAACATGTATGTGTTCCGTTTTCATAAAAAAGACTGGGGATTGGTAAATCTGCAATTAAGTTATGTTGAGAAATTCCACGAGATGTGACTATCTCGAATTCTGTTTCATAAATATAATTTGGAAAATGTTGTTGTACAAATTCTGGAGAAATTATTGTTTGTGAGCTACCTGTATCAATTAAAAGTTTATCGCCGGTGGCGGGAATTATAATATACGGAAGATCTGATTTTGAATTTATATTAAAAGTTAAAATATGCTTTTCCGAGGCTCTTAATGAAAATTTACAGTATCGTTTGGATCTGGAAATTCGAAATAATCTGGGGTGTGATCTAAGTCTTGTGAATTATCAGGGTCAGAATATTCCTGAAGGTTTTCGTTAAAATTTTCTGGAGTTGAAAATTCTCCATTTTCAAATAAATTTTCGGTTAAGTCTTCATATTCATCCGGAGGTTTTTCTTGATGGTAATTTAAATGATTAAAATTTCTATTAACGTTTTGAGAATTTGCTGGATATTTATTGGGGAAATTTGATTGTTGAGTAGCTGGTCTTTTTATAGTGCTAAAGTCCATAGGTTCTGGCTTATTTGTTGGTGAAAAATTTGGTTTTGGTGCAAATGCATTAAAGCTTGAATTTTGAGTTATTCTAGAATTATTAGGATTGTTAAAATTCGTTGGATTTTTAAAATAGTTGGGATTTTGATTAAAATTACCTTTAGGATTTTGGTTAAAATTACTTCGATTTGGTTGGAATGGTCTTTGCATAAAATTTGGGTTATTAAATTTAGGTGATATGAATTTCGTGTTTGAATATTGGAAGTTAAATTTGATTTATTTAATTTTTGACTTTGAAAATTATTTTGATTTTGAGAATATCTGATATCAATTTCTTCTTTTACCATGCTTAAGGCTTGTTCTAGTAAAGTTGGGTTTCTACTTCTTACGAAGCTTCCTAAATTTTCATTTAGTCCACTTGTAAAAGTGCGAAGTGCTAAATCTTTGTTAGCCTTTAATTTATAAGTGATAATGTCTTTTGATTCTCGACTCAGAGAAACTTTTGAATTAAAAATAGCCAAATGGGTTCTAACTTTATTGAAAAATTCTATGGGAGAGTCTTTATTCTGTTTTAATTTGGTTAAATCAATTAAAAGATTCAATTCTGACCTTTGGACGCCAAAATTTTCAATTAAGACATTTTTTAAGTCTTTCCAAGTATCATACTCGTAACCTGTAATTACTTCTAACGCTTGACCTTTTAATTTATTCCTTATCGAATTTAAAATTATTTGGTTGCTATAATCGTTTGAATTTTCTGTGCAAAATTTAGTTGCAATGATTTCTGCGGATCTGACAAATTCCGAAAGAGTGGCTTGATTACCATCATATGTGAGAATTTCATTTAGTAAAGCTACATTAAAATGTGGGGGAAACAATGATGCGTTTTGGTCAACCATATTTGGGTTGTTACAATTATTTAAAAATAAAATTCTAGGGATAGAATTCCTTGGTGAGCGTGATCGATCTCGTGACATAAAATTTTTACAATTGTTTCAAAATATAATTTTTTATCTAATACTTCAAGATAATGGTGATCTAAACATAAAAATTTTGTAATTGTTAAAAAATAAATTTCTAGGTGTTTTTACTTAGGGATTCTCTTTTGTAGACAAAAATTAATTTTACTTTATTTGTTTCACTTGATTTTTAATTTTGTTTTATGTTAGTAAACAATTTACTGACTAGGGGGTTTTTCTAATACCTTGTTAGGAACCCTACGCACAAGAACGCAAGCACAAATGCAAATTAATCACACCTAGTATGTGCAGCAATTGGACTGGCTTACTACGTTCTGCCTAATATTATAAATAAATATTAGAACTATGTTAGTATAAGTTAAAGTTTGTTTGAGATTAATTAGCTTTATAGATCAGGCGAACGCTTTAATAATTATCACTTTTGAAAATTATATTACGTTACTTTGTTGCCTTTGAAATTTTTACTTTGTTGTTTAGGCGAACGCTTTAATAATTATTACTTTTGAAAATTATATTACGTTACTTTGTTGCCTTTAAAAAATTTTTTATTTTGCTTTTTCTTTAAAACTTAAAAATTATTACTTAGGCGAACGCTTTAATAGTCGTTACTTTGTTGCCTTTAAAATATACCTTTGCTTTTTCTCTAAAGCTTGAAAATTATTATAAAAATATACCTTTGCTTTTTCTCTAAAGCTTGAAAATTATTATAAAAATATGCACTTACATTGTGCGTTAAAATTGACGAACGGCGTGCGATCTGCTACGTCCTGTTGTCTTCAAAAAGGATGCGTCGATCCTATTGATGTCGGCTGGCCTGCAAACAGCTAGGTCCTGAAGTCCGACTTTGGATAGTCTGCTTTGCGCTAGAGCGTTATCCAAAAGTTGTCCTGGGGTCGTCGTTGTTGACGTTGCCAAACCAGAGACTGATCCCAATGATCAAGTGGTCCCAATGACCAGATGGTTCCAATAACCACGGAGGAGCAGGAGCTGGGTCGACGGGCGCTTCTCACGATCGGGCGATGTTTGTCCCTGTTGGAGATGTCCGAAGATCCGCTGGGTGGTAGGTGTCGATTTGCGGCAAAGAGCTGAACCTCAAGGAAAGTTGCTGGTCGACTCGATGTTTGTAGTTTTCCAGGTTTTCCTCCACAAATCCGAACGACTGCGCCAGTTTTATTAAAAGGCCGCCGAAACGACTTTTTAAAAAACGTATATTTTTCTTTTACAATGAAATATAACATTGGAAGCACACAGATTAGCTGCCAGACAATTTCTTACATCTAGCTACGAACTAACTGGAACTTATCTTAGAGGTGCAAGCTACTTGTATATATACTATGTCTAATCAACTAAGGTAAGCGTTATCTCTAAAAGGGAGCGCGAGACAGGAAGCCACGTGCGTTCAAGGTTGCAGACTTGCAATTCATACAAAGAAGCTATTTATCGTTCAAGGTTGCAAGCTTGCAGTTTTACACAGGGGACCATTGTCTAGTCATAACATAACACATGTCTCGTGCATAAACGTCGACTTTTAGCACTTGTTGCATAAATAGCTATTATTGCATAATATGCAATAACAACACGCTTTTGACATATGGAAAATGTCAAATAATAGCCTCCTTTAAGAAATGGTAGTCGAAAAAAAAATATTTAAAACAAAATATGTAGCAAATTATTATAATGCCAAAAAACCAGTTTTGAGCTCTATTTTTGCAAGATGGCGGTGCAAGCAGTGGCTCGAAAAGTTAGAAAACTTGGAATTTCTACTAAGACCCCTATTTCATAAACATACCAGAAAATGGGAGCTACCCGATATTTTCCAAAGTAAAACTACTCTGCTACTCAACTACAGTCCGTTAAAGAGCTAAACTTACAGCTGTCAGAATTAACTGTCAATTGCATTAATATCATACAAGTGCAGCAAATCTGATCAATATTTATGTATATTAGAAATTAGAAATATGTGTTACCATATGTGTACGTTGGGTTGCAGGCTCAAATAATAAGGGGTTCCAAGTTTCGTTGCCCACTCTTTCGAGATATCCTTATAGATGCTGTGTTACATAATAAAGATATTTTTATAATGAATTTACAGATTTGAATCTGCATTGTTAAATTTGATGAGATATCCAAATAACCTTTACTGGAAGAAGACAAAACAGGCTAGGTGAAAATATTTTTGTTCTTCTAAGCCATTATTTTTATATATTTAAATACTGGCCTTGAAATTTGCATAATAATTTTTGTAAAATTGTGCAGGTAAAAAAAAAGTAAAAAATTACTACTAATATGTAATTCTTTATAGTGCAGTTTTTATATTGCCATGGCAGCGCAAACCAATAACAGCAAACTAACAAACCCCCTAGTAAGCTTTATAATCGAAATACAAACG
Source organism: Agriotes lineatus (assembly GCA_940337035.1). Lineage (NCBI taxonomy): Eukaryota > Metazoa > Arthropoda > Insecta > Coleoptera > Elateridae > Agriotes > Agriotes lineatus. The sequence continues at coordinate 125,065,611 of OW679194.1, forward strand.
AGCTTATTTATTAGATTAAATAGATCATCATACGTTACCATTTTGATGTAATTCATCCATGTCTAGGAATTATTTATTATTATTGATGATTAACCCGAAATCAGCGACTGCATAGAGATGACAATAGTTCACACTTTATTTACATGGAGGGCTTCTGGGCTTCTGCATTATAATTGTAAATACTACAAACAACGGTCCAACTAGTAAATGTAAAATCCCGAGTTTTATACACATATGTTAAACAATCACAAAGTCTATTAACAAAAACAACGTTTTCTTTTCTTATAAAATTTCTAAGTAACCTTGAATTTACATTCTAGTAACCGTAATTGAATAACATACATACAAAACTGGTTTCTGTTTCGTAATTGCTGCATCTTGATAAGTATAGTTTAATACGTACTAGTAGATAATTAATATTATTGTGCATTTAACACATATTGGAGATATATTCTAATCCAAATTTATTTTCTTGTACCTATTGCTAACATTTTAATTTTATGTGTTTCCAGAAGTTAGTAAAGCTTCGATACTATTCTTCGCAAGTTGATGACACATAATTATTACAACGTAAATGATCTCTGCAACAAATATTGTTATTACAGAATTATTGTGCTACGAATGTAGGTTCCAGCAACATATTGATCATGAACTTTGCTCACTCTGCGGTATATAATTCAGCTAAAATTTTTAATTACAACCAACAGAGGTGAAATTTATTGTTCTAGTTGTCTTTTTTATTTGCAAATGTATCAATTATACTTTTTAGCTATAAGCGGACATTTTAGACATGGAATAATGGATCTAGATGTAATCATAAATTTAAATGACTTATATATCTCAAAAAAATTATAAATTATGGGAGAAGCAGAAACGGGTTTAGTAAATAAAGGCAACTTCTGAATGACAGGAAATACTAAATCGGGTTTTAATTTTCGCTCGTTGAGAAGGAAAACAAGTTAGCAGGTCGCTTGCCAAAAAAACTATTAAACACTCACATTCCATAACCGAATCTGAGACAGGTTGTATCGACCTTCTTCTGCGCCTGTGTTTTGATGAAATTTGAAGGAAGTTACCGTACTTTTGCAGTCTCAAGTTAGCCTTGAACAGTAACTTCTAATGTACCTCTATCGCATACATTAGTGCGTTTTTGTAAGCGTGACTGCTAAAAAAATAAGTGATGCAGTACGAAATATTTTGCTGAAGCTGACTTTGAAAAGTAGAATTTTAACATAATGCATTCTAGAAACATATAATGTTATATAACTCTGTGGAACGTACTTTAAGCAGGAACGAACTCAGAGTAATTTTTGAGATAAAACGTAATACACATGTTTATACAGCGACCGCCAAAACGTTGGCATCATATGGGAATTTTTTTACTTTTAATTTAAAAAAATACTTTTTACGACGACAATGTGTGCTTGTTTAAAAACCTATTTAGTTCTAATCATATATTCCGAGCATTTTTACTTATTTAGAAACTGGGGTTTTTCGAAATCGTCAAAACTCAAAAAGTGCTATTAAAGTACTATTAAGTAAGATTTCCATAACATTTGTTTTTAAAGTGTGTTAGTTTTAACTAGCTGAATAATAATATAAAGGCCAGAAAACACCTATTTTTGTATAACTTCAGCTAAAATTATTTTTCTAGGTTTCTTAATATTTTTCGAAATTTCACATACTAAAATTCAAATCTTTTTAGATAAAGACTTTAAAGATTTATAATTGGAAAAAAATATATAAACTGTTAATTACTCCTTTACATTTTTTATTATTTACTGAAAAGTTATGTGTTGGCATAATCTTGACGTTTTCTGTGCAAGAAGTTTTTTAGGAGGAATATTTTTCAATGACAATTAATATATATTTAAATGGCTTCTAAAAACTCTAATCCGCTTCTGTTAATAAATTGTTTTTGCGAAAATGCTGTGAATTTTCTTTTGCAATTGTCTAACTGAGGTGATTTTTCTTTATCACATTTTACTCGTATTATACAGTTTTTTTCAGAAATGTTTATTTATGTATTCTCTACATGTGATATCAATATATACATGTATTTCAAAATCACCCTGTATATGATAGGGGCAAAATTTTTTCGCGTGTGTACTGTTTGGTAGCTTGTACCCTTGGTATTAGTAAATTGTAATTAATATAAATGCTGTTGTTTCCTATGAGTATGTTGTAACTGTAAATAAATGATCCAGTAATGAGATTTAAAAGTAATGAAGCAATAAGAAACGAAGAATACATAGATATATAATTTCAAACCATTTAAAATATAACGAATTTAAGTAAAACTTTACATTCTAAATTAAATAAAAAACATATGTGTTTAACAAATGCATAAAATTTGTTACTTCAATATATTAATAATTAAAATATCTATATGATGGAAGTAGTATTATAAAACACAACAAATATTTTATAAGCAACTGTTTAGTGCGGATCATTAAGCTTGGTTCGGGGTAGATAGATTTTTATATCAAGTCCACGGATGTAAAAAATTGGAACTGCATTCATCCCACTACTGTGTATATTTTATGATATAAGGATAAGCAGACTTTCCCATCCACTTCGCCATTCGTCATAAAGTTCAATTAATATTTAAATTTTTCTTGTATCGGTGTGTTCAGTGTAGACACATGTTATTAATTTTTTTCGAGCTTTTCTTAATATCCTGGTTCCAATTCCAGGTTGGAACTTCCTGATTAAAAGCACAACTTCACTATTATGGTAGTTCAAAACTCACACGTTCCATTTCTTTACTTCTAAGCTATGCTTGAAGGGACGCTTTTATTTACCCACAGCTTTCTAGTGAGGAAACTATTGTTACAGTATCACAATTTAGCGAATTTTGAACTATTTGAACAATATTCGTGATTTATATTAAGGTAACCCATGAAGCAATTACACTTTTTTACTTAAACGGTGAAGTTAGTATGCATGTGCTTCTATTAACTATCTATTACTAAACACGCCCTTATTGAATAATAATAAATACTGTAAAGTGCAAAACGCTGTATTCAATAAAATTAAAATTAGATCAGCAAAAAGAGGAATAAATCAAACAAGTTTAGAGAACAAAAAAAAAGTAATAGAACATAATATTCTTAACAAATTATTCGCCGCTGGTTTCTTTTAGCTTTACTTTATCTACCTAGATTTAAATAAAATAAATTATTATAACATTTTATGAGAACCGTAACCCAATACTAGTGAAAAGAGTCTCCCTTGACCAGTTCTAAGATGTATAAGTGAAGCACACGGATAATGTCACATAGTTGTAGTAGCTGTTATGGACAAGCTCTAGGAATGCGGAGAACCAGGTGCTTTAGACTTAGATGCCGACTGTTGTGATCATATGGTCAAAGGCTTACTGGAATTTGGCAAGACTAAGGGGTTCGGATCGGAAGGCAGAAATCCTCGAGGCGAAACAATGCTGGGCTTCCTCTTGGAAAACAACCTGTATCAAATGAATAGTTTCTTCTATAAAAGACCAATAGAAGATGGACATAAGAAAGCCCAGACGGTCAAACTCGAAACGAGATGGATTACATAATCACAGATAGAAAGCAAATATTTAGAAACGTAACAGTGCTAAATATATGTAGAACAGAAAGTGACCATAAAATGGTAAGGGCTACCCGTAAGAAGCTAGCGTAACAAAGAAAGGTACAAACTAGTTAACAAAGCAACCAAACAAACATGGAAACTTCCATTAGACCTTGAAAAATTCTCAGAACACGTTACCCGACCAGTAGAAGACAAGCACTATCCCGAAGAAAATATTTATGATATAAACGACACTATAATAAAAGCTCTGCAGAAAAGCCAAGACATGCACTGCCCTAAAACTAAAAAAGAAGAAAAAATTAGTCAGTTTGCACAAAACCTAATTCAATAAAGAAGTTAAATGAGACAGAGCGGAACAACTACCGACAAAGAATTAAGAGAAATAAACAAAATTCAATAAGCAATAGAAGAGAACAAGAGTATGAAAGTCCTACGCAGAAACCTAAACGTATGAACAAAATAAATAATCAAGCTCAGAAATAAACAAGGAAACAACATCAGATAGGGAGGAAATTCTACAGATATATAATATACCGTGTGTCCACAGGAGTACGCACCATAGAGATAAGCTAATGCTAATAGAATATAAATATCAACCAGTGCTATGACCACCGTCCCTTTTCTTGTACCATTTATAACAATATTGTTTCATACAGTGGCGAGTCAGAAGCCAGAAAACAACGTTTTAGCGTGCCGGCGATCACAGCATTAGCCGATTTTTCTTTTCTATTTGGTTATCCCTATGGTGCGTCCTCCTGTGGACACACGGTATATGAGAATGCCACAAAGCAGATCAGACTATACGAAAACAGCAACCTTATCAAATTGGATGAGGAGTGAGACAGGGGGATAAAAATGTCTCAAAAACTGTTTATAACGGTTCTGGAATATGCTTTCAAAAAAACTTGATTGGGACACAAGGAATAACTGTTGACGGTCAAAAACTCAACCATTTACGGTTGCAGATGACGTAGTGCTAGTAACTGACAATCTAGGGGAAGTAAAACAAATGTTAGACGACCTTCAAAATGTATGCTCAGAGGTGGGTTAAAATAAACCTGTCTAAAACAAAGCTTATGGCAAACCTGGTTCCCAGCAGACACATTAACATTGGGAACGCAGAAGTCGAACTAGTGGACAAATATATATATATCTGGGCCACGAGATCAGGATCTCTAGAGATAACCAGACTTACGAACTGAAAAGGGGATCAACATAGAATGGGCAGCATACGGAAAACTAAGTGACATATTTAAGAGTAAACTTCCGAGTTGTTTGAAAAGAAAAGTATACGTCCAGTGCGTTTTACCCGTCCTCACATACGGTGCAGAAACTCTAACACTAATAAACACATCTGCACGAAAACTCAAAATCGCACAACAAAAAATGGAGAGATCAATGCTTGGCATATCCCTACGAGACCATACTAAAAACGAGGACTTACGCTTAAGAACTGGATTAACGGACGTGATCGAAAGAATATCTATTCTCAAGTGAAACTGGGCTGGCCACGCAGCCCGAATGAACGACGAAAAGTGGACGAAAAAGCTACTGGAATGGAGACCACACGCCGACAAACGAAGTAGAGGCAGACCGCCCACGCGCTGGACCGACGACCTGAAAATGACTACAAACAACTGGATCCAAGCTGATCAGGACAGAGAGGAGTGGAGAGACATGAAGGAGGCATATGTCCAACAGTGGACAAAACGGGCTGCTTGATGATGATTGAGGAAGGGGTTCCAATCCTAGCACTGGATTTTCTAAAGGCTACAATTTGTAGCAACATGGAATTCACGTTTTTACACATCTTCTGAAAGACGGCATGCATACGACTGTAGAAGTTTTTTTGTGCATTTTTATTTTGTGTCTCACCATGACCGGGGAATGAATTAGCGATCATTGGATCAGTAGTCAGAATGCGTAACCTCTCCGCCACTGACTCCGACACCAAACAAAAATACCATAAAAATAAATTCTTTTCTAAAACTCTAGATGTTAGCACACAGTGCAGTTGTCTGGACGTGTATCCAAGTTCGCTCTTCTCAACTAAATTGATTGTAACTACTGAATCACATATAGCGACGTTAAAAGCACTCCGCTAGCGCGTCGTGCTCTTAAACACGTCTCACGTGCTTTAAAGGCGTACTTATACACTTGTGTCATAATATGCTATTGCATCCTACATTATACGAAAATATAATTTTACCATCTCCATAGAGACCAGAAAGTATGCGTTTCTAAGGTTAGTCCTGCAAAACAACCGCCAATGGCTAGCCAAGAAAAAAGATTTCGACGTTTTCCAGTAGGGGAGCGCTGCATTAATCAAAAACCGCTCAACGACAGTTCACTCGTTCCAACTGCTTGACACCAGCAAACCTCAAATTCCCGTAATCAATCAACAAACCTGCATCTTCACCTACCACAGTCCACTGCTACCTGGAACGCTCCTTCCCTCTCTGATGTTACTTTTTTTGGAAGCTTCACTCACCAACACATATCCTGGTGTAATTCCATTTTACTGCCGTCACTTGTCAAATGTAATATTCAAAATAAAGCTGACCCAATATGCCTCTTTAGTACTTTACTTGTATGTAACAATTCTTCTATCCATTAGTTTCGTCTACTATTTTACAGTAATCTTCTTTAGTTAATTCATCTTCTTTGCTTGTTCTTTTAAAATTTAATTTTCTTATCACCACGTAGATTTAGTTTATCCACCCTATTTATCCCAACCATAAATATAAGAAATAAACATGGATATATTCCATATTTACATAAACAAAATCCTTAACTACCCCATATCATTATTGATGCCTTCTAATCTATATTTTTATTTGATATTCACATACTTAATTCTACCCTTATTAAAATTGTACACTTGTCATTGTTTCCTAAACCGCATTTTTAATATTGTATTTATTTTTAATGCACCTGTAACCTTCTAATGTCGAGATCCGAATTCGGATCTCAACTGGTATCTATGAGTATATCGAGTTTGTTGACTTATAAATATCAATACAAGCCTAAATATAGATTTTTGCATGGATCTCGTTTTGTCACTTTTTATGAATTTTTATACACGAGTCGTTCCTAGTCGTTCTCTGAGAGGGCGCTCGGGTGCCCCAGTTGTATATAATCATAATACATATTTTATGGTTAACGCGAGATCCTGTACTGTAGGCAACGTTGCGGACGTCTACTGTTCCTAAAAATTGATATCTTTATTTTGTCTACCAGTAGATTATCTGGTCCCTACGGCCTTTGAAACTAATTGCGACGTATTCCTTATCAATGCAGGCCGAAGGATGCACACGTTGCAGATTTTACAACGAACGCCCGCTCGTGTTATTGAATGTGAACAGATTGGTTATTTGAATTAGTGCAAACCACTTGTAATATCCTTTATCTAATAGACGTGTCTGTCTGGGACGCTGTTTTATCCGGGACGCTGTTTCAGCAGCCAAACCGTAAGAGATAGAGAAAAAAGTTATTAAAGTTATATGTTTGGAATGGTCATGTCAGGTCAGGAACCGAATTTCAGTCACGTGACACTTCCGGTTTTCGAGAAATCACAAAAAGACCGTTTTTCAAATAGAACGCGTATTAAATAAAAACTGTTTCGGCCGCCAAACGTAGCTGCGACCCTCTGCGCCTTAAATCCTCGATCGGTTAGGCAACCACTTTGACACCTTCCTGGTCTGGGTGGTTGCCTAACCGATCGAGGTTTGAAGGCGCGTTAAATGAGACATTTGTCTCACTGGACTGCTAGTTGGGATAATAATACAACGTCAACGTGTTTTTAGTAAATAAATTTCAGCACTTTTTGTCATACACAATAAAGTTGCATTCATTTGCAACATTTTTTATATGCACTACGATGTAAAAGGCAAATAATCTGATGTAATACACGCACACAACTTCATTTACAGTGACCTTATAATTAGCGAAAAATTAGATTTTTAAGTTTTAAGCATTTGTTAAAAATTACAAAATCTACAGAAACCGTAAGAAATAGGGCGTTAGTTGAAGAGACAAATTGTCGCTAAAATTTAAAACTGAATTGAAAAATGTAATAATATACCGGGTATTCTGTTTAAAATAAGAGTTAATAAACAAAAGTAACCCATTTTATAGGCATTCAACTAGAAAATCACCTATATCACATCAATACACATTAAAAATGTAAAGTTTCAAAAAAATCGTTGGAGCGTTTTTGAAAAAATCGAAAAAAACTGAAAAATCACAAGAGTAAACACCATACTTCCAGTTATGCGATTTTCTTCAAAATCTTGCTATTTCATCTAGATCAGCGTTTCTTAATCTTGTTGATCAGTGGAACCCTTTTTAATGTTCATTTTTATCGTGGAACCCTTGGTTTATTTCAGTAGTATGGTTGTAATGCAACATTCTGTAAATGGATTATTTGCAACAAAAATGACAATTATTTCAAATAAGATTTGTTTGCTTCAAAAAGTTACTTCAAAATCAACCCAAAACATCTTAAAATAACCTAGTCAACCAGGACTTTTAAATATAAATTTTAATGAGATGAGTGGTACTGCTTTTTATTATCGCAGATATACCTAATATTAGGCTTTATGGATGAAAATTGAATTATCATGTCAGGTTAGGCATCAAGTCTGTTGCGGTATATATTTTTTGTCGACACATTAGCTGAGAACCCCGTTTCGCACATATAATATGTAGTTGCAAATAGTAAAAGTTCCAACACGGCCTTTTGCGGCAATTGAAGATATTCATCTTTTAAACTGCACCAGAATTCCACTAACGGCATAAATTTAAATTTTTTTAATTTCAATAAAAGTTTCGTGTTCTTCTGCTGGCACGGTCGAAGGTCATGCATTGACAATAAATGGGTTTTTAGTCTACAATTCATTTTAATATTTAATCTACTGTTCAATTGGAAACTACAGATTAAAAGTTTCACTCAAACCTTTCAGGTGCTGAATAATTTCTTCAATAAATGCCTCTCCTATTTTAACTCCTTCCTCTGCTGAGAAGCCTTTTATTGTCCAAAAATCTATCTTTTTCTTGAAAGCAATAATTTTTTTGTGAGCAGTAAATATATTTACTCATTTGCCCCGAAGTGTTAAATTATGTTCACTGATCTTTGTAAAAATGTCGCTTAAACAGGCAACTTTAATCGGCCAATTTCTATCAAATAATCCATCTTTTAATTCGAAATTGTGTTCTAAAAAAGCACGCACCTCGTCCCTTAGCTCAAAAATACGGGTTAGTATCTTTCCTCGAGATAAGCATCTGAATTCAGTATGTAAAAGAAGAGATGTATGTACACTTTCCAATTTCCCATGTTCTCACATAGTATTTTGAATAAACTATTATTTAGTTGACAATTTAATGCATACACTAAAAATCCCATACGCTACGGATTTTTTGTCACTATGACAGCGGCAAAAGTTAGCCCTAACTTTTCCAGCGACAAAACGGAACCTAACTTTTAAAACGGTCTAATTCTAAAATAATTTTTGCCTTGTTTGTTAATTTAGTGACTTCTACATTACCTAATATGTAAATTAAATATGTATTCATTAAATTGTCCTACCGAATTACACTCAAGCTTTTTTTTTATCGAAGTAAACTTAACATTTATAATTCGAGTTTCCTTGCTTTTGGGCAATTCAACTCAAAAAACTGCCAGGAAAAATTAATCGTCCTTCGGACTCGTAATTTTTTCGGAGGCAGTTTTTTTCGTTAAATTGCCAAGCAAGAAATTCTCATTAGAATGTCAAGTTTACTTCGACAAAAAAAAGCTCTCGTGTAATTATAAGTGACGAAATTTTATGAAGTTAATGATTTTTATGACCTCATCAAGACCATTCTTAAAACTGGGAGATAATTGTTTTGCAGCAAGTACCTGCCTATGGATGCAGTGGCTACCAGAACAGTTTTTGGCGATATTTTTAATATGCTCTACTGCCCCATTAATGATGCCACTCATGGCATTTGCTCCATCGGTCAGATGTCAATGCAATTGTCCCATGGTGTCTTATTCTCTTCAAAAAAAGAATTTAGGAAATCAAAGTAGTACATATTGGTAGAGATTTGCATAAAAGAAATTTCTCCAATAAGGCGTTTTCGTGCTGATAGCTAACGATGACAATTAATATTGCAGCTACATCGGTAGATTCGTCCATTTGTAATGAAAATTTGCATGATTTGAGACGAAAAGTAAGTTCATTCTTTATATTGGCTGCTAAATCTCTGATGCGATGAGCTATCGTGTCATTCGAAAGTGGAATCCTGGCTAATTTAATAGATGGGCGTATAGTCTGTTCAGTAAACATAAAAACACAAAGTGGCCTTTGAAGTCTAAAATGTCATGAGTGTACTTCCAAAATTAATCTTTGTCTAGGAACGTACTTAACAAAAAGTTACTAAAACAAATAGGTTAAGGGTGCGACATTTATTTAGCAACTGTCATACATGTTATAACTAACTAATTTTAAGGATGTTAAACAAATACTGTGTTGGATACTATTGATATAGTGTTTAGTAATAGGTATTTTTATTACATTTGATAACAATTCAGGCAAGAATTTCCAGAATAATATGTACTTTGACACTGAAATAATGAGATTTATTAATTGTCATTTCTTAATTTAATGTCGCCTTTATGCAGTTGTGGAAACCTTTGCAAATCAAAATACAGAATCCCTAGCACAACAATTATATGTATATGCCAACTTCAAAAAAATGTAAATGTCTTTGTGTTTACTGAATGGCCTATATGGAGCAAATGCCTAATTTGCGATAGATTGTTTGAACTTTCAGGCCCCCTTGATTTTTCGCCATTACTGCTGTATCACAATAGCCCTAACCTAGAGTTCCTATACATTAATCTACATTATACAAAGTGTTATGGAATTGTGTGCAAATATTTTAACCTGTAATAGACCTCGCTAAACTGAACACTTCTTCATTTATCATTTTTTCGAAAACGCCATCAAAACTAAAAGTTAAAATTCAAAACAACTTTACTCTAAAAATGAATACCCACCTATGGAATAACATTTTAATTTAATGTCACAAAACAAAGAAAACATTTCTTTGATATGCAAACTAACAAAAACTGCATAGGTACTGATAAAACATTTAGTTCGCATCTGGTCACCAACGTACTTTATCACTTGAGGTAAGTAAGTTATTGACCGCATGTTTTTTGTGCACGAACTTTGCAGTTTTATTAATATATTTGTGAACACGTGGGTAATTCGAAGCTCGATAGAGGGATAATTCGAATAGGGATGGAATATTCGATATCTGCCTTCATCACGGACGAGCATGGGATTAACGCCACCGCTAAACAATTCAAACAATTATGCGACAACAGCAACGAGATGACGGAAGACCAATTTTGCGAAGAACTCATGCACCACATAATGGAACAACAAATCAACATCCTGTGGGATATGAGGAGCATCCGGACAATAGCTTCACACCGAACACGAAGAGGACTACTAGGAAAGTTCCTGACATCAGTGTTTGGAGTAAACGAAGAAGTGTATAAGAACATCGCTGATCTAGACAGGAATCAGCAGGTACTAATCGACGCTTACGGTCACCAAGCAAAGTTGATGTTAGCAGCAATAACTACGGAGAACAATACAGTGAGCAGGATCACAACAAAGTTAGAAAACTTCCGGGTAAAATTCAACCAAGGAATTCACCTTATTAACGAAATGAAGGCCTGGTACAGATCCATTGACGCCAATAAATTAAATGTTCACGTGTTATCAGCATATCAAGTGGCCAGCAACTATTTGCAGGAAGTGGCAGAAAAATACAAGAAGTTGCTTGACGCAGTGTTCAAGCGGAGCCATTTATTTGAGTTCGTATCACCGGCTGAAATAGCAACAATAATAAGTCAGCTGTCCTTGAAGCTACCACCAAACTTACGAATATTGCCATCCCCAGTGTACAAGATGGAGGTCGGACAAACCAAGGAAGTCATCAAGATATTTGGATACTTCCATATCACCGGAGTAACCGAATACGAAGTCATCAAGCTCACCGCCATCCCTAGACAAATCAGAAGCGGAGAGTATGCAACAATCGCAGTCAACCCGTATTTCTTAGCTGTGGACTACAACCATCAGCAGTAGTTCAGCATACTGTCATCCAAGTTCGAGGTCAGCATTCCAATAAAGGAACACACTTATTTGTGCACACCTACTGTCATAAATAGTGTCGAGAAAAACCCCAACTGCATCATCGACGAGATGTATCAACGCTTGGAAAAAGTGCCATGTAGCATACAACGCTACAATGTCACCACAATAAGATGGAAAGAGCTGTACAAGGCAAACACATGGATGTTTATAGCCAACAAACCAACCAGTGCAGCAATTATCTGTAACGACGTACTAGAGGAAGTGACTCTTGAAGATACCGGAGTCATCCAGATCGCTCCAGAGTGCTATATCCACACAGGACAACACATTCTGTACGCACGATCATTTCGTACGATCCCGGTCGTTGCAACGTTTAATAAAATTCTGCAAGTCAACATTACATCACAGGCAGAATCAATGGGAATCGAGTATCCAAGCTTAGCCGAAGAACCGAGCCTGAAAACATCAAGTCACGTAAGCGTGCTGCTAACCCGACAGCAGCAGATAATACATGACCTATCCACTACACACTGGAGGCACCTATCCATTACGACAGGGCCTATCAGCAGTATAGTAACAATACTGGTCATTGGCCTACTGTGCGGCATAAGCTATTGTGTATGGAAACACAACTGCCGGATCAAGGGACAACAGAAGCAAAAACCCAGCGCCGACCAAGACGACTTCAGTTTGGAACCCTTATACGCAACACCTCACGCCAAGGGAAACGTCCGCGAGGCAACCCCTGCAACAGACGCCTGACCACACCAACCCCGGCTGTCAGCTAGTGACCCGGCCAGAATGTTCAAACTAATTTGAACATGGGATTTTAGTGATTAGTGTAAAATAAACTGTAATCCAGTAAATACAAAAGTTCACGCAATTAGCCTGTTACGGTATTAAAACAACTTTACGACACCCACCCAAGGTGAGCATCGCACCACGGAATCAGTCCTGGAAAACTGGCACACTTGCCCTGAGATTTGCTAGAAACAGGCTAAAGGGCCACGGCTGGAACGCTCAGGGAGTCGGGCGTGAGTCACACGATACGTTCTGGGCAAGCGTGTCGAGGCATATATATAGGGTACGTCAAAATTATGAGGGCGCCACCAAGCCTGTCTTAGCTCGAATAACCGGGCCTGGGCGGTTAAACGGGAGCGAAGTATTCAAGATACTCCGTCGATAAGAATTCTCATGAGCTGCAAGCTCAAATAACAATTTCGTGATCGCAGATACTGGAATGGTAATATTGGGACTCTTTGGCCGAGACTGCGCAACCACTGGACCTACCTGCACGCTCTGATCTCTCACGTCTCGCCGTACACCAATCTTTACACTGTAAAAGGCGCTATCTGAAACAAAGCATGCACAGGTCGAATAGGAATAATACGTCCATTAACTAAATATGCGTCTATTGATCGCTAATTACATCTGGGCAGCAAATCGTGCCGCCAAGCTTATGTTACTGCGTACGTTAAGCACCAGCTGATGGACGCGCTATGCTAATGAACATATTAGAGTACAGTTTAGAAATACGCGCTCCGGCAAAAGGGCGCGTTAGTGCGCGATAACAGACGCCGACCTGCGGTTAACACCTAGGAAGCAAAGCACAAAGCCCTCGCAAACATAAACAAAGAAAAACTCGAACAGCTTAGGGCGCGCCAGGCCCAGCACGGCGAGGCGTTAATTCTATTTAGGTATTAATCGGTACAATATAGCGAAGCTCGCGCACCTAACGTTACTGAATTAAAAATTAGCACAAACGTAACACCAAATCGTAAGCGCAGAGTTCTTTAGCTATTTAGGCGATGAAACGCGAAACTCGCGCACATGAACTTACTAGCAGGCTACCAAAGTAGCGTCTTGCAGCATGGTGGCCTCAAACCGGCATTAAAAGCCGCGACAAGCAAGCAAGGGGCATGCATCCGCCCACATAAAGTTGAGCACAAAGCACCAACGCTCGCACAAGTGACAGTTACTATGTTTAAATGGTTGCAATTACAAATACCTTAGTCCGCAGACGGTCCATGAGAGTGGCGTGCAGTCAGTTGGTAGAAGGCGGCAGTCTGTGGCAGCTCAATCGCCAAAACACGGCATTAGGGCTAAACGGGCTGGAATCCGCCAAGATGGCGGCGTCAGGACGCTCTCCTGAGAGCACACTACAGCGGCAAAGAGGCCTACTTCGTCCTGCCTAGAAAGATCCTCGAAACAGCGAGTTGCAAAGGGAAAGCCCCCTTTCTCACCAACGCAGAACTGTCCCCAAGAAGCCCTTCACACACCTACGCCTTGACGTAAAGACGTGCCACTCGCACAATCACACGCGACCTCTTAAAGGATGGCATATTCGACAACATTCGCTGAAACAACACGAGACGGGAAAAACAGGCTGGCGTCCCCGCAAATAGCGAGAACGCCGCGAAACGGCACACTCTGCGACTTCTTCGATCAACGGCCTGACTTGAACTCCCCCAAGCAAAAAGGGTTAGGACGCTTGAAGTGGCGTGAGCCAAACGGCGTTGCCACGTGACTCTCGACAGCCAATGGCGATGCGCTCCACAAAACAAATTAATTCCGGCATCAAAGACAGCCAATGGCGAAGCGCCTCAACGGAGTGATTTCTAGAAGCTTCGGAATTCTTGCGAGCGATAACACCCGGCTGCCAAAGTAGCAGCAAAGGGGTGCTCCAACTGACGAGAAATACTGCGTTTGGGGTCAAATAGGTGCAAAATAATTATTGTATAATTAGGCGATGGAGCCAAATAAGTAACTAAAAGGGTTTAGCATACGGGCACGCTGCCCTAAAGCCTAGGTGGCTACTTAAAATACCAAAATGACCTGAATCAAATGTGCGGAAGATGAGATTGTACTTGTGCGCAAAGATTGAAAATGGTTTTAAAACAGCAACAAGTTGCCCTAAAGGCGTGAAATGCAATTAAGCATCTACAACAGCAAAATGACTTAACACTCCCCTTACTTGAAAGAGAGTTCCCCGAAGTCTCTTATAAAACAACGAGGCATTTTGCGACAACGTAACGAGAACTCAAACGAAAACGCAACAACGAAAAACGAACAGAACAAAAAAAACATTCGATACGATAGAGTGCACCCCCAAAGGGATTACGCACACTGGCCACCAGATAGGGTGCAAAGATGGGAAGAGAGAAGAGGAAGAAGAAAGACTGGATACGCCAGTAGAAAATACGTAAATTTGTTTGTCAGGATCGGGTAAAAATAGGTCTTACACCTGTGGACACTTCCGACCAACCGTTCCAAAAGAACACAGGGATGGGTATAGAAATGGAAGTCCAAAATCCCACCCAAGGGTTACCTGAAGAGGGCACGCTGCGCGTCACGGGATCGGCGCATTGTGTGAATCCCACAACTGGTATGAATACCCAAGGGAAGAGGATGAACCACCAAAAAGGGAAAATGGTTGTGACAGAAGCTGTCAAAATAGTCATGATCAGTAACAGGAAAAACTCAGTCCACCGAAATCCTCAATGGATGCCGATGCCGGAGCCAAGTCGACTATTAAACCGCAAAGCGCGAGCTCGAAAATGACTCCAACACCGGACACCAAAAGAAAATCACGAAGAACCAAGTCTCCAAGGGTGTAGGCGTTCAATGACGCATGCCCAATAAATCCTTTTCAGAACTCCATGCGGCCCAAAGGGACTACCTTACGACGACAGGGTCCGCACGAAACAAAATGACCAGAAACACGCTCTCTTTATATAATCCCACATAGGTGGTTGAAAATGGCGACGGCCAACGGTACGGTAAAAGAGCGCTTCTTCTTAAAGTGTCTTATGCTTTATTATTTACATTGTTTTACATACTAAGTTATTATATTATATTCTATAGTATATAGTATATAGCGCCAGTAGAGCCCTAAACCTCCATTGGTTTGTCTTGGTGCTGCTACTCCATGGAAGGTGGCGCTAGGGGGAATGTAAATACAGCACGTTGACGATTTCCACCCTTGGATGGGGAGGAAACATCCTGGGGATAGACTCGGTATCCCGTTGCCTTCCACGACTGTTTTCAGGCTCGAAAAACGCTAAAGTGCACGGCCCCAGCGAGATTCGAACCTGGCCACCTAGAGGAACGTGGATCAGTATACCAACGAGCTAAGCGACTGAGCCACGCTACCTCCAAAGGGCTCCAAAGAGCGCTAGGCCACGAAAACAACAGGGCATCACTACATAGAAAAACTCAAAAATCTGTTGAACACTCAAACACTATACACTTAAGAAACCTTATGCGAACAACCGGGCCCTGGTGTCACACAAAGCTCAAAAGCTTCAACGAAACTGTTCACAAAGAACACGATACGTGACAACATGACGTCATCAGACAAAAAGGGTACGGTAAATGACAACAAATCGTCAACAAGTACGAAACATTCCGACCAGCGGTAAAGACTCGTTAAATGCTAACGGTAAGTGTACAAAACACTACTATAACTGTTAGGGGTGTCCATGAAGAAGTCGGTAAACAAAGTTGGGCGGTACATGATAATAATGAGAATGAGATAAAAAGTCCAACGAAAATAACTACGCCAAACCAACTAAGAAGGTGGCCTGAGGGACGTAATAACCGCACGAGCTAATCTCCCCAAGCACACCAACAACACACCAAAACTTATCAACAAACCAAGACACGGTAATGAAGGTGAAAATGAATTCCAACCTGCTCACCAAAAATCAACGCGGCACAACACCAAACGATAGGAAAAAAAATTGTCAAAATCGATAAACGTCAGTTCGGTACAACAAAAGTGTCAACTTAGCCCAAGGCTAAACAATGTAAACGACAGGGAATCGAAACTCCAAACTAAGCCTTCGAAAAGACTTAAAAAAAAAACAAGGTCGGTACCTTCACTCAACAACATCTGGTACTCAAAATAAATGACAACAGCCAACAAAAACCTGAAAGGCCTGAAAAGCCTCCAAAATTATTCATCTTGCTTTTCATCGTTTATTCGTTCTATAAATTAATTATATGTATTGTTCAAGGGAATCCGTTGGGTCAATCTCAAAACTTTTCTGCATCACTGATGGTTTCTTTTTCTGACGAGTCTTCAATTGATTCAGCATTCAAGCAAAATTGTCCACGGCAGTTGTGGTGAGCAGCAAAGCCCCAACCTTCGACAGCCACATAATGTTCCACAATATTTTGAACAATTGCAAAAAATCATGTTCAAAAGGCAATCAGGCGCAGGAGGTTGGCATGTTGTTCTTGGCCACAATATATTTTATTTTGACATCCACCCCCACTCTTCCGGATTCGATTCATTACCTAACCATTTCTGAACTTGAAAGTAAACACGAAATAGATGCTGTTGAGCTGCGTCAAGAGTGGGTGGTAATAAATTCAATTTCATTGGTCTGCTTCTGCTCACAGCTTTAATCAAGCTAGAATAACGATAGTTATTGATAGAAACTTCTTTAGCGGGAGCACTATACATTGAGAGAAAAAATTTGATTCCATTTGCAGAAATCAATTTACGAGAAGTATCATTTTTATTGAAAACCTCAACTGCAGTTTTCAAGTCTTGCCATTTTTTCAATAGTTCCAGAGCTGCAGTCTAGCTCTTATTAAAAAAAAGCAAATTTGTTATCCCAACCAGAGAATGCGTGCAAAAATAATACATGATCGCGAATCTCATTGTACTGATCGAAGCTTCGTGAAGAATAAATTTTTGGTGCGACCTTTCCCCTGCCTGGTTTAAGAAGACAAATTTCTTTGTCGGCATGTTCGACAATGAAACTATTAGCTTCAAACTTTTCCCTCAGCATCGAAATCAATCTCATTTTATTTGGATTGTTTAAAAGAAGCTTCTCTTGGCTTATAGTTGCAACGATCTGCTCATCAAAGTAGTTATCAACAGATGAAGATTTTGACGACCGGCGTAGGTGCTTCATAGCATTCACACTATTCCTTGTATTTTCATAACCATCGAAAAGAGTAATGTAGTTTGAGCCAAACTGCTTTTCTACATAATTAACATATGCTTGGCAAATCGATGACATAAGTGACATTATCCAAATAAGGTTCAAGTTCTAATGGCTGGAAATTGTCATAGAAAGCTGACTTGCCGGTTTTTCGCATACCAGCTTCTTCAAAGAGTGACACCGGAAATGGAGCCCATTCATACTCCAAATATGTGAAAAGTTCTTCATTTGTTCTTTTAATGACACCAATTCTCTGGAACAATAAGAGTCGATCAATGGGCACTGTTGTATCATGGACTTTGAGATTGCTGTTGGCGGTTAATAGTGGAAGCACTCTGTCGGAACGTGAGAATTTAATATTATAAAAATTGTTTCCAATTTTGTTCTCCATTGCAGTAGTTCCAATCTTATAAGCATTGTGACAGTGAATTTTTTCATCACCAGTAACCCCTGTTGCAATCGACATAACTTTTTGTAAAATTGGGAAAGGATTGTGAGAATTGAACCAATCTGTTAGTTTTTGGATATCCTCAATGTCTCTCTTTATACGAGATTCACGAGCAGCAACATGCTGTTCTCCAAAGCGAAAAGAAATCCCACAAAAGTTAACGAGTTTTTCGCTGATATTACTAGCAGTCAGTAAACCGAACACCCATTTATTGACGACATTTTCATTTGTACTTCTCCCACGTGTGAAACCTCCTCTTGATTTCGACGATTTCATTAAAGATTGCTCAATTATCATATGAGTAGATGTTCCACAGAAATATTTATCAGAGCGCTTAACTGAGAAAAAGTCTTTGGTGAACTTCTGAAAAGCTGCATTGTCCATTGAACTTTCTAGACCTTGCACATATAAATGTGCAGATTTTGCGTACAGAAAAATATTCAGCCGGATAAAAATACGGTATTATTTGTTTTACACAGGACAAATGTTTCTTCCACTTTCCCATCCTTACCGCTAGTAAAAATTATTTTGCGACGGTAATCATTTCGAAATATTGCACCCACAGTTGTGCAGTGGGCCCACTGTTTTTTATTTCAGCATTTTTTCGTCATCTATGCGTCCGTGTGATAAAACGGCTACAAATGAATATTTTCTTCCAGTATGACTTTTCACTCTATTTTTTGACAAAAACGATCGCCTATATGAAAAAATGATCCTCTATCTTTTTTTAGACAATTTCCTTACCTTTATTTTTGCTCTGACGTATTTTTATCGTAGAGTTGATAGATACCGAGATATTTGAGAAAAATTATTTTTGAGCCCAATTTCAGCCCAATACAGCGTTGCCAAATTTTAAGGTTACAACCCCATCCTCGAGACTTTTGTTACTTCTATTCAAGACACCGAAACACATCTGAAAATACTTATTTGCTTCTATATGAATTATTTCGTAGTTTCGGCTTATTTTTGACTAAATGCAGTGGACTAAATAAGTTTGGATTTTTAGTTTTATAAAACGAAGTTTTCTTCATTTGGAAACTACCTACTTTTAAGTATGCAACTTTATAATTTAAATTTATTGTTAAGGAATTACTTTGGTTACATATTAAGTTTGTAAGTTGTAAAAACGATACAATTAATATGTTTATATTCAATAAATACAAAATATAAATTATTTAATTTTATTCTGAATTGAAATTCCATCATTGTTTTGTAGGATAAAAAATAATGTGTACACCACTGGCTGTAAAGTGATTTTCTAGGCTTCAGGAAGTGTCCAGGCTCGCTAAAGCTCGCCTGTCTATATCTTCCTTCAGCCTGGAAAATAATCACTTTAACGCCTAGGTCTACAATATACTAATACATTACGCTGGGTTGCTTTTCCATTCCAAAGTTCCATTGTTTAACGTAGGTACAGCAAATCTATTCTCTAGTCTCCACATCAACTTATGTTCTTTTAAATCTGGTCTTTCCTTTTTAAATTGGAAGTAGCATCGTTTAATGGAAATGTTTTGTTATAACAACATTACTTTGGGCATTTTGACTTTTCCTTTGACGGAAATTAAAATAATTTTTACACACTTGATAGCTAGCCGGGGTCGGTAGATCCGTGGCAAGCATCCTAACTACTGATCTAAGGGTCGCGAGTTCGATTCCCGGTCCCGGTGAGGTTTTCAAAAATAAAAAAATGCAGATGAAAGCCTCTACAGGATGCCATCATTCGGAAGTGATGTAAAGCCGTGGGTCCCATGTTACTACGATGTGTAGCATGTAAAAGATCCCTTGCTAGGGTTGGAAATCCTTAGTCTCGGCAAAATTCTAAGTAGGACTTTGACTAAAGCAGTCGGTGTCTAAGGTACCTGGTACTCTGCATGCCTAGACCTTGTCTATTAACAAACAAACAAACAACAACACACTTGATAAATCATATATTTTCTTACGAATATTAAAATAATAAATCTGGCAATGTGGTGGCAAGAAAATGTCGAACAGACACTGACAGAAAAGAAAAGTTGCATCCGCTACATAACGGAATCAGTTACTCCAACATGAAAAGAAAAAATCATAGCCAACTCTCTCACAAAAAGGTCGTGAACGGATTATAGTAGGCTGGTCGAAATTACTTACATGTACACAAATATTAATTGTCTAACATCGAAATTTTATGAATTTGAATTAACTGTAAATAGTCCAACAATAATTTTGAATACTGAGACATGGTTAAATAGGGAAAAGCAAAGTAGTACCCTAATGCTAACAAATTATACTCTGGACAGAAAGGATAGGCAAACAAAACGGGAGGAGGTGTTTGCATTTATGTAAAATTAGTAATTTACGTAACAAGTTCCGAGGATTATGTTAGGTGATACGTTGGGTAAGTGCTTACGAAGCAGTTCCCAGCCCCAGCTTCAAGCTTCTTAGAATCTTTAGTGATAAGAAATGTTATATAAGCATGTGCACACTGTACTTAGTCAGTTCTTATGCCAGTTCTTATGTCAGTTAGCATCTAGTAGACACATTGTAAACTGCATTTTGTAACTCCGTAACTTGCATAAATTAATTTTTTTGATTTAACAAGTTTCGTAAATTATAATTGGCGCAGTCGGTAGGATGGTCAAAAATTAAAGACAAAAATCGCTTCAATTTTGTGTTTCAACACTTAATTGGCCATCCGAAAAACGAACCAAGAAGACATCTGTAATTCGAAGAGGAGAACCAGAATCGTCCACATTCGAGATCCAGAGCCTTCAATCAACAATCCAGGACTCAACAGGCCCAAAATCGCCCAGAGAGCCCTACAACGCAGGACCAGCCCTCCAAAAATCGAGTACGCTGAGCCCTCACGAGGTGACAACGTCCCGGACTAGCATCGCTGGGTCCAGTCACGTACTCAAGGAACATGAGTACAATTACAACGATATTAATGTAAGATAAATTTTATTAGCAAGTGCAAAAGTGGCTTTATTTTGCTAGATATAACCGCTCATTTTGGAGCAAAGTTGTTAAAATAATCATTTTACTTTTAAGTATCTAATAACCGAATTCAATTGATTTATCAACACATTCTCAGGAAAATTGTTGTTAATAATTGTGTTCGTTATTAGCCATTGCAACTCTTAAACAAATTCAGGTGCAGTTAGCTGTAAGCCAGATCAGTAAGCGTTACTGATAGAGTAACTTAATCTCTTACTGTGCTAGCACTGCATGCGTAGGATTTCTAAAAATAAAATTGCAAGCCCCGCTTTAAAGCAAGTGCATTGGTTTCCTAAACGGGAGTAAATACACCATTCACTTGTTGCGAAGCAATAAAACGACGTTTAATTTTAAGACAGAATTGTTAAACGTTAGGTAGCAAATAAGCAAATTATTCGCGAACAAATTAAAATTTTATGCAAGGAAACGACGAGCTTCTCCAGCTTTTCGAAAATTTAAATATTCAAGAAGTACCTCCCGCAATACCAGTAAATATGGCACAAGCATTTCATTTGGACTACCTCAAGACAGTACCAGAATTTGATGGCACTTCTTACAAACTATCGGAGTACGTGAGAGCCGCCGAAGTTATAATAACGCATTTCTTTCCTGAGGGACAAGGAGACGCTTTTCTACAAACATTATTATTATCTGCACTGCGAACAAAACTAACCGGCAGAGCATTGTTAATTACAAGCGGACGTGAAATACCAACCTGGATAGCATTAAAAACGCTATTACAACAATCGTTTGCGGACCAGAGATCTGAGGATTCATTGCTAAGGGATCTCATGCTATTAAAGCAGAAAAACGAAACAGCGCAGGAGTATTTTGAAAAATGCCAGCAAATTAAAAGTTTATTGTATTCCAACGTGCAATTAAACGAACCAGCCGCAGCAGTTCGAGCAACGAAAAGAACCCTTTACGACAGTTTAACACTAAAAGCATTTTTAACCGGACTCAAGGAGCCTATGGGAAGTTTCTTACGAGCCAGAGGACCAACTACTCTTGACATCGCAATTAAATATTTAATAGAAGAGGAAAATGTAAATTACAACAAAAATCGAGACTCATCAGAACAATATAAAAAACAAATTAAAAAATCATTTCCACCGTATAATTTAAGGCTAAGCAATCCGAGCCAGGCATGGCAACCAGCACCAAGAAATTTTAACCAATTTCCCAGTTACACACATCAAATGCCACAACCTATACAAAGAAATAATTTTCCAATTCATTCGAGACCGCACAGCAGCAGCAGCCTCAACAACGAAATGTATTTGCACCCAGAAACACAGAAGTTAGGCATCTACCAAAACCAACACCAATGGACACTAGTTCGAGTAACACCAGAAGAACAATACAACCACCAAATAGATTTATTTCTTCAGCACAAAATTCGTTTACACCTAGAGCTACATCGTACATTAGGCAGTCAAATCAACCTAGAAACTTTATTTCGGAAGAGTTACACTTTCAAGAGGACCCCGAGGAAGAGGACAACATTCAGGAATATTATTACGAAGAGGAACAAGAAGAAGATAATTACTACGAAGAACAGGATTTTACTTTACCTGCCCAGAACAACGACGACACGTAGCGCAGCCAATAAATGATCAATCGCTAGGAGAAATTATAGAAGTTAACAACCAAAATTCAACGTTACCATGTATTTACATTCCACAACTCAAATCAAACTTTTTAATCGACACCGGAGCATCTAAAACTCTTATTAAACCAGAAGTAGCATATAAATATTTCCCGGAGTTAATAGTAGAGAAACCGTTTCAAATTCAGACAGCACACCAAATTTCATCTCATCAAGAAACTGCAACTATTCAATTACCATCAATATTTAAAGTGTCATTAACTCATAAATTTCATCTATTTAATTTCGACAATAAATACGACGGACTCATTGGAATAGATTTGTTAAGGAAACTAAAAGCAAAAATAAATTTCGAAAAAAGCCTTTTGGAAACACCACAGACCCACATCCGATTATATTCAATGGAAATAATCAATCAAGATTTGAATCATAAAATTACTATACCAGCAAGATCGGAATTTTTAGTAAACATACCCGTAAATAGGAACATGCATGAGGGAGTAATTGAAAATACAAAATTAAATAAATATTTGGAAATTCCGACTTCAAATAATTTTCCAACTACATCAGTGATCAACACCAGTGATCAAGAAATAACACCCATCATAACGAACCCTATACCTGTTGAAATCGTGGAAGAAAATAATGACGCCTTATCACGCATCAAATTGAATCCTATTGACACACAATCAATGATCGTTAATTTCGATACCACTATGGAAGACTTATTAAATGAAGTAATAAACGAGACCTCCATTGAACAGGTTAACGAAACACCTTCGAATTCAAACCAAGAAATTCAAGCTGTACCAGAAGTATCAGAAGAGAATCAATCAATAAATACGACGCATACGCAATTGGAATCAACATCTACCATACCTATTTGTGAAGACGCCTTAGACACGAAACGCAATCAAATAATCTTTACCACTATTCACGGCAAATCACATAAAGCAAAAAGGGAACATAAAGGGAAAAACGAAGTAACAACCGCCTACATAGGAGAAGAAAATATTAGGACCAATATATTTCAATTCCTCAAGGAATATTGTATACCTAACAAAGTTTATTATTGCCTATTTCCCAACGAAGAATTTTATCAAATAACTTGTGAAATTATAACGACCCATTTCAAAAATCAAGAACCGCACTTTTACAAATGCGTAAACAGAGTTATACATGTGATCAACAAAGAAGATCAAAGGGAAATTATAAATAATTATCACGAAGGGAAAACAAATCACCGAGGTATTCAAGCTACCTGTAACGCACTTAAACGTCAATACTATTGGGAAAATATGGAAGACACAGTTACCCGCTATATTAATAACTGTTTAATTTGTAAAAAAGCCAAATACGAAAGGCAACCACATGAAGAACCATTAAACATTACAAGCACGCCAAGCCGCCATTTGAACATTTACATATAGATACGTTTCAAATTGAGCAAAACGCATTTTTAACAATAATTGATGCATTTTCGAGATTCTGCCAAGCATACTATTTAACATCTAAAAATAGTATAGAAATAGCTGAAAATCTAATCACCTTCATATCTCAATATGAAGCACCTACTAAAATAACCATGGACGGAGGAACAGAACTTGCAAACGAATCAATTAAAAATCTTTTAAATCTACATAAAATTAAAATTAATATAACGACCCCTTTAAATCATAAATCCAACGGTATGATCGAAAGAGTGCATTCTACTTTAATAGAAAACTACAGAATTATAAAAATACAACATCCAAAGGAGCTACCGAAACAAGTAATTAAATATGCATTAATAGGATACAATAATACTATCCATTCCCAAACTAAATTTACACCCTTAGGAAATAATATATGGACATACAGCCGTCAGAGACCCATTCGATATACACCTCACCGAAAAATATTACGAAGAATATATTAACGACCATCAGAAAAAGATAACAACATTTTACGGCGTTTTACAACAAAGAATTCAACGTGAAAAGGAAAAGCTAATAACAAAAAGAAACAATAAAAACAACTCTAAGAAAATTACATTTAACATCAATGACAAAGTGCTTATTAAAACCAACGCCAGGAATAAAGCTAAAATTCAATACGATGGACCATATACTATAAGTTCAATCAACGATAAAGGAATAGCTACTTTATTAGACAACAATAATAAAAAGAAATCCAGGCATTTAGACGAACTAAGTAAACCCATTGTTACAGAACCACCTGTATCACCGTCATCTCTACCCTCGACAAGCCAGTAATTACGAAAATTGAAAACAATCCCGGTTTATTCCCACATAAACTCGGAAAAGCAAGAAATCAAGTAGACGGATGGACACTAATAAAAAATATCGACTATACTTCAATAATAGAAGAATACAAATGGTTGGAGTTAAACATTCAACGAATTAAAAATGCATTTATAAATTTACCTCACGGACATACATACGATAAAGAACTTCAAAATTACCAAACCCTGCTAAATATAACCTCATCTGAAATTAAACGAAAATTAAATCAACTATTTCTTACAAGAAATAAACGAGGCTTAATCGACGGCCTAGGAACAGTTTTCAAATTCCTAACTGGAAACTTAGATTCGACTGATGGAGAAAAATTCGAAAAAGCAATTGAAGAACTACGAAAAGGACAGGAATCCCAGGACAAAATTCTAACTGAACAAATATCAATAACGGAACAAATACTCGATAAAGTAAACAAAACTATTAGTACACTGAGAGTTGACCAATACACATTATTATCAAGAATAAAACAATTAGAAGCTCAAATCGAAGAAAACACAATTCACCGAGCGGAGATGTATTCGATAATCAATATGCATACTATATTTTTGCAAATATCAGGAATGATGAACGTAATATTGTACCTACTTAATAATTTGGAAGAAGCAATCACTTTTACCAAACTCGAGATCATGCACCCATCAATAATTGATCCTGAGGACTTAGAAGCCAATTTAATATTTATCCAGAATAAAATACAAGGACAACAATTGCCATTTAAAATCAACCGAGAAAATTTACCTTTATACGAAGACATTATTGCAGTCAAAGCATATCAAATAAAATCCAGAATCGTATTTATTTTGGAAATACCTCTAATAAATCCGGATATCTACGATTACTATCATCTTTACCCATTACCTGTGAAAACCGATCAACATTTCCAAATAATTATACCACAGAAAATGTATTTGCTTTACAATGAAAATAATTATATTTCCACGAACGAGCCCTGCAAAAAACTACGCAACGGCGAACACCTATGTAAAATCCAAGAAAAAATCAATTCAGAAGAACCACTTTGCGAAAGCTCAACTCATTTCATTTATAAAAAATAATGTATGTAAAACCGAAATATTTACATAAGAGCATTTTAAAACACAGAAAATCGCCCAAGAGTCATGGTTACTGATTGCCGATAGAGAATTAATATCCACAATCACTTGTGAAAATAGTAAGCAGAAGATGCCGCTAAATGGAAATTACATTATACAAATACCGCCAAAATGTGAACTAAAAATAGAAAACAAGGTACTGAGGACAAATTATTACTCTAATTCCGTAAACGAAATAATTCAGTTGCCGATGATCAACTCCACACCTACCGAAGAACAACAAATAAATAATAAACTCCCATCGATACATCTGGAGAATATCGATCTAGACGACATATTCACTTTAAAAAGTAAGCTAAAAGACTTGCGTAAAAAAGTGTATAAACCGAATTTTGACGGACATTTATATATCAGTAATAGTGTATTTTTTATATTAATCTTAGTTATAGCCGCAATTTTGTTCACTTTATATAAATATAATAAACTGCCTGCTTTATGTAATAAAAATAGCATAGATAAATTAGGGCCAAAACCAGTCGAAATTATTCCTTAGAAATTATAATAAAAATGTAATTTTACCATAATTTCTGCTCTAATGAAGGGAGGGATTATGGTAGGTGATACGTTGGGTAAGTGCTTACGAAGCAGTTCCCAGCCCCAGCTTCAAGCTTCTTAGAATCTTTAGTGATAAGAAATGTTATATAAGCATGTGCACACTGTACTTAGTCAGTTCTTATGCCAGTTCTTATGTCAGTTAGCATCTAGTAGACACATTGTAAACTGCATTTTGTAACTCCGTAACTTGAATAAATTAATTTTTTTGATTTAACAAGTTTCGTAAATTATAATTCGAGTAGGAAGTTTCCAGGACGAGCCGTAGGCGTTCCACCAACATAAACAGATTTTTAAAATCGTTTATTAATTAAAAAAATATTCATTAATAAGAGTCATTAATAAACGATTCTCTATACATTAATGAAACGCATAAATAAACGATCAACGGAAAAAATAATAATTGATTTTAAATTGTTATTTGGTCCGTTTGTTATTAAAATATTTAAAAATTTGACACAAAAATTAAATTTGTTTGCACTGATTTCGAATCATGTAATATCCTGGTTGCTAAGTGAGGGGAAACTCAGGTTTGACAATACACGTTTATCGTATCCGTTGATAAGTTAACTTTGAAGTATTTCATTTGGTAATACACAGCGTGGTGAGAAAAAAAATAGAGGAAAACAGAAAAAAATGTTTTCGGAGCAAGTAACTGCGACTTTATGTTTGACACCTACTTTTAACCTCTTTAAATAACATTTTTGTCTATTTTAAAAAATAGTGGTACTTTATTCTTGAACCATTTTCATATTTTTGAACCTCCCTTGTATACGAATATATTTACATTTCGGCAAGTGCATTTTTAGTTTGAGAAGATGTAGAAACTTGTATCAGGAATAAAACACTCTGATCAATGGATGATAAAAAAATCCATGTGTTAAAAATTTATGAGGGACAGTATATGTTATATTATACAGATTGGTGGTGGATAGTGTGAACATAGGCAGTCCATTGAGCTAGAATACAGTTTATGGGCTTTGTATGCGTTAGACAGAAGTAGACATATATGATTTAAAATCTAGTATCCTAGAATTCAGTGTTTTCTAAAAACAAAACCTTTTGATTCTGCGAATACTAGATGTTAATCACATATAGGTCTGTTTATGTATAACGTATACAAAGTCCATAAACTGTATTCACACACATTTGATTACTTTATGTTCACATTTTCCGCCACCAATCGGTATATTAGGATATATAACACTGGAATGGGAAAAAATCCTCTTACTCATGATACCACATACAACTATGGATTTCATCTACAAAAATATAATTTTATGATATAACTAGAATTTTAAAACATTTTTTGAATAACTGACTACCCACTGCATTCGTATCGAAAAGGTGCCAGAAGGTTGTCAAATTATTTTTATCTATTTGTATAAATAAGATAGAAATTGTCAAAAAACCAAAAATTTAAAAATTCAATGTTTGTTTATAACCCGAAAACAAAAGACGGTAGCCCATTTTGGTTTAAACCATTAAGCTTTTCTTGAAAAAAGAGTTCGAGCATGGGGGTCCATTTTTCCATATCTCCTATAGTTATCGAGATTCCCTATGAAAACATCGAAATTGCCTTAACCTGTAGACTCTGCGACAGCGACCACGCCTGTTCGCGAAAATAAATGTGTGCTCCCTTAGCAAAAGAAAAGATAATTAGGTATTGTAGGTATCCGAATGTTAAGAATTTCCTAATTCTTGTAATGTGTATTCTGAATTTTCACCCATTGAGTTTTTGGTGGAAATTTTAATGTCTCTAATGTTCTCTCGCGGAAGGAAAGTTGGGTTGAAATGACAGAATTGGTTAAATTGCTAGTTATCTTTATACAGATTGGTGTCGGAAAATGTAAACAAAGGTAATCAAATGAGTTGGAATACAGTTTATGAGCTTTGTATGCATTAGACAGAAATAATTATATGCGATTAACATCTAGTATCCGCAGAATGAAGGTGTTTCGTTTTCAGAAAACACTGAATTCTAGGATACTAGATTTTAAATCATATGTCTATTTCCGTCTAACGCATACGAAGCCCATAAACTGTATTCCAAGGTTACAGGTTAAGGCAATTTCGATGTTTTCATAGGGAATCTCGATAACTATAGGAGATATGGAAAAATGGGGTGGTGGAAAAAAGTGTGGCAGAAAAAAGTGCCGACGGAGAAAAATGCCGCGGAAAAAAGTGTCGATGGGGGAAAATAATAATAAAGTAATAACCGGACGAAGAAAGTTTACAAAATTTAAAAAAACTGGAAGTTACCCTTTTATTTTTAAAAATCTCTGCATTGCAGTATTATGCAGTATTTGAACATGTATTGTGCTTACCTGTTCCCAAATCGACATGAATGCAGATTTATAGATAATAAGTAGAAATATTTCAATTTGAAGATTTTTATCTAAAGTGCATGTGGATTATGTCTACAATCTTAAGTGCAATTACCGCCAACAAATCTTTTAAGCTAACAAATGAGGAAATATATTGTAAAATACAAAACTGTTATACAGTATGTCCCCGGATTGGGTTACAATGGGGAAAAAAGTTTATTTTTGACTTCTAAAAAAAAATCACTCATTGTAGAAAACCCCTGCTTGTTCTCAAACTACAAATGCACTTGTCAAAATTTAAATATTTTTTTACGTATACGGGGGAGTTTCGAAAATATGAAAATGGCTCAAGAATAAAGTACCCTTATTTTCCAAAATATACAATAATGTTAATTGGAAATATTTGTTATAACATTTCTATTAAAAATTATAATTGCTTTGAATTGTTATTGATGTTTGGATCGCGTATTATTAATTTTTTAAGATACTTGTGTCTTTGTTGACAGAAATATGAGATTTTTAGCATCAATTTCGGGCCACACAAATTTCAGGTTAAGTGACCGAAACTCAAATTTGACAATACACTCTTATCGTATCCATCAATAAATAACTTTGAAGTATGGCGTTTAGTAATTCGCAGGGCAGTAGAAGAATAAGAAAAACTAGTGGAAATTGTTTTTTAGAGCAGGTGGCTGTGACTTTATATGTGACACCTACTTTAACTAAGCAACTTTTTCAAAATAACATTATTGTATATTTTGAATAATAAGAGCTCTTTATTCTTGAGCCATTTTCATATTTTCGAACCTCCCCCGTATACGGAAGGGGATATTTAAATTTGGAAAAGTGCATTTTTAGTTTGAGAACAAGCAACGTTTTTTATAGAGTGATTTTTTTGAGAAGTCAAAAATAAACTTTTTTTCCCTCTTTGTAACCCAACCATACAGTACGTCCCCGTACTGTATAATTCCACAAATTTATCATAAAAAGTGATCATTTCAGTTATTTTTAGATTTGTCCATTCTTTTCAACTGTTTGCTAATACCACCACAATTAGATGATTTAGTTGATTGCTTTGACTGCTCGTACGTGTCAGGTATATTTCGGCGAGTTGGGGGCAATGCAGAGGACATGCTGAGACTAAGAAATATTCCGCCTATGTTTCCGCTAACCCTATGGAACGTGCGAGAGGCCACTATAAACGATCAAGACCGGACCAATAATCAAACAGAAGGTTGGAACCATAGATTCTCGAATCTCGTAGGACATAAACATCCAGGTATTTGGACACTAATCCAAAAAATGCGACAAGAAGTTGCAACAGATGAAACCAAACTGTTGCAACACCAAAATGGAGTGCATTCAAAGAAGAAAAAAGGAAAGAGCTCGAAAAACTGCAACAACGTTTAAAAAACTTGTGTATTCAGCATGAAAATGATGAACACAATAATGAAACTTTTTTACGTGCCATAGGACATACCATTAGATTTCAAGTGTATGAATAACTTAGGGTTAATTATAAAATATTAGTTTTTTGTAACTATTTATAATAAGCTTGTATTTTATTTAGCAGTTAATAACTATTAATAAACATAAATTCTTAATATTAAATTTTAATTTTATTTCTTGCGTAATTATTTTAAAACAAAAGTGGCTTGAATCATTCGAATTTTTTTCGCAGCATTTTTTCCGCCGGCACTTTTTTCCGCGGCACTTTCTTCCGCCGGCACTTTTTTCCAGGCACTTTTTTCAGAGGCACTTTTTTCCTCGGCACTTTTTTCCTAGATTCGAAAAATCACCCCTATCCTTGAACTCTTTTTTCAAGAAAAGTTTAATGGTTTAAACCAAAATGGGCTACCGTCTTTTGTTTTCGAGTTATAAACAAAAATGGAATTTTTCGATTTTTCGTTTTTTGACAATATCTCGCTTATTTATAAAAATAGATAAAAGTAATTTGACGTTCTTCTGACACCTTTTCGATAAGAATGCAGTGGGTAGTCAGTTATTCAAAAAAAGTTTTAAAATTCTAGTTATACCATAAAATTGTATTTTTGTAGATGAAATCCAAAGTTGTATGTGGTATCATCAGTAAGAGAATTTTTCCCATTCCAGTATTATACATCATAATACAGAGATTGGTGGCGAAAAATGTGAACATAAGTAATCAAATGTGTGTGAAATACAGTTTATGGACTTTGTATGCGTTAGGCATAAACAGACCTCTATGCGATTAACATCTAGTATTCGCAGAATCAAAAGATTTTGTTTTTAAAAAACACTGAGTTCTAGGATACTAGTTTTTAAATCATATATGTCTACTTTTGTCTAACGCATACAAAGCCCATAAAATGTATTCTAGCTCAATGGACTGCCTATGTTCACACTATCCACCACCAATCTGTATAATATAACATATACTGTCCCTCATAAATTTGTAACACATGGATTTTTTATCATCCATTTATCAGAGTGTTTTATTCCTGATACAAGTTTCTACATCTTCTCAAACTAAAAATGCACTTGCCAAAATGTAAATATATTCATATACAGGGGAGGTTCAAAAATATGAAAATGTCATAAGGCCACAGTTACTTGCTCCGAAAACATTTTTTTCTGGTTTCTCCTATTTTTTTCTTACCACGCTGTGTATTACCAAATGAAATACTTCAACGGATACGATAAACGTGTATGGTCAAACCTGAGTTTCCCCTCACTTAGCAACCAGGATATTACGTAATTCGAAATCAGTGCAAACAAATTTCATCTTTGTGCCAAATGTTTAAATAATTTAAGAACAAACGGATCAAATAACCATTTAAAATCAATTATAATTTTTTCCGTTGATCATTTATTTATGGGTTTCATTAATGTATATGGTATATTAATGACCCTTATTAATGAATGATTTTTTATTAAAAAACGATTTTAAAAATCTGTTTATGTTGATGGCACTGTAAGTCTATGTCAAATTCGAGGTTAGCAGGTTAGGTTTTGCGTCAGTTTTGACACAAACTGACTGAAAACCTAACCTGCTAACCTGATATTTGACATAGACTTACAATGTTACCAACATAAACAGTGCCAACCTAAGGAAAAAATCACAACCATTTATGGTCATCCGGTACCATTAATGTCAAAACTTTAATTGTCACATTCTTTTCATGGAATAAAATTAGATTTTCTTCAAATTAATAATGTACGATCAACGGAAAAATATTGTAACTAACTCGTATGTTAATCGATTAATAATATCTACAATTAACTCGCTCGCTGGCGCTCCCGCATTAAAATGGTTGGATTACACTAGTCTACAAAAATAAAAAATAAAAATGCGACTGAAGTTCTAGTAGGTGTACTAGAGTATATAAGTCAACCTTATTACGAATATGGAAAGCAAAATTTTCCATCACGTATAGATTTTGAGTTATAGAATATATTATGTATATGCGTATTTTTTTTATTTTACAATAAAATTTTACCAATATTTTTGAATAAAGTCTATCGCAACAAAAATTAATCTGGAAATATATAAATATAATATTTTATTTATCAAAATATACACGAAAGTACTGTATTTATGCTAAGTCTGCTGTTGATGACTTCTTTGCAAATGTTGATTTTCTCTTATATTCAATATCACTTTCTCTCATAAGGAACCAGCAATAGTCCCCCATCATTGATGGATCCCACCGGCCTTGGTAACGATGTTCCATTGTAAGGATATCCTGGTGAAATCTCTCTCCTTGTTCATCGCTCACAGCACCCAAATTTTCGGGGAAAAAATTTAAGTGTGAATGCAAGAAGTGTATTTTAAGAGACATTCTACAACCCATTTTATTATAGTTTGCAAGTAGTTCGTCAACAAGTCCTTCGTAGTGTTCCACTTTTTTGTTTCCTAAAAACTCTGCTACAACTCCTTTAAAAGACTTCCAAGCACTTAGTTCAACATTATTCAATTTTTGATCAAACTGTTCATCCTTTAGTAACTTTCTAATTTGCGGTCCAACAAATATTCCTTCTTTGATCTTAGCATCACTTAATTTTGGAAAAATCTCTTTGAGGTATTTAAAAGCATGTCCTTCTTTATCCAATGCTTTAACAAAAATTTTTATTAATCCCAGTTTTATATGTAACGGAGGTAACAAGGCTTTTTTGGGATCCACAAGAGGTAAGTTTTTTATGTTAGCTTGGCCTGGAATAAACTGATCTCTTTGGGGCCATTCTTTTATTTGGTAATGGCTCTGTGTTGCTCTACTATCCCAGAGACAAAGAAAACAGCAGTACTTGGTAAAACCTCCCTGAAGCCCCAATAACAACCCTATCATTTTTAGGTCGCCACATATCTGCCATTTGTTGATGTCATAGTTTATTGCATTTAGAATTAGCGACATACTTTCGTAGGTTTCTTTCATGTCAACTGCATGAGTAAGAGGAATCGAAGGTCTTCTGTTTCCATTATGCAACAACACTGCTTGCAAGCTAATTTTTGATGAATCTATAAACAAGCGCCACTCCTCGGGATTATGCTGAAAGCCTAATTTTTCCATAACACCATTTGGATTTATACATACACACATTTTATCCTGCATAGTGAAAAACGAGGACAGCTCTTGGTTACGGTTCCTGAAGATTGTAACTTTTGTTCCCTTTGCTAGTAAATTCCATTG
Organism: Agriotes lineatus; assembly: GCA_940337035.1. NCBI lineage: Eukaryota > Metazoa > Arthropoda > Insecta > Coleoptera > Elateridae > Agriotes > Agriotes lineatus. Next base: position 125,099,288 of record OW679194.1, read on the forward strand.
TTGTAATCTTGAACCTAACAGTTCGGCATGCTGTTTAGACAAGTTGAGGTCCCATTTAGTTCAGCTTGCTCAATTAAATGTGGTCCGGTAATTTCACTTTCGTAACAATATGTCGTATCCTTTTCTGATATTATATCCTGTTCTTTATTTTGCTCGTACATTTCTAAATCTTCTTGCCAATTTGCTGGAGGAGCTGGAATTGGTAAACTTTCTCCATGAGGAACAGGCCTGATGGCCGAAGGAATATTTGGATATTCAATATTATGTTTGTTCTTTCTTGAAAACCCAGATACTTTTGTCATACAGAAGTAACAGTCGTTAAAATGGTTGGTAGATTCACGCCAAACCATAGGTACTGCAAACGGCATGGAAGATCGCTTTCCATTTAGCCAGTTACTTAGGTTCGCGGCACAAGTCTGACAACAAATATGAGGAGCCCAATCCCGATCTTGATCACCAACAACACATTCAAAATACTTGTGATAAGCCACCATAGTCATTTTATTAATTTACCTTCTTTGTGGTTTAGGTGTAAACTGGCCACACACATAGCAAAACGAGTCCGCGGGGTTAGTACATCCACGTCTCTGTACCTTAGACATTTTATTATATTTATTAAAACCACACGAAAACGTCAAAATAACACGTCCACGCCCACAGTGAACACAACTGTTACTGACAGCTCGAGGTCGCGATTTGCAATAAAGGCCGAGAACATTTAAATAAACGCGCATGCGCATCTTACGTGATTAAGTGTTTGATGCGCTTCATGATAAAACTAGGGTCTCAACTAAATATTTTGACCATCCAGCTAGCAGGGTGATCTTTTAAACCGTTTTATTAAAAATAGTGCGTAGTTAGTTAATTCTGCATGAAAAAAAAACTCAAAAGTCTTACGTGGCAAAACATTTTTAACGTTATTTTCGTGTTCAGTACCTATTAATTAACTAAAAAACACATTTTTTCTCCGGAGTCGCAGATTGGCTGTAAACTAGTGTTATTAATCGTTCTCATTAACATACTTGTTTGTTAAATAACTATTAATAGATATGTTACAACAAATACTTCCAATTAACATTTTTTGTGTATTTTGAAAAATACCATTACTTTTTTGTTCAATCATTGTCATATTTTCGAACCTCCTTCGTATATAAGTAGGATATTAGATTTTTGCAAACGCATTTTTAATTTGAGAAACCGCAGAGGTTTTAATGGACAATAAAATGTTAGGATAAATGGATATATGAAAGACACTATAATATTATAAGCAACAATCATACGTGATTAATTCTGTCAATCAAACGGTGGTATTAAAACAACGCAAAAACTTTGTTTAATCACGTATATTCTAAATGGCACAAGTTTTCAACTAGAAAACGACGAAATATTAAAAATTGTGAATCGTTGCTATAAAGTAGTGAAAATGAATAATTCGATCCCATACGACATATGTCACTGAAATGGGAGAAAATCCTCTTTCTCATAATGCCACAGCTAACTATGAGTTCCATATAAAAAATACAACTTAATATGTTATAATCCGAATTTAGAAACTTTTTGGACAACGCATTACGCCACTGAATTATTATGAAAAATAAATAATATTAGTACTACTTACGGGAACTTGACAATTTTCTTACCTATTACCTCATCTTAAAAGTTTCATTTATTATTTTTCATTTTAGATACTCATTTTTCTTACTTTCTGTGCCGCCTGGGCAAAATCAAAGTTGGGCGTTGTGACCAAAATCAAACTTGGGCGTTATGACCAAGTTGGGCGTTGTGACCATAATCAAAAGTGGGCGTTGTGACCAGAATCAAAGTTGGGCGTTGTGACCAAGTTGGGCGTTGTGACCAAAATCAAAATTGGGCGTTGTGACCAAAATCGAAATTGGGCGTTGTGACCAATTTGGGCGTTGTGACCAAGTTGGGCGTTGTGACCAAAATCGAAATTGGGCGTTGTGACCAAGTTGGGCGTTGTGACCAAAATCGAAATTGGGCGTTGTGACCAAAATCGAAATTGGGCGTTGTGTCCAAGTTGGGCGTTGTGACCAAAATCGAAATTGGGCGTTGTGACCAAGTTGGGCGTTGTGACAAAATCGAAATTTTGCGTTGTGATCAAATTGGGCGTTGTGACCAAAATCGAAATTGGGTGTTGTGACCAAGTTGGGCGTTGTGACCAAAATCGAAGTTGGGCGTTATGACCAAAACGGTGGTTTAAGTGGCGTCGATAGCTCTCTCCTATAACAGGCGTCGGTGGGCGTTGTGACCAATATCCCTTTTGGGCGTTCTGACCAAGTTGGGCGTTGTGACCAGAATCGAAGTTGGGTGTTATGACCAAATTCTTAGTTGGAGTTAGTGACCAGTGGGCGTTGTGTCATAGCCCCGTTTTACTTCTATACCAAATTTCAGAGTTCCATCTATGGCCGTATTCAAGTAATACCACCGTTACCATACTTAATTTACGCACTGTATATAGAAAAGTCCTGACTCACTCACTCAATGACTCATCAACTCCCACCCCAAACCCTTGGACCTAGAAAACTGAAATGTTATACAGAGGTTCCCTTTATGATGTATACAAGAAATAAGGATATATTTCGAAATTCAACTCCTAAAGGGGTAAATAGGGGTTTCAATTTTGTATGGAAAATAATATTTAATAGACATTTTCACTTGAAGCTTTGTAGGAGTACTCCTAAAAACAAATAAGCAAACACGTATTTCGTGATTTTCCGAAAACCAATCCTTTTAGGGGTGAAATGGGGCAAATAAGCCTAAAAATCGATACGGGTGTCGTAATTGAGGTTTTTTGGGACGTTGATTGCGAAAATGGCATTTATTTTGAAGTCCAAGACGGTTTCCTGGGCGAGCAAAGCAGCAGGCAAAAGCTAGTATAATCTACTATTAATTCGCGTAAAATAGTTGTCCAAAAAAATATTGTGTATCCAACCACAGAAAACGACTCTATATGGCTTAACGTGAAGATAGATCGTACGGAGATTTTGATTGCGTGTATCTATCGTCCACCTGACTCCACTCCAGAAATGTTAAACTCACTATATAATGCTGCCCAATATAATCCTAACTTACTGGTATTTGGTGATTTCAACTTTCCGGACATCGACTGACCAAAAGCATGTGCTGCCACATTTTTTATGTACATGTATTTGGATTCTAACTTTAAGCAACTGGTTCAGCAGCCCACTCGATATCGCAACAATGATAAACCGTCATTGTTGGATCTGATTCTTGCTACAGACTATGAATTAATATCTTTTGTAAATTGTCTACTGCTAATTGGAATCAGTGACCATCTAGTGATTCTAGTGCTATTGGCTATGTTGCAGATAGTCGCTGCAATTCGAGTACAAAATTAGAGACACCCAGAAGAAACTTTTTTAAGGCCAACTATGCTAATATAAACGACTTTTTACTGGCCAGTGGCTTTGAGTGATAAAAAATGTGAACGAATCTTTAGAGGAATTTTACAGATTGTTAGATTTAGCTATAACACTCGTTCCTGAAGATAAATTTAGTATAATCACAGAGAAACAATAGATTACACCAATATTTAAATATAACATATATAAAAAACGTCGATTGTGCGACAGGTATCAGCGTACCAAATTACGATCGGATTACGATGAATATCGTGTTTATGCAAACATTTTATGATTGGAATTGGAACTGGTAAGAGTAAATATGCAGCGAGCTTAGTGGATACTGGACCTAAGAACTTCTATAAATATACTAAACGACTTCGAAAATCTAAAACACTTCCCGTTATCCTACGAGGGTTAGATGATGATGAATTGCAGAGTGGCCCCAATGTAGTAACTGAGATGTTTGCTAAACAATAACACATTGCATGTGTTAGTGAAACTATGGAAAATTTCCCTTCTTTGACAAGTTCCACTCGAGTAACATCGAGCATCACTTTAATGGAGTTTAATGAAGAATTAGTATACAAACAGTTGAGCGCGCTGAATTCGCACTCAAGTCCTGATCATAACGAGCCGTCACCGCATTTCTTTAAATCTTGTGCTGCGACTCTGTACGGTCCACTAACCTGCATAATAAGTAATCGAGAGTCCCATCACCCTGCAAACAAGCTACTGCAATTCCTAATTACAAGAAGGGTGACAAGCTGTTACCCCAAAACTATCCACCTATGAGCCTAACATCAGTGCTAGGAAAGTGTATGGAGAGCATAATAGCAGTAGAGCTTATAAATTTTCTTATTGCAAATCACGTCATAGCCGATACACACCATAAATTTGTGCCTCAAAGATCAGTTGCAACTAAGTTGTTAGTGAATCTCAACATCTGGAAAAGAGCCTTCGATAAAGGCAAGGCAATCGACGTTGTATGCATTGATTTTGAGAAGGCCATTGAGAGTATCCATTTGGAGGTTGACATACAAGTTGGAGCACTATAGAGTACGAGAAAACTTATTGAGGTCTTAACGAACAGGCATTTTAGTACGAATAAAGGGTAAATTATCACAGACTTATTCAGTGTTGGGTGGCTTACTACAAGGTTTCGTTCTGGGGCCCTTGCTTTTTTCATATATGTAAGTGACCTTTCAAGCTGCTTACGTTCCAATCCAACCTTCTTTGCGGACAATACTGTAGTGGAGCCATAAATCGCAATAACTCGTTGTCAACAGTTAGCGTAAGAATTCCAAAGAAAGGAAGCTCGCCTATAAAATAAACAGTGCCAGTCCGCAATAAATATTTGTGAAATGCAAGCAGTTAGCTTAAGTACCATTAGAAAACTTTCTAGCAAACGGATGCACGCAGTTAAAAAAGGTGATTTGTGCGCGGAATTCAACGGAGAGAAATTATTCAACGTCCCTCGAACTAAAAGGGTTTCTTAAAATACACTTTTCTAAATCAGAAGCGAAAGTGAAGTCACAATACAAAACTGCAGCTGTAAAAATCTAGTGAATTTCAAGTGGCGTCATAAACTCATAAAACCTCCAACCGTTGCGTCCCAAGTGAAAGTGTTGTACCATTGTTGTAACTAGAATAGAAAATCCTTTTTGTATATTGTGTAAATTGTGTAACATGGGTATATAAACCAGAGCGATGGGGTTGAACGGGATCATTGCACATCAGGTGTTCGCCTGTTAAACCACTTTGGTTAAACAGACACGCAAAGAGTCAATTCCTCAATGCGTTTTAAATTAATCTCATACTTACTGAAGCATTCACTTTGGATGTTTCAGGAGCTAAGTGTCAGATCGACAAACGCTCACATGTATGCTGATTAACAAGACCTATTCGATCCACACTTGTAATAGTATAGTAGCAAATCCGCACATTTAATTTTATGTCTGTAATCCGTTGCGTTAAAAGTGGTGTAGTTATTCGTGTGTGTAATTTCTAACGAACACCTTAACCACCCACCTTAATACTAAACTCTTTTACTTCCCGGCTACACTTGCAGATGTGTTACAAGCGGAACTAAAAGAACTGGAACTCTGGTCCTCGAGGTGGTTGGTGACTCTGAATGCCGATAAATGCAATCTTTTGCATATAGCCTATAACAATCCTAAACTGGACTATATTTTGAATGGGATTACGCTAACAAAAGTAGACATGCAGGTAGATCTTGGCATCGCGATGTCTGCAGATCTAAAGTGGTCCCATTATGTCACATCTATAGTGAAAAAGACTAATGCTATGTTATATTTGGTGAGGTGTGCTTTTAAAGATATAACTCCAGAACTAATGCTCAAGATCTACAAGGTATATATTGGTCCAATACTAGGAATGTATCCTTGGCCAGCTTAATTTGCAAAGGACATAGACTTAATTGAAAAAGTGCAAAGACGAGCAACGAAAATTCCTCGAGCTCTGAGGAACCTATCGCATGAAGACCGACTATCTAGGCTAGGTCACATTACTCTACAACAAAGACGCGACCGTGGAGAGCTCCTTGAAACTTGTAAAATTGTGTCGGGTTATTATTCTTGTCCTGTGGGTGTTTTTACGTTCAGCCAGAATATTCATTTACGTGGTCATTCATACAAATTAGTGTTAGATCGATGCAACAAACTAACAAGAAAAAAACTTTTTGTGTAACCATGTGCAAAATTCTTGGAATTCTATACCCGCGGATATAATGCCAAGTAAAAATAAAAAGCCATTTAAAAACGTATTAGATGATTATTATTGTTCTCAATGATGTTATTGCGATCTCTGTATGGTTATTTTTGGAGTTTTCTTTTTTCAGTTGTTGCTGACTACAACAGCAATGTATATGTATATTATAAATTGCTGACAGTAAACAAAAATGGGCCTAGTTAATAATAATTATTATTATGTTTTGACAAGTCACATAATCAATATTATTATATATGTTATTTATTGTTGCTGCTCAATTAGATCTACATTTACATTTAATACATTTCTATCAACACCGCTGTACTCAAACATGTGCGAATTATGCTATATTCTAAATATACTATTAAGTGAATAATAATATGAAGCTAAATATGCTCTTCCTTTTTTGGCGCTAGAGTCTTTCTTAGGGCCTTGGCTTGTTTCACAGCATCGAGCTATTTTTTTTTAAATCTTGGGTTTTAGCTGCTTAAAAGTTTCAAATCCTCTTAGTGGTCTGTCTACCTTCTGGTTTTGATTCATATGCTCTTCTAGGTGCTCTTTATTCATTCATTGTGTGTAGGTGGCCCAGCTATACTATGCCTTGACTTCTGATTAAAGCCACTATGCCAGCTTAGCTGTACAACTCCACATGTTCCTGATTTCTTTGTATTCCCCAATTTCCCCTTTTATTTATTCGCCCAAAAATTGGTATTAGAATTTTGAGTTCAAAAGTTACTTATGTTCCCGATGTGAAGGTTACTGTTGGCCGTAGTATTATTATGTCTAGTATAATTTTAACCTTGCTTCTCTTGGAAGTGTGTTACAATGCAAAATAGCCTTGATTTCCTGCGCGCAATCGTGCTTCTATATCTGTTTTCGTGTCATTTGTGTGTTCAAACACTTCCCAAATATTTAAAATATTCCACTCTTTCGAAAACTATGTTTTCGACTTGGAGGTCTTGGTTGTGTATTCTCACTTCCGCGCTGATTTGCACCAGTTGTTTCCTCATTTAGTTTAAAACCGGCTTTGTGGGCTTCCTGTTGAAGTTCCATAAATGCTGTTTTCAGAGCATCAGTTGTTCTGGCGAGTATTAATATGTCTTTGGCATATGCTAGATGTTGCATTTATCAGTTATGCAGCATACTTCCTGTGTTGTCTGTGACTGCACTTATTCAATTTTATAAAATAACATTAAGGGGGTAGTCGACAGAACGTCTCATTGTTGGAGTACTTTTCTTATTTTAAAATATTTCGATATTTTATTTCCTACTTTTACTATAGTGGGTAATTAAGGTAATTTGCATCTTTTTATACATTGCGGAAATTATTTATTTATTTATATCGCACTCAGCCAACAGCCGTTAGGCCAATTATAGGCGTCGCTGTGCATTTATGGGGACTTCCAACCCCACTAACGACTGTCATGATGTTGTTATGACCGCCGGGACCAACTATTTCCGTGACAGCCGTATCACTAGGCGCCGTTCCCCATTCTTTTGGCATTTCTTCTTCCATATTTCTTTCTATATTTTGACTAATATGTCCTCTCGATCGAATTACGGCATTTAACCTATCTTTTACTGGTGTCTTGTGGATTTTTAGCTTTTGCATTATTAATTTAACCTCTTCTATGTTCAGCGTTTAGATGTCGTCCGTAGTACTGAAGATCTTCCTAGTGTTCTTTTCTTTCATAACTCCATTATTAACTTTCTCCTTAAAATAGTCTGCTAACGCGTTCTCCTTGTTTCTGGTGCATGTTGTCCTTGCTTTTTAGTTTTTCTTGCTTTCCCTTACTTCGTTATAATTCCTTCTACTGGTTATGTTGCGGTATTCGCTTTCCATCTTTTCTTCATCGTTTTAGTAGTTTCGTTTCTTTATTTTGTATATATAGTGCCCTTCCTTTGTTTTGTCTTAGTCCTTCTGTACACCTTTATTCTTAGAAAAAATTCTATCATTTTCTCTCTTGCATGTGTTATTAGTTGATGTGCTGGTCTACACCGTTCGTCATACCAGTGGTTGTTATTGAAGTCCTTCTCTGAATGTCATTTTTTGGCAGTGGTCTGTTATTATATGTTTTATCGGACTTTTCCCACTGTCTAGGGTGTATATCACACAACGTTTCGGGAATTTTGATCTACTCCCGTCTTCAGGTGTTCCTGGTTAGTCCTGAGAAGGACTGATATTGTACGTTTTTATACGTAAGCTCGTGCCTCCCCCAGGGTTTGAACCCGGGACCGCTGATCGCTGTGTTTACTAGTCTGCCACTCTTACCTCCTAGGCCGACAGCTCTGGTTTTTTGTAGTCTGTTTTACTTTCCTCGTCTAAAAGACGAAGGAAGTATTCAATGGGGAAAAAATCACCTTCCGAGATTTCTTCAGAATAGAGATGGGCGCGTGAGTGATTTTCCACTCACGTCACGCACGTATCACGCTTGCTTTAAACGCTCACGTTCACGCACGTTCACGCTCACGTTTACTCACGTTTACTCACGTTCACGGCGTGACACGCCACTCACGACGTGACACGCAGCTTTTATTTCGAAATTTACATTCAGATAGAACAAACAGAATGTTCAAATTAGAAACTAATGAAAAAAAACCCTAAACAGAACTAAAACTATGTTTTGCACGTGGCATAATTTACATGATATGTTGCAATCAGAATAGTTGACACAAAAAGAAAACAAATGAAAATTGACTACAATAACTTACGACAAAGGATAAATACTGATTTCTCGCAAATAAATTTCTTGCAGGTGTCTTCAAATACATTACTTTTAATACCAAAAGCTGTCATTGGAATTGACGTTTCCCTTATTGGTATGAGTGCAAAGGTATATGTTACTAGGCAACACTTCGAATTCGTAGGTTTAAAAGTACTTTTACGTACAAGGATCAACATTTTCAGCGTTAAGGCGAGTATACAAAACAAAACATTACCTTTATTAGAATAATAAGTTTATCTACACGTCTACACAATAAATTGGTTTAAAAATAAAACGTAATCAAAATGTTCAGTGTTAAGTCGATTATACAAAACAAAACATTACTTTTCTAAAAATAGTTTCATCTACACGTCTACACAATACATTTTTGGTTTAATAATAAAACGTAATTAACATTTACAGCGTTAAACCAAGTATAAAAAACAAAACATTACTTTTATTAGAATAATAAGTTCATCTACACATCTACACATTAAAATTTTGATTTAACAATAATATGTAATCAGCACCCGGGGCACCTTGCAGTTTTTTATTTGTTACTAAATATTTAACGTGAAATTAACGTGAAACGTGAATCACGCTTGGAAATTTTCACTCACGTTCACTCACTTTCACGTCACGATTTTCAAATATTAGTCACGTTCACGACGTGACACGCCGTGACACGACGTGACACGTCTGTTTACACGTCACGCGCCCATCCCTACTTCAGATCTTCACGTTTCAGGGTCAGATGACGAAGAACATATTTTCTCAATTCCGTCTGTCTGCCTGTTGGCGGTATAACTCAAAAACAGTTTTTTGCAGGGTGACGATATTTTGCATGCACATTATGTATCTACCTGACATGAAACCGAGAAAATTTCGGACAAATATATAGAGGGTGAGCACCTTAAAAAAATTAGATTTGTTTATTTTTGCGTTAAGTGGGAAATGGATGAAAGTAATAATTTGCACATAGGTCACGCTTTACACTTGATGAAAATAGGACCCAACAGATACAAGATAAGGTCGTAAAACATTTCAACAATAACAACGTTCGCTTAAATACAGCCGCGCTTCGAACACATACCAGCCATCATGCATATAGCAGTATAACCTATCGATGCCGTTACAATTGCATCCGCAGATGATGTAGATCGAATTCCTTCTTCGGATTTGTTTTTAATTTGATGATGAAGTGTTTCGTTTTATTTTTGCTCTAATTGAGATACAGGAAATTGAGATACAATTTGCACATAGTTCAGACTTTACTTTTGACGAAAATCCAACAGATACAGCTTAAGTGCTCGTTTTGCTTCACAGCGTAAGAGGTGTCAACGAAAAAAGCTTCTATTTAAGGCAGCCGGGACGCATTTGCTCAAGTAGTGTCCCGTAGCGCAGGTAGAAATAGCTCATTCTCCTTGCAATTTCCCACAAAACGTTGCGATTGCATACGCATCGCCTGCCCTTCGAATTCGATCACCGGCAATGCTTTTCTTTTTGAAAATTTATTTAATTTATTAGAAACGTAAAGATATTTTTACCCCTAACTTAATTTGATTTTTAAAATTATTTTGTGTCACTATGTCCACTAGGGAAGTTCTGAGTAAAGCCCTTTACATATTTTTTGTATTTGACATACAATTTTTATTGCTGCATTGTTAACTATTTCTTGCACAGTTACGGTGTAAGATCGCGCGTCGCGTTTTCAGGTAGCCTGAAAGATTTTGTTCTTGGGCGTTGACTTGCGCGTCGCGAGGATCTTGCCTTTTCGATTTATGCCATGATACTGTTAAGATCGCTGCGGTTCGTTGTTTTTCAGAGCGATTGGTTTTTTGTCATTTTCGCCTGGTATTGAAGTTATTAGCGCACGCCGCGGTCGGCAGGCGGATTTCGGCTCTGTAGTGACGTTCTGGAAGATGTGTCTTCTGCTTCAATCGGTTGATCATTACGGCGAGATTCGCTGAAGTTTAGTATTTCTTGGCTCACTTTGGTGTGTGTTTTTATATATTCTTTTTGCGTCACGGCTTATATTTAATTCGCTCTAATTTGCGCTATGGGTTTGAAGCCGCTACTATCGTGTCAAAAGGGTATGGTCAGATTTCCCGATTGGATGCTTCTTTGTAATCGCTTTGTCAACGCGACCTTAGATTAATAACCAATTGTGAAGTTCGTTGTGTAGAGCTGTTTTCGTGCACTGGAAGAATTAAGAATCCTTCGTGGGAGCAGCAGGGAAATGTTTTACTTTTGCAAATTTGACCATCACCTGATTGCGTTCGTTTCCTTTTGAGTTCAATTCGGACATCAACTCGGTGTCAATTAGGCCCCCGTGTATGTTACTTTAAGTTTATACGTTGAGACATTGTTGGATCTATGCGCATTGCTAGCTGATTCGAATTCCTTCAACGTTAGCGTTGCTTCTATGTGCTTAATTTTTGACAATTAACCTGTTGCATTTGTATTTCGCTTGTCGTGCTTTTACGCACGTCTCCATTGAGTTTGCCCCTTAGGCGCGCCGTAACTATAGTTGTCTGAGTTATGTGATATTCAAACTTTAGAATCTCATCTCAGCCTTTAACCGTTTTACTACTATGTTTGCTGATTAGACGGAAATGTGTTTGCAGTTTTACATTTGATCGTTCATTATCTGTACCAACCTGTTATTCAGTCTATAAGGCGGATCTGTGATATTTAGGCTAGCACCATTATTTTAGCTTTGTTGTTTATTGGGTGCACCCGGAGTATTGTAGAAATTACACGTAAGTACCCCTTGTGCTGGCTATTTATTATACATGGTCATTATATCTGAATGTTACACACTCTAGGTATACTTGCCTTATTTTGTTAATGCGGTCCCCTTATTTCGAATTATCTTGTGACTGACTGTCGCGTTTGGGTTAATAAGTTCTCGTTTCTATCTGAGCACATTTGTTATATAAAAACTCGTTCGCGCCATCAGTATTTATTTGTATTTGAGTAATGTGCCCAAGTAATCTCTTGATAATTTAGGAGTAGAGTATACGAATCGAACATTTTTCCCGTCTTTCTATTATTATTCCCGGTTGTTTGTTATTCTTATTAATTTCCTGGGCTACTCTGAACTGGTAGTTACGCCTTATACGAGGAACGTTCAAATATTAGTTATAATTTAATATTCATTCAAAAACAAACACAAGTACTCTAATGTATATCATGTCATTTTTCTACTCAGTCTTCCTCTCTTTTAATAAACAGGTGTCATCTTTCCGGTAGTTTCTCAATTCCACTAGAAAAAAATTCTTTTGGCTGCTGTCACACCCATTCCCGAACAATTTTGATGACTTCTTCATTGCGACGAGGTATTTTTCTCCTAGAAATTCTTTTAAGGGTCCGAACAATTAAAAAACTGATGCAGCAAGCTCCGAAATGTAAGGTAGATGGGGCAGCATGGTCCATTTAAATTTTTTATGGTAGTCAGCGTGTGAATAGCGAAATGGGGTCGAGCATTATCCTGTAAGACGCAGACAGAGGACTCGCGTTTTTTTTTCAAGTTACCCCTACTGATATTTAATGCAGATGGAATATACTTCACTGTAATTCGATTATCGTTTCAAATAAGTGCATTTTACTCTGTTAGCATTTTCTTCTGTTGTCAATGTTTTTGGACGGAGAGAATACGGTTTCGTTCTCGGCACCTTTGCTGCCATGTTTAAACGCTCTACTCCTTTTGTAAACGCTTATGGCTGATAGTAATTGTGTATCTACTGTCTTTTAACTCTTTCACAAATTTCTTATGGTTTGATATCTTGGTTGGCAAGAAATTTACTAATAATGCGTTGTTCGACGCTTGAATGCACTCCCACGTCACTCATGCTTGCCAATTGAAAAAAAAAATGAATTATATGACAACTTAACGACTTTATGAAGTTAGGACTTGTTCCAGAGCATTAATTAATATATACAACTTCTGTGCATGTCTTTGTCTTTTGGCACGCTATTCAAATTATAATTCATATTTGAACGCTCCTCGTATCTATTGTTGTTGTTTACTTTATATTTATTGTTGATTGTTTCCTAATTTTCTCTTCTTTCGTCTGTGCACCCCATTCATTAAAAAGGTGTCAGAATCTACGTTGTTCTGCGCCTACTTCTCAAATTCATAATATCCGATGAATGGTTTTTGTCTATTGAAATGTGATTTATTTGATTTGGTGTATTCCCGTTGGGAGATATCATGTATCATGTATTTTAGATTCTTATTATATTTTTCATTGCAAAGTTTATTAACTCGGGACCATTTTTATTACTTGTGTCGTGTCTGTCGTGTTGTCTCTGTTTATAGTTTATTTATTTGCCTATCTTTGTGTTATAATCTCCTAATACTATTTTTACAACTTGTATAGCCATTAGGTGTACTGTCTTTTCAATTCCTCGAAAAACGTATCCTATGTTGGTGCATAGCAGTTATAACGGGTGTCCAAATTTGAGGTTGGATTTTGAATTCCACGGCATTTGCTTTCTGTCAAACATACAGCGCTAATATTTTATAGTTGTCATTTTGACATATTGCCATTTAAGTTATTTAAGGTATAGAGCGGTTCACGGAGCAGCAACGCATGTTAATTGTAAAAGCCCATTACAGATATGGGGAAAGTTTAGCAGAAACTGCAAGAAAAGTACGGGCTATCGACTTGCGCGACTTGTGGTTTCTATAGTGCTTAGTGGTTTCAATAAGATGGTGCCACCTGTCACACGACGCGCGAAACAAGAATTTTACTGCAATAAAAGTTCAGAAGTAGACTTATCTCTCGATATGGTGACATAAATTGGCCGTCGAGGTCTTGCGAATTGACACCTTTGGATTTTTTCCTCTGGAGTTATGTGAAAAGCGAAGTCTATGGCAATAGTCTACAGACAATTACAGAACTAAAGGCCAAAAATACACACGTAACTGGTGACACCGACCCCCGTTTATGTTTAAATGTCGTTGAAGATTTGAAAAAAAAATGGCTTCATGTCAGACGAACTGAGGAGGGAATTTATCTGATATTATCTTCCATGTTTAATCGTTACGTATATGTTTAAGTTCACATTAAAATATCTTAGATGTTCAAATTATTTGCGCGTTTTATTAACAATTAAGGTCCAACCGCAAATTTGGACACTCTTTATTTATACCTCTATCTTTCGTATCTTTGAATGTATCTTCAATGAAATAGCAAAACAATGTAATATATTTAATACAGACAAAACCAAATGCGTAGTAACATCCAAAGAGCCGATAAAATGCAAATTAGAGATTAACCAGAAGACTATAATAGAACAAGTCAACCATTTCAAATATTTGGGAGCCGAGATAACGAGTTTTGGAAATCTATATAATGATGTTAGAGAACACACGATGAAAGCATTGCGAATTTCGGGTTGCTAAAGAGACATCGTATGGAAAAATAAATATCTCAATATGACAGTAAAATAAGAACGTATAAAACTGCGACTAGACCCATTATAACATACGCAGCTGAAACAAGACCAGGCACCTCCAAGATGTAACAAATGATGAGAACGGTTGAAATGAAAATAATAAGAAGCATCCACGGAAAAACATTACACGACAGAATCAAAAGTGAGGACCTTCGACAACAGAGTGGGATCCAAGATATAGGAAAGTAGGTAAGACCACGAAGGAAATACTGGAATAAACACATAAGTAGAATGGATGACAACAGACTTGTAAAAACTGCGAAACTAAACAACCCTGTCGGAAAAAGATCTCAGGCAGACCACCGAAGCGGTGGAAGGAATGTTAGACATCCACATCCAAAGATACATAAGAAGGTTTAAAACAGGCAGTGGCCTACCTAAATATGGTTATCCATATTAGAAAGACAGAAGAAGAAAAAGAGTGCATTATTTTCCTTTTTGTTTATTAGAAACCCCTCGGTGTTAATGGAATATTAGTAAATAATATATTTTATTTAAACAGCACCTCTTTGCCTTTCCATCTTATTTCTTGTAATGCAGTAATGTCAGGTTAGTTCATTTTGCAGTTGCTGCATATCGTAGCTCCGACTCTGTGCAGGCTGCTAACAATTATTGTCAATTAATAAAAAATAGTATAGTAAATAAAATAATCTAATATCACTTTAATTCTACCCCATAAACTTTTTTCTTAAATGTATTTTATTAAGAAGTAGCGACAAAGGTGATACTAGTTACATATGTTACAGTAAAAATTTCCGCCAGGCTTCAACATGACCTAAGCAGTGATGTCGGTTGTCGGATGTTGTCTGTTCTCAGAGAGCGGAACTTTTTCCTTATCTCACTCCTGCCTGATATCATTACACGAAGGTTGACCGTCCGTAGAATTTAGCATAAAATAACATCGGCTCAGAGTGTTTGCATGTGTTCATAACTTTAAAAAAATCTGTAGAGGGCTTTACACGGAATTTCCCTAGGAAGTGATAATTTTGAAACCAAAAGTCTTGAAAATATAAGGAAACAATATAATTTTTATTATGGTCTTCTCCCTGTATATGTTGGGTGCAAAATATACTCATCTTTCGCTAAAAGTAAAAATTTTTATTTAACAAATAATCCTGGAGTTAAAGCAGAAATAAGTAGAATTTAGTTTTGTAAGGTGTTCACTCTGTATATATTTGACCAAAGCATTTAGGTGATGAATACTACATGTTAAATTGCTTTAGTAAAATATACCATTTCTTTTAGTGTTTGTTTCTAATTAGTAGTATACGTTACTATTTTAATTAGTTATTTTGTATATAACTGTTCTCGTAGTAAATTTTACTACTTCAGTTTTTTTTCATGTGACATAAATAGCTAAAACATTTTTTTACAGGAAGCCACAAAACAGATTCAAATATTATAATATGTAATGTTTATTATTTATAGGATGCGCTTCCTTTTAATCTGCAAAATATTATTTCAAGAAAGTTGAAAAGCAAGGATAAATACTCGGAATCTCTTCAATGTTTCGCATTGACTTTGCACTTTTATTCAAGTAAAGATAAAAATATGTTAGAAGAGTTTGTGAGAATTTGTTGCCACATCCTTCTACTATTAAGGAGTGGTATACAGTAGTAGATAGAAATCCAGGTTTCACTAAGCAAGCTCTAAATGATATATCTCTTAGAGTTAAAGACAACCATAACAAAGGAAAGTCTACAATTCTCAAGGTTGTCATTGACGATATGTGAATTCGAGAGCAACTAATCTTGAGTGGTCAACGATTTTACGGCACCATTGAATTTGGAGCGAATTCTTTTAATAGTGGTGATAAGGCCTCAATGGCTAAAAATACTTTAGTTTTTATGGCAGTTCCTCTTAACGATGGTTGGAAAATCCCCATTCATTTACTGCAAGTTACAGGTGCTATAGTGAAATCTATAACTGTTGATGGTGCTCCAAGTAACCTTAACGTTTGCACATCATTCGGTGCTAATATTAAATATGGCCCAGATTTTAAACCCTTTTTTTCCTTCCACAATGATAAAATATACATATTTCTTGATTTATGTCACATGATTAAACTAGTTAGAAATACATTGGGTGACAAAAAAATGTTAAAAAGCATCGACAAATTTATTAAATGGGAATTTATTCAAAAACTAATTTACAAAAACAAGAGGGCCTAAGACTTGCTAACAAACTAATTAAAAAACATATTTATTATGATGGAAATCGAATGAATGTAAAACTTGCCATGCAAACTCTTAGTGAAAGTGTTAAAAAATCTTTATTGTATTTGTCATCAAAGAAGTTTCAGAAATTTAGTGGGTGTAAAGAAACTGCCAATTTCTGTAAAATCTTTAATAATATTACGGATATTTTAAATTGTAAAAATAAGTTTTCGAAACAAGTCTACAATGTAGCATTAAACGGAGAAAATTTTAGTAAATTAAAAAATTATGCAATGCTGGCTGAAAATTGTATACCTCAAATTAAAGATGATAAAAATTGTCCAATATTACAATCTAATAGCAAAATAGGATTTTTCGGTTACGTAATAAATGTACGTAATATCTTTTATTTATGTACTGATTTGCAAAACTTTGGTCTAAAGTATTTGCTTACATTTAAATTGTAGCAGGATTGTTTAGAGGTATTTTTTTCTGCAATTAGGTCTAGAGGGGGATTTAATAATAATCCCAATGCGCTTCAATTCCAATCAGCTTACAAACGATTGCTTATTAGACATGAGTTAAAAGAATTTGAAAATGGAAGCACTCCGTTTGATGGTATAGATATTTTACATGTCAGTTCGCAAAAAAAAGCATTTAGTTCATCCTTTGGGTGAAGAAGATGCACAAGAAAATCAACATATACTACAAGACCACGACTATATACGCACTTTGTGGCAGCTATCTCCCTTATATGATGATATAACACAATATATAAGTGGTTTTGCGGTTTCAAAAGTTTTTAAAAAAGTGAACTGTCATATATGTCAAAATCATTTAACTGAAGAAAGAGATGCCTTTTTTAATTAATTTAAAAAATGGAGGACCTTTATTAGATCCATCCATACGGGTACGCGACATTTGGGCGCCGACGGTTGGGCGACGGCGATTGGGCGACGGCGTTTGGGCGCCCGGCGTTTGGGCGCCCGGCGTTTGGGCGCCAGGCGTTTGGGCGCTAGGCGTTTGGGCGCCGCGGCGTTTGGGCGCCAGGCGTTTGGGCGCTGGAATTATTACATGACGTCCATAAACAAGTTGACTATTAATTTTTCGCTATCGTAAGAGCTAAAGTAACTGAACTCCTTTTTAAAAAGTGTCTGAATGATGTTTTTCTGAAATCGGCAGTAAAGAACGCCGAAATCGTCATAAAATACGAGAAATCGGCAGTGAAGTAATCTATTGTTTTACGACTTTTTGTAGGGTCGGGGCGATGCGTAAACGTCAACCGACGTCAACATAACCTACAAAAGTTGGTTAAAATGTTGTAATTTGTAAATGTACCCCTCGGCACTGAGGTTATACCTCATGTGGTTTATTTAGCTTGGCCTAATAACAAATAAATATGAGCACGCAACAGGGAAAATTAGATAGATAGATGAAGATATTCCAACTAACATGGAATTTAAGTATTAAAATTTTATTGTAATTTTGGTAAAAGATCCTGATAGTTTTTTGCTATAAAATTAAGGAAAGTTTGTTATAAGTTGAGGTGCTGCTAATTTGCTATATATATATATATATTTAAACCTGCAACAATTTACCGCAGACTTTGATCATTTACTGTAAATATGTTGCAGGACTGTACAAACCTGCTAACAATTTGCTATGCAAATAATAAATCCGTGTCCGCAAATGAACCATTTATGATATATTAAGCTTTAATTTTACAATACTTCCAAGCAGACAGGACAGTAAATCCCTTAATGACAGGAATGACCAGATAATCATTTAATGTCTAATGCCATAAGCTGACTTCGGGACTCTACTGGGATCTCACTAAATCTTTTCCTAGAATATCTGGAAGAAAAATATAAATATTAAATGACTAGCCAAAAAAACATTAATAAAACATAAAACTGCAATTACTCTATATAATTGTTGTTGCTTGTGAAGACTCTGTACTATTTACAGAACTTATAGAAGAAGAATGTATATTTTGGTGTGAAACGACTTACTACGAATTTACTTTTTTTGTAGATAACTAGCTAAATTGCAAATACGTTAAAATTTTGCTGTCAACAACCAATACAATAATTGAACTGTTAACCAAATACCTATCTGCAGAATAAAAGCAGCTTCTTTTGTATTAGTTGTTTCAAAATACATTTAAAAAATTGAAGTTCAAGAGTGTAATTTGAGGGTTAAACATTTCCAAATCGTGCGAACAGAGAAAAATTAAACATTCCTTATCTTTATAGGTTCTATAAAATTACAATACAAATTATTTTTATGCTGAACTGTATGGAACTGCAGAGCAACAAGTTTGACTTTACATCTACTAAAAAATATAAAATTGCCACGAATTTAAGATTATTGAAGTTACTAAAGTACTAATGTGGAACGGTAAGGTGAATATGATCCTTGTTGAAAATTCTCACACAAATTTCTAGCAAATTTTAGTAATCTTTCAGGGTTTGTCGGCACATGCACACAAACAAAGAATTCAATTGCTTGAAGTATTTAGGTATTAAATACAATAAGTACCATCGGCTTTTTTCCGCCGGATTTCTTTCCCCGGATCTTTATTCCTAGATTAAACTGGTTTAGAGCGCCATTTTTTTCAAGATTGCGGCACGATCGGCAACTCGAAATGTTGGAAAACTTGGTATTTTTATTAAGATCTCGAACTGGTAAACATATATAAAAATTGAAACTACCCCTTCTGTAGGGCAAGGCTCCTCTCTTGTACTCTGCTACTGGACTGTAATACATACATCAAATTTTGCACTGACCCGTATCGGGCTCAAAAAGTGTGGCCCGATAAAATAAGAATCCCATTTCACTTTCAGTCTATTAAACATTTTGCTAGCGCCGAAACGCCTGGCGCCCAAACGCCTGGCGCCCAAACGCCTGGCGCCCAAACGCCTGGCGCCCAAACGCCTGGCGCCGAAACGCCGTCGCCCAATCGCCGGCGCCTAACCGCCGGCGCCCAAACGTCCTGTTCCGCATCCATACACGTTGTTAAAATTTGTGCTTCAGCAGAAAAAAATATACGACACTACTACAACAATTTGATGCATTCTAAAATTACACAGTTTTTATGTAATAACATATTAGTACGATTAGAAGTTATCGATAATACTCAAAGTTATGTCGATTATTTTTGGGGTAATAGGTATCACGAAAGTCCATTGCGTTTGGGTGCAACCCCGAATTGCGGAGCAGCGAGTCCTATTGCAGACGCAATGGACATGAGTGATACCACCCCAAAAATGGTTTACCTAACGTTGACTACGAATAGTATTCGGAAGACTATTCAGTGAACCTAACCCATTTTTCAAATTAGAAGAACATTTACTTACACACGTTAAAAAACAATTTGTGTAAACATCTTCAATACATATACTACTATAAATTTGTTCAAAATAGTCACTTGGGTACTAGTACAATAGTCGTTCCAATTCAGCGCTAGTACAATAGTCACTACAATTTATTTTGGTTGGCTATGGAATGCAAAATCTGACGTTTCATCGGTACACTTTTGACAGATGGCTGGTGAACTGAATTTTTAATCAAACGATTGTATTTGAGGTTAATATTTCCCATTTTTTTTGTCACAATGGCACTCATGAAAATTAACTAAATAGCCCTATTGTTGAGTCCCGGTAATTTGGCTTACAAAATTATTTTATTTTATTTTAAATCAAATTACCGGGACGCAACGCATCTGCAAACATTTTCAAAACCACCTTCTTTATTGTCCATATTATGTTTTTTATACCAAAATGTAGTACGCCTAGCTTCGTGTGTTTAGGTGAGGTAAAGTATTTCCTTGGTAGAGCAGTAATTAAGTTTTGAAACTCCAGAAATCGGCAACAATGCGACCACCTGTAATGATTATTTAGATGTTTGGTGACGGTAAATCACTCAAAAGCACAACTTCAGACACTAATGAAGGCACTAAGTGACTTATCTATTAAAAACTTTTATTAATAATCGATAACTGCAATTAACATGTAACTATGATCTGCACACATAGCTCACACCACGGCATTACCGATCGCCTTCTTTCGTCGAGACGCTATCAATCGCATGAACTGTGTAAGTTAAATAAGACAAAAAAGGCGGCAAAAACTTAGAAATTAGGAACGACAAGTAGTTAAATCCGCCTCTGGGGATGAAAACTCTTACACAATGTTTTGAGTTTTTAAAGGGCGTTTGCTAATCAGAGAAGTGTCCGACGGTTGAGTTTTCAGATTCTACTTTTCTAACAGTCGTGCAAATCGTTTTATGACAAGATATGACTGAAAGTTAGCAGTTAGCACAGGAAATACTACATTTACGTATACAGCATCACTGTATTACTACTACTATATATAGAATGATCAAAAATTATTTTCATCTGGTATGGCCATGGAATAGTTCCTAATTTATGAATGCAACTATAACTCACTTACAAATCAAATGTCAAATTGGACATTTAAGTGTAAATGTAGTTGCATTCATAAATTAGGAAGTATTTCATTGCCATACTAGATGAGAATAATTTTTGATCATACTTTAGTATATTACAATTTTAGCTTTGTGTTTTGCCAAATAAATTAGCTCTCTAGTTGGCTGATGTATTTTCGATGCAGTCACAAATTTTCATACCTCTGATATTGCTCGGAAGGGGGGAGGCAGCATTTTAATTATAGAAATACTCCCTCGTTGCAGAAAAATAATTAGCCGGGTTTACTTATCTATTTTTACGAGTATACTGAATCGATGAAAAATATTGTAGCCTTTTATAAACAGATCATCAATATAGACGCTTTTGTTTGGGAGAAAATAAATGTAAACAAGTGCTATTGTTTAAAGAAGATGAAAGCAGACAGTTGTAAATTGCAAGGATAAAGCTCTCGCTTGCAGGATTTGCATTGTACCAACTGGAAGCGATTTCAAAAAGAGCAACAAATAATACGTTATTTTGCTGACGAAAAAGTAACGCACAACGATTATAAGTTTTCAATTGTTGCTTGAATTAAAACATAGCCTTCATAATGGATAGTTTACAACTTTATAGTGGAATGTAATTATTTGGTTGTCTAGCGTTCATTTTAGCAAATTTTTAATTTACAATAGTGTGTGTACTTATCAAAGGCAGAATAGTGCTTTTCATTACAATTCACTTTTTTTCTATTCTATAAATGCAGTACAACTAAGGTTGGCTAACAAAGTGATCGTTTTTAGTTTACGTTTGTTTCCCTACCAGTGTCCAGTAGTATCAATTACTTATCAATCTTTAAGCATATCGCTGATTTGCAATATAGATAGTTGGTACCCCAAATTAGATTGACTTAAAGTTACATAACTTGAGAGTATATCACCTTTTGGGGGATTGCTTCAAATATGCAGAAACCCTAGTAAAATTGTTAACAGACATCAACCTTTAAACCGTTTTCTCCGTCCCAGACAAGCTTCTACCAAATCTCAAAGAAAGCGAAATTTATTGTAACAATTGTACATTTGTAAAGTTATATGCTATAAGTAATGTCATTTAATTTTACCATTACATTTTAATAAATTTAAAAAAATGTCTTTTATTGTTTTACATAGAGAAAACAAAAATAATTAATATAAACATCTACAAAAAAGTTAGATAATATTTGTCGTAGCAAAAAATAAATATTTAAATTAACTTCTTCAGTCTGCCTTTATTGCTTATTTATATCAGTTCCTGTACTAAAATAAATAAATTGTCGGTCTAGAACGGCACAGCAAGCTGTAGCGTTGTAGCAGTAAGGGCTGTGCATGGTCGTTAAACGGCACTGAATAAAGCTAGCCTCACCGGATACATAGTAATCGTAACTATGTAAAAACATATATTAATCTTTCTAATAAGATCGAAACAGTCAAACGAAACACCAAATAATGTAATTACATTCGTTAGTAAAGATAAAAATATATTGCAATCGGTATGATTCGAATCTATGCTTCCAGAGGTAATCTGATTTCTCGTCAGGCGTCAGAGACACAGGTTTATCACGATATCATGAAGCGAGGTTTACGACGTAATAAAGCAAGCCCGATCGTGGCAGAAACAAGTCCGGTAAAATAGGCGTTTTTTTAGACCGCATTTTCCGGTCTAAAGCGTGTAAGTATCTTTTTCGCCCGCTAAATGACGCCAGCGGCAGTAAAACAACTTTATCGCCCGATAATGCATTTTAATTATTGCCTGAAGCACCGTACCTACTTACAGAGGTACTATTCAGCTAAAATAATTGTAAGTGCCCTGTTTTCATTTCACAACGTTTTATATAATCTGAATGTCTCTTTTTAAAATTTCGATTGTACATAAAGTTCTGTATGCACCTCAGGCGTAACCAGCGTCTTTGACTCTTTTCGTATTATAGCCCTCGGTGCTCTGTACTTAGTGCTATAACTTTCACGCTGTGTGCCAAAAACGCCCGTTTTACGTTCTTAATACATAAATAACTATTTTGTGCAGTAATCCACAATGCCCTCCAGCTCGGACTTTTTATGATTACGGGTGCTCTGGCTCCAGGTTCAAACATTGATAGAGTGATTAAAAATTACTAGTCATCGTGTACAACAATTTATTGTTTAAGCCTATTCTACACACACATAATAAAAATAAAATAATAATTTTACCCCAAACAATCTAAAGTTAAACAGGCTCTGGAACGACGCCGACGGTTGCGTTACCTATAGCTCACTGCTTGCATCGCCTAGCTGTGTCCTGCAGGTAACACAAGTCTCAGCGATGAGCCCCAGGAAATGGCATGCCTCAAACACAAACTGCGACACCCGGTATTGGTGCGTGATTTTCCTTCACTTCGCTTCTCTAGGGAAACATTGGGACAAACATAAGGGTTGCCAGAACCCGCGTGCTGCTAGCCCCCACTTAAAACACTTGGTGCAATCGGTTACATCTTGCGGCGATTTGGAGATGGACATCTGGCTATATGTAACCTCCTGTGAGACCCAGATGTTTTGATATCGCGACTGGGTGGCCCTTGTGACTATGATAGCACTGTACAAATGTATAAGGGTTGTTAGCACGTTTTCAAATAATTTGTAAGAACGCGAAGAAGAAATACGTACGTCTCACCTAGACAAACCAAGAATCAAAGAACAGCTTATAGATAGAATCAACGAAGATCTCGGAAAAATTGAAGGAACCCAAACTGATGACATTAACAAAAAGTGGTGAAAACCCTAAAAAACAGCTTAATGGTTGCAAGTAGAGATATATTGAAAAAAGAAAAAAATCCAAAAATACTAAGGCCTGGAAGACTTGATTTTCTGCTTTTCCTTTTCTTAGAGTATTTCAACAACTACATAAAGAATTTAATTAAATATTGGGCATGTACTAATCTTTGCTACGGTAAATACATGAAATATCTAAATAAATTGTATAAAACGTAAACGATCCGTTTGTTGAAAAACGTGTTTGAACACCTCAATGCTTGTCTAAGACAAGCCATTTTGTGATGTAGTTGTCACTTCTATATTTTCTCAAAATTGCAGTTTGCTTTGTTTGTAATGGCCAATGTCTAGGCATGCGAAGTACCAGGTACCTTAGACATCAAATGCTATGGTCGTTCGATCAAAGTCCTAGCTACAATTTTGCCGACACTAAGGAGTTCCAACTCTAGCAAGGAACCTTTCAAATCCTACACATCGTAGTAACATGGAACCCACTCCTATATATCACTTCCAAATGATGGCATTCTGTAGAGGCTTGCAGCCGCATTTTTATATTTTTAAAAATCTTACTAGGATCGGGAATTGAACTTTCGATCTTTAGATAAGTAGTCAGAATACTTAACCACTGAGTGGAGATGCGCGCGTGAGTGAGTATTACTCACCTACACTCATGTTTCACACCTGCCTTCAACATTCACGTTCATTAACGCTCACCCATATGTTTACTCACGTTCAGGACGTGATCCTCTACTCACAGCGTGATCGGTGGCTTTTATTTGAAAATTCAGATTCAGAGCTGATCACTTTTATTAGCTAAGCACGCTTTTACTGGAACAATCACTCGTAAGTTTATTTTATATAAATTTCCGAATTCTGATCCCGTCGCAACCACTTCATGATCCTTCTCAAATACACATTCGCGCCCTCGGTTCTTTATTAAAAAGTTTATTCCCTTTTTCGCCACTGTTTTAACTGAGAACAGGTTGCACATCAAACCCGGAATGTATAGCACATCATGCATGACTCCAGGTAGCCATTCGTTGTCGACAGACATCTCGATGTTTATTGTGCCCTTCCCTAGGGCGTTAATCCTTTCGCCATTCCCGATGTTGATCATCAATGACTGATGAAATTCGTTGAAGCTGCTGAACAAATCTTTCCGATTAGTCATATGCTCAGAAGCACCTGAATCGATTATCCATTCATTCTCACTTCCAGGCCGAACAGAATGCCCAATAAATGCCACCGGATTTCTTCCAGATGCAGTTGACTTTTTCGGACAGTCCTTTGCCAGATGGTGTTTTGATTTACATATAAAACAGCCAGGGCAGTCCTTGCGCCGGTGATCCTTCTTGCCGCAGGTATAACAACCGCTATTCTTCCATTGTTTGCCTTTCTGCCTGGATCCCTCGCCCACTTTCACTTTTGAAAATAAGGCGACTGCTTTGTGAACTTCATCACTTTCATTTTCACCGTTTCGTTTTGTTAATCGCTGTTCCTCTGTCAACAATCTGGTTGTCAGATTTTCCAGAGTCTTCCTAGTTGAATCTGTGGAGTCCCACGCACTGTGAAAATGATTGAACTCTTGAGGTAAAACCGACAATACTCTCGTTAAAAGCATACTTTCCGGTAAAGTACCACCAAGCTTTTTCATCCTATTAACTAATAGCTCCAACTTAGATATATGTTCCGCTACAGACCAGGCACCATTCCATTGAAAATCGAAAAACTGCTTCTGTAGTAAAGACAGCGATTCTTCAGATTTCTGTTCATAAATAGAGTGCAGCTTTAACCACATTGCAGACGCATCCTCGCAGTTCATTAAAAATTGCAGGGGCTTTGCTTCAACAGTTGTTACGAACAATTTTCTAGCAAACCTATCTGCTTTCTGCCATTTCTCCAGTTGTGTGGCAGCAGCACCGCCAACTTCTCCATCAGCCTCCGTCGGTTTTTTAAAAGTGCCATCACACACTTCTAACGCACTATTACAGTCTAGCAATGTACGAACTACAAATTGCCACTGTGGCCAATTACTTTGGTCACGGAGCTTCTCTACAGGCACTTTCTCCATATCCATAATAAACTTGGCAGTCCCACAACTGCACACACACAAAGTCCTCGTCTACACCGAATCAAACCGCGAATTACCGCGAACTATAAACGAAACCGGAACTTCCGAACTAAGCGCAAACTGGGCACATAACCTGTTAAGGTTTTAGAAATAAAACACTCGGGTGTAACTTAACATTTGTTGTACAAGTTTATTAATAATGGAATATGTCTGTATTAGATGGATGGTTACAAGAGACTGCTTAAAAGCTACCTAGAATCTAGTATATATCGGCTGTTTATAAGGGTAGTCATAAATCCAGCAACCCAAACATTTGGCAAGAAGCAGCGAGTCCAACACCCTGTCATAAACCCAAGGTTGAGTTTTCTTACAACTAGCGGCATAATAAAAACGAAAGTTTCAAAACATCAACACAAAAGGCAACTAAGGGTGACAATATCTTAATATTCCTAATAATACTGAAACAATAAAAGGAACTACTAGGTAATTCAAACTTAATCAACTTGAAAATAAAACAAATTGGAAATCGGGCCGAAGAATGGTCTCGTAATTGTTTTACTGTGAAAGTGTGAACGTCCCACGCAAGTGACTAAACAATTTAAAAAATCAAAGGAAAATGGGCTAAAAATATTGTAACGGGCCCAATAATATTGATACAATAAAATGAAATTCTTATCAATTTTAAAAAAATCACGGCGGTGGGATTAGATCGACATCACCTGCGTATGCGATTGTAGCCGCATAGATATATTGCATTTGGCCATGCAGCCCTACTGGTACGAATGCGACGCGCGCCTGTATTTAACAGAACGGTCTTATTGATAAAACGTTTTGACCCTATTGCGACATTATCTTGTATCTGTTTGGTCTAACTTTCTTCAGTTGTAAAGCCTGACCTGTGTGCAAATTATTACTTTTAATTGTAGTGCTTGAAAAAATGAGCACGAATCTCTTTTAACAATTTGAATGATTTAAATAGTCTCCGAGTTACAGCCCTTCCTATTCCGCGCGTCGGCGTCGCGTCGTAGGAAATGTATATACCGACGCAGCAAAGTAACCGTTTCTCTTTTGCGAGGTGAAATTATCACGTTACTTAAGTAGTTTTAGTGTGAATAGGTTTTCCGAACCTACAAAAATTCTACACATTTTTGGTAATTGGCGCGATACCGAAAAGTTGGTCTAGATAAAAAAATAAAAATATCCGAAATGAGCTTTTATTTTGTTCATTAATTTAGTTTTGATAATTATTAATATTTGAAATTTAATTGATAATTGGCAGGTTGAATACTAGTAATATGGGCTGTTTTTTGTGTCATTACATTTCGCTTATTTAATCCAGGAGCGCCTCTGTGAGCATTTTATATTATAATAAGAGAAAATAGTTCGATATTTGTATTTCGATAGAGGAACAAAAAATACAAGTTTTTTGCCCCTTGAATTTTTGCTGGCTAGAACCCCACATACCTCTACGTTTTCAAGAAACACAAAATAACATTTGCTGTGCACTTATTTTATTCTGGGTGTTAATACACATCAGTCAGTCAAGAAAATGAATTATTAGAAGTTAATTAATTAATTTGCTGGAATTAATTAGAGCCAGCGAAAACATAAAGTTATAAAAGTTGTTGAAAGTGATCACTTGTAACATCAATGCCTCGATCATACGACGCAGTGAATGCCGAACACGTTAAAAAATACCAGGGGTGTGTCGAATTGTCTCACACGATGTGACAATGCGATTCTTTAATTTGTCTACATTTTCTATTGGAGTGGTATAAACCATTTGTTTCAGATGGCTCCAGAGAAAAAAATCTAATGAATTTAGATCAAGAGACAGTGGAGGCCAAGGTTGTGGGCCTCTTCAACCAATCCAACGATGTGGGTAAACTTCATTAAAATATTGACATGCAACTAATCTAAAATGTGGTGGAGCCCCATCGTGCATAAAATACATTCGGCGTCTTAATTGACGCGGGACGTCTTCCAATAGTATTGGCAACTCATTCTGCAGAAAATTGTGATAGGTTTCTCCAGTTAGCTTCCCCGGTAAAAAAAAACGGGCCAACCGAGTCGTCTCCAACGATTCAGGTCCACACATTGACAGAAAATTGATGTTGATGGCTCCTTTCAACTATTGCATGTAGATTCTTTTCTGCCCATATATGGTTATTGTGAAAGTCATTTATGGCTTCTCTAGAGATATTAGATCCATCGGTAAAAAGTATTTCTGCCAAAAACTGAGGATTTGGTGCACTTCTTTCTAACATCCATCGACACAAGGTCACTCTTTGCGGAAAATCGCCTGGTAAAAGTCCCTGAACCCATTGGATATGATATGGATACAAAAGCTGATTTTTCAATATCCTAAAAATTGTTGACTGACTAATATTCAGGTTTGCAGCAATCTTTCTGGTACTTGTTGTAGGTGTTACAGTCTAAAACGACATTTACGACACCGCGGCAGCACATTCGAAAAGCAACGAAAAAGCTAGACGACTGGCCGCGTACGATATTGCTCAAAAATAGAAAAAGTAACTCACATATGACCGCTTCCCTGCCCGTAACAAGAAGTGCCGACTAGACTCAGTGAAGCAAGCGGTGGTTCAACACGAAATAATCTACGGGAAACGGCCTAATGGACGGTAAACAGGTCTAAAATAGATTGACCGCCACACAGTTCCATCAATATGTACCAGAATACAAAGGTAAGTCCACTGAGAAACCGGGAAGAAAATGAGCCTACCTCTCTACTTTACACTTGGCAAAAACAGTTAAACGGGGTATGGTATGTGTGCAGCCTTGCGACTCCCCGGCACTGGTGACCTACCTTTGACGCTTGCAACTTCGTCCAGGTTCCACCTCACGTCGATCTTATACTGCGGACAACTCAGCCTGAAAATTTGCATGCAACAGGAGCAAGGAAAAACACAAGGCAACATATAATAAACCGGTTTATTGGTCTAACACATACACACATGAAATGTTGTTCGGTACAGTACATGAAAAGTGCCAACTGCATTACATACTAAAAGTTATAGTGCGTGAATAATCAAGGGTAATACCACAAGCAGTGGATATATTTTTGACAAATATTTTGTCATTTCCATGTAAATTATTGCGTTTAAATTTCACGATACAAAATCACATCAAAAATGTCACGAGCCGAAGGCGAGTGACATTTAAATGTGATTTTGTTGAGTAAAATTTGCAATAATTTCTATGGAAATGCCAAAATATTTAAAAAAAATATATCCACTTCGAGTGGTATTTGGGACGACTATTTAACAATATTAATACATAACGATTAACTTTATTGAAAAATAATCCAACAATTAATATAATTATTCATTCTCAATAAAATTCAGCGGAATACTTCCAAAACACAGCATTTTAAAATTTTTAAAACAAGCCACACAGTTTGTTGGTGTTTAGTTTTACGTAACCTAGCGATATCACGGGACAGAAAATCGTTGCTAAGCGATACTTCGCAACAAGGCTATTTATTTTTTGAGTACGTACATTGTTTTGTGAATATTTTGCATGGTGCCCAATATTCAGTGATATACTGCTGTTATTGGTTGAAGAAAGCAAATGTCTGCAATGTGATTGGCTTATATGTTATAGTGTTGAATAGTCATTTATAGCCACGCACATATGTTATGAGCGGTATTGAATGCGAATAGCTTTACAAAACGTGATGATGGCGCTAATTGGGCGCGTGAATAATTATTTATAGCCATGCACAATTGCACATATGTTATGAACGGTATTGAATGCGAATAGCTTTACACTACGCGATGATGGCGCTAATGGGGAGCGTGAATTAGCTATTTACGTTATTAGACCGGTAGCAACATTTTTATGGCCGCGCCAATATTTTACAGGTCGAGCCCGTAAGGCGACACCTGTATGTTCGGCAAGGCCATAAAAATGCTACCGGTCGTGTATCGTATAAGATTTTTTAGGAGACTGCAACAATCACTTTCAAGTTAAACAAAAATTACGACAATTTTATGCAACACGTCGGGGCAGCGTATGAAGTGAAAATCATCGCATGTGTGTGGGTTTGTTGCTAAGGTGAAGAAAGTAAACAATAAAATTTTAACAATTTAGTTTTTGCATTGAAGTTGTTAAATAGAAGTTTTGTGTATTATAAAATGGATTTACCCCAAAATTCGTCTCCAACTGCAATTCCGGACGAACTTGTGGATAAAGTAAACAGCGCTAGATCGAATCTTTTACCAGGAAAATCTTCGGAAAGATATTTAAAGGAATACAAGCTGTTTTGTATTTGGCGGGAGAAAAATCACATTATTGGAGTTGATGAACGGGTTATACTTGCCTATTTTGAAGATAGTTATAAGAATTCAAAAAGCTTGTGGTTGTACTTGTCCATGATAAGGAGCTGCCTACAAATTTATGAAAAGGTGGACATAACAAGGTATATATTTATAATAGTTTTTTGATAATAAATGACCAGAATTGACCTAGATATGGAGAATTATACCAATACATTAGGAGGAAAATGGTTGATCATATCCCAAAGAAATCAAAGGTATTGTCTCACGACAAAGTAAAATTTTTAAACGAAGCCAACAATGACAACTACCTGCTGATGAAGATCATTTTAATTATTGGTATTTTTGGCTGCTACCGAAGAGAAGAATTGGTTAATGTAACCGTCGATGACGTAAGGGATTGTGGAAATTTTATAAAAGTATGTCTCCCAAAGACTAAAACTAGAATAAGCCGCTCATTCGTCATAACCGAAGAGGCAGAAGGATGTCAACTCTGTGTGTTGATTAGGAAGTATATCTCCTTGCGGCCTGCTAATATGACCAATAAGGGATTCCTGCTAGCGTATAGAAATAAGAAGTGTCTGGCACAAATTATCGGTGTCCACACTGTGGGTAACGTCCCGAAAAAAATTGCAGAATATTTGGGACTTCCAGAGAGTGAGAAATTTAGCGGACATTGTTTCCGTCGTTCAAGCGCAACTCTTTTGGTAGAAGGTGGAGGAGATCTCAACACCCTGATGAACCACGGAGGTTTGAAATCTGCATCCGTAGCACGCAATTACATATAAGAATCTACCTGAATTAAAAGAAATATTGCTGAGAAAATGTTGTGTCCATCTAACGGAAATGAATCTCTTGCAATTATCGATTTATCTTCAGTATCTCATTTGAATGTTTCAAGCACGAAAAAAGACTAACCCAGTAAAGAATCTAATTTGTCACCAGCAAATACTCCTTTTAGTAATACTAGTAATTGTACATTCAATATTTATGTAAATAAGTGAAATAGTTTGTTTAGATAATAAATTTGTTAAATGTTTGTTGTGTCAAATTAATTTTGATCCGGCCGTTGTCAACTACTACTGGTCTAGGCCGGTAAATTTTATCTACCGGCCTCGTTTGTAACTATGTAAATGCTAGTTACCAATGCAGTATCCTAAAAAATCATTTATTGCCATGCACATATGTAATGAGCGGTATTGAATGCGAATAGCTTTACAAAACGAGATGATGGCGCTAATGTCTAGAATACACACTAACTTCATTGTAGTATCCCCTGGCTGTCAACTTGGCGCGCAGGGCTCAGATTCGCAGCACAGGATGTCACGAGGCTTCAGTTGTAATTGCTGATGACGCTTATTCCAGAATTCCTTCGCAGAACACGACTCGACCCAGGGGCAACGGGGCTCGCATGGAAACAAAGGGTGACCTCGGGCACGTTCTCTCTCGGTATGAATCCGACGTAGAAGTGGTAATATTCCTACACGGCACACGAGATTACGAGAGCGTTGGTCGACAAAACGGAGATCACCAGACCACACAACTGCACGCCAAACGGCTCGGAAGCACTCTCGACAGGCCGCACTTGCAACTGAAATCACAGGGCGGCTAAAAGCCACGCTCTAAGAGCACGATCGCAGTAACAGTCAGCAACTAACTGACTCAAAATCCCGGATCACGCCACGCTCTCGAAAGGAAAAAAACTGGCGGGGCGTCGGCAACTCAGACAGAAAGACTGCGACGGAGAGAAAATCTTTCAAAAACCTTTCTCTTGCTCTCATAAACTGGCGTTTTAAATTCACCTTAGAAAAAGCTGAAAGCCAACCTCGCTACGGCGACAGACCGATAAGAAATACACGCGTTCAGCCAGACGGCCCAAAGCTGTCTCACAGCTGCCTGACGCTATAAGGCCAAAGCCTGCACAAAATTCTAAGCACACTTAAATTTAGGCGGAAAAATACAGAAATTCTATGTACACACGGAGGCGTAATTTAGAAATATCGATAAATAACTCATACATTCGTAAAATTTGAAAATGCCCTATCATTCTACAATTTCATGAAGCACTTCTTCTTCAACTTGTGGAGTGTACGGGCGCCCCCGTTTTTAGCGGTAAGTTTATTAAAACTTCCAGTTTCATTGAGTCGTTGATGAAGACGAGCAAATATTGAATGATATGGTATTGCACGATTAGGATATCTTTGCTCATAAATTTGCCTAGCGGCATTACCATTGGCAAGACCATACACAAAATGCATATCGCGTATTTCACTATTTGTGTAATTCATTTTTTGAAAGGAACTGTCAATTTCAAAGCATCAAACTAAGTGACAGTTTCACAAAATTCTGCGTTTACTAACGTAAAATAAACGAATGTAGAGCAAATACTATTTTTTATCTCTAAATCGTAGTGAGGTAGAACAAAAAGTTCGACGGACAAAAAATTTTATTTTTTATTATACAAATATCGCCTTCCGAGATTTCTTCAGACATTTACGTTTCAGGGTCCCTAGATGACGTAAAATAGATTTTTTCAATTTCATCTGTCTGTCTGTCTGTCTATCTGTCTGTCTGTCTATCTGTCTGTCTGTCTGTCTGTCTGTCTGTCTGTCTGTTTGTCTGTCTGGCTGTCTGTCTGTCTGTTTGACTGACTGTCTGTCTGTCTGTCTGTCTCTGTCTGTTGGCGGTATAACTTAAAAACTATTTGTCGGAGGAAGATGATATTTTGCATTCACATTATATATATACGTAGCTGGTATGAAACCGGGAACATTTCAGACAAATATAAACAGGGTGAGCACCTTAAAAAATAAAATTTTGTTTATTTTTGCGTTAATTTTGAAATAGAAAGAAATAATAATTTTCATGTAGGTCAAGCTTTACACTTGCCGAAAATAGGACTCAACAGATACAGGATAATGTCACAAGAGTCGAAACGTTTCAATAATAAAACCGTTCTGCTCAAGAGAGGAGCGCGCTGCACTCGCCCCAATGTCTCGATGACGTAGACGAAAAGTCGATGTGCTTACAATCTGCCTCGCAGGTGCGGCGGAGTTGAAATTTCCCAGCGGGCTACATTTTTTTATTTGAAAATGTATTTAATGTATTAGAAACGTGAAGATATATTTACTCCGAACTTAATTTGATTTGTAAAATTATTTAGTGTTGTCATATCCACAAGGAAAGTTCTGAGTAAAGCCTTTTACAGATTTTTTCTTATTAATATTAAATAAAATGCACCCACCCATAGACGCTCCTGTATTAAATAAGCGAAATGTAATGA
This sequence comes from Agriotes lineatus, assembly GCA_940337035.1. NCBI lineage: Eukaryota > Metazoa > Arthropoda > Insecta > Coleoptera > Elateridae > Agriotes > Agriotes lineatus. The sequence continues at coordinate 125,132,589 of OW679194.1, forward strand.
CACAAACAACAGCGCAGATTACTAGCATTCCACCTGCCAATTTTCATTTAAATTTGAAATACTAATAATTATCAAAAGTAAATTAATGAGAAAATTAACGCCCTGTATCTCGGTATTGAAACGTTTCCGGACACAAGTTGATAGGACATTTTTTCTTTATTTTTAACCAAAGAATCTGTCATTATTTTTTTTGCAATATTAAATAATCACCTTGTATATTGATATTAATTAATTTTTGCATAAACCATAAGATACATTGTAGTTTACTTAGACACGTTTTCTTTTTTTTTAGCTGTTCCTTCGTCTTGGTTCAGAGCCTCGAGCCTGCTACACAACCGAGTTATGATCGCCCATGGTAGGAGTGCCACTTGAACTTTTATTGAAAAAATATCCACTTATGAAGGTAATTTCTCGTCGGTGTCATAATTTTCATCCTCGCTGTCTGATCCTGATTCAGTATAGGTTGACTTGTAGCAGGTTTGTCCGCCATAATTTTTGCACATTTGCGAACAATAATTGAGACAGCTTCTCTTCAACCACAAGCTGGCCCACAATTTTGCGTCAGCCACAGGATACGAGGTTCAAGAGACTTGCAGGTGCGGGATCTTTGAGAGTCTTCACAGGCTCCAATCCTTGGGAAGATAGTTTCCATCCCTAAAGCAGTGCTGCAGCTGTAGGAGCAGAGGTTGGTCTGTTTATTTTTCAGTCACTATTTCCGCATCTTCTATTATCCAATCAAACGCATTGACTGTCCAAATTTCAAACAATCACGTGTTTTTATAGTGACAAAAAAATTTTAATTTTCCCTTGGGATTTTATCAGTTTCTTTAACCACTGGTACCCATGGAAACCACTAAATCTGTTGTTTTAAGCAATTTGGCATTTCAAAAACATCATTAAACTGTCATTATGAATCAGTATAAATGTCATATTCATTGTATACCGATACAAAATGAACCCATCTTCAGGAACTAGTCCACAAAATTTATTTTGGACTAATGATTTTGTTCGGAAAAGTTTCACTCAATATTTGTTGTTTTTTGGCAATGCCCTCGACAAACTAACTTTGACAAATGCCTTCGCCTTCCGCTCGATAATTTGATTAAGTTAGTTTGTCTTGTGACATTTCCGAAACAGGAAACTTTCGTAAAACATTTTACCGGCAAAATCATTTGCCCTTAATGCACTATTACTGATCAAAATATTCAAAATTTTAGATAATTGATTACTTTTGACGTTTCTCATTTAAAAATCATTATGACAACTACATCCACAGCCGACCAAATGGAAGTTACTACTAGTTCCTCGAAAGTAAAAGTACTTTTTTCTACTCCTACAACTAAAATGGCATTTAACATACCAACATACACGGCGCTTACTGACTTTTTAATCACGCCTTCATAACCTGTGACTAAACAGCCTCTTAGTCACGGGCTGAAGTCGATGTCTTAGTCACGGGGTAAAGTTAAGTTGAAACAGTATTTGCTTTATTAGTCATAGCCAAAACTAAAATCAAGTTAGTCAATATTGAAGTTTGTGGAGCATAATTTAACGTAACCTAATATCCATAATCTTAATGAAATAATAAGATGTTATATTGTCTAAATTTGTGGTCGTAAAAAAAGTACAGTATGTTGTTAGGCCTTTATGATGTAAGATTCTGGGCAATCTTTCCAAGCAGCATCAAACAATACAAAAGGTACACTTGGGTGCAATTTGCCGGCCGCCGGCTCAATCGGTAGTAGGGGGCGGGATTGATGTCGGTAGAGTTAATGAAGTAAACAAAATGCCCAGCGCCAACAATTTTTTGAAGGTACGACAATTGCACCCCGGTGAACTGTGGAGAAATTGTAAACTCGGTACCTAGCAGATAATACTCCCTGCAAGATGTTCGAGTGTTCAAACAGTTCGGATGTGCACTAAGCGATATCAAACAGTGAACCTTGAACTAACATTTGTCGTTTATCTTCGCAGTGTTTGGGTGCTATCAGTACTGAACAAAAATTTAAAATTGTAAGTCATTTTTCATTAATATAAATAAGAACTTTTAACTAAAAGCAAAATTACGCATCTAAATAAAAATGCTGCCGGCCGGCAACGGCGTTAACGGCGCATTTAACATTTATAACCAGCAACAATTAAACGGAAATCCTATGTTACCACAACAATTACCATTTTTTCCGAATCCACAACCTACGCATCAGTATCAACAAAGCCAATACACTCTCCAGCCGTCTCCTAATCCATCTTACTTCTCCACACAGTATCAACCAACTTCACAAACACCGAGTCAGCCACAATTTTATATACCGCAATACGATACTGAGCCAGTCATGCAATCAATGCAAAATGAAAACACTAATGAATGTTACGAAGATGATGAACAAGAAATGGAAGTTAACCCCGTCAATAGTTGGCAACGTGTTACAAATAATAAACGGAAACGATTAACGAAGCCTAATACGCAAACGACCAATACTGAAAACGAGACAGAAATTATTCACGAGAACAGATACTCAGCGCTAAGTAAAGAAGATGGACCAAGTACAGCGGCTAACGAAGAACAGCAAAAAACGACTATATCTAAGCCACCGCCCATATTTGTTCACGGTGTTATAAATTATAAGGAAATGACTAAAGATCTACTATCAATTGCAGAAGAGGAACAATACACGACCAAAAGTCTACATAATAATGTCGTTAAAATCAATGCAACAACCCCTGACACATATCGTAAGATGATCAAGCTTATGCAGGAAAAAAAAGATTGTACATCATACATACCAGATGAAAGAAGATCGCCCTTATAGAGTTGTCTTAAAACATCTGCATCATACTACCCCAACAGACGATATAAAAAAAGCTCTTAAAGAACTAGGACATTCGGTACGCAACATTATGAACTTAAAACATAGACAGACCAAAGACCCTTTACCTATATTCTTTGTAGATCTAGAGCCAGCTACAAATAATAAAGAAATATACAACATACACTCACTACAAAACAAACACATTCTTTTTGAACCACCAAAACTAAATAAGGACATTGTGCAATGTACCCGATGTCAGAATTATGGGCATACAAAGAGCTATTGCAATAGGCCATTTGCATGTGTGAAATGTGCAGGAAGACATGATACAAAAATCTGCAAAAAAACAAAAGAAACTCCAGCTACGTGTATCCTGTGCGGAGGTTTACACCCAGCGAATTACAAGGGATGCACAATTTATCAAGAGCTCCAAAGAAAATATCAGCCCAATACGCAACAATCAAGCATAAGACCTCTAAATCTAACAAGACAAAACTTTCCATCCTTGAGATACCAAAATAATCAACCCACCATCAATCAGCCAACACATATACGTCCTCTTTATTCCCAAGCAGTAAAAAACTCACCCCCGTCCACTGAAGATGTTAGTCTTAAACAATTCTTAGATGAATTTAAAAATATGTTCAACCAACTATTACAACAAAATAGTATGATATTAAATATGCTAACTACAGTCATTAATAAATTAATACAATAATGGCTAAATTTTTAAAAATTGCATTGTGGAACGCTAACGGGTTACAACAGAGAAAGTTGGAAGTTGAAACCTTTATACGGGTCAATAATATAGATATTTTACTCATTTCAGAAACTCATTACACCTCAAGATCTCACCTAATAATACCTCATTATTCAATATATCATACAGAGCATCCAGATGGCACAGCACATGGTGGTTCGGCCATAATCATCCGTAACTCCATTAAACACCATGAATTACCGCCTTATAAAACTGACTATGTGCAAGGCACTATAATACAAGTTCAGAAACTTCCAGCACCCATAGTATTATCAGCTGTCTACTGTCCGCCACGCCATAATATAACCAAACAAATGCTACAACCCTTTTTCGAACTCCTAGGGCCTAGGTTTTTAGCAGGTGGAGATTTTAATGCTAAAAACACTCATTGGGGCTCACGCTTAACAACTACAAAAGGCAGAGAGCTTTATAAACTTATGGTAGATAATAAATACAACTTCCTCTCAACGGGCAGCCCAACATATTGGCCTTCGGATCCCAATAAAATTCCGGACTTACTGGACTTTTTCGTTACTCACGGCATGGCATCAAACTACATGAATATTGTCCCCAATTACGATATTTCGTCAGATCATACCCCTGTAATAGTTACTGTAAGTGCAACCATACTCTATAAAGAGCCCAAACCTACTCTCAGCAATGCAAAAACCAACTGGAACGTGTTTGAAACACATATCAACGAATTCCTTAATATAAATTTAAGCTTAAAAACAAAAGTTGATCTGGAATACGCAACAAACCATCTCATAACAACTGTACAGGAAGCAGGATGGAATTCAACACCGCAAGTGCTCAATCTGAAAGCCCATACTCCTAATATCCCTACTGAAATAATGGAACTAGTGAAAGAAAAAAGAAGAGCAAGAGCAACTTGGCAGCGTACCCATAATATCGCAGATAAAACCAGATTGAACCACTTAAATAATAAGTTAAGACGCAGACTGCAAGAAATTCGCAATGACACCTTTCAATTCTACACAAATTCACTCTCTGTTCATGATCACTCAATCTGGAAAGCGACCAGAGGAATTAAGCGTCCTAAGGAACATGTACCGCCTCTACGAGATGAGACAGGAACGTGGGCAAGATCCGATAAGGAAAAAGCTGAGGCATTTGCACAGCATTTACAAAACACCTTTCAACCAAACTCCAACGAACCTGATCAAGAGGTTGAACACTATTTAGAAACTCCATTACAGCTATCGCTTCCAATACAAAGTTTTACTCTCCATGAAATTGAAACCCAAATAAAACTTCTGCATAATAAAAAATCACCAGGGCACGACCTTATAACAGGAACTGTTTTAAAGCATCTACCTGAGAAAGGAGTTCGATATCTACAAATTCTGTTCAATGGAATACTGCGTCTCGCACACTGGCCATTATCACTCAAATTCGCTCAAATTATTTTGATACTTAAACCCGGAAAACCTCCTACCCAAATCAAGTCCTACCGCCCTATCAGTTTACTTCCGACAATCTCTAAGTTGCTGGAAAAATTAATACTAAAACGTATAAATCAAAGTGCACTTCAAGATACATGGCTACCAGATCATCAATTTGGTTTTCGATCCGAACACTCAACAATACAACAATGTCACCGACTAACAAACATAATACGTAGATCATTTGAAGACAAAATTTACTGTAGTGCAGTGTTCCTGGATGTGAGCAATGCTTTCGATAAGGTGTGGCACAGAGGTCTGCTCTACAAAATGAAGAGTCTATTACCATATCACTACTACTTACTTTTACGCTCCTACCTGGAGGATCGTTTCTTTCAAACCAAGTTTGATAATGTAACCTCCCAGATAAGACGAATTAATGCTGGTGTTCCACAAGGGAGCGTACTTGGACCGCTAATGTACTTGCTATACACGTATGACCTACCAACCTCAGCACAAACAAGTATAGGAACGTTCGCCGACGACACATCAATTCTTTCATGTAGTGAAAATCCGGCTACAGCATCAGCACTACTCCAAGAACATCTAAATCTTCTGGAAACTTGGTTAACTAAATGGAAAGTAAAAGTAAATGAAGATAAATCGGTGCATGTTACGTTTACGACGAAGCATCCAACGTGTCCTCCAGTTACTCTCAATGACATACGCATACCTCAGGCAAATGAAGTCGGATACCTGGGCTTACATCTCGATAGACGTCTGACGTGGAAGACACATGTGAGCAAAAAGCGGAAAGAAATGGACCTAAGACTTAAAAAATTATATTGGCTTATTGGGAAAAACTCAGCACTTACATTAGACAACAAGTTATTGATATACAAGAGCATAATCCGTCCTATTTGGTCCTACGGCTGCGAACTTTGGGGATGCGCTAGCAAATCAAATATAAATATAATCCAACGTTTTCAATCAAAAACACTTAGAATGTTATCCAACGCCCCATGGTTTGTGTCAAATCTAACCCTCCACAACGATTTCAACATTCCATATGTGGCAGACATAATCAAAACAAAAGCGGTAAAACATCACGAGTCTCTAGAAAATCATCCAAATGTAACAGTTAACCCACTAGTCGAAGAACCTGAAACTAGAAGATTGAAAAGAAAGTGGCCAATGGATTTAACAGACTAAATTAGGGGTGACGCCAGTGGGTGTCTTCCTCACTCGACTTTAATTAATTATACATAAAATTAGCTCATAGAATTATTGTAATTATTCTGATTGCTAATAAAGTGAATTAAAAAAAAAAAAAAAAAAAACCGGAGGGAAAACACGATGCCAAAATTCCTAAAGGTGACCTACCCGAAGATGCCTTGAAGACGGGAAAGCAAGTTGAATACGCTCCCCAAAATAGTGACCTACCCTACAAATGCCCAACCAACCACCCTAGACTCTATACGAAAGGGACACTAGTCCATAGCCGAGTCGTCATAAGGCTTCAAATCTTTGGCGTGCCAAGTACCCTTCATCACATTCCCATCCGGATCTTTAAGCTCATACACCCACCGAGAGAATTTCCGATTAATAATGAACGGGCCCACAAACTTCGCGGCGAGCTTGGCCGTGAATTGGCGTGCGGCATCCGACAACACGTAGTTCCTACGCAACACGGCTTGTCCAGGAACATACTCTAGGGGACGGCGGCGAAGATCGTAACGCGCTTTAGATTTCTCATACGCTTTACCTAGCCGACGTTTTACCTCTACATAAAGTCTATTGATGAGCGAGGCACGGGCATTCAAGTCTTTACTACGATCGAATTGGAGCTCAGGGTTCACGTTGTCCGGGGGAGGTTCGTGTTTAAGCGAGATCTCTCTACCAAAATTAATAAAGTACGGGGTCTTCCCCGTAACTTCATGAACCGAAGTGCGAATCGCGCAAGCGACATGAGAGAGATATCTGTCCCAATCTTGATGATGATCGGCGACATACGCGGTCAACATGGTCTTCAACACTCGATTTATACGTTCGGTGGGGTTGGCTTGAGGGTGGTAATTGGCCGTAAACGAAATCTTACACCCATATCGGTTCGCTAGGGACTGAAATTCGCGGCTACGAAATTGGACGCCATTATCACACACAATGCGCTTTGGAGCGCCAAACATCAGGAAAACATCTTCCTCAAAATGACGGGAGACCAAATTAGCAGACGCGGAGCGCAAGGGGAACGTGAGTGCGAATTTACTAAAGCAATCGGCCACAACCAGAATATACGCATATCCTCGCGATGATCGAGGCAACGGGCCCACAATGTCACCACAAATGACTTCCCAAGGCTTCGAGATAAGGGAATGACCTCCCATAAAACCAGCAGGGGCTCTTTGTTCGGGTTTAATGCGCTGACACGTTTCGCAACAGCGGACATACGCGGCTACGTCGTATCGTAGTCTCGGCCAATAGTACTTATGCGCGATACGATGGAAAGTTTTATTTACGCCAGTGTGACCAGCGGTGGGGTCGTCGTGATTCTGCCTAATAACTTCGCGGCGCCGGGGTTTAGGGACCACGAGCTTCCAATGGTCTTCCTCATCATCCGCTAGATCAGGGTAGTTAGACCGATCATACTTAAACAGCTGACCGTTATTAAGTCGCCACTGAGGAAATTTTCGAGGGTTAGTTCCAATCTGATGACACATGCGCCTATACCACGGGTCGCGAATAGGTTCGGGTGGAACATTAACTGTATCAATAACCGGAACAGCACGAGATAGAGTATCCGGCACAACATGCTCTTTGCCTTTACGATGGACAATGTTGAAGTCATACTGCTGCAGACGGACAGCCCAACGCGCAATGCGACCAACCGGGTCCTTAATATCGTTAAGCCACTTCAGGCTATAATGGTCTGTCACCACGGTAAATTTTGTTCCCTCAACATACGGTCTAAGTTTCTCTATCGCGAAAAGGACAGCCAAACATTCACGCTCAGTCGTGCTAAAGTTGCGTTCATTCTTAGTCAGCGAACGGCTAATGTAACAAATGACCTTTTCACCATCGGCCTGTTGTTGGGTAAGGACCGCGCCGATGCCATAACCCGAGGCATCAGTTTGTATTACAAAGGGCACGGAGAAATCCGGGCATGCCAAAATCGGGGCCGAAATCAAGTGTTCCTTGATTGTGCGGAAAGCATGTTCACAACGCTCATTCCATACGAACTTAGCGTTCTTCCGAAGAAGAGTCGTCAGCGGGCCTATAAGTGACGAGAAGTTTGGCACGAAGCGTCGGTACCATGACGCCATACCGATAACACGGCGTACCTCGGAAACCGAACCAGGAGTAGGAATACGCGTGATCGCCTCCACTTTTTCCGGGTCGACCAACAAACCCTTCGAATTCACCAAATAACCAAGATACTTAAGCTCGGGCTTACAAAAGTGGCATTTGTCCTTACTTAGGGTAAGGCCAGCAGACAACAAACGAGATACAACCTCCCGAAGAACTGACAGGTGCTTATCGAAGGTGGGCGTACAGATCACAATATCGTCAAGGTATGTAAACACATAGGGTTCTAAATCGGCGCCAACTACACGGTCGATTAACCGCTGCCAAGTGGCCGGGGCCGTATGCAAACCGAACGGTAGGCGACAAAACTGATACAACCCGCGATTGGGGACAGTAAACGCAGTTAAAGGCCTCGAGGAGGCTGCAACAGGAATTTGCCAATACGCCGATTTAATATCGAGAGTGGTGAGGTAGTGCGCATCACGAAGTTTATCCAGTGTACTCGAGACATACGGAATAGGATAAGCATCAGGCTGACTAACTTTATTGAGACGGCGAAAATCAACACAAAAACGATAGCTATCATCCTTTTTCCTGATCATAACAATAGGTGATGACCAAGCGGAAGTGGACGGTTCCACAATTCCCTCTTCCAACATCTTTTCCAACTCCAGATCCACCTGTTTCTGAAGAGCAGGGGAAATAGGATAGTATCGCTGTTTAATAGGGGGCGAAGTCGTCTTAATTTCATGCTCAACTAAATGCGTACAACCGAGTTTATCACCCATCTGCTCAAAAATGTTCTTAACGAATACGTCAAGTTGCTCGCGCTGAGACTGCGTCAAATGTTCGACGGCCTGGATAGCGTTCACGACAGGAACTAAGTCATCCTTAGAAAACGTCCATTCATTACTTCGAAGGTCCGGCACGATACCCATGCGACGCCAAAAATCAGTACCCAAAATTAAAGCATGTGGTATAGAAGGCACAACTATTACGTCCATAAAGCAAACTTTGTCGCGAAGAGTTATCGGGGCCGTGACAGTCCCTAAGCTTCGACATTCCATGCCATTAGCGATACGACACACGGGGGCTTGACTTGACTCAAGTCGACAATGGCCTTTTACCAATTCCCAACCTTCTCTACCTAGGATCGTGCGTGAAGCGCCAGAATCCAATAATCCAAGAAGCTTATTTCCAAAAATAGAGATCTGGAGATAGGGTCGCTCATCAGGGCCAGCATGACTCAAAATAAAATCTAGAACCGCTTTTGAACAGGAGGCCTCCATAACAAAACTAGTGACCTGAGGATTTTGTCTAACGCACGCTAGCCGGTCTCCTAACGGCGCTGAATTCCGTTTCCCGAACACGAAGGGCACGTCCTAATCGTAACGTCGGGTTTCCCGCAGCGAAAACAATGACGTCTCCTCGGCGAGGGACAATCGATAGAACGATGATTAAGTTGATTGCAATTCCAACAACGCGGTGGAGAAGCACCGACAGGATTATTCAATTTTGCGAAAGAATCTCTAGAGGGAGCGCAATTATCATTGGGCGAAACGGCGATCGTATGAACCCTAGGATGGGCTCTAGGCCTTTGATACGCGAGGTCAGGCTCTAACATGCGACTAACGTTAGTTGGGGGTCCACGAAACCCTTGAGCACGTACGTGTGCATCTTCAATTGCCTTACAAGTCTGGATCAAATTTGCGATAGTATGGATAGTCTCCAGGGCCAAATGTGTTTGGAAATGCGGCAATAAGTTTCGTCGGATCAAGCTAAGCCGCGTATACGTCGAGGGCACCGAAGGTAAACGGCGGAATAAATTTTCCATGACAGCCACGAAGACAGTGACCGGCTCGTCAGCACCTTGAGTGCGATTCCGAATCTCATCCCATAACCCGGACTCATAATCGCAAGGGAGAAAGGCGGCACGCAATGCCCTAACTAAAGCATCCCAATCACATACTGTATCCCTAATCGAACGGTACCAAATTAATGCGTGATCAGTAAAGAATTCGACAGCTGACCGGAAGAGTTGCTCTTTCGAAACACCACGTGCGATACGTAATTCCTCTATTCTTTCCAGAAAACTAGACAACCCCGAATGGCCATCAAAACTAAGGTTCCATTTATTAATCGGTAAGTAATTGTTACAGCGAGACGCGGGTTCAAACGCTTGGGTGCTATTTAGGCCCAAAGGCGATTGGAATGAACGAGGGTTACTAATGCCAGGCAAACTAAATCGGACTTGCGAAGGGAACTCGACAGGAGCTCTAGATTGACTCTGAGGATGATCGTGCGCATCATCGAGACTTTGCTCATCGACCTGCGAAGAATTGTCATCAAAATTTAATAAGTTAGCCACGCGTGAAACCGAAGGTGCTATAGTTTCGCTAACCGACGCTAATTTCACTTCCAGATCATCCATAGCTGTTAAGCAGCGATTATACAACTCATTCCTCCTATCGCACAAAGATCCCGTAGGGTTCAAGCGTTCCAGACGATTCGACACATGCAACAACCTAGTCTCAAGGCGCTTATAATCGTTGCTATTACGAACAAGATGCCCCAGGGCCGAAATTTCCTCCACTAAAATTCCCAGTTTCCGGAAACAAATATCTAGTTCCTCCTCAATATTCAATTCAATTCCGGGAAAAGATGCGTTCCCAGATTTCTCTAGTCTAATCCGTGCACGCAAGAGCTTACGCTTATCCCCAGAATTACCGTCACAACAGACACCCCTAATTCGCAGTTCGTAATCTAACTCCTCTACAAGAAGCCGATCGATATCCATACTGAATGATTATGACAAGAAAACCCAGTAGAAAATTGACAGATAATAAATAATAAAAGCGCGCGACGCGAAGGCACACGAGGGACGCAACGTGCAAAACTTTGATAACTAATCACGATCAAAGAATGTCTTACTACTAAATTTAGAAAAACAAAACGCGGGCTACCAGCGTACAATCGCAAGAAGTTCTCCAGGCACTTATCAAATAATCCAGAAGCAAAAAAAAATTGAACGCGGTCCAATAGCAATAACCTCCGAACCAGAGCACAATTACATAAATTTGCAATATTTAAAATAATGGGTTAGGTTCATGCACAAATCTTAATAACTAATGGAATAAATATAGCTTAAAATACTGTTAGTACAACGCATGCAATATTATCACTAAATATTTAAATCGGCGCAAAACATCCTAACAATTCGAATGCAAAAGAAATGGTTCGCTAGCTACGGTTATCACATTAAATGGCAAAATTTGGAAACGCCAAAGCGCACTTAACAAAAACAGGCCTGACGTTCGGCGCCAAATCCTTCTTGTTAGGCCTTTATGATGTAAGATTCTGGGCAATCTTTCCAAGCAGCATCAAACAATACAAAAGGTACACTTGGGTGCAATTTGCCGGCCGCCGGCTCAATCGGTAGTAGGGGGCGGGATTGATGTCGGTAGAGTTAATGAAGTAAACAAAATGTCCAGCGCCAACAATTTTTTGAAGGTACGACAATTGCACCCCGGTGAACTGTGGAGAAATTGTAAACTCGTTACCTAGCAGATAATACTCCCTGCAAGATGGCTCCGATAAAACAACCGGACCGTAGCTAACACAAATCATATGCAGATAATTTAAAATAGTTTAATTTCATGCAAAAATAAGCGATAACACTTTTACATTGACAATCTTAATTCTAGCATGAAATGAAGGATGAGAGCCGCCTTAATTAAGTAACACATGCACTAAATGTACTTACAGTTTGGACAAACATATACGTTACAACAAGTTAAAAATGGGCCACTTCGTCAGCGGCTCGCTGCGACAGACGTAAAGCTCTGGATCTGGGCGTCGTTGCGTTAGTGGTTCGGCGTCGGCCAAGAACGTTTTGCGGTCGTCGGTGGCCTAGGGGGCCGGCAATAACAACGCCGCTCCCACAGGTCGAAAGGCCACACCTCGGGACTAATTACGGTACCCTCTTGTGCCCTAATTGTGCGCCGGCGACAAGGAGAAGCGGGCCCGTGAAGGCTCGACAAATCGCCTCGCGGAACGTTGCGGCACGTGGCCCGGCAGGTCCAGCGACTCCAGAGCGAAAACGCAAATTGCGGCAAACACGGCTCGAAGGCGAAATGTTGCCTAGTACGTCTTGCTGTAAGAGGGAAAACAGGGCTCTAATAGAACACGCACGGCCAGGCCTCTCAGCGTGAAATAGCTACTCACCCCAGATGGTTTTTGGGCGCAGAAAAGGAACAGCTCGAAATATGCTAACACCAAATAGATCCGCCTTAGCGAAGGAAACCAAAGTCCTTAATTGCGTTCGGGGGGCTTCATCCACGAAAACGTGAGGGCATTCCTAAGTTCACGTCTCCAACTCGACCAAATAGCCCTAAATAAGCATCCCCGAACTAGTGAATAGCACTAAAGAACTGCTCGCTTCGAAAGCTGGCGAAGAAGACGCGTAGCGAGTCTCGGCCTGCTAGTGGTTTTTCCAGATAAAAGCTATCGCCAGAAGACACGGCCGAACGCCAATGCGCAACGCGCGGGAAAATAGCGTTCAAATTCAAAATTATGGCAGGCGGCGCATTCTGCACGTAACAATGTAACACATCATACGGGTGTCCCAAATCCAATGTAACACTCTGCATTTTTGTTATTACTAACGATACTGATTTGGTATATGGTACTTACGTTATTGTGTAAAATCGTATTAATTTGCAAATATTTTGAGGTTTGTGCTACTTCCGGTTTCACGGGAAGTACAACTGACCTTTTTATTTGAAATAGAAAGTTGCACTTTTTTTGACAGTATAGTATTCACTTTCAAATTCCCTTTTTAACGATATACCACACTTATACATTTGTTCCACAAAATACTTTAGTATTTAGATTTTTTCAAAAATTAGAATTTTTAGCATACTAGCCATGAAAAGTTAATCAGTTACAAATTGTCGATAACTTCCTATTTCAAATAAAAAAGTCAGTTCTACTACCGGTGAAACCGGAAGTAGCACAAACCTCAAAATATTTGCAAATTAATACGATGTTACACAATAACTTAAGTACCATATACCAAATCAGTATCATTAGTAATAACAGAAATGCAGGGGGTTACATTGGATTTGGGACACCCGGTATAAACTCGTCTAGACACTCGTTTATTAAATATTCGCGACTAAAGTGACGTTTATAAAACTTGTTACATAATATACTACGAGGGTGGGATGATAATTAGTTAGCCTCCATATATTTGAAATACATAAATATAAATGTATGTTCAAAAATATCAACTTCCATCTATGTATTGGCAATACTGAAAATATAAAGTCCATCTGTGAAATAGTTTGTTGTTAGCAGCTGTTTAAAGAAAACGTGTGTTGTATTTGTTTAATAATGTAAAATACTGATGTTGTGCGGTTTCTTAATTGTTTCATATAAAAGTCTTAAAAGGCGCAAACATTTTTGAATAGACGAAAACTGTGCTGCCTGAATGTGCTCCATCATATACGACCGGAAAAAAATAGATGGTTAAATTTAATAGGGTTGCACCACCATCCAAGGCGAGCACTGCTCTGAACGCCAAAGAAGTGTCACTACAACAAAAATGGTTACCAAAATCCACGATATGGTGTTGAAAGACAAATGACTGAAATTGAGTGAATTAGCTAATGTAGTAAACATCTCAAAAGAGCTGGTGTGCGATATTTTAACTCAAGAATTGGGCACAAAAAAGCTGTCCGCATGATGGGTGCCGCGTATGCTTACATTTGGTCAAAAACGTGCTCGAAGGCAACTTTGACAAGAGTGTCTGTACCGTTTTAAGACGAATGCAACTGATTTTATGCATGATTTGCTACTACTGATCAAATTTATATCAGACAAACCAAATTTAAATTAAAGCAAAGAACAGAACCTAGTTTTTCGGCCCCAGAGAAAGCAATTACCGTAAAATCAGCTGGCATGGTGATGGCATCGTTTTTTTTGCGATGCAAAAGGGATTTTGATGATCGATTACCTTCCACAGGAATAAACGATAAGTAGTGAATGATTTGTTAATGTTTTGGACCAATTGCATCAAAATATTCAACAAAAAGCGCCAAGGTGTAGCGCATAAAAAATCATTTTTTACCAGGAAAATGCACGTTCTCACACTGGAGTTACTGCAATGGTAAAGTCATCGAATTTAAGCATGATGTGCTTCCGCATCCACCTTATTCACTATATTTGGCTCCCTCGGACTTCGGCTTATTCCCTACGCTCAAAATTTTCCTCGGTGGATAAAAATTTTCATCTGTTGAAAAGGCCAAGGCCACTTTTGGCACCTATTTTGCAGACCTTGAGTAAAGCACCTTTTGTCATGGGATCAAAGCCTTAGATCATCGCTGGACAAAATGTATTGGGCGTCTAAAAGGCTATGTTAAAAAATAAAAATAATTTTGAAAACATAAAACCAGACTTTCATTTTTAGGCTAACCAATTATCATCCCACCCTCGTATTATGTACGACAGTGTGTAAAATTGACTTTTAGTTGGCAGTTATAAGTTTGTAAAGCGACTGTTTAATAACATGTTTTCTTTAGTGTACGTCGTTAGTAGCAACGTGTTTAAAAGATTTCATCAGGCACTTCGTCAGGAGCAAGGTGTTTTAAAACTTTTAACCACCCAAAATTACAACCGTTTGCTAGTAATTCTAATTTAAATTTAATATTCTTTTTTTTATATTTACCGTGTTTTCTAGATTTTATCGTAGATAAAATATTGTACGCTACACATGCGTAAAGCACCTTTAGTCACTTGCGGGACTTAAAATGCTCGTGACTAAAAACTAGCTTTACGCACTTGTATCATAAATTAATATTAATACTAGGATCTAAAGGTGTTAGCACTACCGAACATTTACAAACGATAAGAACACTATTGGAAAAGACAACAGAGTATAATATACCCCTTTGGCTGGCATTTACAGATTTCCGGAAAGCTTTCGACACCGTCGAATTATAGGCAATCCAGCAAGCTCTAAAGGAAGCAAGAATTGACCATCGATACAACACCCTAATAAAAAACATTTATAACAAAGCCACTCTACAAATAAAATTACATGGCACATTTGACAAGATCAACATCGGACGAGGAGTAAGACAGGAAGACATATTGTCGCCCAAGCTATTCACTCTAGCAAGATGCGCTAAGATTAATTCATTGGGAAAACCAGGGCATCAATTTCAGTGGAGAGATACTGCATCACCTACTCTTCTCTGAAGACATAGTCCTGATTGCTCAATCAAAATCAGAGCTAGTGAGCCTCATCGAGGACGTTCACAGAGCAACCTCCCGTATTGGCGTTGAAATTAATTTTCAGAAAACAAAATACATGACAACAGAGAACGAAGACGTCAATCAATATGTCACGCTTGGAACAAACAAGATCGATAAGGTAACCAAATACAAATACCTAGGACAGACCATAACCGTAGGAAAGGCGAACCAAGAACTGGAAATAAATGAAAGTATACGACTTACCTGGGCCGCCTATAACAAGGTAAATGACATACTAGCTATGAATCTTCCAATTACACTGAAAGCCGAAATATATAACCAATGCATTCTGCCAGTGACAGCCTACGGCGCACAGACCTGGACCTTCACTAAATCTATACTGAACAAATTGAAGAGTTAACCAACGAGCAATTGAGAGAAGGATACTCGGCATATCGTGTAGAGACCACAACACGAATGTATGGATAAGAGACAAGACAAAGGTTATAGATGTCGTTAACCACATCGCGACATTAAAATGGAACTGGGCTGGACAAGTTGCAAGCGGACAAGACAAATGAAGTGGCAAGATAATACGATGGAGACCGTGGAGCACCAGCGGAAGCGTAGGAAGACCACAAATGCGATGGAGCGATGACCTCAAGAGAGCAGGAGGATTAAATTGATACCAAGTAGCACAAAATAGAGCTACTTGGAGAAGCTTTAGGGAGGCCTATACCCAAAGGGTAGAAAACGGCTGAGAAAGAAGAAGAAAGGTGTTACAATGCAAGATACCCTTTTTGTGACAGTAAGAGAAACGTCAACTTCAATGAAAGATTTTGGTATTAAAGGTAATGCGTTTGCGGAAAAACAATTTTTGGTAACTTTGTCGCCCTCTACCGTTTGAAATACCAACTTCTCGGTATCGCGGCACGGACCAAAAATGTGTAGAATTTTATTTCCAACATTTTTTGTTCAATAACTTTTTCTGTGCGACCAAAGTATCGCGAGAAAACCCATTTTAAATTGTTTTCAAAAGGGCGCTTGTTTAGCAGGGGGTGGGGACACGGATTTTTGGTTCTACACTTGTCTAATGACCCTAAATCACAGGGAAAGAGGAATTCTTTTAAGGTAGAAAGTACTAATAAGTACATTCATTTTGGAAGCAACATTTTGGAAACATAAATCTTCGTCGGGATGATGGAATGATGTATTTTAGTGAGAAAGAAAGTTTTCTTTATCACCCCTTATGAGACCTTTGGGGTAAGTTCACTTGGTCATTTCTGCTTGCTCCTTCATTTTATCCATGTTGTTCTAACGTTCGTGACATTTTCAGCTGTTCCCGTAGTTGTAATGTTGTCACTATCTGGTTTCTTTCGTATCTCTCTCTCTCTCTTGTGCCGCAGTCTTAGCTAGGGTGGCATTTTAACCTAAAAAATCCGTGGACTCTGTTGACTTTTGTCTTTGGTCTAGGCGTTAGCATGCATTTGAAGGCAGAATGGGCTTCCGTTTTATCAGTAGTTAACTTGCATTAAATACTGCTAACGCCTTGCCAGACGGTGTCTAGAAAAATCCGAAGTAGGAAAGTTACTGATTGTTTATTTATAACTATTACTTTAATTCCTTGTGCCAAGTGATTTCAAATTGTTTTTTAAGATTTATTTGCCTGTGCAGATTTCATTTCGTCTTCTGGCACTTTACGAGACGTCGTTGTGCCAAGAGCCAGCACTTTCGACTGTGACCCATCAGATTCCTTAAAATTTTGCTTTGCCCTTGTAAATCTTTAACTATTGCTGTCATACGTTTTTGTGTTGTTTTCGCACTGAAACCCTTCAGATCACCTAGATTTCTTTTTTGCTTTTATAGTGATACTCACCAAAATTTTTAAACTTTTTAGCCTGTCTATGACTGTACTTACGTTCGTAATTCTACATTAATATATTATTTATGCTGTTGAATAAGTGATATTTAAATTGGCTACAATATTTTTACAGCTCTACTCTACTAACTTTTAAATGTGTCAAAGCAGCTTGTGTTGGTTATTATATTATTGGCTGTTATACTTATTGTTTCCTTCAACTACTGTGTTATTAGTTACTGCAACCTCATGACCTGGCCCCTAAGAGACTTTTGTTTCAGATTATATGGCGCCTGACTGCATTTATTTTAAGCTAAAAAGTTTTCGTTTCTAAGGGACATTTTTGCAATAAAGACTCTTTGGCCCCTTTGGAAATGTTAAATTAACTTGTATCACTGTAGCTAGTCGGCATTTGAATATGCCCTTGTAGTTTCGTGATAAATTTGAAGTTAACTAAAAGTTTTGTATCACAATGCTTCTTTTTATTGTATGCACAATTTCCATGAAAAAGTCATTTTGGAAGGGTTTATAATTTACCACCGAATAATAATTGTTTGTACATCTGATTTCTTCACATTGGCTGTTGTGTAACTTTGCATACAAATGATTTTAAAACGATCCTAAAACAAAGAGATTGATTGAGGATCCGTATTGTATGGTCTCCGTTTTAACACACTCTCAGTTTAATTAATATAGCTCAATACAAAACTGGAATTAAGACGTGGACACAAATGTTGAGTATAATTTTAGATTTACTTGAGGAATGAAGATTATTTCCAACATCTTCGTGGCTCTTCTGTAACACCACTTTAAGTATGCTTACACGGTCATACTTTTGTTAAGCACCTTCATTAAATTCTACTGTTATGGTTAGAATCTGTTTCGGTTTCAGTATTAAGCAAATATGTTCAAAATATTATGTAGTAAACGCAGCATTGATCAAATTCATATGTGAGAATTTCGGCTCTGCGAAAAACACAAATATAAAGATTACCTAGAGTAATGATAAATTGTTATGACAATCAGAGTTAATAAATCTGTGCACTGATTTACCATTGTCTAGTGAAGCTAATACTAATTGATATTGTTCCATTATTTGTCGATAATTACCACTGCGTTTCAGTACTTCTTCTTTCACTATTAGCACGTCTAGATCTCCGCGAATTTCAACATGTGGCACATAAAACAAGGCTTTGTTCGAGTATGAGCTGTTTGAGGCGCTTCCCCACAACTGTATTCCGCAGCACCAAAAGGGTTTTAGAGCGACTTTGAATTCCAGCAGTTTGCTGAGAGCTTCGAATTGTGTCCGAGTAACCAGTAATAGCTACGGAGTTTGATATCGGGTTGTGCCCCTTTACTCCGAATATGCCGCTTTCAAGCTAGTATCGAATGCCGAGTTCTGTATCGAGGTGTAGCTTTAAATACCTACTTTATACTGCTAGTCTGGGTTAGTAAGTGGCAACTGATATTTACTATAGACACCAAACTTCCGCATTATATATATTTTTTGAAAATTATGCATAGATTTAGTTCCAGTAATTTTGAAATACCAATTTACATTTTATGGCAGCATCCTTCTCGCCTTTGTTGCGTTTTGGTGTACCACCTGGATTCCGATGTCTTTTGCTTATATTATAATAATTAACTAATTCAATTTACAAGCATATATGTAGTAGTACCTATACGCAATTTGCTTTTGTATCGTGTTTTATAATATGTACCGTCTAGTTATTTTCTAATATGTACGTAAACATTGTTTATATCCTCTTGACTTGTTAAACGGTCATTACTGTCGTCTGAACTGACTCGGTAAATGAGTCTTTATAGGCCAGGTGCCTGTAAAGTGTTAGTGTCGTTTGAACTGACCTGTAAAAGAGTCTTTACAGGCCAGGTGCCTGTAAAATGCTGCCATCGCGACTTTACAAGCACCTTGTTTTCTAATTATCACTAATATTAATTTTTATGATGTTCCCTAAGAGGAAATAAAACGTTGTACGCGGCTGGCTTGCAATTAGCTTTTATTGGGCTCACCGGATTACAGGGTTCGCTCCTACGTCGCTCGCCCTGCAAATTATCCGGCTCGCCCATAAAGGCTAATTTACTAAGCTTGCCACGTACATACATGTTATATAGAACTTAATTAGAAACAATATATAGCCTATTCACAGTAAAATCACAAGGTTCAGTTCGGTTAAATTGTTTTACAACTGAACCTTAAAATTATAGATAACCGGTTATATACAGCTAATGCCTACATTAACTAAGAAAGATTATACTAAATTCTAAATAAAATTTTACTTAGCAAAGCCATATGAATACGAACAACCAGCTGTATTATATTAGCAGGCACCGTGTTACCAATCCTTTACTGAAAGATATTTAATATAATGTTTTCTACAGGCGGTAGTAGATAGTTCTTTTATCGAATATGGTATTTCATTGTATATATTGCTGATGTTATATTGAAATGAACGTTGAAAGAGAGAAGTTTTATGCTGTGGTAGTGTAATAAGGCCCTTGTGGCTTAAGTTTAAATTATGTAGATCCGTTCGGAATGTTATCTTGTTATATAGGTAAGGCGGTTTTTTATTAATAATTATTTTATTATATAATGAAGCTGCATGTAGTAAACGTCTGTTATGCATGTTAAGATTTAGCGTTCATTAATTTGTGTGAAATATGATCAAATTTGCGAATACAATAAATAAATCTTAAGCAAGCGTTTTGAACTCTCTGTACCCTTCCAGTTGAATCATAATCTAAGCAAGATGAGTATATCTATGAACAACATGAGAACTGGAAGAGCACTAGAGCATCATACAGCATTTTCTTTTGATATTTAGTTAGATACAATATATGTGGATACAATAGCTTTAGATTCAGGTATGCTTTTTGTATACATTTGTTTATATGAGTCGTGCATCTAAAACTATTGTCTATAACAAGGACCGAGTTTTTGGCATTTTTCTTTAGTGGTATTACTGACCCATTGATTGTAATTTGAACTATAGACTTTACATATTCGCAATCAACTTTTCTGCCAAACAGAAGAACACAGGATTTCGACGAATTTAAAAGCAAACAGTGTTTGGTTGACAGATCAAATATTTTATTTAAGTCACTAGATATGTCTTTCATCCCATGGTTAAAATCGGATGGTAGAAATCAGCAATACATCAGGGTGTCATCAACCTACATATGCATTTTACTATGTTCAACAAATAGAGAAAATTTTGAAGTATATAAAGTATACAGTAGTGGTCCAAGAATCGAACCTTGAGGCACGCCTTGCAATCTGGTTCGTGCTGAGAAAAGACTACCGTCCACATTTACACTTTCAGTTCTTTTATTAAAGTAACTTTTAAATAAATGTATTGCATTTAGAGAAAAACGTTAATCGTGTCGAATGCTTTGCTATAATCCAATAAGGTAAGTATTGTCAATCTTCCAGTCTCAGTTGCCTTAAGGATATCATCTGTAACAGTCATCGGCGTAGTGGTGCAGCTATAAGAAGGTCGAAACCCCGACTGTATATCTGATAGTAGGTTATTTGTATTTAGATGTGCATTATTTGACTATTCATAATTTTCTCGAGAATTTTAGAAAAGGTAGGTGAAATGCTTATATGTATAAGATCAGAATATTCTGCCGGATTACTAGTTTTACGTTTCGGAGTTACAATAGCGTGCTTCCAAATGTCAGGGTAAACGCTTTCTGTTAGACAGAAGTTAATTGTATGTGTAATACATTTTATTATCTGTTTATCAAGAAGTGTCTGGATAAAAGCTCTTGCATCTTCATAAACTACAAATTTACTTACCCAAAGATAACTATCTCCTGTCGTGTACTGGGTATCTTTGAAAATATGAAAACGGCTGAAGAATGGAGTAGCACTATTTTTCAAAATACACAAAAATGTTACTTAGAAATGTTGTTTACAACAATTGCAAAGAGAGGTCAAATAAGAATACACAGCCTCTTACTGCAAAAAAATCTGCTGGTTATTCCAACTTTTGGCATACCACCTTGTGTATTATGGAAAATAAGATACTTCCATGTGAACTTATTATCGGATACGATAAGGATGTACTGTTGAACTTGAGTTTCGCTAATCTAGCAACCAGAAAATTGCGTAATTTATTGTGTCCAACGTAAAAAACACAGATATCTTCACAAAATGTAACAAATAACGATCCGAACATCAACAAGAATTCAAAACAATTATAATATTTAATGAAAATATTAGAAATGGAAGAGGCCACATAGAATCAAATTGATGAAGTTTTCTTCTTTATTATTATTTTGTATATTTGATGTTTTTGATTTCTAGGCATTCACTCGGAATCGAAGATTTTACTCGATTTATGTGGACAAGAAAACGTGAACCGTCTTCCTATAATTGCAATACTTAAGAATATGAAGCAGTAGTTGCATGGAGTTTCTCAGCTATCGTCCAGAATAAGACAAGAAGTTGCTGCAGCTGTTTATGACTCTATCCTAGATTGTAATTAATGTACTAAATTAGCTGTTCACTAAATCACCATCGTTTAATTATTAAACGTAACTACAACGTACTATATTAATGGCGTTCGCAAACTAACTCTTCAGCAAACCTATCCCTCATGCGCCAAGAGTGGTTGGCTACTGCCGAAGTTAAGCTAGCGCATATAGCAACACGGTTATGCACGAGAGGGGGTATCAGCGCTGTACACAGATTGCGTTTTTTTTCAGGAACCTACTCCCGCCTAATGATCGAAATTGCTACAATATGAGATCATTACCAAGATTTTAAAAACGGTATTTGCACTCATTGTTTTTAACCTTAAGAATATTATTATTGATAATGCATTATTTTCTAAGAAATCTAGCACAACTCACAATAATGACAGTAATCTACAATACATTAGCCTGAAAGAAAAATAAGAAACTTGAATATACTATCAAGTTAAATGGAACAATTATCTGAAAGACAAAACATACTAAAATCCCATTTCGTACATTTTAACAAGTTAATCAAACATTGATTTTAAAGCATAAAGGTTAATCTAAACTAATCAGATCGGTAAGACATACACATTTCGAACAGCAAGTTTAAATTCTCCCGCACTGGTTTTAACCTTGATTACTCTATCAACACCCAGAAACACTTCGGTAAAACGTGCAGTCTTCCACTTACACGGAGGCAGCTTGTCTTCCTTTAGAATCACCAAAGTTCCCACTTCAATGTTAGACCGTGTACGATCACCTCTAACTTGTTATAGTTCGTGCAAGTATTCGTTGGACCATCGGATACAATAATTCTGCACACTTTGTTGCACTAGTTGAAATTGCGACAGTCTATTTGTTGCAACATCACTTAGGTTTTCATCGATTAAGGAAGTGAGAGGATGGCCGACTAGGAAATGTTCAGGGGTTAATGGAGTGAGATCTAAAGGATCACTGCTTAATGGCGTTAAGGGTCGCTTCAATTTGAGTCAACAGTGTATAGAATTTCTCAAAACCTAATAAGGCTTGGCCAGCCACTCGCTTTAAATTTTTCTTAACAGACTTTACGCCCGGTTCCCATATCCCACCGAAACTTGGAGATCTCAGAGGAATAAAGCACCAATCTATTCCTTCCCCAAGCAACACATCATGAACCTTTGAATTCCTTTCCATCAAAAATTTACCCAATTCCGTTAGTTCATTGTTGCTTCCTACAAAATTTGTCGCATTATCTGTAGATATCGACTTTGGTTTGCCCCTTCTAGCAATGAATCTACGCAAACACGCAATAAATCCCTCTGTTGTCATTAATAAAAACAATAATTGCTAGCTAATATCACAAATTTAGAATTAGATCTAAAAAAAAATTAGATAAAATTTTTGAAAACCGTCGAAGTTGCAGGAAAGAACAGATTTTGTATAATAATAATCCGACAAATTTAATTATTTCTTCATTTGTTGTATCATATCACGGTTACTTCATCCATAATCAGAATTTTTATCTGCTAATGGTAGTCTTGAGGCTGAGACTCCCTGTCGAAGTGGTTCAATAGCACTCTTCGCTACCCTCTTTGAACCTCTTTTGTAATGCTTTTTATAAGTTTTGTCAGTCCTGGAGTCGCCACTGGAAAATAGATATTTCTCGACAAAATCATATATTGCCATGACCTGCCCATCTGTTTGTTATTATTTTGGTACATAATTAATAAGTTAAATTAGTACAAATAACCACACAATTCTCAGGTTGAATTTTATACTATGCACACTTTGTCTGTCAGTAATTTAAGGCTAGTTAAACTGAAATGTATTAGCTGATGTTTAAAATAAAATGGTTACTATTTTATTGAACTGCAATATTATTTAAGCTAGCTCTCGGCAAACAGAAAACTGCTTATCTCAGGTTGAGTTCAGAAATTCAATATATTCACAAATTAGTAGTTCATTTTAGATTATTCGTCCTTGAGTAGCTCATATACGCGGTTCTGGTAGATAAAATTTACAATCTTTCAAATGACACAAAAACTTCGCCAGTGCAACAGCGATTACATGAATGTTTAACAAAAATCGTGAAGTTTACCAGGAATCGTCAGGTAATTGGATTCAATTATCTCTTGGCAACAAAAACATCCACTTCATTGCTACAGGAATGACGTAGAAAGGACGCCCTCCATTCATTTGTTTATGCTTCTTAGAAATCCGCCAATTTCACAAAATTTAATGACGATATGCAATTTTTGGATTATTAAGGCGTAGCTGGACCCTTGAATAAGCGATAGGCCTATTCAGCAAGGTACAATCTCGCATTTTACTAAGTTTCCCGAACTCTGACGCTCAAATTTACAATTAGTTGCTACCTCGTACAAATGTCCAAACTTGGCACGAAGATGATCGGAGATGACGCTGCTGGAATTTCTCTGCTGGAAACGCTCTCCTGGCTGCAACTTTCATTCAGGATGCTCCTGCAGACCCCGCTGATGTGATGCAGTGCAGATCTGTGGCTTCCGATGCGGAATTGTGCCGGAATCGAAGTTATAAAATTTCAGTTGTCGGCTGCCGATCTTCAGTCGCAGATAAAATTTAAAAAATTTTATTTTTATCGTGGCGAAAAAGGCCACAAACACTTCCACAGCTGGTTAATAATGCGTATAAATAAAAAATATTTTTAAAACTACTAAACACTTTTGTTCTCGTAACAAAATAATTTTAAGGGAGTACAATTTCGCCCAAATTGTTTTAATTTATCAGTTCAATTGTTCTCCTCATATTTTACCACAAAAACGCATCGCGTTGCTATGTTACCGCGATAATTTTTTGTTAATTAGAAATTAGTTTTGATAGCAAAATACACAAATGGGGTAAACTTTGATTACATAAATCTTAAATTAACATATTCTTAAATCTAAAAAAAAATTCCTTTGCTTATAACTATCATTGTTCTTTCCGTTACGCACACAAATGTTTTAAAATCACTGCTCTGCTTTTTCACTTTGTCTTATTAATTCACTGGAAACTGAGTTCAAATTTACACACCTTGCTTTCTTTCTTTTCCGTTGCCTCTTTGCAATTTACTATTATTCTTTATTCCGATCTCATTTACCTTTCAGATTGCTTGCCATTCACTGACCTGTACTTTTATTAATAATTACGCTCATTTCGTCTGCACATAACAAATCTTTTGTGTCAATTAATTTTGTTTGGCCTGGCGTTAAATATGCATAAGTATGCACAAACCTATTTCATTTAATTATATTACTTTATCCAAACTCTCTAAAATATGCTTTACTTTACGTGCTTTACGTGCCTTTATCCGTTTAATTACCGCTTCTCGGATCTCATTTCCAATGCATTTAATACTTTTATGATCGTTTTAAATTGCAATTTCATCAAATATCTTAACTCTGTGCTTTATTGATTTGGTTAAATATTTTGCACTGCAAACAGAGCCAAGTTGTAGGCTTAAAACCCTTTAATAATATTGTATTTTTGCAATTTTTTTAGTTCGGCCTAAGTTAAGGAGTGAAATTTATCTTCCACATGTAATACATAAGCTCAAGAAATACTAACATTAATATAAACTATTCCTACATTGTAGAAGAAAAGAACTCCATCCTTAACAGAATATCTCAGAGCGTACCGGTATATGTCTGTAATAATGTCGTAAACGCAGCCGTTACCAAGTTACTGTTTATTTTACAATTTAGGATGCCAAAATTTTCGTTTAACGGATTTTATTAAATAAATACTTTTTCTTGAAATGAATTTATTTTGTTTTATTTACGAGAAGTGTTTAGCCTAAGGAAAATAAAGTACAAAAATGTTACGTGGCATTCTATCACGATATTCTTCTTTCACTATTAGCAACACACATATTTTTAATTAATTATAGTTTTATGGTATAAATAATATGTACCCAAGTAAAATACTGATTTAATTAGCATTATAGCATTTTGTTTGGTAACATTTGAGCATTGTTTATAACAGATTATTGCTTGTAACTAGTCTTTATTACTGTAATAAGGAATTAATTGGCTTCCTCCATGTCTCCTTTTCGAAATAACAAATCGACACAGGAAACAAAAAACTAAATAACTTAGATGTGCGCTTTTATTTAAATTCTTGACAGAAATGTTATGCACTCGTCGCACATAGCCGTGAACACGAATGCAGTCACAGATAGTAAATTGCATCATTTCAATTTAATAAATTTTCCAGAAACAGTATATGAAAGCATATCATTTATATAAACTTCCGCAATGTAGTTCTTTTCATTACTTGAAAGTTTCGTGTGTCATATTTTATAGTCACCCTTTCTAGGTCTTGATAATATTTGCTTGCAATGTGTAGACGACGGAAGTACATAGATCGGCTAACAAATGTACTTGGATATTGTTCGATTTTGTTTGATTGCGATATTTGAACAAACTGTTCTACTTCGGTGTGTACATGTATCACTTTAGATAATATGGAACTATGAACGTTAGCTGATCTTATGAAGAAGTTTAAGCTAATCAATTTCTATTAAATTTTAGGCAATAAAGCTATCTATAAGCTATTTCGAATACTATCGAATGTTCTAACTAGCATGCTGTACATGGAAGATTGTTATGCGAGCTTGCAGTGGTTTGCTATTGTAGGATGCTATATGGAAAATTGAATAATAGTATAGAGAAAATAATAGCAGGAGGTCGTACCCCAGAGGTCGCTAAGTCTGGAGAATTTTCCAACTGCAGAAAAAATTAATCTGTTGGGTACCAGAACCATTTTTCAGATTTTGAAGACTTGTTGTATCAACTATGTTGACGGATCAGCAAATCAAAGTCCTATGAATGCATTGTAAGCACTGGCATGCCAGTATAATAATAGATTTGCTTGACATCCGCACTGTCAAATCGACGGTATATTTATATAACTATCTTGCACCAAATTTATAGCGTGCTCTATGGATGGCATTGTCATGATCCTACAACTTGAAGTTAGTGACAAAATTTTTTGGTGCACTGTTACCGTCACTCTGACCGTAAATCGGAGAGAAGCAAATAAAAAACACAAATCTTAAGCTAAAAAAATGCACGTTAAGTAGCAGTAACCCAGCACTTTGCTAATCGAATAAGAGGTACACATCGAAAGGCGCTACTAACCGATCCTTGAAAAAGAGAGAAACGACAAGGGCACAAATGACTATCAGAGGCATAGAAATTAGGGCAGTATATCAGTCAAAAGCATTTGGCAGTACATACACAAATCAAAATAATAAAACACGACAATCAAGATCATATATCACAGTGAAAATATCACAGTAGTAAAAGTCATTTTTTCTTCAAACGGCAGTAAAATATGGCATTATACTGCTGGATTGATGATGCTCAACAGTCACTTTATTGCCAAGCGG
This sequence comes from Agriotes lineatus, assembly GCA_940337035.1. Lineage (NCBI taxonomy): Eukaryota > Metazoa > Arthropoda > Insecta > Coleoptera > Elateridae > Agriotes > Agriotes lineatus. The sequence continues at coordinate 125,159,857 of OW679194.1, forward strand.
CAGATAATATTATCTGCCGCTGACGAGCGGCAGATAAAGTTATTATCTGCCGCTGACGAGATCAAGTAATTTTCTTCGAATTTTGTTCACAAAGTTGTAAATAATTTGTTATAAAAACGTTTGAAGAAAAAATGCTATATGTTATTCGGAGCACAAGTATCTTTATGTGGCTCGGCTGTACTTATCTGCCTCGCAAGCTCGGCAGCCTCGCCACATAAAATATAACTTTTGCTCCTAATAACATAATATACTATTAAAAGTCAATAATCAAATTTGAAAGCTTAGTATAAATAAGTAAGGTGACAAGAAGTAAAAAATTACTGTTAAATTACCGGTAAGTTACTCAGTAAAAGAGTATGACGGCGATAACGTTATTAGTAAAATTTTTGTGTTCGGATTGAATTTAACCCTAAATCCATTTGTGCAAGAACATTTAGATGTTCATAATAATCAACAGAATGGTCGTAGACATCCCAAGATCTTGATTTAGAGTCGAGCATTATATAACCCATAATACGCTTAGTAATTAGTTAATTAATAATAATCATCGGTTTCACTTTGTCTGGTAAAAAGAATTATTAACGCAATATCTTGCAATAGAAGAATAATTAAGTTTAATTCAACGGAGTGATCGGTTACTAACATGAAGTGAATGTCCAAACCCTGAATTTCAAATACCACATGCAAAATTACTTCACAAAATGCCAAAATTAAAAGCAGTAGTAACTTGGATGGTACGTGAGACATCCCAAAATTTCAATTCAAACGAAATTGCAACGAAATAATATTACTAAAGTAAACACACCGTGCTCGAGTGCTTCAAAATAATATAAAATAATTAGTACTGCTTAGGTAAGCTCTATATCATACTATTATGCAATCATGGAGCCAGTCTAGTATTTGACAAGTGCAGTAAAACTAACACCAACAGCAACATAATAAAATAAAATTATATAATTACAGGATATGTCAAGGTCGCAGAGATAACGCGACCCAATTCCAGAACACATGAAATAGGTTAGTTCAAAGCAAACCTGTTGCTGATCACCAGCTAGAAAACAGCCACAACGGAAACCAGGCGTCTACCATACTTTAGATCGGCCGCCCCAAGCTGCAACCTTCAGCTGCCGATAACGAGTTGTGCGGAGATGACATCAAACCCCCCCTTACAGATACGGAAGTCTCAACATACACATCTTCAAACGAAAAGGGCTCACACGACAAAATGTTTTCCAACGTACTAGAAAAGGAACTGAAAATAGAGCACAATAGAATCGGAACAAATAATATAATATCCTGCTACATGGGCATATTCGAGGGCCGATCAGCTACAGTATAGACGGCGTAGGTTCTTTTCAACGTTTTTACAGCATTTCATAGCAATTAGTTACAAAACCAGTTTATTTTAATTTGACCCTGATAGATAGAGAACTCATACATCCTGAAAATTTTCTAGTGAGCTTAATACCTAAAGGTTGAAGTTTTCATTTTGATAGTTGGTCGACCTATTAAAGTTCTTATCAATTTGATGAGAGAAGAAGATTTAAAAAAAATTTAGATTCTAGATTCTCGATTTTTTAGCTTGATCTGCTTTGTCAATAAAAGCCAACTGTTGTTCTTATTTGAGCTCTGAAAATGATTGAGGATTCTGCATTCCTATTGTAACAAAATAGTCGATTTTCAACAACCCAGTAGTTGTAAATCACCTTAATTGGATACACTTAAAAAGCATAGATTATTTCAGAACAATTTTCAAGAACACATTGTGTAAAATTAATTGTTGGAAATGCTGTTACGTAACGGTTTTTAAAATTAATCCATTTGTTATCTTCTGTTACGCTTCCGCAAGTAGTTATAATGGAAAGGCCGTTGATTAATTACGGAAAGTACTTAACGTGGAGTATCCCTTACCGTTCACTAGAAGAATTCATGATTACATGTATTGGTTTAGCCCACTTTCCTCTAAGCTGTACCTACAAGTTAACAATTCAGATCCGCACTATAATCGTAATAAGTGGAATACTCGCCTGTTACCGAGAGAAAATTTATGGTTACTTGGTTTGATCGACTTCTCATATAGATTGTAAGTACCCACAAGTCGAGGACTCCTGTCAGTATTCTAGTGGTTTACTAAGTTCTAATATAAATGTATTACCAACGCTCCTGGAATATCCAACATAGTGATTTTATAACGTATCCGTTTGCATCTTTAACTTAACTTATTGTGAACCCCATTTTATTCACTTTGTTTTATTTGTACCGTTCAATATTGTGAAATCAATAATATATTAGGTAATTTAACCTGAGTTTGGTATTTTTCTTTCATGCCATGTCAGTTTATACAACTAATAAACTAGCTCGGTCTCTATTGACACCGTTCATAGCTTTTCACACAGGATTTAGAGTATACTTATGGGAATTTAATTGCGGGTGCTGTTTTATATATCCTTGGATAATATATCATTACGAGTTTTAACGAGTTTTCCAAATACAGGGTGTCGCCCGTGCTTCTGAGTTTGATTTCATGGGGCTAAAATAAATTGAATACGAAGAGTGGACAATTTTCTGATTGTCATATTTTATCGAGTTATTGATGAAAATGTAAATAAATTAATAACTATGATCGCCCGGTCGTTCCAATTTGTTGTGTAACATAATTCAATAAGATGTTAAAAATGTATTAATCGTTTTGTCATATTGATAAATATCATTTCGTTCGGTTTTATGTGTTTAAAATGAAACGATAGTATTGTAATCGTGATTATGTCGATATGTATTTTGTTGATAACTCGATAACAAAAACCAAACGGAAAAATTTTCCACTATTAATTTTCGATTTTTTTAGCCCCCTGAATCAAATCCCAGAAGCACGGGCGTCAATTTTGAGACACCCTGTATATAGGTACAAACGTTATTGTTCTGTTGCTTTATTTAATTTTGTCGGTCTGTCTGTCTGTTGTCGGTATAGCTCAAAAACTATTTGTTGGAGAAAAACGATATTTTGCATGCAGATTATATGCCTTTCTGGCATGAAACCGAGAAAATTGCGGTAAAATATATCCGAAGTGGGCACCTTAAAAAATAAAATTCTGCCAAGTTTTGCTTTAACAGAAACTATTACTTAAATAAAAGTTATATTTTCACATAGCTCAGGTTTTTACCCTTGTCGAAAAGGGCATCTTTTGAAGCTGACATATACAAGGTGGACACTCTAAAAGATTTAATTCTTTTTTTCTGTGATATTGAAAAAATTAGTTTTTAAATTTCCACTTTCGAGGGAAGTATGTACTTTACAGATTTTTTAAACTTGTTTGCTTACATATAACTTGGTAGCGCTTTGTGATTTACTATAAGCTAAAATTGTACTACGTAGTTGTGTGATTTTTAGTTTGTATACATTTTGCTGTGGAAGCTACAATTAGAAATTTGAAAAGAAATAAGAGTCCTGGAAGCGATTAGATATCAGCTGAAATGTTTAAATATGGAGGGAAAGAATTTGCTCGATATATGCAAAAACTACTAGAGAGATTTGGGTACAAGAAAAGATAGCCCAAACCTGGAACGAAGCAATAATACACCCTCTGTACAAGAAAGGAGATAAAATGGATCTAACGAATTGTAGGGGTATATCTCTACCTAATGTTGCTTATACGTAAAATACTTGCAACATGCTTAAAAACAGGCTCGTACGAAAAATGGAAAGCGAATTGGGAGAGTATCAGGGTTTAGGGAAGAGAGATCCATTATTGATCAATTTATACGTTGCGTGAGACCCAAGCGGAAAGTTATGAATATAAAAAACACCTTTGTGATCTTCATAGACTTCAAGCTTTTCCATAATGTATGAATGATAGTGATTGTAGGCAAAACATTAAATAAGTATAAATACGTTGTATGTATACTATACATGGCATAAAGTTAGGTGCCGCAACGTATAGTTATAGCAAAAACAGCGAGCAGCGTATAGCTATAGCAATGTATAACTCAAAATAAATAGTTTTTACCTGCAACAAATTTCGAAATTATGAAGGGACATGAGCCTATTATCATGCATTATTGTCATTAAATTTATATTACTATACACCTATGTCGCTTATTACGATTTAATACTAAACGAAATTGCCAAGAAAGTGGGCAAGTAGTCAATTATGTGCTAAAACAATAATAACGTAAAATGGATGGAAATACTACCTACATTATACAGTGTTAAAAAATACTGTAATAGAACAATTTGTTTTCTTAAGATGTAGTTCTTTCAGTGTCCTTTCAAGTATGTCGTCAAAATAACGCCCCGTCTATGAAAGTAGAGCGTTTTATGATCTAAACGCCGAAGTATAGGCATATAAGTGTCCCGGATAGGTGAAACGACTCTTGTGAAAGGTAAAAAATTCTCGACTTAATTTTTATTTTTGGGGTTCAGCCCTCCTGGTTAAGACGAATTTCTAACATAATTTCAGTTTTGAAAAATCATAGTCTGCCTTGGAAATTTTTAAAAACCTCTTTTTCTGTAAGGTAAAGTGCCTTTTAATGTGGCGAATACCACAAAAGTTATTAAGAAAAGTTGTTTAGAACCAACATCTAGGCCCCTATACCAATTTCAAAATCCTCGGCCAACTTTGATCTCTCAAAATTTCATTTATGTTTAGTTCCAAATTAAAGAAACCACTCCAAGCAATTCCACGAATATTGTGTGACTCACACAATTCAAAGATTTTGAATTAATCACATATGATAAATGGCTGTAATACTTAGGGCCGGTTGCAGAAAGCAACGTTAAGTCTGGTGTAAGCTAACGCGACGTCAAAGTGAACAAAAACGAATCAAATCTCAAATGTTTATGGTAACTAATACATTAGTAAACAAAATTTTGATACGATTTTGTTCACTTTGACGCGACGTTAGCTAACACCAGACTTAACATTGCTTTCTGCAACCGGCACTTAGTTATATAAATAGGTAGGTAGTGTAAAATAAATGATTAACCATGGTTTTGCTTATATTATAAAATAATTACTTTAGTTTCATATCAATAAACTGTTTTAACTAAACTATTTCTACATTTATAATACATATATTGTATTAATATTTACTTTATACTCCGGGAGCCACAAGGATACTAGTAAGGCTGCTAATTCAAACGGATGGGTTTAAAAAAAGTTACGTTTTGTGTTTTATAAAGCATCCCTCGCCCTAGTGGTCCGCGTCTTAATGACCCGCGCCCCTAACGTCTTCGCGCCTAGCGTCTTTATGCCCTAGTGTCCCGCGCCCGAGTGTCCTCGTGCCCTACTGTCCTGCGCCGTAACGGCCGCGCCTGAGCGGCCACGCCGTGTGGCCGCGCCCTATTGTCCTAGACTGTGTAATCTGTAATGTACTTACCGCAAATATAGTTTTTAGCATCTTACACAATAAATATTAACTTCACTATTACAACCTACATATCACAGCCACATATACGCACACAATGCACTTTTTGCTTGAGCACGTGTCGTACAAATACGAAGGTTGCTGTTATTAGACTCGTCAGAGGAAATCCTAAATTAGGCTTATATTGGTCCGCACACACTCTATTCCGATTTGCTTAATATGTAACTTAATAGAACCTTACCCTATTTTTGCGCTCTGGAGATTCAGCACCCATTGAGGTCAGTAGTTCAGTTATTAAATTACCACAAAGTAACTCAAATTTTGCGAGTAATTTCAATTACCACATGTAATTCAAAACTTGTAAGTAATTTAAATACCTTACAGTAAATTCATTACACAAAATGAATTGATTATATGAAATGTAGTAATTAATTACCTTCAAAAAGTACAAATACAATTACCGCATTTAGAAAAGCAATTCAATTCAAGGCAAATAAACAAAGGAATTTAATTAGTAATTTAATTACGAAATAATTCATTGCTGCCCAGCACTGAAATAAATACCTTAAAAAAACATAACTTACATAAACATATTATCTGTCAAAGTTTTAAATATCTGAGTAGGTAATTGGACAAAGGTTACAGATCTTGCACAATTATTGAGATTATTGAATGTAGGTATGTTCAATTCCTAATTAAAATGTGTTTAATGTAATTTAAATAGTTTCAGAAAAAATCTGGTGAGATACACTCACACAACTTCCTTTTACAGTGATTTATAATTAGCCAAAGAAACATTTTAAATTTTTTAGCATTTTTAAAAAATTTCAAAAATTACAAATTATACAGAAATCGTGCAAATAGAGTGTTAGTTAAAGAGACAATTTGTTTTCTAACATTTTAAGCTGAAATCAAATATGTAATAATATACCGGGTGTTCTATTTAAACTATGAGTTAATAAATAAATTAAAAAGAAAATCTATTTTAGAGGTATTCAACACAATACACATTAAAAATGTAAAGTTTGAAAAAAATCGTTAGAGCCGTTTTTGAAAAAATCGAAAAAACTGAAAAATCACAAGAGTAAACACATACTTCGGGTTATGCGATTTTTTTGAAAAGCTTGCTGTCGCATCTAGATAGTACACAAAACATACCGGGTGTCAACGAATTTATTAGACAAGTCATAACTTCTAGAGTATTAGGTGTATCAAAATGAGATTTGGTATAGGTAAATGGTATAGGGGAGAGAGAGTTTTCGCATATTTTTCACTTTCCGGTCACTTCTCGTTTCACCGGAAATGGCTCCCGTTTCGAATTTTTAAATAGAACGCCCTGTATATTTTTGCATATTTGGATTTCTGAGACAATTTTGGATCAGCATGTGACATTTTAAAATTTTATCCATGGCACACTTGACAAAGTAAATAAATTATTATCCAGTATTTTGCTTAGAAATATTTAACTTATGAGCTTATTTTTAATCCAATCGCAATAAATTAGTATCGTTAGATTCGCCAAAAAATCTTCTTTTCGGAAAGTGCTTGTCAAAAAAGGGTCGCAATTTGAACAAAAATAGTTAGACAAGAAAACGTGCTTTTGCCAACTTGTCTTATTCCTATCTATTATACTAATCACTCAAACTTTGCGATTGTAATTTTCTGACATCACTGAGGTCTTTAGATTAGTTTGCGTCTGATCATGGCCACCTAGATGCCATATTAAAGTGGTTTTAAAAATCAAGTAGCTTAAAAACTTTTAAAATGTCACACTCTGATCCAAAATTGTCTCTGAAATCCAAATATGCAAAAATATACAGGGTGTTCCATTTAAAAATTCGAAATCGGAGCCATTTCCGGGGGAAACCGGAAGTGATCGAAAGTAGGAAAAATACGCGAAAATTCTCCTCTCCCTATACCATTTACCTATACCAAATCTAATTTTAATACACCTAATACTCTAAAAGATATGACTTGTCTAATAAATTCGTTGACACCCGGTATATGAAATTTCAACGCCATACTCTTTTCGTTTTTGAGATATTCTGTTCGCAGACAGACAGACACACAGACGGATAGACCAATGAGCAAAAAATGTTTTTTTTGTGGTTCAGGAGACTCTAAAACGTGAAGATCTTTTGAAAAACTCAATTTCGAATTTTGGGGTGAATCCAATACTTCCTTTATAGCAAAAGAAAGTAAGCAATAGTATATCATACTACATCAGGAAAGGTTCCTTGCTGAACGGCTTCGTATTTCAAACAACCGCCGCGTGCTGGTAAAACATCACTTTACAAACTTGCTATATAATATACTCTTAATTTCATACTGTTCTGTATTTTTATCTTTATGCAGGTATCTTCAATCCGCGAAAAGGAACTTTATAGTATAGTAAAAGTACCGTCATAGTAATTTACATCATAAGTCTGGTAAACAAATATTTATAGTAACGAGGAGCCATGATTCCGGACAAGACAACGAAGAAGTCGATTCTGGAATTTTAAAATGAGTTACTGTGGAAGTTCACCGAACGTAATGTGTTTATTTTATAGTGCAATTAGAGCATTATTACTTTAATTTAATAAAACATAAAATAACTTCCAGCAATAAAAATATGGACCTCTATAAAAAACAGTATCTATGGTAACCGTTCGTTTTCTTAAATGTTTACTTTAATGGTTCGTTTCATAAAGGTTTAAAGTTTCCATAAACATGGATAATATGATACAGTATGAATTAAGATATTTCGTTACTGAAACACAGTACCGTATATTTTTTTGTCTGAAACCTCGTTTTAAGGTCGCTTTTTCCATACTCAATCTAGTATGAAAACTAGATGTTTATGAAAGCAGTGCTGAAATTACTTTACCAGACTGAAATAAATGAATACAAATAGGTCTATTCAAAAACAGTCATAAAAATACTTTTTTCGGCTAGTCAGATAAAATATTTTTATTTCATACTGTCCGAAAAGTATTATTTTGCGTCATTAATTTGAGGGCCGGAAAGTGGAACATTACATCACAAGGCCGAAAGTGACACTTTCCGGCCTCTTGTCTTTTTTACAAAAAATCTCATACACTTTCATAAACACGTCCCACGCTCCTGCCGTCCACCTGACCAAAGAAGGGGGCCCCTCGAGGCTCCGCCCCGCTCCAAGAAACCCTCGAGGCTCCGCTCCCCTCAAAGGTGCTCTCGGGGCTCCGCTCCTCTCCAAGGGGGCCCCCGAGGCTCCGGCCCTCTCCAAGGCGGCCTTCGGGGACTCCGCCTTTTTTTGAGGGGGCCCTTGGGCTCCGCCTCTTTCTAAGGTGGCCCTCAGGATTCCGCCCCTCTACAAAGGGTCCCTCGGGGCTCCGCCACCGATACCCGCATTCGCTCAACCAGGGACATCGCGTCTGCATTTTCGTGACGGACACACGTCCTGGATCGTTCTCCTGTATTATATAGAGGATTAAAGTCATTAGGACGCTAATATAAAACAGTATGAAATAAAACATTGTTACGATACACGGCCGTAAAATATTATTAAAATAATCGTTTAGAAATTCCAGACTCGGCTCGTTTGTCGCCTCGTCCGTAAACATCTAAACTCGTACTTTAATAAGTCATTTCCGGCCTTGTAACGTAAATTACTATTTTTACATAGTGATCATGAAAGTCGTCTTTTTTTTTAACGAAAAATCGGGAAGAAAGTACCACTTTTTTTAACGCAAAATCGTGAAAAAGGTGCACTTTTTTAGCTATTTTATTAGAATTGTGAATTGTCAATTTGACACTAAAATTCCGAATTTCGACTAAATTTCGAGTTAGAGGAGATCACTATACAAAAAACTAAGTGTACAACACGTTTTGAAATTCCCTTTTTCATTTAATTGCTTGATTAGTTTGGGAAAGTCTGAATTTCAAACTAGTTGTACAAATTACTATTACCCTATTCAAATAATAACTATAGTTGATTACTGATTTTTATTACTGATTTTAACTGAAATTTAAACGGTTTCAGAAAAAAAATGCGGCTTAAAATACTCATCTTATCGGTATCGTATTTCCAACAGCGGCCTCGTCCTGTAATGTATCACTTTCCTGAATTGTTATCCAATATACCATTATCGGCCTGGTACCGTAAAGTTCCGTTCTTTGAAAAAAATACTTTTGCAGTATATATTTTTAACCGATTATTTAAAAAGTAATTTTAGCAATTTTTTTACCGGCAGGCAATTTCAACCAAACATATCAGTTGCTATCTCGATTATATTAAGACAACGGATTCTTTTCGAACAACAAAACGAAAGCAGTAAGTTGTCGCAAACAATTTAAAAAAAAGCTATATTTAATAAAATTTCAAACAATACTCGTTTCAATCTTTCAGGCTCGGCTGCTTCGTCGCCTCCTCCGTGAAAACTAATTTTCGGACTTACAACGGAAATAACTGTAGCAGTCTATTTTTCATTCAAAATGTAATTTATGAAAGGTTTGATATCATTAAAAATATAAAATATCTAATGATAGCCTAGCCATTTTTGTCGTCCTATAAAGTATGACTTCCGATTCAAAATTTATTTAAGAAATTGTCTTAATAATGTCGAATATGTTTTGGGATATCGTTGACTGCCGAATTATACCATAAAAGACGAAATACTAGTAATTACTCTGAAAAAATACAGATCCGATAGGTGCATGCTTAGCAGCGTAGGCCATGCAAAGACCACTTTGATCCTCAGCTAAGTTTAACCTTGATGTTTTCCTATGATGTGCAGACTGTGAAACGCACTGTTATTAATTTTCATTGACTTATGGATGATATCAGGTATAGTTAGCGCAGGATATACATTAACTTATGTAAGTATGCAAATACTGAAGATGGAAATCTACATACTAAATCGTCACGGACAATAACACAAGCCAGTAGTTTAAAATATCAATTCAACATACAATTGATTGGCAATGGTTACTAATTTCAATAGTTGTTTGAAAGTAAAACATATTTAATTTGTAAGTAATACTTATTACATAAGAAACAACTGTTATTGATCTATTAACGGCTCTTTCCACTCGTATTCTTTGGTTTTTTGTTTGCTTTGTCGAATAATTTTCCATAGCCACTATGCAAAAATAGTTTTTTGATTCTAAACTTAAAATGAACATATCAAACCTAACACCACTAAAGAGCAAAAAATAGCTCTAATGACGCCACTTTGACACCCACTTATAAAAACGAAGATAATGTAAATATTTGAAATTCTAACATTTTCTAAAGCATTTGGGTTATTAAAAAACTTGCCTATAATTGGCACCAAGGATGCATTTGCGATGGTGCATTTTTTCAACTTAGATATAGCACTTTGACAGGATAATAGAATAACAAAAATAGGACTGTCCAATACCAATAAAACAGTTCTGTGACCTCTTGGGCGTTTACAGTTTTAACTGTTTTCATTTTAGAAAGACATTATACACATCATTCTTTATTAGTTAGCAAAACGCTTTGTTACATCTTTAAAAAGACATTGTGGTGTCAATGGGTTTAGAGAACAGGGAAAAAATTAATTAAAGTAGATTTGAAATTATAGAGCACCCTTAATTTGTTACTAAGTTTTATATAGCTTGTTTTTCATTACCAATGGGCAAGTAATATAAATAACTGATAGAAAAACCCTGATAGAGTAAATACCCTATAGAAACAAGTTTTGAAAAGTTACACAGTCAAAAGTATTAGATAATAGCAAAATAATCGGTGTTGTTCATCAGGTACCAAAGGAAAAAAAGGTACACATACGATTAAGTGGACAAAAGCAAAAAGTGATGGAGTAGATGTTGACAAGGAACAAAAAATCCTTAGGGGAAATCCAACCAGTTAATAATTATATATAAGTATAGATTGGTTTCGCACTTAGTAATATGTATTAATATTTTTGATGAATATGTTATTATTCATATAAAAATGCAGTTAATTTGGTCCAATATTAATGAAGATGTATAATTTTTTATCGGTTTTCTGGGTAATATGTAATTATGCAATTATTTATATGGCAAAAACAAGTTAATAATTAGTTGCTAATTTATTTATTTATTTACTGCGATGTAATTTGTTATTAGTAGCGCATTAAAGCATTTTCATAGGCAGCTGATTATAGTCCGGCTAAGCATACAGCAGCCTTAATGTGTTGAAGGACTATTATTGGAAGCTCTAGAACGTCGACTTATAAAGTAATTAGGTTTTTGACTTGTGCAAGTCATCGCCAAGAGCTAGATACAGGTGCTTAGCGAATAGTGCAAAACCTGTATTTGTTGTTGCTTTGCTATCAAACCGCGCGTGCGGGAGCAGCAGATAAGCGCAAATTCTGGTGTGCGGCAGTCGTGCTTGAACTCGCGAGTTTTCCGTAGAACTCAGTATTGGTGATATTGCCGACAAAAGCTCATCTCGGAAACCGGCAACCAATGTTGCGACTTTGTGTTTACAAACAAACCCAAACTCTCACTATCTGTCGATATGCGTTCGTTCAGTGAAGCTTTTAAAGGCTTTGTGGAGAAAGTGTTTGCTGGAGTGCAGTTTTCCTTTAATAAAGTACTTATTGAAACTTGAAAAGTTTTATATAAATGATGGAGGAAATCACCGAGAATATATTGTTCTACGACGGGTTTGACTTTAATGACTCGAACAGCTCTCTTTCTAAGGTTCTAGGACCGAAGCGGGATAGTTTGTACATAGTTATTCCAATCACCATAGTTTACGCCATAATTTTTGTCACCGGGCTCGTGGGGAATATAAGCACTTGTGTAGTTATAGCGCGCAACAAGTCCATGCACACAGCTACTAATTACTATTTGTTCAGCTTGGCGATCTCCGACCTGCTCCTTTTAGTTTCTGGACTTCCTCAGGAAGTGTATTGGATTTGGTCCAGATATCCCTACATATTTGGACAAGTGTTCTGTGTGCTCAGGGGGCTATTTTCGGAAACTTCCGCTAATGCTACTGTGCTAACCATAACAGCTTTCACTGTGGAACGCTATATAGCCATCTGCCACCCGTTCCTGTCCCACACAATGTCCAAGCTCTCCAGGGCTGTGAAATTCATATTAATTATTTGGGTGGTTGCCATTTTCTTCGCGGTGCCGCAAGCGCTCCAGTTCGACGTGATCACAATAATTGATGGATTCCCCGAGAGTAAAAAGTGCGACGTTGTGAAAACTATTATTCCGCACTCCTTCGAATTTTCCACTTTCCTATTCTTCGTCGGCCCTATGAGCTTAATTACTGTGCTGTACGCCCTTATTGGGATACGGTTAAAAAGCTCTAGCAGAATGAAAAAGACGCCTGGAGAATCCGTGCGTAGTACTAACCTGATAAATTCAAATAATCACAGGGGAGGAACAATTAAACAGCGACAAGGACAATCCTCCAGAAGAGTCCTAAAAATGCTGGGTAAGTCACTATAAAATATTGAAACTGTTTAACTGCTATTTTAGTACAAGTTAAATGTGTAACAGCGGCAGGTATATTTCCAAATAAATTACATTTATTATACCCAAATTAAAACGTAATTTATTGGAGAAAATACGAACATGTACGCACCCATAGAAGTCGCAATAAAGGGTGAAGAATAATTTTTAAAATAGTTTAATGGATAATTTATTAATATCCTAAAAATATTCTTGCTCTAGGTGCATGCGACTAGTTTTAATTACATAACTATCATAATCAATTTGTAATGGCAGATAATTATATTCCCAGTAGCTAAGCTATATTTACTTATACATTATTATTATTTCTATTCTTAGGTAACTTATCTAACTTCTAAGACAATTTGATACAGTTTAAATGGTGACTAGTACGCCAACTTCCACAAAACTTTACGTTATTAAAATATGTAAGCACCTAACAGTTAGTTATAATACCAGAATTAGAAACGTTTAAATATAGGAGAAGCACCACATTATAGTTGTATCATGCTTCTGGTAACATTATATTGATACTTTTAAAAAATGAAGTTCTATTAACAAATTTGAAATTTCTATTTTTAAGAGAGGTGGCTTTTTTCTTGTAACAAATTTTATACCGTGATACTTGCCGGGTGTTAATTTCTCGCAGATTCGGAAACCAAAATCAGGGAAGAAAATGATTTATGTCCAGAGCTTTTCACAATGATTCTTTAACATTTACAATTTAAAGCAACTAGGAGACATAGCAATGCGATTCACAAGTGCAAAGCTATATGATTACTGACATTGTGCATCTGCATTCTGCAAACTGGTGGTGAATCTTTGCATTACCGACATTTATCCAAGCAAACTGACTTCAAAACACATTTAATGCTTCCCGATGCTTCAACGCAATAGCTTTTGATTGCGTATTTACGGTGGCAGCTTCCAACTTTAATATTTAATTTTTGTCTTTACCCTCTATAGACTCTACCACAACATTTGTATAAGATGTGGCCTTGGGGTGCGATCATGTTACAGGTATATCCATAGATAATATTTTCTTATTCCTATTAGTATTTTTCGCTGGGCATGCAAGATTTGTTAGCGACAGTTTTCGATTACACTTTGAGTGATGATTTTAAAATATTCAAAAGTGATATTTCAAAGCAAATATATATTGAATAAACTTCGATAATCCTTATTAAAAATGGAATTAAAAAATATGGAAGTAGGTTGATTTGTTTAAACAGCATTAATGTTTGATGTAGGCTAAATTGTACACACATTATTACATCCTTCAAAAATATATCTTATGATAGATCTTTTTAATGACAATTTATTATTATAAGCACAACTAAAGCATAATATGATACCTACCACAATGTGCAATGCTTTTTGGGATATGTGAAAAAAATCCAGTCAAATTTGAAGACAGGATTAAATTTATTTCATAACCTCCTTTGAATTTAAATTCAGCACCATCTGGCTATTTGCTGATTTCATAACGCGTATCAAAAGAATTTATTACTTATTTCGAGCGAAAAACTTCAGAAATGTGCTTTCAAGGCGACGGCGACGGCGAATCATGTATAGAAATCATATAATGACATCTCATAAGCTGCATTTGGCTTAATTATTTCGTCATATTTTTGCCTTCAGGAGAAAATAAAAATGTAGAAATTTAATTTTCCTTGACTTCTGAGAAATGAAGTATTGTAGGAAAAAACCTTTTTTTAAATCTCGTTTATGTAATAATTTTTACTTTTAGACTAGGCATCGACTCTCTTCTTTTTGTGTCTTGTGTTGTTACAAGTGTAGGTGCGTATACTACCGCAATACTAACGTTACACACTTACGAGTATATTATAGGCGTCCATTGGAGCCTTGTAGATGTATTCAAAAAGAAATTATTTAAGGGTTGGCCATGGAAAATAAAAGTAATGTCAGTATCAAGCTTTAAACTTAATTAACTGTCATTACTGTTACTGTTAGCCTACGTTTATATTGAAAGCTCAATTATGCTACAATTATACTGGTTTGTACAAGAGAACACAAACGATTTATGACTGAATCATATTTTCCATGGTGAAGTCTTATATAATTTTTGAACACACTCTATATTGTTCATAGCTCTACACCAGCAAAAATAACTGTGAAATAGTAAACACTCCCGGTTTTAATAATTAATATATAAAGAGATTTATTACCTTCACTTTAAAATTCTTTAACATGACGCTACTAGAGCAACACGTCCTTAAATGTTGAAGAGGGTCGCTAAAGCGAGGATGGTAGGTGCATATTTTATTGAATGTTATTTTATATTTCGCCCTAAATTCGCAGTTTACTTAAATTTATTACTTCTGCATTTGTTTAAATAAAACTGCATTTTGTTGTTGTATTATAGCGATATTGGATAAATACCGCTACAGTAGATGTGAATCAGTTCCAACACATTTATCGAATCCTATTAGTCGTTACATTGTTGCTGAAATCCAATGGATATTTATATGTTTACAGTGTAGCGTCAGCACTTGAAAGCTCATCTATCTTGCATCCAAAATTCCCTCATTGGCCGAAAATAACTCTATACGCGAGAGATTGTAATGGCTACATTTCAACACTCAGATAAATAACTTCCCTTTTTGCTCTTTTCTCGTATGCTTTGTTCGAACAAACATTAGTTATTTGTATCAGTTATGTTTAAAAAATGATAGTGAAGAAATCGGCGTGGGTGATTTCAAGACCAGTCTCATAGATATACTCGTATCAATACATTTATAGAAAGCGTTGTGAACTAGTTAAAATATAAGTACAGTATAACTTATAATGCACCCGCTTTTAACATACATTCCGTTATTATGTACTTGGGAGGTCAGTCCTGACCGAATGCTTAGTTTATTAGTTTTTTGTACTCTACATACTCCTTACTATGTACTTGTTATACAACGTACTAAAAATACGTCACGTAAGTGGCATATTTTTTTTTTTATAACGTACATTGCTGTTAAAATATGCCAAATCAGCATAAGCCGCATACACTATGGTTCGCAGACTACACAACGCGATTATGATTCCTGAGGGCCGTTGTCATTAAGTAACAAACGACTTCCGGGATTGGACCGTGTCATGATTGAGATCGAAGAACTCGACGTTTCCCCCTAACTGGGCCAAACGTTGGGGCTTCATCAGGAGGAAAAAGCAAAAGAGCACGGTAACTCAACGTGTTAACCACGCCAGAGGCGAAACTCTTTGCTAGAAGAGCACGGTAACTCGACTCGAGTCGAGTTTCGCCTCTGACGTGGTTCACACATTCTTCGATCTCAATCATAACACTGACCAATCCCGAAAGTCGTTTTTTACTTAAAGCGAATATTGTTACATGCTTCGCAAGCTTCTTTAAGAAATGCACCCCCAAACTCAGTTTTTTAAATTCTTGTGTCACGTAGATGTTGATATTGTCAACCATGAAGACTATATAAAAGTGCTAAAAAGCATCAAAAGCACCGACGACGACATTTTCAACGCATCCTTAAAGCTTGAAGATTATTTAGAACAAAATTTACTACAATCTCAAAACAAACAGTCGTATTAGATGATTTGAAAGAAGTAATTACGTTTGGCCTATTTTCGTATTACGTTTCTGAATACTTTTGTTCGTGATTACTTTAAATATACAGTTTTTTGCAAAATGCAGTACCATCATTGTATGTTTTTTAAACATATGGTGTCACCATGTACACTACGAACAAATTGCACTGTATACAGGGTGTTTGGTTCACCGACGTATATCCGAAAGGAGGTGGTAGGTGAGTCGGTTTGAAACTTATTTAACCAAAAATACCTTTATACAAAGTGTCACGGTTTCTGAGATAAAGCCAACTTTGTGATTTTATTAAATTACTGCAGTTTTAGTATGATTAATTTTAATTAGACACAACTGCAAACTTTTAATTTCTTGTTACTTTTATTTTAGTAGTCTTTGATATCTGTTCTATCAAATAAAATCACTTGACACACTCTACATGTGATAAAACAAAATATGGAGTCGACTAAAGTTCAAAAATGTATTCTCTAGATATCAAACTTTGATCTAGTAAGCCACGTATAAAAAGTGACACTTTGTATAAAGGTATTTTTGGTTAAATAAGTTCCAAACCGACTCACCTACCACCTCCTTTCGGATATACGTCGGTGAACCAAACACCCTGTATACAGTAACTGGGGTTACATAGTAAATTTAATATTGTTTGAATTAGCCGAACAATGCAATGCGTTTTTCCGCCACCCTTTTTAGCAAACTTTTTAATCTATCATAGTATTAAATTTTGTGAAAAAACGACGTTTTTACAAATGCTGTTAAAGAAGATTATAAATTTACATACAGCAAGGCTTTAATTGTTTGATTGCTCATGTAGAATTATTTAACCGTTAAAGCTCACCCTCCATGGCAATTCTTGTCATTATCTAAATACCTGTTATTATTTACTTACCGTCTGTATTTTCACTTTTGTTTTGGCTAGCCCAGTAATCAATTTAAAGCTTTTGCCATGCATACCGACTACCAATTTGCTAATTTATAAGAGAAAAGATGTACAAAAGAGAATCCTACTGGAGCAAAGTCTTTAATAATATTTTGCTGTGGGTATTACTTGGTATTTATTTAGATTGAATTAGTAACGAATTCCAACACACTGCTTTAGAACGAGTAGTCACGCAGTATTCGCTTAATTAATGACTAATGAAGGCTTCCACCAAACGTGTTAAGTCGTATATCAAAAATTCCATATTAATTCTTGCTGACCATGTTTTAATTAGACCTCCTACTGATCTGCTGTAGCTACTGGTTTTGGGTCTACAATTTAAGAATTTGAATGAGCTTATTAATATAATAGTTTCCAATTGAAAAATTATATATTATTGTCTCCAACTACTCAATTAGCACCTAATTACTATAGAACTAACACTATGCAATGGAAATGCTAATAATTAGCTATACCAAGTAAGACGGTTAAATATGATTATATCCTTCATATCCCATAATAATGTGAAATCACCATGGTTTCTGCCAGTTTAATAATGACAAAAATTCAATCGTAAAAATTTAACCGCGGTAAAATTTGTGTCAAAATTTAATCGCTTGTGAATAATTTTAACATGGATATTAAAGTTGCTTCACCAACTGAATTTTATCTATTTATTCAGGAAATAATCACGCCGAACATCCCGCGTGTATGTAAACTAGCCTGAATAAATTTTGACGATATTCCGTCAGAATGCTTTGCTCTGAATAAATATATTTCGTAAATTTTCCGCCCCAAAATTCATCTTGCTACGCACTCGGAATTCTTGTTGAACGGCAAATTTACTTAACATATTTCTTAGCAAAACGTTCTGACAGAAAAAGTCAAATTTTAATGGGCTATTTTAATGCGCTTTTGTCTAATTATCTTCTGTAAGGGAAATGCAATAAGTTTATATTAAAATTACATTTCATGAAACACTCAATTAAATGTCTGTATCAAAACACTGTATTACACATTATGTTACAATTACATTATGTGACGAATTTGTTATATCCATTATGTCATCATCCATGGCCAACTCTTATATATTTTTGTATGTTATGTTTGCAGGCACTTCCATTCGGTAATAAAACGAACATCAAGAATTTTTCGTTCATTGCTTCTATGGCTTAATTTTGTTCGATCCCTTGTTGGTTTACGTGCAATTCAGTTCTCTTCACATTACGAACTTTTGATTAGATATAAAGTAAACTTACATTTTGTTAGCAGGAACTTCAGTTCAATATCTACATCTTTCGTTTTATTTCTTTAACCAATGCACGTGCAGAAAAGATGCTTTACAGAATAAATATTACACTCAAACCTGCGAACTAATATCTTATCTGCAGTCCTAACAAAAATTTATTACTTCTAATCATTATTGCTAGATTGCAATTATCTACAAGGCTAATTACCTTTTTTCTCATAACCCGTGCCTGTCTCAGAGCGAATATTTGAATAATTAATTGAAAGAAATTTATGAAAGCGTATCAAGTGACGCGACTCGAATAAAAAAGGGTGCCAGACACTAGAGTAAGCCTAACGGGCTTTAAGGGTCGATTAAACACAATAGAATGTGATCTTGTTTGCGTTGTCTATAACAAATGTATTTAGTAAAACGCCAATTGCCTATTTTTCATGCTCTGTTTCCTTAAGTCCTTAAGATTATTCACCGGGAAGAATGACAAGTTTTACATTTTATTTTTTAGAGAAATTTATAGTTTCAAATTTCAGAGCTTAATATATACACATAGGAATAAATCTGCAATATTAATATATGTCGATAAATATTGGCCATAGCCGCAAAATTGAACGAAATCTTATTTGACGTGCCCTTAAGCCTAAGAGGCTGACAAAAATTTGTATATAAAACTTCCACTTACGATAGAACACCCACGGGCCAGTACATCGAACTTCCGTTGTGGTTTACCCTTCGGCGTATAGCTAACTTTATGTGAATTAATCTTGAAGAAAAACTATCTTACTATCGAACGCGATTAATCTTCTGACAAAATCTTTAAGATAATTGGCTGAATTCTAATTTCGAAAAAGTCAATTAAATTTTATAAAACTCAGTAAAAGTTGCTGTTCCCACAAGTTTGATGCGCGGCTAGAGGGTAACTTTTTAAAATGAAAATTGTTATTGTTTGCGAACGAAATGGCGTATCGGGTTGCGATTTATGTCAAGGGTGGCAGTTGTTATGGGTTTCTCGATATACCTGTTGTAGGCGTTTGTAGCCTGGTTTTAAAAAAATCAGATACTTTATCCTTACTGATCCTCCTTAATAATTCAACTTTTTTTATAAACTCCAGATATAGTGTCTTCCAATTTGATATAAATTAATTTTGCGAGATAAAGGAATGACGTTGATGAAGAAAGGGCTGAGCATAAATTCTGATTCTACGGGCATCTCATAACTTTGAAATACTGTCCGTGTCAAAAACCAAGACCCACGCTTTTATTTTTAAATAAAAAGCCTAACTTTTCTACTCAGTTTGCAGTCTATTTTAAAATTACAGTTATTTAACCAATAAATTGTACGTACATTAAATTAAATAATCATTTGTTCCATATTATAAAACGCAGATGAGTGGAAGGTAGTTTTTTCAAATGGAATAACCGTAGATTGCTAGATTATTCTACACTGATATAACAGTATCGGGATTTTGTTTTAAAAATGTTCAGTATTGGGTGTGGATTTGCATTTTATTTTTGAGTAATACCGAAAGATTAATTTTGATTTGCAAAGTTTTCACAAAACTAACAACACTATTAGATAAGGAGCTCTATATTGTCAACTGTTAATTAAGTGAGTCCACTAATTTGAATCCTAACAAAGTGTAAATTACTATTCCTGGCCATAATGCGTAAACGTGAGCTCAGGTAAGCTCTCGGCTTTTAATTGAATTCAAAGTAGTTCGTAATCTGCAATGCAAAATATGCAAATAAAACTTTTTTTTATTAAAAGTACCTGAACTCTTGGTGGGTATTGAATGGGTTATCTTATCGCGAATAAATTAATGAAATATAGTAGCCAATGGTAATGTAAACTCAATTTTAGCACAGTACTGAGTGATTTATTCTCTTAAAAAGTCCTAAAATACGGAATTTTTCGTTGGCGCTCATATTTAAAAAAAATGTCGTTTGACTCAATTTCAACAAAACAATGATTTTCTAAAAAAATTAGTTTAAAACTCTTTTGTAAAACTGAAATAATGTTTCCGCACGATTTATACTAATTGGAGATATCAAGTGTGCTGATCATTTATCTATGAGATACAGGATGTAACACGGTTTATGTGGAGCATTATTATCTCGAAAATGCTACCAAATCGGTTGAAGGAGAAAACAATTTCCTTATTACTACCTCTCAACGAACTCAATTAAAGATTTTGTATTTCTCGTACTGGTTAGTAAACAATGACAAACAACTAACAAAAAATCACAACAGAAACAAATGACAAATAACGTTACTGCACTGCTGTCTGCTGTGATTGTTTTTCTACGGCGATGTAATATGAGAATGCTTTTTTAATACTAAGCCGGTTCGATATCAGAATAAGAATATTCCATTCTGGTCTACATTCTATGGTAATCAATAAAATATTAATTTATAATGAAGGTAATTGCGGTATTCATGGTGTTAACGGTGAATCATTTGCTTATACCTGTGCACTGGTGTTTCCATGAGACGAAACGAATTGAAATTTTACTTGCTTTCGAAAATTCTCGGATGTCGTTTGTCGATTTAGAACTCCAGAACCTTGATTTTTAAATTGTTTATACAGGGTGTTTCCTGGGAAAACCGACAATCTTTTAACATGTGCTCCAGCGGCCATTCTGAAGAAAAAACGATTACATACACTTTGGGTTAATTCCATCCTTCTAAAGAAGGGAGTTAAAATTTTTATTTTATAATTTACTAAAAACTGAGAAACGGTATTAAATTTAAAATTGGCAGATGTGTTCTGCCAATAGATGACTCATTTATAAAATGTTCTTTAATCTTTATTTACCATATTCAGGAATTGTAATTAACAACCCTTTTAAATGCGTTTATAATAATTATCTAACAGACATGAATTTGATTACAAAAAATAACTAGTGAAAAGTTTGATTTATTTAAAAACTTTGTGTATCTCTCCTCAGTTTTCTGTAGAGCCAAAAGATTTTGTGTAAAAAAGAATATACAATATTATACAAGAAATTTTCTTCTTAACTTTTCTGGGCGTGATAATGTATTTAAGTTTTTACACATATATTAGTTTTGCGTAAAATTAGAAGGAAAAATATTTTAAAGAAACCGGCTTTATTAAAAAGTTCTACAATACCACCCTCTTTAGGAAGATATCAAAGAAAACGTTTGTCTCCAAAACTTTTATGTTTTAACGCCCTATAACGATCTAAGTAATAAAGTTTAGGAATTTCTCTGGTGATATTTATGGCAATGTACCCGCTTTCCCATAAGACCAAAATATGTAAATAGGTACGATTTCCGCGGACTCAAAAGATCCGAAAAATCTAGAACCAAGCCCACTACGATTCCCCAATCCAGATTTGGCAACAGTGAAATATTAATACCTAACAACCTTTTGAAAGAGAAGAAGCCGATTTTGCTTTGTTTTTCCGGAGGTTCTAAAAATGCTTTTGAGAAAATTCGAGACCAAGACGTCGAAAATCTCGAAAATAATATATTCGGGATCCAAAAATCTCAATTTCCGAGTCGGATTTCCAGACGATACTTGTCAAAATTGAGAATTATTTCGTCTCCGCGGAATCACTACCTGTTAGTTAGTTGACATTTGCGTTAGTGTACTATTAGGTTTTTTGATATTTACGTAACTATTATTTGGTTCTGTAATTCCGAGAAATACAATAAAACAATAGTTGCCATAATAGCGGTACGATAGCTCAAAATGGCACACCAGAGCAGTTATTGCAGAGCCGTATTTTTTCTACGAGTACTATACGATTTTCATATAAGTTGACAGACGTTGACTAGTACCTTTGCAATAGAATCTAGAGTTTCTGCGATGACAGTTTAAGAATTACAAAGAAATTAAAGCTGTAGAAATTTCAAATTATATAAACACTGCATTTTGGCAATGAAGAAAAACGAATGCAGTTTTGTCTGTCATTTACAACTAACAACGCCCGAAATCGTACATTATTGAGAAATATTTTATGAACGTACGAAGCAAACGTTAGTAACTGAAAAGCAATGAACCGAAAAGCTAATCATTATTGGAGCGACGTAAATCCTTCACAAACATTACGTGGTTATAGAATCAAGAAAATACTACCGTAAAGAGGGCTCAGCATACGTAGCGCCATGCTTTTGTTCTGACATTTAATAAAACATGTCAAGATAATGTACGATGCTTGTTCAACAGATAATCATCTTTATTTGTATTTATGAAGATGTTTACAAAAATTTATCTTGCGCATTAAAGCCCTTATCCCACTATGTTACCACCCTACTGAAAGTGGATGAACGACGATCTTTCATGAGTAGTCTTTCTACATGTGTCATGTTACGCTCTGTTGAAGCATTGTGCGTTGTTCCTGGTTTATCCGTCGTACTCTGTGTTTAGACTTTTGAACCTTATTGTTATTACTATTAGCGTTATATAAATCAATCAAAGAAGTAGAGTACTAAGTCCTATATGGCTCCACAAATACAAACTACGTTAAGGTTGACAAGTAATATAGCATATTAGCTAATGCGTACAACAACAAAAGATTACACATTAGTGTAGCTGAAAATAAATAGTAATTATACACTGCTAAAAAAGTAGGAAAACGTTTTTAAGGAGGATCGGTGCATTGTCCAGTCTATGTTACTTGCGTAAACGTGTAACGTTTTAATAACGTATATTTTATGCAAACCGCCAAAATCTAAATTTAATATTCGCAAAGCTATGATAACGTCTCCAAGAAAATCACGTTAGAGAAATGACTTTATAACATCAAACGCCAGTTCTGTTGGATATGCAATGCACACATTTTCTTAATCAGCTTACATCACATACAGTGTTTCATCTGTCACCTTCACACCCCTGCATTTTTCTTATTTACTTTCTGATGGATTTCAAATTTTGTTAAGTTATACTACCTTCTAAAAGAATTGTTTTCACAATTTTGCTGCAAGTCATACGTCTACTACGAAAATCATATGAAAAATAAAGCTGAAAAATTGAAGAATTATTGTAGTCCTACTTATACGAAAAAAGTTATTTATTTATGTATTTAAGATACAAACAGGATTACTCATTTAAGAAAGTAGCCCAGATGTACAAAAATTGTCGAAATTCAAATTTCTATCGAAAAATAGCAATTTGTATACGAAGGCAGTGCAGTTTATCTTTTTATTACGAATGTTGATTTAGTTTCCGAGGCCCGTGGGGCCGAGGCAAATAAACCACATGAGGGATAAAAAGGAATTTAGAATTTGTTTTTTTATAGAGAAATCACGAAATTACAACATTTTAACCAACTTTTGTAGGTTATGTTCACGTTTATCTATCATAAAACAATGGATTACTTCACTGACGATTTCTAGTATTTTAATGACGATATCGACTTTCTTCACTGTTAATTTAAAAAAATATATTATTACTATTTTATTATAGCTCTGTGTACAACTAGTCATGAAAACATTATTTTTATCAGTTTGAAGGTATTAATGAGCATCAAAGTTGCTTTCATAAGTATTGAACACGTTATTGTATAGCGTAGAGAAACCTTGTAACTGGAAATTTCATCGAAAAGAACTTCAGTATCTGTAACTGTGAAATTGAGAATTTACTGTTTCAATAAAATAGCTACAATACAAATTACCTTCTTTACGATTTTTCGTATATATGTTATACCTTCTTTAAAATTCTTCCTTACAACAACACGACTCTCATGATCACTATGCAAAAAGTTGATGGTTTATTTCTTACATTCACGTCTCCGTGCCTTTCTTATTTATTTTGTAATCGATTTAAAATTTTTAATTTCCAGCAACCTTTTTTAAATATATTTTTGTATAAAACTAAGCCTACTACGATTTTTCGCGCTTATGTTTGATTGTAGTACTACTTTACTGTAAACGTATTTAGAGGATCTGCAAAGAGCTTTGCACAGAGCTTCTCTCGCAAGTGGACGTTGTTACGCAAAATAATTTTAAAAATCTGTAAAGGGCTTTACTCAAAACTTCCCTCGTCGACATGAGACACTAAATAATTTAAAAATCAAATTAAGTTATGAGTAAAAATATCTTCACCTTTCTAATAAATTGAATACATTTTCAAATTTAAAAAAAAATGTATCCCGCTGGGTTTTGAACCCGCCACATCTGCAGCTCTGCAGATCGCCCAATCCTAAGCACATATTCGCAGCGGATCCAACTACAGCGAAATTTCAATTCCGCTACCGGGTCTCTTCGAGATACGTCCGGCGCGCGCCTCTGTTGAACGTCACGGTGTTATGGTTGAAACATTTTTACTCTTTTGTGACATTTTGCTTTATCGGTTCAGTATTATTTTCGGAAGATGTAAAGCCTGACTTATGTGAAAGTTATTAGTATTACTTTCTTTTATTTCAAAATTAACCCAAAAATAAACAACATTTATTTTTTTAAGGTGCTCACCAACAATATTAGTATAAGAAAATAATTAGCTGACTAATTTTCCTGAACTATATATATATACCTAACAAACAGCTGTTATTAACAAAAAAAAAAAAGAAAAGTTTAATTTTTTAAGGTGTTCATCCTGTATATATTTTAGTATTTTTTTTTTCAATTTCATACCAGGAAGGCATATAATCTGCACTCGAAATGTCGCCTACCTCCAACAAAGAACTTTTCGGTTATACCGGCATCAGACAGGCATACACACAGCCAAAGAGACACAGACAAACGGAATTGAAAAAACTTGTTTTTCCTTATCTAGGGACTCTTAAACGTGAAGAGCAGAAGAAAAATATGAAAAAAAGAATATAAAAATAAAAGAGATTTTTTTTGCTATTGCAATACTTCCTTCGTCTTTTAACCGAGAGAGGTGAAAATATAAAAACAACTTTTAAAGGGTAATATAATTAATCAAAATTTGAAATCGACCAGAAAATAAATAAGAAAATGGACGGGTGTAAAAGTGAGAAGTGAAATATTTATTATAGAAAAGTATAATAATCATAATAATAATTGTTGGGTAAATATTTAAATTTTGACAATTTTTGTGGTTATGGGCAATCTTTTCGGTACAAGTAAGCATACCTACTATAATTTTTCAATCTCTGGGATTACGTTTTTATCGTAGTAGGCTACTGGATTCAGGTAAAACTATTTAAATAATGTAGAAATACATTTTTCAAAGGGTAGTACAACTGACTAAAAATTGAAATTGTATAAATATGTAATGGATGAACACCTTCAGCACCCGAAAATGTTACATTTACACTTACACTTACACTTACACCTACACTAACACTTATACTTACACTTACACCTACACTAACACTTATACTTATACTTACACTTACACTTACTCTTACACTTACACTTACACTTATACCTACACTTACACTTATACTTATACTTATACTTACACTTCCACTTACACTTACACTTACACTTCCACTTACACCTACACTTACACTTGAAACTAAATAATTTTTAAAATCAAAGGAACCTAAGGGTAAAAATATCTTTACGTTCCTAATAATACTGAAACAATATAAAGAAACACTTGGTAGTGCACATTACATGAATTATCAGGTAAAAAAGAACTTTACCGGCGATGGAATGTGAAAGGCAGCTGCTGCGCATTTTTGATTTCCTACATGCTCCACGGTGCACGCCTCGCATCTTTGCGTCGACGGAGCCATAAATAGAAGGCATTTTTCGTTGACCGCTGCTTTTACAGCGTTTACTTTGATCTCTTAGGTCCCACTTTTGTCAAGGGTAGAGCCCGAACTATGTGCTAATTGTTAGTTTTATCTATTTTCCAGTTAGCAAAAATAAAAAAAAAATGATTTTTTTTAGGTGCTCACCCTGTATATATTTGTCCGAAATTATCTTGGTTTCATGGCTTGTAGGCTCATAAGCTGTATGAAGCATAACGTTTTGCTCCAACAAATAGTTTTTGTCTTATACCGCCAACAGGCAATACAGACCAACGAAATTGAGAAAATCTGTTTTACGTCATCAAGGAACACTGAAACGTGCCAATCTGAAGAAAACTCGGAAGGTGATTTCTTCACGATTAGGATAGTTTCTTCGTCTTGTAGACACGAGAAGTTGTAAGAGCGGGGTTGTTGGTGTGTTCAAAAAGGTTTTAATTACTATTAACTTTCATTACTAAAATAGTATTGCAGTTTTGTTCTCATTTGTGAATACTTTCTAATGGATTTGAAATAAATTATTAACTGTAAAATATTGCTAAAAGGGCAATATTTTATTTCTTCTTTATTTTATAAACGCAGTTTATGACTTTATGCACTCTGATAAGTTTAGTTTTTTACTTCCTTTTACTATAAAGGAAGTATTGGATTCACCCCAAAAATTCGAAATTGAGTTTTCAACGGATCTTCACGTTTTAGAGTCCCCTGATCCCAAAAAACATATTTTTTTTCATTGGTCTGTCTGTGTGTGTGTCTGTGTGTCTGTCTGTGAACAGAATATCTCAAAAACGAAAAGAGGTATGGCGTTGAAACTTCATATGTAAGTTTTGTGTACTATGTAGCTGCGACAGCAAGCTTTTGAAGAAAATCGCATAACCGGAAGTAGGTGTTTACTTTTGTGATTTTTCAGTTTGTTTCGATTTTTTCAAAACGGCTCTAACGATTTTTTTAAACTTTACATTTTTATTACATTTTGAATGTGTATTGATGTGAGATAGGTAATTTTCCAGTTGAATACTTCTAAATTGGGGTTTCTTTTGTTTTTTGTCTATTTTTTTTATTAACTCTTATTATAAATAGAACAGCCGGTATATTATTACATTTTTCAATTCAGCTTAAAATTCTAGGGAAAATTTGTCTCTTCAACTAACGCTCTGTTTTGTACCATTTTTGCAGAATTTGTAATTTTTGAAAATTTTTGACAAATGCTTAAAACATTTTAAATCAAATTTTGGCTAATTATAAGATCACTGTAAAAGGAAGTTGTGTGCGTGTATCGCACCAGATTTTTTGTTGTAGTAATATATAGATTTCCTGCTGGTAAATTCTCTAACAACAATCTGCACTTCAGCGTCCGAAGTGTGTTGCTGTCCCTTCAGCGACTGCTTTAATGGGCCAAAAACAATAACTTTGGGATAGTAACAGTACACGTAATGGAACTAACACTTTCTACACTGATGTTCATCATTTCATTTAGTTATCCGACTTTAATGCATCTATCGACACCTAAAGCAGTTTCATAAGCCACATGTTTTCGTCTGAAGTTGCAACATGAACATGTTCTGGGTGAACCAAATCTTCTTTGCCGAAATGTTCTGCCTTACTAAACCACTGTAGTGTGGGAGAATAACTATGGTAACCAAGTTAGCATCAACAGCTTTCATTCTCTTAATGGATTTCTAGTGGTTGACGTTTTTGGTGGTTAAACATTGAATATTATCTCTGGACGGATTGTCTCATAATAAATGCCATTCAAAGCTCCATAAAAATGAACACAAAAAAGTAACCACAAAGAAATTTGGCAGACACCTCACTAATACATCAATAAACTATTTCAACAATCGCATGCAACTGCGGAATAATCAAGCGGCGCCTATGCAATCCAAACGTGTTTCTGTTGCACAATTCTCGTATATGGTAAGCACCTAAAACATTTAATTTTGTATTATTTATTTTAACTTAGAAATAGATAAGAGTAGTAATTTGTACATAGCGTAGGCTTTATTCTTGCTATAAATAGAACAGGATGAATTTTGTATGAGAAAAAAAAGGTCGAACGAATAAGTGTGTTATGTTAAATATAGCCGGTGGCTCACAAAGCAAATGCTCGCTTGACCCGTGAACTACCTGCGAACAATTGAAACTGACGTTCCGATAAAAGTAATAATTTGCATATAGTTCAGGCTTTACCTTTGCGAAATTTAAATCCACATATACAGCGTAAATGCTGTAAAGCAGAAGAAGGTGTCAACGAAAAATGGGTTCTTACTTAAGGCAGCCGGGACGTACGGACTCAAGAAGTGCTTCGTAGCGCATGTAGTGGTAGCCGGTTCCCTTGTAATAACCCGCTAAACATTGGAGTCGCAGCATTCGCATTCGACCACCGGTAATGTTTTTTATTGAAAATTTATGTAATTTATGAGAAAAGTGAAGATATTTTTACCCCTAGTTTATTTATATTTTAAAATTATTTAGTGTCAGAACGTCCAATTATGAGGGAAGTTCTGAGTACAGCCCTTTGCAGATTTCTTATTAGTTTTTGGTAGCTCACTAGCTTTTACTAGTTCGATGTGTGGGGTCGAGGTTATTTTTGGAAATGTTTAACTTTATTGTGATGTTGAACAATGCAATACCTTTTGAATGGTGTTTTCATTATTTTCCTCTGGAATTCCGAATATGCGGACACAGTTTCTTCTACTGCATTTTTCCTATTGATATTGGTTAGTTTTGTGCTTGTGAAGTTTCGCTTGCAGAGTTTTGCGTGTGTTTCTTGAAGTAAAGATATGTCGGTCTTAAGAACGTTGATCTTCTCACTAAACTTACTTAGAATAACGAAGGATAACCCATAAGCTGCTTCATTAACACATGTCGGGTTTTTGAAAAGTATTAGATGAATACTAATAATTCCCTGTAGTTATTCTACTTGCGCTTTGGTGAAAGCACCATATGATGATAGTTTCTGTATTGCACACACTAAATACCACTAGGTTAAAATGTAATGAAAGTATATAAGAATATAATATGCTCACAGATTATTACAGGGAACACGCTCAGTAGTTACGTCTAGTCGCTATGACAGCTCATACCGAAATGCAATATCCTGAGTAATACTGCAATCACCTATTGCAAAAACGTTGCAATAAACCCCTACCTTGGAAACTGGTTACATTTTCTTAAGTTCTCCCAAGGTATGCTTACAATTTGTATTTCTGTTTATTGAAACTGTGGAGATCTTAGCGAATATCCTGACCATATGCTTCTGTTTGTTTTATTTTTTGTTATTCCAAAATTATCACAGCTAAATACTTTTATAGGGACATCGAACCAAAAGCCGCACCAATTTATATTTTTTCATATCAAGGATATGCGTGTTACTAAATATATTTTTCAATTTTAACCCACGCTTTGGAAATTTAATGAGGCAGGAGGGAATACCTCCGGTGTGAAATTAAAACAGTCTGGATGAAAATATTATGCAGCTTGAAATGCTAAGACAACGGTTGAATGTTCGAATGCGTTCAATGGTTGAGTGCTAGTGAGTAATATAATCGTATGCAAGATATATTCTTCCTTACTTTTTTGTAGGGATTAGTTAAATTCCAACAGATATTGTAGGATGTATACCACTATTTAAAAAATATGTTTAAACAAATATATTGCATGAGATTGCTGGATAGATCAGATAAATCTTTGCGTGCTCTGTTTTGATCATTGTAAACTAAGGTATGCATTATTTTCAGTATCTAACAAACATATTTTTGAAGCAACTATAGACATCAATATTTAATTAAAATCTGCTTATATCGTGGTATATCACATTGATTGTCCTCAGACTTTGAACCGACAGCAGAGTCATGGTGTAATATTAATTTTCAAGGTTACGTTCAGGGCAAATCTTACCTATACAGATGCAAATCCAGAATCAACATAACTATTACTTACAGAAATGTTGTCAAAAAAGAATAATCCAATTATTGTACGTATAGTAAGCAGGTACTTCATTTCTTTTTAAATTAGATTGTGGTGAGTCTTCGTTCGCATTAGCAATAATATAAAATTACTGCCTAGATTGTACAACACTGATTTCCACTACATTTTAGCAATAGTTGGTGAAAATGTATTCAATTGAATCGGCAGGAGTCCCCACTCGGCATATTCTTAGACATATATTTCAACAGGATTATTAACCCTATATAAAACTACCTCAAGTAATGCTGAATGGCAAACAATAGTTTTCAAATGTTCCAACGACCTGTAATGTTAATCTAAATGGATTCAGTAGAAATTACTTGGTCCTGTTACGTTGACGTTCACGCCTATTTGCTGTTTTGTGAAATCCATTTGATGTCATACATTTTGGTACTCGATGGTTTGCTAAAATTTTAATTCATTTCATGTCAATTCTTTAATTTTTAAAGCGCATTTGGTCGTTTATTCTACTACAGTGTTTCGAATTCTGTCTTAAAGAACCAACTTTAGAATTCGCCCTGTGACCTTTGGAATTATATTAATCAACATGTATATATTTTAAATTCAGAACTATCGAAACTCATAATTTAATCATGACTCTATTACCTAGAAAACTAAGCTGAGTTAACCATGTGATAGGTGTCAAGATTAGTTTTTGTTCATCGCAATTAAATATCACCTTAGTGATTAACAGCTGTGTAGAATATTTTATGAATAATTAGGTGCACAGTTTTATTGATCTTAAATTCTATTCGTTTCTGAATGATTCTCATAGCTTAGTAATTTACATAGGGGACGTCCTTGTCTGTATGCGATGTAGTTGCTGTAACATATTAAATATATGATTTTAGCCTTGCTAATGTATTTTAAGGAGACTTTACCTGCCGAACTATTACAACAGGATTTTTTTGTCTGTATGGAAAACAACGACTTCGAAATCAAATGTGTATTACAATGAACATAAATAAAGTTATCTAACATTTAAATGACTTCGGATTTAAAGTAGTTTTTTTAAATTGTAGTATAACTAATTAATTGGAGTCACTTATAGAAAATCGAATAATGTTTTTTAATTTCCTCGGCGGTTTTGACAGCTTAATGTTAATAACACAATCAGTTAAATATAAATACTATGTGTGTAGCATTTGTATGCTAGAAAAATACAATATGAGTTTTTATGTTTGTATTAATAAGGCGAATTAACTTAAAAAATTGGGAGAAGCGGTACTTCAGTTCTTAGCATATTATGTGTACAGGGCCCAAAGTTTTACCTAAGATAACATTATTAGGTATGTAATAATAAGAATTAAATATCTGAAGCTGTCATAGATTTCAGAAATATAATACTTTAACACTTTTCCTGAAGCAACGGGTGTCCTAAGTTATCCAATTAATGGCTAATTAGAAATACTATATTATAAGTTTGAATGTAACTACTTTAATGCAGAATAAGTGAATACGTACGAAAGCAGATGTCAAAATTGTTGGAGCATTTCTTTAATTAATGTTTTCGAAGTTTTGGAAGTTATTCTGTGTTATCCTCTTTTAATAGTAGGTACTTATTTTGGATAGAAAATTTAAAACATACCCCGCTTATTGATTTTGAGTGCATGACATATAAGGAACTTATGTAATTATGTATAGTTATGACTCATAAAGGCACAACCTATTTTACAGCCTTTTGAGTCATATAAATTAGTTTCGTAAGTAAAAGTGTAATGTGGTCGAAGCGTTTCTGTAAATTAGTAAGAATAAAGGCTAAATATTCATATAACTAGCAAAAGACTCAATATGAAAAGGATTCTAAAAAAATATAATGTGCAGTCGAAAAGGATGCAACAATTAAAAATTTAATTCAAAACCCATAGTATGAAAAAGTATTTGCAACATACAGCAGTAAGCTGTAGTCTTAAATAAAGCTTAAAATAACAACAAACATTCAAGTTAGACAGATTTATATGCTTTTTAAAATGGCAAAAGAGTACAGTTTGTGACGGTGCCCGTGTTTTCGAGTTACGAACAAGTCCGTTGGGGTTTACGATACTGATCGAGCTGTGTTTTTGATGTCTTATAAGTACAGCACACTGCAAAAACTACCTAAATGTCCTCGAGCACGTTATTAATGCACTGGCGGAGTAAAAACCCCTGGAGACTGCACGCAATCACCAGGTACTATCGTTTGGAAGAAAGTCAGGCGAAAGAACGAAGATTGTTAGTGATCAGGCAGCAATGCAAGCCTAGTCATGAGCATAACTGGACATTTCTGCAACAATAGTAAGCCTGTAAAAACCAGGAATTAAAAACAATGATGTATTACTTCAAGTAGCCATAGCTAGATCAAATGCAGCGAAATTAGATCATTGGGTCAAACTGAAATGCTTCAATGAGCTACGCGTGTCGATTACAAAAAAGTTAATAGTTGAAGATCTTAGCCATGGCGGCGGTGGACAGCGTAGTAGCTACCTGCAGGCTGTTTTCTCGGCAACCCTCTGAGGAATTCGAACGAAATTTGGATCAAGCTCGCAGCACATCAAGAACTACCTAAGGCGCATACGAATTTAAGTATAAAAATAATTAACTTCTAAATGTTCCGCCATATGTAAGGCATTTTTCGCGTGGTGCCAATGTATTTCCCGCTCAAGATTATTGATTTAGTTATTGTTGTTAAAACAGGTGACAAATCACACGATTGCGTCTGGGGGCTTGTTTAAAGATATGATGCGTTGTTTAGTGGTTTAAACTTTTATGAGTTATATAAGTATTTGTAAGGTCTTTTAATGCGCCTTTGCTGGCGTTTTGTCTTTTGGTCTTTTTGTTGTTCTTTGAAAATTCGATAACCATGCAAATAAATTTGTACTTGTAACGAATTTAACACGCTAAAAATCCGTTAAGAAAGTGATTGTTATTATTTGACGCCGGTGAACATCACTAAATAACAAAAGAGCTTACCTTGATGAGAGGGTGTTCATAGGCCCTTTTTGCCAACTCCATGGACAATGTCTAGGCATGCAGAGTACTAGTATCTTAGTCCTACTTAGAATTTGAATTCCAACCCTAGCAAGGATCTTTTACATGCTACACATCGTAGTAACATGGGACCCACTTCCGAATGATGGCATTCTGTAGAGGTTTCCATCCGCATTTTTAGTTTCTTAAAAACCTCACCGGGATCGGGGATTGAACTCTCAACCCTTAGATCACTAGCCAGATTGCTGAGTTATGGATTCCGGCTATGAGAAGGTGTAGCAATATTCCTAGTAATTTGGAGTTTGCTCACTGCGATGATAGCTTTTCCAAGGATCTACAGCAGCGAGGCACAGATCTTGGCAGCAGGCATTGTTCCGAATTTGAAGGAAGTCTTTCAAATACATCTTGCCTCGACACAGAAAGTGCAGCGAACGCATGAAGATACCACTGTAGGGCGCTTCTGTATCATTCTTACTGGTATAGCTCGCAAATTTGTTAAATGTTTGTTGACATATGAATGTACCAGGCAATTTACAACCAAAATTTTACAATAATGTAAGGGGTATATTCTTTGATCTTATAAAAACAGTTAAGAATCCACGACGTCAAATCTAAATTATTGCCTGCAGTAAAAGTCGAAATGTATTTAATTTTCATTAGTTTTAATCATTGGGTCACATGCTAGAATAGTATAAAGCAGTACTTTCGTAAACAAACTAAAGTAGGGACAAGAAATCAGACGACGTGCGCCACCAAACAAATTTTAGTGGCGTCATAAATACCACCATTAGATTTACAAAACCGATATTTATTTTCTGCTTTACAGCTCATTTGAAATCATCCGTTTGGTTTAAGCTTAATCAATTATCAATGGAAAATTAACAATTTAAGCTGAACTAAAATTTGCTTGGTGGCGCACGTCGTCTGATTTCTTGTCCCTGCTTTAGATCAGCTCCTAGTATCCCAAACCTTTAAGCATCGCACTGTTCAAATATGAGCTTTTGATTGCAAGTCAGGTAAGTGTAGCCGCTGGTTTCTATAGCAACATTTGGTACAGTGATTATATTTTTTATAGGTACGGTGTAAAATTACAGGTTTCACCAAGTTAATCTGTAATATAGGAAAGAGGAATATAACTTACTAAAAATATACAGCGGGGATATCATAACAGTATTTTCGTTTTTATTGCATGACAGCGACCTCCTTAAGGTCACTGCTATAAAATCGGTAGAACTGTTTACTTAGATTTAATTTTTTTTAAATGAAAAATTTATTATAAATATAATTTTGCTGGTCACTGTTATTCTTTACAGACATGATCATTAATTAGCAGCTCTAGTTACTTGTAATTTAGAGGACATATTTAAGTGTTTCATTATTGTCTACGGTTTTTGTTTGTATTGTTGAATAAATTTTAAACAATTTTATCATACTGTTTTTAAATTTACCTGTTATTTTCGCAATATAATTACGCTAACACTAGTTATGTGACGTATTCCACGTTCAACAAATTATACTAACTGTGATTATGACACTTTACCCATAAAAGTTATCATATATTATAGTCGCAAAGTTTTCCTTTCATTGGGACGTTGACATTTAAAATTCACCTGTTGTTTTAAAAAATTTTGACCTCAACTCGTTTTGGAAAATATTCCGCATTCTATAAAATATACTAATTGGGATTATGACACGTTTCCCATGAAAGTCATCATCTATTAAAGCCACATATTTTTGCCTTTATTATGAGTTCCTTTGTTGACTGCATTCCATTACTGGGTTATTTTGTTGAGGTTACTTTATTTTTATATTTTTCTCTCGGGTAATTTTATAGCTGTTTTATTGCAAGTTTGTTCTCTTCCTCTTGTCGTCTTTATTATGTCATATATGACTAATATAAACAGCAAGGTTCTTAGTACTTCTGCCCTCGTAATTTCCTCTTAATTGCTTATGGAAAATAATTTGCATTAAGGGTCTGGCGCAAACGGGTGCAAACCTTTGAGAACCCCTGGCTAAATCAGATGAGAGATGCACCTACTGTACCCATATATTATGATTACCCAAACAGCTGCTTTTTACTTTGCATTTTATCGAAATTCGGTCGTATCGTAATCACCTATGCGCACTTATTTTATATGATATTATTATTAATTTTTACCTATAGTTTATTATGCAAAATTTTTCTGTTTGATGTGCTCTAACTTAACCTTAAATTTCATGACCATACTTAGGAATTATCATGAATTGCTTCTAATTACCTCAGCTATTCCTTTCCCTGTCACATAATTGTGAAATTTCTTTCAAATCTACCCACGTCTTATACAGTCAAATGCTTTCCTGATATCCATAAAGGATACAATTCTTTATTTTTAACTAATTTAAACGTTTTTTTTTAAATTATTGATTCTTTACATATAACTGTGTTTAAGTTACTAAACTACTACTCGTCAATTAAATGCATTGCTACGAAAGTATTAGTAAACGAAACAAGCGATAATGCAATTCATATTCTTATAATAATAAATACTGCAACAGTACTAAGAGATTATTCAAAATAGATATTGTATTAGATTACCTAATTATCAATTACCCTAAACGTTAATGTAGAATACTACAACACATTTGAACAAAGCAAAAACATATTATGGTGAAATACATGCATTTTTGTACTAAGTACACAGAAATTCTAAACTGCAATACCCTAAATTCGCACCTTGACGGCAGCCAAAATGGAACCTGGCATGAGCCGCTCATGTTTTGCCTCAATTCTCTGAACATTTGTAGACGACCGACAAACCCTGATTTCTCACTTATTGCTATTACTAATTCTATATTGTGTTCTACCTGAAATATCTACGTTTCAGGGACCTTCTGTTCACCAAAAAACCTTATAACATCTCCAATAATACTTCTTGCTTCTGAACACACGAGCTTTCGTCCTTTACAGCTCATTGTAATCCTACGGAGAAAAGAATTATTAGCGCATGCTAATAACTGTAACTTAAAATAATTTTTTTGAAAAAAATAGTACTTACGATTTGAGGTTATAAAACCGAACTGCACAAAATTAAAAGACAATCAGGTTAACAATAACAAAAATAACTATGGAATAAGAGCAAAATAATCTCTGAAACTTCTTTGTGGCGTGAATTCATAATTCATATTTTTATATGGGTATTTCGCCACTCTGCAAATTAAAATATTAAATAACGAAAATATTAACAACGAACGTTTCGAGGGACAATCTGCCCTCGTTATCAACAAATAACAATTAAAACTAACAAGAACTTATCTTTTTTTCACTGGAAGGAAAAACGACCAACCTCCAATGAATTTTCTGACATTGACGTTTGTTGATATCTGTACCTACTTGATCTCATCTTTAAGAATCGATAGCCAACTATTGTCTAAAAATATTGAGAAAGACGACACGCATTTTTCTTCGTTAAGTAAAATGTATGCCGTTTCCTTAATTTTTCGCTTAGTTGACATCGATTCTTTAGACAAGATCTTTGTGTTGTCCCATTGTATTTTATGGTTTTCATCCCAAGCATGTTCTGCCAGCTTAGACTTATTGAATTGATACGTTTTCAACATATTTTTATGTTCTTTAACTCTTACTGCTAAAGGCCTGGATGTTTCACCGATATAATATTTCCCGCATTCACAGGGAATACTATATATACAATTCCTTGAATGTTGTTCTTCGTTGAACGGTTTAGTTTTTGTAAGAACTGACCGTAAGGTATTCATCGTTTTGAATACCGTCCTAACATTGAATCTATTTCCAATTCGTCTAATTTTGTCAGATATGCCTATATATGGTATAGTAAGAGTATTATATTTTTGAGTGCCATGCCTTTGTATGTGTGTGGCATTGCTTCGTGTATTGAAAATGTTCCGAACAAGAGTCTCTGGATAGCCATTATCTTGTAAAACATTAATAATAAATTCTTTCTCTTTTTGAAAATTGTATCATTAGAGCAAACAACTTTGGCTCTGTCGTAAAGACTTTTTACAACGCCTGTCTTTATGTTTTTGTGATGGTTAGAATTAAAATGTAAGTACCTATTAGTATTGGTTTTCTTACGGTATACTGATGTTTCAAAAGTATTTATTGTGCGTGTGATTAGTGTATCAAGAAAGGGTAACTGATTGTTTTGCTCTGTTTCTAATGTGAATTTGATGGAGGTTTCTTTACTGTTAATATGTTCAAGAAATTTGTCCACCTCATCCATATCATGAGGCCAAATTGCAAAAACATCATCGACATATCTCCACCAAACTACTGGTTTGTTGGTGTACGTGTAGACATGTTGTTGTTCAAAGTCTTCCATAAAAATGTTACTAACAATGGGAGATAAAGGTGAACCCATTGCCATCCCGAAATCTTGTTGGTAAAATTCATTGTTTAGTTGAAAGTATGTCGTTTTAATGCATAGTGTTAAAAGTTCCATAATGGTACCAACGTTTAATGTTGTTCGTGTATGTAATGTGTTATCGTTTTGTAGCCTATGTTTAATGATGTTGAGTGTTTTGTCTACTGGAACATTAGTGAAGAGACTAACTACATCGAAACTAACCATTAAGTGTTGTGTGTTTATGTTTGCTTCTTTAAGTTTTTCAAGGAAATGGGGCGTGTTCTTTATATACGTGTCTGTATTTCCTGATATAGGAGTCAGTATCTTAAGTAAATATTTAGCTAAACTGTGACAAGGAGAACCTATAAAACTAACTATTGGCCTAAGTGGTACATTTGGTTTGTGTATCTTTGGTAATCCATAAAAATGTGGTGGTTTACTGTAGTGTGGTGTTAGCGTACGTCTTACAAAATCTGTAAATTGTTCTCTGTGTTTGTAAAGTGTTCTGTATATTTTTGTTTCTATTGTATGTGTTGGATCTTTATTTAGTTTAGTGTATTGTCCCTCACTAATTAGTGTTAAAAGTTTTTCGTTGTATGTGGTTGTGTCAAGTACTACTGTGGCGTTGCCTTTGTCTGCAGGTAGAATTTTAATTGTGTTATCGGTTTTTAGTGTGTGTAGTGAATGTTTTTCTTGTTTGGATATATTTTGTCTGATTGTGTAAGGTCGTTCTAGTATGATTTTGTTTCTAATTC
This sequence comes from Agriotes lineatus, assembly GCA_940337035.1. Lineage (NCBI taxonomy): Eukaryota > Metazoa > Arthropoda > Insecta > Coleoptera > Elateridae > Agriotes > Agriotes lineatus. The sequence goes on from OW679194.1 coordinate 125,198,147, forward strand.
TGTATTCCTGTCTAATGTCTAATAGTTACAGCTATAGAAGAGACTTGTCAAAAACTTCCAGAAGACATTAGACAGGAATACAGAATTAGAACGACCTTACACAATCAGACAAAATATATCCAAACAAGAAAAACATTCACTACACACACTAAAAACCGATAACACAATTAAAATTCTACCTGCAGACAAAGGCAACGCCACAGTAGTACTTGACACAACCACATACAACGAAAAACTTTTAACACTAATTAGTGAGGGACAATATACTAAACTAAATAAAGATCCAACACATACAATAGAAACAAAAATATACAGAACACTTTACAAACACAGAGAACAATTTACAGATTTTGTAAGACGTACGCTAACACCACACTACAGTAAACCACCACATTTTTATGGATTACCAAAGATACACAAACCAAATGTACCACTTAGGCCAATAGTTAGTTCTATAGGTTCTCCTTGTCACAGTTTAGCTAAATATTTACTTAAGATACTGACTCCTATATCAGGAAATACAGACACGTATATAAAGAACACGCCCCATTTCCTTGAAAAACTTAAAGAAGCAAACATAAACACACAACACTTAATGGTTAGTTTCGATGTAGTTAGTCTCTTCACTAATGTTCCAGTAGACAAAACACTCAACATCATTAAACATAGGCTACAAAACGATAACACATTACATACACGAACAACATTAAACGTTGGTACCATTATGGAACTTTTAACACTATGCATTAAAACGACATACTTTCAACTAAACAATGAATTTTACCAACAACATTTCGGGATGGCAATGGGTTCACCTTTATCTCCCATTGTTAGTAACATTTTTATGGAAGACTTTGAACAACAACATGTCTACACGTACACCAACAAACCAGTAGTTTGGTGGAGATATGTCGATGATGTTTTTGCAATTTGGCCTCATGATATGGATGAGGTGGACAAATTTCTTGAACATATTAACAGTAAAGAAACCTCCATCAAATTCACATTAGAAACAGAGCAAAACAATCAGTTACCCTTTCTTGATACACTAATCACACGCACAATAAATACTTTTGAAACATCAGTATACCGTAAGAAAACCAATACTAATAGGTACTTACATTTTAATTCTAACCATCACAAAAACATAAAGACAGGCGTTGTAAAAAGTCTTTACGACAGAGCCAAAGTTGTTTGCTCTAATGATACAATTTTCAAAAAAGAGAAAGAATTTATTATTAATGTTTTACAAGATAATGGCTATCCAGAGACTCTTGTTCGGAACATTTTCAATACACGAAGCAATGCCACACACATACAAAGGAATGACACTCAAAAATATAATACTCTTACTATACCATATATAGGCATATCTGACAAAATTAGACGAATTGGAAATAGATTCAATGTTAGGACGGTATTCAAAACGATGAATACCTTACGGTCAGTTCTTACAAAAACTAAACCGTTCAACGAAGAACAACATTCAAGGAATTGTATATATAGTATTCCCTGTGAATGCGGGAAATATTATATCGGTGAAACATCCAGGCCTTTAGCAGTAAGAGTTAAAGAACATAAAAATATGTTGAAAACGTATCAATTCAATAAGTCTAAGCTGGCAGAACATGCTTGGGATGAAAACCATAAAATACAATGGGACAACACAAAGATCTTGTCTAAAGAATCGATGTCAACTAAGCGAAAAATTAAGGAAACGGCATACATTTTACTTAACGAAGAAAAATGCGTGTCGTCTTTCTCAATATTTTTAGACAATAGTTGGCTATCGATTCTTAAAGATGAGATCAAGTAGGTACAGATATCAACAAACGTCAATGTCAGAAAATTCATTGGAGGTTGGTCGTTTTTCCTTCCAGTGAAAAAAAGATAAGTTCTTGTTAGTTTTAATTGTTATTTGTTGATAACGAGGGCAGATTGTCCCTCGAAACGTTCGTTGTTAATATTTTCGTTATTTAATATTTTAATTTGCAGAGTGGCGAAATACCCATATAAAAATATGAATTAAGAGCAAAATAACAATAATAGCACAAAGATCAACACAATTAATTAACAACAGCACTCAAGAGCCTGGAAATTAGTCATTACTATATGAGGCGATAGCAGCAATGGCAAAGTAACGTTTGAGTTTTTCTTGTGAATGTATTTCGACACCGAGCTTACTTTTTATTGTTTCTTTACTTCCCCTTACTTACTTTTAGATTTAGTTCACATATCTTGCGTGCTTTTTGTGTGCTTGGAAATACAGTAGTAATATTACCGCGTTGAATTAATCGTGTGACACTTTCTCTATTGTTATGCTAATTTATCTATTTTTAGCAGTTCTTTAACTCCGCGTTCACTTTGCAGTTTCGCCATTTTTAGATATACATACTTAACCGCATCGAGAAGCCTTTATTAACAGGATGACTTTAGTTCTCACTTATAATTTATTATTCCCATCATTGAACATTGCTGTTGTATATAATACTGTGATGTATTAATTCCACTGTGATGTTCTCATATATAATGCAACTAGTGGGTTCTTGATTATCAAATAATCATTTCTGTTTACACGAAATATATTTTGCTTCTAACTCAAGAACTATTACTTAAACTAAAGTAATATTTGGACATAGCTTAGGTTTTTACCCATAATGAAGAACGGCATATTTCGGACCCAACATATTCAGTGCGAGCACTTGAAAAAGCTTATTTTTTTGGTTTAACTGAAAAATAGATAAAACTAATAATTTGCACATAGCTCCATCTTTATCCTTGACTAAAATGGGACCCAACAGATACAGTTTAAATGTTGTAAAGAAAACCAAATGGGGCAACGAGTAAGTGCCTTGTGTTTAATCCAGCTGCATCACAGAGATTTGAAGAGCGTTGAAATCGCATTTGAAGATGCTCAAATTCTAATTCGATGCCGATAATGTTTTTTTCTGTTTGAAAATGATGTAGTTCGTATTATCAAGTGATTCCTTTTATTGTTTCAGTAATATTAGAGACGTTAAAATATTTTTACACATATTTACAAAAATTCTCCGTGGTCTATTACGGTAACAAGTGAGTATACGTTCTCGACAGCTCAAGTTGAAGTCGGGAGTGGGGTCTGACAAAATAAAGACGATTATCTGCAAGTGATAATCTGTAAAGGGCGCCACGCGTTATCTAGCTGTAGAATTACTACACTCAGATGAAATCTGTAACGGCGAACCTAGGTAAGACAAAAAACAACAACCGAGAGGGTACTTACGACAGTACTAACACCTAGAAATAAATAATAACACACTAGAGCACATTACCATTAATATAATTGATTTAATAGATTTAAGTTTAATGCATTATGTGCATGTGGTTTTATTTAAAGGGCAAAATGATTTAAAAGTGTAGAATAATTCCAGAGATCAGTATAAATTGATTAAGTTTTTAATTAATTAACGATATAATTTACATACAAATTGTAGCATTTAAAACACGAACGTTAACGCAAGACACACCGTTGTTGAATTCACCAGTAGTCTCATTTGCTACTTTATAAACACGTACAATAGCGGGTGAACCGTATTATACAAATCTATGCCTACCAGTAGAGCCAAAATCTCAAAGACTGACACGGGACATGTGAGAGTCACAACCAATGTAAGAAATTTTCAAAGCTCCAACTATAGTGCTCCATGAATAATTATTATTAATTAAATATTTTAAAATAACCCTTCGTTCATTAATAGTTCAAACAGTTAAATATATGACGTAATAAATCGATTGCAAAAAGAAAAACAGCAGCTATTTATGAAATAATCATCCAGCTACTGTGTGCCTACTAATCTAACATAATGTATTTGATGATTACCCACCCATTAAATTTAAACTTTCAATTGCTTGTACTTCGAATGTGCATCACAAAGCCAATTAACTTTCGCATTATAGCACACAGCCCAATTGAATTATACATCTAGATTACTGGTACAATCTAACAGTTGTAATGAAGAAAATTAAATTGTATTAACAATCTATGCCTCAAACTCCATGAGATCGCCGGAGATTTGTCACAAAGCGTCCCTTTTTGCAAAACAAAATCGAGATGGATGCCGAACGAATTTGTTTTTCTAAAAATCAAAGCGACCAAATGTTTAACAAATAGTTCCACCCAATACGGCGCGGGATGTACGTCAAAATTAACCAACAGCAAACAAGTAGTCAAAATGAACGTCAAAATTAACCAATGACAATAACACTGCAGTTCGCTGCCTAGAAACGCAGCTGAATTCGAGCGCCACCTAACGGTATCAAGATGAAATATGAAAGTTTACTTGATTGAGAATATAATTCATGTATCACGTGACGCTATTTCAACCAATGAGGGGCATGCAAATGCCTAGTTACACATTATCACAGCGGTAGTAATTTATTTTCGTAATTGTTTTTACGGGTGATCATAAACGGTTGTGATTTTTTTCTTAGGTTAGCACTGTTAATGTTGGTTACCCTGCTGTCAATTTTAAGTCTGTGTCAAATTCGACGTTAGCAGGTTAGGTTTTATGCCAGTTTTTGTCAAAACTGACGGAAAATCTAACCTGCTAACCTCGAATTTGACATAGACTTAAAATTGACAGCAGGGTAACCAACATTAACAGTGCCAACCTAAGACCAAAAAGTAAATATTTGATATTTTGCATTTCATTCAATATATTCTCTTTCCAAATATAATTCGTGTAATGATTAATGATCGATAATTTTTTACTCGTTAAAACCGAAACAGCAAATTTAACTCGTGCTACGCACTCGTTAAATTTAGGTTCCGGTTTTAACTCGGAAAAAAATCATCGATAATAATCATTCCACTTGTTATATTACAACTGATAATAAAAAGCCAAGCTAAAATGCAAGCTAAGTTGCCTAACTACAAGGCGTTGAAATTTGCATGATTTGGGAATTAACAACTCCCCCTCTAGTTCGAAAAGGTGGAAAACTTAAACTTAAACTTAAATGTAAAGAAATAAGGACAACAGAAATAAATAATGATATTAATATATACAGCACCATAATAGGAATCATAGTTACACCAGAAGGATGACTATCACCAAACTAACAAAGCGAAGTGATTCAGTGATTATGGAGCACTATGATGGCCAATCCGCCTAACGGCGTAATGGAACTCTCTCTCTTTACGAACAACAGAAACACCCATACAAAGTTATGACATCCAATAAGCAGAGCCAATAACAGCCCAACTAGAATACGCAGTCCTATAAAAATTCCAAATTCATAACTGGATCCAACGAGAACAAAGGTGTAACTGAACTCCCGAAACATGATCAACTTAGAAAACTAAATTGGACAATGTGTCAGTAACTCGAGATTCTGGTGTCCTTTGTAGACGGCCATATCTCCACACAAGTGTATAGATCACTGCGCTGCTGACTGCTAACGATAAATAGCCCAACACGACTACACTGATCATGAAGGCAAGCAAAGAGGTAAAGTCGTGAAGCAGAAGCGACTTCTACGGTCGCATAGGGCCCCCTAAGCGTTGTAAAACCAAGACACACACAGAACGCTCTGAAGAATCCAAAGCAGCCGAACAATACAGGTGTATATACACGCGGTGTATACCCAAAAATAAATAAACCAACAATCCCGCTCCAACTACAGCACCGCAGGAATCCAGCCGGTCTACCAATAGGACAGGGATAAACTACCTCGTCGCTATGGACAAAAGCTCCGGTGAAGAAGGTGGTTGACTCTAACAACCTAAAACACACAAATACCCATCCTACCAGCAAAACCAAGTCAACGCCAACGACACCAGTCGCAAAAACGGCCACGAAGACAGCTAACCTAAACCCTAAATTACCCGCCCCGGTAAAATCCTCTCGCCCACATTAGAATTGCTATTTACAAGTAACCTACTTGGCACAAGAAGTTTTGAAGAGAAAGGCAAGAATCTAGACGAGAAAAAACTAGATGACCACACAAAACCACTGCGAATCAAAATAAAGAATGGGAAAAGAAGGGAGAACTGCCGAAAAAAAGATTTTTTTAAGGCTTACTACGGCACTAAATTAGGTCTGCCCAAGGATGGAGGTTTGGCACCCTGAATCGAACTACTAGTAACAGGCAAAAATCCTGCAAGTGTTGTGACCTGTTGTGCATCTTCATAATCAAAATTCTAAATCCGGATACACATAATTATGAAAGCTCAAAGTCCTGCACAAGTGAAACGCCTTTTCGATTGCGAAAGTGGTCTAATTCATAGGAGCAGTAAACCCACCTTACGAATAACCTAATAGAAACCTACAAATCTAGGGGCGAGTTTTGCATTTATGTAATTCGCGGCATGGGAAAATTCCTTAATATTGCGCGAAAACAATTGATCAATATGGTAGTGTACGGGACGACGCCGTAGATCATAGGTGCGCTTACCACGCTCGTGGGCTTTATGGAGTCGATTTCGAATTCGCTCGAACATCCGACGATAAAATTTCCGACGTTGATCGTTATCAACAGTCCCGTTTCAGACTTTGAGCTTTTGGCTCTACTGGTAAGCACACAATTATTACACAGATCTGTATAATACGGTTCACCCGGTATTATATTACGTTTATAAAATAGCAAATGGGGCTACTTGTGTATTCAACAGTCGTGTACCACGCGATAACGTTCGGGTATAATACTTGCTCTTTGTTTTAAATGCTACAGTTTGTATGTAAATTACATCGTTAATTATTTAAACACAATAAATTTATATTTAAATCGGGGATCATTCTAAAGTTTAGTTTCATCTTTGCTTTTAAATAAAACTACATGTACACAATGCATTAAACTTAAATATACTGAAACTATTAATTATATTTATGGTAACTTTCTCCAGTGTTTTATTATTTATTTCTGCTTGTTAGTACTGTCTTAAGTACTCTCGCTGTTGTGATTTTGTCTTACGTAGGTTTGCTGGTACAGATTTCATCGGAGTGCAGTAATTCTAAAGCGGGACAACGGCGTGGTGCCCTTTACAGATTATCACTTGCAGGTAATCGTATACTCCTTTGTTAGCATAATACCGTAATTTTTGTTACGGGTGCGCAGCATTGCGTAACGCAGAAGTAAATTTATTGCTTTGGTATTGTTTCTATAAAAAACGAAATTCGCGCCCAACGTCAGGGCTGATTAGGAACGAAATTGGGGCATTTTTTTCACGTGCAGGTTTAGTAATTTTAGTTTTCTCTTTGAACTTTCGTTCGTAGTGCTTCGTTGTATTGGATTTTCGTATTGAGGCCTTTGGTTACTTCGTAGTTTTGAATTCTTGTATGAGCCAATTGGTTGCTTGTTAATCAGAATGCGAACTTAGGACGTACCCGTCTTTCATACGTAGCTTCTTAAAGGTTTTTAACATTTTCTAGATTGAGTCATTACTTATAACTCTTAGGCGTACCTAGGTAAGTTATGTAGAGAGAAATTACATAAAAGAAAGACGCAAATGTAATTATATATTTTCAATTAATATTTTTAAGTAACAGTTATCCTCGCCGTACAACCCTCATAAGGAAATTCCCTACACGCCGTGAAAATTCTAAATGTAAAGAATGCACACAAAAGTTGTCTAATTTAATCGATACGTTTTCCCAAATATTCATATTCTTACGAACGGATTTCTTCAATACAGACACCTTTGCGGGTACAAACTACGAAGCCACAAACTTTCTTATTTGCACCTTGCAGTTGCCTTTGTACTTGCTGCATATATTTATATGTCGGATTTAGTTTCCGGGATTCTCCTCGTAACGTGAAAAATTTAATTGTTAATGCAAAACTCCTTCCAGTAGCTTTAAATTCCTATATAACGCTGGATATTTGATTTCAAGTATTTCATTTCCGATTTCTGTAACACGACCTGGAGTTCTGGCATCGTTATCAAAGCAAAGCCTGTAATTGTTGTTTTTGTGTACACCTAAAGAACAAAGCCAGCAGCTCACCGGCGTGATGTCAGTACAGGAAGGCTGACCGTCGTTAGAATTTAGTGTTAAATCGCATTTCGTCGACGTCTGATTACATATGTATCTAATTTAAAAAATAAAGTTTTCCTGTGGAAAATGGGTTCCCAGTTGTAAACTGCGCCTTTAATCGCACACCATTCGCTTCTTTTCAAAATGAAATACTAATTTTTATAGTAAAAACAGTAATTTTGAATATAAAACTAGTATAGGTAGCACAAAATAAATCCCAAAATTTAATAGATTATCTTACAGTCTCAGAATAAAATATAAAACTCTAAATTTGGTTTATTTAGTACTTAGTTTTGTACACGTCTCTCCTTGCCCCAATCGATTATAATTCATTTTACCACAATAAATTTTATTCAAGTTTTGGATGTAGACGTAATATTCGCAATTCTCTTCTCGTTACGACAATAACACCCAATAAAGTTAAATAAAGAACTCTCCTGCTAAGTCCCCGTAATTTGCGTAGAAAAATAACTATTTTTCTATACCACATGTTAAAGTGCGCTTTTATCAACTTAACAGCAAGGGTAGATAAAGTAGCACTTTAACATCAAGGATAGATAAAGTAATTTAATTTTCTAACTTTTGTTTAAATTAAATATGACAGCTGCACATTATCGTAGCAACCCAATCTAGCTACTGACATTTTGAAATGTGATTGACTGTCCTTATTTTCTTTTGAAATTGTTAAAGTTCTTGCTATAGAAAAAAATATTGTATTATACACGACGATAAAGTTACTTCTATCCACTCTTGAATCATTAACGTCTCGACTTCGTCTCGACGTTAAACGATTCACTCGTGGATAAAATTTAACTTTATCGTCTTGTATAATAAATTACTATTTTCTAATTTTAAACTAAAATTCCAAGTCACCAAATATCTGCTGTGTAAGAAATTTCAAAAGCAGTTCCGTTATAGTCCATGCCCATAAGAAAATATAATTGGGATAACTTGAATGTTGGCGTTTTTACTTGGAGAAGAGTCGGTAGTATAGTTACAGTGACTATAATATAGCATTTTTGGCATAAAAATTAATCTCTATGGAAACTAAGTATATTGACTACCAGGTTTGTGTATTTTCTTCGACACACTATTATTACATCTATTTGCAGGCAACGCTAACAAATCGCCATGGGGTGACAATGCCTTTATTTTACAACCTCCTGCACCGAAGGTGAATCACATGCACACTACCGAACGCTAACGAAGGCACACAGGACTTGTTTATTAAGAAAATCTGACTTTTTATTTCTTATTTTTTTTATACAATAACGTCTTTATATTTTTACCTATTCATGTTGTGCTGCGCATACAACCTATTTTTCCAAAGTTTTATGTGGTTGCCGCACTCCGTTCTCGTTTCTATGATTCTGAAAAAGCTTGTCCTGCATTACAGATGCTCGACGCCCTTTCAGATATTTGGCAAAAATGGCCGTAATTTTTTTGCAATGGTACTTTGCTCTTCTCCTTCGAAACTTTTTAGGAAAATCATAAGGAAGAGGTATTAACAAATTGCCAAACTTTATAATAATTTGTAACTCACAAATAGATACGTACCTAATATTCAAGCAAAACGTATACCGTACCATTTTACTATAACCCTTCACAAACTAAACAAGAAATTTAAAAACAGAGTGAATGTCATTTTTCAAAATTTAGGCATCAAAATTTCAGTTAAAATGTATGAAAGTCTCACGTATCGTTATTTGTAGCTTTGCCAGCAGTTGAACAACATGGAACTAAATTAACTGTGAAATTGATATTTAATGAAAATATAATAATGCCTTCAGCATTGGTTAAACTGCATAACAATAATTGGTTATTGATACTTCAGACAACACACAAATATTTATTCACAACACCCTATTTTTAGATAAATAAGAAACCCATACCAGAAAACAACTTATTAAAATTAATAAGTTCCCTGTCAATCAACTTCAAATATCGAAAGCGCTTTAAATATCAACTTCAGGAACAATTTGGGATTAGATTATTTTAACGAGGAAGTAACAACTCTTAACTAACTTGTGTTTTCAATATAAAGTCATATTTTATTGCCAGGATATATCTTTATCCGTTACTGATTTAATGAAAGATCCAAAACCAATAATTATTAAAACATACTATTTCATGCCATCTCAAAGAAGTAACAAGAGCAATAAATAAAGTGTTAAATGAAGAAATCATTGAACCATTAGAATCTCCATATAATTTTCCTGTTTGAGTAGTTACCAAGAAATTTGACGACTCTGAAAAATAGAACTGGCACCTAACAATTGATTATCGAAAATGAAATAGACAAACAATCGAAAATAAATACTTACCATTATAAATTGAAACCGTACTAGGATAACCTTGTCAAAGCCAAGTATCTTACACTTACAACGTTAGATCTTGCTTCTGGGTCCCATCAGATCAAAACCGGAAATAAAGATTGTGAAAATACCGCTTTCTTGCTCAATGAAGGTCACTTTCATTTTTAAGGAATGTCTATGGATTTGCGTAACGGGTTAGCATTCTTCTATAAGACCTTCTAGTAGTCTGATGATTCGACCACAATATATGCTGACATGGTAGTAAAGGATTCAGGAGATAATCTCGTCCTACAACTGTTAAATTTAGGTAATGTAGTTCTAAAACAAAGCGACTGAGCCTTCTACTGCTTCTGAGAGATAAGGTAATTAAAATTACAATATATCGAAAATGAAACGTACCCCAATAAACACTGACACTCTTAAAATACTAATTATATCATAATCAACCATAATAATGGACACGTAATTTTTTGGCAATATATAATTATTTCCCGATATAAAACATAAAGTTAATAAAAAGAAGCCATTTTACGTATTATGGTCTGCCTAAATTTTTAACTGGTAATCTCGGCGCCAACAATGGAATAAAGTATAAATTAATTATTGCTTAATTACAAGAAATGAACAAGGTTTATAATGATATCTAATTAGAGCAATCATATTTTAAACTACACAATGTCAATAACAAACCATGTAGCTAAAAGTCTATAAAGTCTATAAATTACTATTATGCCATAAAATAAATAGAATTATCTTAGAAAACGAGGAAATGAGAAAAGTTATGCCACGTACTGTGTAAAAACAGTTTTCATATGTGTCCAATTATATAATTACTCATAAGTACAAGTTTAGCATTAGAAAGTACGTTAATATTTGGTGTAAGTCATCAGATGCACACGTCATTAATCGGTAACCACGATTTAATTCGAAGCTAATAAATATCTACTTATTTGGATTGTATTTTAGAAAAACGCTTTAACACTCTTTATCTTGCAGATTGACGGCATTTACATTTACAATAGGTGTATGAATCTATCATCTATAACATAAAATCGGTGCTCTCTTTGTATGTTTGCGTGTTTGCGTGTTTGCGTGTTTGCGTCTATGTTTGTTCGCTATCTCCTCCGAAGATACTGGACCGATTAAGTTGTACGATGGCTTAAAAGTTTGCTAATTTTTACATTTAGATCGTAGGCCGGTTTTTATTTTCAAAAAAAGTGCGAAAAAGTTTTAATTTAATTAACACCTCTAGGCAGCACTATTAGCTCGGGTGCGCGCATTATTCAAACAAGAGAGGTGGTCCTGCGGTAGGGTGCTGGCCTATCACGCGGGTGGCCCCGGGTTCGATCCCGCCGATGCATCCTTTTTTTTAAAATTTATATTGATGAATCTCTCTTAATTTTGCGAACCGAAACGTAGTTACTAATAAAGTCTATTAATTTAGTAACAGAATTGCATCTACTTCTCTTGAAATTTACTTATTTACTTATCTACCAACTTTAGCAATCAAAATAATTATTTTAAGTACCTAACGATCAACAAAATTACATTTAATTAATAATGACAAAACTTGTATTTCATATTTGTTCAACATGGCCGAAATTAAAATAGAACCAATTTAGAGAAGGAGTATCTGATTCCAAAGCCCTGATCGTGTTGTTTTAATAAATTATGAACATACGTTATTTACAGATAAAACTAATTCGAAGCAAATTATTGTTATCCTAAAGAATTTCAAATATTGACCGTTTAGTAATCCTTGAATAAAGTGATACCTTTTAAAATTTAAATGATTTCTGACCATACTGAAGAGCTTGTCGAAAACCAAATAAAACTTAACGAATATAAGAATTTGTTGAAACTCGTCAATTATAACGACCTTTATAATTTAAAATATTTGATAGGTATTTATTTTATAATTGAAAAAGTAAATATATTATATAAATAATATAAGTTTAATTTTCTGAACTTAATAAAGCTCTAAACACTTGATTAAGGAGTGTCAGAATGGAGACGTCATAATATTATCTTAGTAGCTTTGTTCATTATTTTAAATGTTTACTGTAACTTTGTTCTCTCGTCACCTGTATCCTTAAAGGTAGTGTTTATCATTAACGCTAGAAGTATATATTAGTAAACTGACTTGTAACCCACAGTTCTCACCTCGTGCTTGCTGCAACCTATTTTCCAGACAAGTTCAGGCTCCAATATTATGATTTCGTTGTCCAATAAAATTAACATATTTTAAAAAGTCGTTACCGTGACTTTTCAATTTAACCTACGGTGTTTCATATTGTAGTGGGGTATCTCTAAAAATAGACAAGTAACTCTTATAAACTGAATAAGCAGACACACATCCATCTTTGTTAAGTAAAATATACACGATTTCTTTCACTGTTCGCATATTTGCGCCTTTGCATTACACCAATGTATTTTATGAGCATCATTCTGTGTACGTCATTCAACTTTTTTTTTATACCATAATGTTTAATATAAGGTTTGTGCTCTTTCACCTCAACATATACAGGGTGTCTGATAACTAACACTGAATGTTTTGGGATATTATAGAAGAAATAATTTTCTGACAAATTTATTAATAAGCAGATGCCCTGAACTTTCAAACTCGAAGATTCAGAGTGCAGAAACAATAACGGTTTTGTTAAAGTTGTAGAAGTATACAGTTAAACAAATATTCTAAACACACGGTTTAAGTAGTACGTGGTTTATAATAAGTGCCTGGAGTGGCTACGACTAACGGCTATTCTAACTCGCTGCAATGTAGTAACAAATTTTGTACTGCAACTAGACTATAGTTGCTTCAGATTTATGATAGAGAAAAATCTGCAACTCAAGTTACAAACATCAACAGTAAGTTGATTACTAATGTGATTTCATTAAAATTTAGATCATAAGATGTATATTAGGGTGTGCCGTAACTACCACTAAAGCTTCACGTAGCAGGCTTCGGTAACGCATAAAAACTCTAAAATTATCAACACAAACTCTCTGTAGTGTCTTGTTTCCTCCTAGGAAGCATTAAAAGAAAATTAAATTTGACAACATTGTCAAGTTAGGTGTACTTAATGAATGTAATTAACAAGAAGGCCGTCACAAATTTAAATGTCCTAGTAAGTATTATTAAATCTAGAGAGAAAGATAATGCAGAAAGTAATATTTTTATTTACAAAACTAATTTTAATCAATATTCTTTGGCTTAAAAAATACATTATTGTAAAACGTTTTCAAAGGGCCTCCATTACTTCGCAGTACTCGCACAATAATTTCATCTTGAGCACGCTGCAATATTCTGGGTTTAATGGTGGGGCTACTTCATAAACTCGATCGGTAAGATCTTCTCGAGTTTAGACAGGAAAGCATAAGTCAAATTTTTCAAGTGCCCTCACAGGAAAAAGTCCAAAGGTGTTAAATACGGACTTCTCGCTGGCCAAGTCCATTTGTCAGGGATATACGTCAAAAGATCGCCACCAAAAGGTCACGCCACAAAAGATCGCGGTTAAAATGTCACACGATAAATGATCGCATGCGACAAATGATCACATGCGACAAATGATCGCATGCGACAAAAAATCGCATACGAAAATAACTATATACCTACTCATACATTGAAATAAAAAAAAATCGTGCTACATTACTACAAAAATTTATAAAGATACAGTTAAACGTATACCTACATTTATTAATGATCGAATATGGAAATCGGCCGGTTCTTGAATATTTAAGAGGAATAGTTCACAGTTTCCAACTACAAGTTTAAATGGGATAAAAAAATTAAAACACAGATAAACCGAGATAATGTAAAAAACATAAAAAAACTAAAATTTCATAACGTAAATATTTATGACAACAAAAGTGATCGCTATACTCACTAACACTTGCAAACTTTTAATTGGTTAAACAATTTAAAAAAACACAAAAAACAAACAAAAACGAGAAACAACACTTTTAAACACGCCAGTATTTTTACTGCCAGTTCTAAGCCTGGACAAAGTGTGAAGGAAAGTAAGTTTACCTCAGTATTGGTCGCGCGATCGTTAATTTCAATATATAAATCTTTTTCTATAATTGTAATATACACGATTTTTTTATCTCAATGTATGAGTAGGTATATCGTTTTTTCCGTAAGCGATCTTTTGTCGCATGCGATCATTTATCGTGCGAATTTTGACGGCGATCTTTTGTCGCGTGCGATCATTTGTCGCGTGCGAACATTTGTCGCCTGCGATCATTTATCGTGCGACATTTTGACGGCGATCTTTTGTCGCGCGACCATTTGGCTGCGATTCTTTGACGTGATACCATTTGTCAGAGTAATGGTGGTTAAAGCATTGCCGAACAACATCTGTATAACGAGATCATGCACCATCGAGCTGCACTCACATATCGGGCCGGATTTGCAAGAGGAATATCCTCGAGTAGGCCCGGAAGGTTATCATTAAATTTTTTTAAATATTTTGAATTTAGCGGTTCAGAAAGTATAAAAGGACCAATCAGTCTGTCTCCAAGTATTTCTGTCCATACACTTACTGAAAAAACGTACCTTGTAGTTTCTTTCGTAAACTGCATGAGGATTATCATGGGCCCAAATAAAGGATTTCGTCTATGGGCTTCTACCAACCACTCCCAAAGGGTTAATCGATATGCATGATCTTCCTGTAATAAAATTGTTATAAGCATATGTTCCGCTATCTTTTAAAATTCCATGTATACGAGTATTAGAAACACCCAAATATCTAGAAATACTTCGTATACTAATTTCTTGTTTTTCAGGTATTTGTAAAGGATTTCCCTTTAGGTTGGGTTTCCTTATTCTTGGTAGACCTCCGTTCATATTATGAGCTGGACTAATAGTTCCTCTTTATCTTAGTCTTCGATCTGCAGCTCTTGTCACAGTATGAGGAGATTACCTTCTGTTGGGAAAACGTATGGCGTACGCCCTTGCAGCTGCATTAAAACTTCCTTGATAGTTTTCTAAGACTCATATCATATCTGCACATTAATATGCCGCATACTCTATGGTAGAAAGGCAAATTATGGCCGAAGTAAGGTATGCGAACTTAAAATTGACACTATTTTAATTATATCTGCTTATCGCAAGTAAATCAAGTAGCCATGCTTTAACAATTGCCGCTGTTGATGTTTGAGTTTGTCTTTAATTGTATAATTTACTTTTCGAAAGATTGATGCACCTAAATCGACAACTGCACAACAACAGAGACAGCAGGAACTTAGTTTCTGGATACTTTAAGGAGGATTGGGAAAATTACATAATTTTTGGTGCGTGAAAAGCAAAACCTCTCTGCCCCACTAATTTTTGATTATATTATACTGTAGCTACAAGTTTGGATTTTTGTCTTGTCGAATATATGTTAGGAATTTGAATGAGTAAGTTCTTATTTTAACCCTCGCCCGGCGGAAATAATTTCAGTTAAGCGGAGTGCGAAAATGGGTCTCTAGTGACCCGGTTCGAATTCAATTTTTTTAAATTAGTTTTAAAGCACCACAATGTGTGTTTTTCTAATACATACTTGCACATGATAATATAATCATAAAACTTTTATTTTTATTGACCTGCAGACTAAAAAATTCTTCATATTCTGTGTCACTTTTATCGCTGCAACTCTCCTCATCAGACAAAAAATTAAAGTCGTTTTCGTCATCATCACGAATTAGTTCGTCATACAATTGTTGTTCCGTAGGGGAATTTTATTAGAATCCATTCTTGTTGCTTATTATTTTACAGTGTTATTATACTCCAGAAAACAAGAAAAAAAGAATGAAGCGTGAAACGCGGAAACCGGGTCTCAAGTGATCCGAACAGATTATCTTAGGTATAGCAAGACATTTTTTCACGAAATTTATTCTACAGCATCTCCATAACAGCTTCGAGGAATACGCAAACACCCAAAGCAGTATATTGAATAACAGTTAACCTTTCATAAAAGAAAAATATCCTAATGGACGATACATGTTTTGGCCAGACGGCGCTTCGTGTCATTACGCTAATTTTTGAAATTGTAAGTATTGGGCATTAAAGACATCAAAAGAAATGAAAATCCAACCATTGTTCGCCAATTGCGGCCCATTGGACGTGTTTGGGCTCACTTAAAACAAAAAGTGTGTACAGATAACTGGACAGCATCATAGTTTCGACAGTTACAGCAATGGATTAATTTAACCCTTATGTGGCTGAAGGTGGTACCCGAGTACTTTTAGGGTACAAAATATGAAATATTCCGTTTTTGGAAAGACGAATCACCTTCAGCTCTTAGGACATTTCTAAGTATATAAATTTAAATATATTTTGAAACTTTCGTATATGGGGAGGTATGGAATGTCGCGTTTCTGTGGCCTTGACAAAAAATCAACACATTCTGGCGGACGGTGGTACCTAGGTAACACTGTATATTTTTTACCGGAAAACCAAAGAAAATAGCAGCGTTTTCAATATTTTTATATATTTTTATTGTTGTTTTTCTGCTTCAAACGTTAGAAAATATCAAATAAAATAAATTGCTATTACTTCTTCTGGCATTGAAAACATTTTACCCTCGAACCCGTGTGCTGAATTGTATGTGAATTGTTACAAATGCTACACATCTTGCGGGCTTTTCTTGTTTTATTCTCGTCGCTGAGATATCACATTTTGCATACGCCCTTTACTGCAATGCGTCTAGAGGAATCCTGTTCGGGGACACGATTGGAATTATTAAGAGTTTCCACGGAAATTCCTACAACACTTTCAATGGCGTTATTCGTAAACCGATTTTGCAATACCATGGGATTGTCGCTTCCTTGATTCACAGCTAGCAAGCACAGATTACGAGCTAGATCTTTTAAAAAATGTCTCCTCTTACTTGTGTTCTGATACTTTGTGGAACTCCTTTCAGTGTAGATAATGTAGGCAGTCAGGGTTACTACATCTAATACATTGAAAACAAACTTGAAAAAAGCGTTTGTTCAATTTTAGCTAAAAGGCCTGGGAGTATAAGGTTTGGTTTTTTTCTAAGAGTACCATCTAGAATGAGCCCATCTGATTTCAGCATGTGAGCAAAACGTAGTGATGTGAGAAATTGTCGCTGGTAATATATTGCGGTCTGAACCTTTGTAATGCCATGATATGTATATTACAGTTT
This sequence comes from Agriotes lineatus, assembly GCA_940337035.1. Taxonomy (NCBI): domain Eukaryota; kingdom Metazoa; phylum Arthropoda; class Insecta; order Coleoptera; family Elateridae; genus Agriotes; species Agriotes lineatus. The sequence continues at coordinate 125,215,625 of OW679194.1, forward strand.
TTTCGCTAATGTTAAAGCTTATTGCTTGATTCCCGCATGATATTATACAACCGCATTTGAAACGAGGATAATGGGGTCGTGTTTCAAATGGTCGAATTACATCTACGATAAACATCAGCAGGTGGTGGAGGTGCAGTAGTCCCTGCTTCTGTAATAAATTCCACATTGTCGTCGTTGTTGACCTCCACTTCTATTTTGATAGGAACACTCTTCAGTGGAAACATCTTTTACATCTGATTCTCCATCGTTTGCTGGTGGCACATAATCCTCGTCGTTACCATCTTCAAATGAATCACTAAATTCCTCATCAGACCTTTCATACAATCTAGCGACATCTTCAACCGTCACTCTATATCGAAAACCTTTAACTATAACAGGAAAATGTATAACGAACACAGAGTCTAGATATCATTTGGGATTATGTATGGTGGTTACTAGCGGCTTCTACCATTTCCTAAAGCACCACTACTAGATTCTTCATTTCTTCTAGAAGCGGTACTAACACATTTTCCATCACAAGAAGCACAAGCAGTATTACCACGAGCAGTAGACATTCTTTCTTCCCCATTTGAACTAAACTGATTACAATTCAACAAGATCACAACGTAGACTGGACCACACATGAGGGATGACTGCACATGAAACAAGTCTACATTACCTTTTGGCTCGCACAGGCACGCAAACATGCAACAACCCACGCAATACCATTCAAAATAGACAGTGGTACCCAGGTACCACCTCACGCCATGTACATTGTATTATTTTTGCCGCCACATAAGGGTTAAAATTGAGAGATTTTGACGAAGACCAAAATTATTACAAAATACCCGAAGGGAAATTAACAAAGCTACACAAGAAAAACCACTTAGTGTAATTAACTAATTAAGTAAAAAAAGGTATTAAGCTCATTATTTGTTTAGTTTTGCAATAAACTAAGTTTAAAACTTGGTGTCAGTTTTTAGTTCAGCTACCTTAAATCAAACGCTATTGAAATTACAGTCTCGAATAAATCTGGTCACAACTGAAAGTGAAAATATTTATATTAAGAATTTTTAATGTTTGTTTCCATTTTAATATTGTTTATATCAGGTCACCATAAATGTAAATTGTTTCCATGTTTAATTTAAAAAAACATTTTAATCTTTCACCACCATTTCAAAAACGAAAAACGAATAGTTGAAATAGATTATTTTAAATGTATATCCTATTGATAAAATATGCGTTTTATTTAAGTTCTCTCTATAGTTCCTTACAATTTGCTGTTGGAGATTGATTATGTCTCTCTGATCAAAATTTTCTGCCCGTGGTTAGTACTGATCCAGCTGCAGCTAAATTTTGTTACTTAGGTTACAGATTTTGCTCTATTTTAAATCTAAATGCACTACTACGAGCAAAAAATAAACAAATTCAATTAAAAAACTAATGCAGTTATTCATGTGCCTACTAACAGCGATTGTATAAATTTACTTAGAATTAAGTATAAGTAACGATTTCTCATTAGTAAAGTAAACTGCAATCTATACGAGTATAATACAAAAAAGTGTTTAAATGCCTTATTTTTGTCGGATTAAATTAGAGCACTTTAGTGATAAATGTTTCAGTATTGCTGTAAATACTTTCTTACTACGAAGAATAATTATTATAAACTCACAGAGTACCCGTATTTTGTAAGGTTTTAATAGCCTTGAAAATGTTTACTGCCTTGCTGCAGTAGTACGTCGTAAAAAGACGGTCTAGTACATGGCCTTCAAATGTATCAAAAAGTGAAAATCAAACTAATGGTATTGAAAATTGGGAAGGTCCAAAATGACCAAATTTTTTTATGTTCCACCGAGATATATCTGCCCAATAGGTCTTACTGCTATGCTAGTCGGAACTTACAACCTGAAACCTTCCCAGTGCAAAGATACATGGTCCACCGGAATGGGACGTTTCGCCGTCGCCTTTTCGCCGTCTCCATTTCGCCGTTGCCATTTCGCCGTCGCCGTTTCGCCGTCGCCTTTTCGCCGTCGCCATTTCGCCGTAGACTATTTTACATTTCCTACTTAAAAAAACACTTTTTCACTTATCTATATCTAAGAAAAACATGGAATAAAAGTTTTACATGTTTTAAATGATATATGTTCGAAATCTTTAATAGCTTTAAAATATTATTCACATTTATTTCCCATTAGGAGGACGTTAAAGGTTATTACAGTTACACTTCTTATATGCATTAAACTGTCTGATTAGTTGTTGATGGTAATGAGCATACTTGTTACTTTTTGCTAATCCTTTTATCATGCACATGGTGGTCATTATAATTATTTGGTTTAGAAAATTCCCTTTAAGGTAGTATGGCCGTTATGATGATTTTAGTGATCTGCTCTTTTTTCAAACTTTACATTTTTATTACATTTTTATTGTGTATTGATGTGAGGTAAGTGATTTTCCAGTTGAATACTTCTGAAATGGGTTTATTTTCTTTTTTCTTCTATTTTTTAATTAACTCCTATTTGAAGTAGAACACCCACATCCGGTATATTATTACATTTTTGAATTCAGCTTAAACTTTTAGAGAAAATTTATCTTTTCAACTAACGCTCTATTTTGTACCGTTTTTGTAGAATTTGTGATTTTTGTTAATTTTTGACAAATGCTTAAAAATTAAAAATAAAATTTTTGGCTAATTATAAGATCACTGTAAAAGCAAGTTGGGTGAGTGTATCACACCAGATTTTTTAACTCAACTTCAACATCTCACATCTCGCTTATTATACGTTTTCGATATAAGTTGATTAACGTTTTCCGCATTATTTTGAAGTGTTCTGTGTATTACTGTATACTTGCTGTTTAAGTACAATAGAAATTATTAAACTTATTATTCATTTTCTTCCGGCAATGGAGTACAATCATATTATTAAGTTATATTATAAAGTTAACAAAGATGATAGTTTATAAGCAAACAAATTAATGTCCAAATAAATAAAGTGAAGGTTGCATTACATTAAAGTATAAAAATAAATTAAAGTATAATTATTTGGCTGCACGGTCTTTGTTCCGCTTTCAAGTTGACGGCGAAATGGTCGACGGCGAAACGGCGACGGCGAAGTGGTCGGCGGCGAAATGGCGACGGCGAAATGGCAGACGGCGAAATGGCGACGGCGAAACGGCGACGGCGAAACGGCGACGGCGAAACGGCGACGGCGAAATGGCGATGGCGAAATGTCCTAGACCCTGGTCCACAACCCATGCGCTAATCTAATGTCTTAGTATGTGTGTAACAAACGTAACGAAGAAGAGGGAATAAATCATTCACTGTCATCGCTATGTTCCATTATTACTTGATATGGAATCTAGGCACAATTCACCAAAGGAATTGAGAATCCTCCCAATCATGGGGATTCACTTATAATTTTATTTTCAAAAGCTTAGTGTACAAATGTTAAAATCAAATTAAAATATCAGAAGAATTAAAGCCGTAGAGTGCTCCAAATCAAACTAAAACGTTGAAGTTAAAAAACTAACAAGTTATAAGCGTAAATCGTAAGCGTAAATTTAATGTTAAAAATAAACAATTGCAAACTTTTAACTTTAGACACATACTTTTGGAATCAAAATAACTTCTTTGCAAATCCTAAGGACAAATTGGGCGAAACACAATTACTTTAATTTTATAATAAAAATAAAAATATCGCACATCATGCCGCATCATTAACGTCTTCCCCATCTGAAACAATGTTGCACTTTAAATGTAATAGTCATAAGTTTAGAACTGGAATCTCTGACTCTACCCCTTTACACTTAGGTTCTGATTGAGTGTTTCAATCAATCACGGGCAAACTATGCTATTGCGGCTAAACATACTTCCCACAAACTTTTTAATTTAAACATTTTAGAAATTGACCCATTAGTAAATCCCGAATGAAATCACAAAAATATTTGAATAAATTGACTTCATTCGTGCCAATGGCCAAAAGCCTGTCGAACATCAAATATAACAGCGAAACGAATTTGCTGAAACTCGTTGGTTACAACCATTGCTATAATTAAATTGTGCCCTCAACTAACTACAATATTCCTCAAAATATTTGGTTGTACACATACTTGTCTGCCTTTTGAGACCAGGAAGCATCGAGCATTAAAGTATGCGGTCGGTTCCGGGAAAACAAGTCGCAGATACTAGCACAGTGTAACCAGGCCGACACGTCTGAGGACAGTCGTATCTCGGAGCGTAGACTACGTTAATTTCCGATCCTGTCGCTCAATCAACTGCTTTACTCGTCTCGGATACTGGTATATCCGGGTAGTTGACCGACACCTCAAATGACGGCTTTTATCTCTCGCACGCCTCGTATCTTAGGGCAGGATTACTCTCGACCCGACATCTCAAACGGCGGACCCGCGTTTACCGCTTGGCTTCTTCTCTTTCTGTTCAACAAGCCGGTACAGCTCCACTACGAAAAAGCATGAGTACGGTCTTGAGAACACTGGTCTCTGTAAGTGACTCTGCGTGCCCTCCTGACTCGTTCTTTTACATTTTCCTCCTGCATACAAGGCTTCCCTTCATAAAGCGCACTCGTATTAATCAGACGAGTAACTGTCGAGAGCGGACACCCCACCACACATGTTTGCTACCATGCATTTATGCAGTTGCAACATTTCTGCCTACGGCATCCTCAGGTACGGTTGCACGTAATACATCAACAAAATACTTAAACCCCCGCAGTTGTAGGACAGGATAGCCTCAACTCTACATACAGTTTTTCTGGACAAACTCCTTGCGGTATGCGGAAAGTAGCCAGTTTCGAATACTATTCATTGGTGAGCCTGCTCGAGACCTCATCAAACAACGGTAGTGATGCGTCTCGGAACGTAGACCAGACTCGCTCCTGATCCTGCTCCTCAGTTGACTGTCCGACTCATCTCGGATAACAGTACAAACTATAGCGATAGCTCGAAATCTATCCCTCGCCTTGGATACCAGACCAGTACTGCTCCTGGTCCGACATCTTGTAACGGCAGCCCCGCGTATGCCCCTTTTATTCACCTCACACTTGTATTTTACTGGTGTAATTTACGCATCACCATGTAAATTCGAGGTTCTTTCATGTCTGCCGACAAAATGTGGTGTTATGTTTTGGTAACACTAAGTAAAAATTCACTTAAATCCCATTTTACCCAGACATAAAGCCAGCAAAAGTATAGGGCTACATGTTAGTACTAGTTTCCATAGAATAAACCATTTTGGACACGTTTAGGTACGAGTCAGTATTCGTTTTAAAATGCGTTCAAAATGCGTTTTTAAAAACTAAACATGAAGTGTAGTTACGATTAAAGCCGATAGAAAACCAGGCCAGAACACCAAAACTTGATACACCCGCTGCACTGGGGACTCATATTGGACCGTTGGTGAGTATTGAACCTGCAATCGGAGCTGGCCTGGAGTTGAATAGAAACCGAGGCCGCAGGCAACAGGAATTTGGAGCCGCACCTGGAAAATTTGAGGGTCATAGCTGTAGAGCATGTGTGTGTTCAAATTTGGAGACTGTAAGCAGAAAAAATTGGCAATTGCGCACATTAAAACCATGGACATACATTCCAGCTACCAGTGTCATTAGAGCTGGTACGACCCAATTGTTCCAGCCGAGCGGGTTGCTAAGGAGGTGCTGTTGGACATATTGGGGCCTTAAACCTCTAGCAAAGCTGTGGGGCTTCGCGCCTTAGTACGAGATTGCTGGATTCATATATCACGCTGAGCAATATGGACAGATCTTAGTTAATTCCTTCTTATGTAGATAACAATCACACAATGTCATGATGTTTTATGGAACTTTTTCCACTGCCTCGGGTTTTATCACACCACGTTTCGGGAGTTTCTGATCTACTCCCGTCCTCAGGTAAATGAACTTCTGGTTAGCCCAGAGAAGGACTAATTTTTTGTACGTCTTTTCACGTACACCCGTGCAGGGTTTGAACCGAAGGTAGGCATGCAAACATCTCTTCGTCACAACAACGCGATCTGCGCGAGATTTGGGACGGTTGTGCAATGAAGTACGCTGAAGTACGCTGAACACGGTGGTGTTATTAGTTTTACGTTTAGATTGAAGGGTTTGGTATAAGTGAAATAAGAATTTTAGTAATTAGCGATTAGCATTTGTTTAAAATTTGATTTGAAATTGGTTTTAAGGTGACATCAATTTCAGCCAATTATAGGCTTAGAATTAAGCATTCATGTTTTGGTTTTCGGAAGCTATAAAAAAGAGTACAGAGAGAGCAAAAGTTCAAAATTCCTTCGACAGATTACGATGCACAATTTTATTGTCATTGTCATTATTGTCATTCTGCGATTGTTGCGTTTTGATCTGACATATCTGTTTAAATTGTTTTGAAAAGTTTACTTACTTAGAAAATAAATAGCAGTCACTCGTTAACGGCGTTTTGGTTTGAATTTGTGCTTGACGTATTCCTTTTTGGTGTCTGTGTTTTGGAGGCGAAGCTAGCAGCCATATTGGAGTTATTTGGGGTGCAGCGTCGTGCAATTGCAGTTGCCAGGGGGATTTTGACAGTGGCGTGGAAAACGGGTTAGCGAAATATTCGGTGATATTGTTCATTTTTTTATCTCACGTATTTACTATAATATTTGAGCGCTACTATGATAATTAATCTGGCGAAAATGGGTGTTTCAAAAGGTCAGTAATAAAACAAAGATTTTTTTTGTTAGAAAATAATCAATTTCCGTTTACTTCCATGAATCCACGAACCCGTTTTGTTTTGTGTGTTGTCAATTATAACCCTGAGTTGCCACATGTGTAAAACAAGAGTCTTATATTATTTGCGCTATAGGAAAACTTGCTACATATGCCCGTACTAATTAATTTATATGCAAAATCAAGTACCAAGAATACATTGTAGGTGCAAGCGTATCTGTGTCAGCAATCCAATAATAGTAATTTACTATACAATTGAGTAAAGCTAGTCTGTAGTCACGAGTGGGGCAAAGATAAAACGCGAGTGAGCAAGCGTTTTAAGCCCCGCGAGTGACTAAAGATGCTTTACGCATGTCTATCTTACAATATTTTATCTACAATAGAATGTAGAAAACACGGTAATATTAAAAAATATTTTAAATGTAAATTACGATTACTAGCAACCGGTCGTCATTTTACGTGGTTAAAAGTTTTAAAACACGTTGCTACTGACACGTGCACTAACGAAAACATTTTATTAAACAATCGTTTTACAAACTTAAAACTGCCAACTAAAAGTGTTTTGGCAGTGGTCTATTATGATATGTTTTATCGGACTTTTTCCGCTGTCTAGAGTGTATATCACACCAGATGGGTTATATATTTTAGTTATAATAATAATAATAATGGTGAGGCACTAACACCCAATGAAGGAGCTTATAAACTTACATATTGTTATGATACACTAAGAGTAGTTGCAGAATAAAAATATAGAATTGATAAATTTGGAAGATTATTACAATCAAAATTTGAGGTGTTTAGATAAGATTGGGTGTTAAGTTCAAAATGAATAATGAAAATTAATTGAGACAATGATTAAGGTAATTTGATAAGTAAATAGCAATTGAGTATTCAATTTTGATGGTTGAGTTCAATTTTAATAAAGTTTCAAGCCAGGGTTACAATTGACAAATGTGCTTGCAATAATAATAAAGAATTGTAGCATGTAATAATAAGACATTAATATTATTAAGAAGGCAAGAAGAATTGTAACTACGAGAGATATAAAAATTTGTTTAGTTAGTTAAATAAACAAACTCATAGAAAATTCAAATCGAATTTTGAAATATCTAATTTTGAGAATAAAAAGTTTGAAATTATGCCATATTTTGTATAATTGTTTGGTAAAATACAAAATAAAGGGGCTATTAACAAATCTACGCGGTGGAAATATGAAAATATAACCTGGAATTAATAAAACCATAAACAACACAGAAGATTACATTATTTGAAGAGATTTGGATTTATTGATACATTCAAGATATAGTTAGTATTCATTGGTGACGTTGGTGGTTGCATGGAAGACGGGTCAAATATTTAAAAGGAAGTTGTCGGAATTAGCTGCTTGATTTGGACGGTTATGTGGGTGTTGCTGTAAACAGAGTACTATCTGAGGAATAAAGAAGGTTAGATTGGGATCATCTATAATACTGAAACTTACCAGGAATCTATTAGAGTGACGGTGACATTGATAAAGGGAGCAGGACTGGATTCTACGAACAATAGGAGTTATTGACAGGTTAGATGCGGTTTGAAGGTTGACGGATCATCATAGTTGTGACTATTTGAGGAATTAGCGGTAGGTGTTGCAGACTGTGAACATCGGGAGCTGTGAACGTTGGGAGCTGTTGGTATTTGGATATCTGCAGTGAAAGCTGGAGAAGTTTTAAGGTTTGTGTTAATAATTCATATAATAGCATTTTGAATAATAAACAATAAAAGAAAGAGTGAAAATAAACATAATACAGTACTTACTTTGATGAATTGATTAATAGATGTGCCAATGTAAAAGATAATTGTCAATACTTGGTTTGATTAAATGTAGAAGTCAAGTTGACAGTTAATGTCATTCAGTAGTCAAGGATTTATATAGAATTTAAACTTCAACTAATAGATAACTAGATTGGCGAACCACCCTGATAAGAGTACTCAATTGAAATAATTAGTTAAAAGTAAAATTTAACATAATCGATTTGAAAAAGAAATTAATTAAGGGCTAGCTCAAAGTGGAGATACTGCAATATATATGTTACCGCTGTATGCTCAGTAGACTAGTTTTCTAATTCTCCGCGCAGTAGTGGCATCCAAATGGGCTTTAGTTCTACGCTAGCCTGGCTAATTGGTTCTACCGATCTGGTGGCCTACCGGTAAAAGTGACAGGCTAGTAATCACAGCGATAAGCGGTCCTGGGTTCAAATCCCGGGGTTGGCACGAGTGTACGTATAAAGGCGTACAGTATCAGTCCTTCTCAGGAACACCTGAAGACGGGAGTAGATCAAAACTCCCGAAACGTCTTGTGATATACACCCTAAACAGTGGAAGAGGTCCGATAAAACATAGCATTCACACGCTGTCGTAGATAAAATAAATTTATTATTATTTATAAATAATAAAGAGTTCGGGGCCATAGTTCACATCACAGCAATATATTATAATCGAAATTCAATGAAAATTATACTTGTTAAGTATTCTAACAAAGATTTTTAAACAAAATCAGTAACTGGTTAGTTTTCTTCAAGAAAGTTCTAAGAAAATTAATAAACTTCCACAGGATGGACGAGTATACTATTTTAACGGCTTTGTTTGTTGTATTAATTAGTCCTGTGTTTGATGTAAGATATTGTGGTCCGAGTTAAGGTTCTAGTACTATAATTGGGTTGTAAAGTAAAATTACGTATTTAAGTATTTTAGTTATTAGTTTGGCTATACCCAATTCCTGTTAGCAAGGTTCCCGACACTGCCACCATATTTACCACCATCATTCTCCATTTGTATTTTCCTTCAACACTTTGTCGGTGGCAGCTGACATTTTATATTTTAATGTAATAATATTTTATAATCCAAATCTAGTTTTACTGACTAAATCGGTTAACTTACTGCCAATACCCTAACACACTTTGTGGGCATCCCTATTACAGGTATGTTGGCAATGACTAAACTTGGTTAAATAATCGATCTTGTAACATACGATTGTATCTTGTTATTTTAACTTTCATTTTACTTTTGATAACGAACTCTGGGAATTTTGTTACATTGAAATGTTCGTCAAGTTAACTTTTTTATAACTAAAGATTTCGTAACGAATGTCTGGATAATTTCATTACAAGATATAAAAAGACCTAATCAGATAATTAAATCGGCATCCTAAAATGTGTATGTTCAGGTTAGCATTATAATCATTCTGTGAATGCATTGAAAATACACGAGAACACGGTAACACATGTTGTTTAAGCGAGATAAACAAAAAAATGTAGAATGCGGTTTAACTTCTTTTGTTTTTCAAAACTCGGTACAAATTAGTATTCAAACAAACCCTTACATGCCAGTAAACAATGGAATTTTGATTTTATCAGATTGCTCAGTGTGTATTCTTAAATAGAAAGTACACATCCCTAAATATTTATATGAAATGTAGATCGCAGCACACACAAAAACTGAATTTAAAAATTTCGCCTTATATTATATTAAAGCAGACTCGGCTTAAAATGTATATTTAATTGTGCTATGATCAAACGTCCCATTAGTCTTGGCGTGCAAGAACGACACCTAAACAACAAATGTATTTCTTTCACAAGAAACATTGGAAGCTACACAATGCGATACGGTATTTTCATTGAATTAATTTACTCCCAATTGTACACAATATCAAGAAGCTTTGAAAGGACTGCTTATTTTTGAATTCTTTCAAGCGCAAATCTGAGCGAATTTTCGTACTGCACTACAAATATTTATGTTGGTTTACAGCAATATTTATTGATTAGGTAACATCATTTTGCTTATTGGCTCAGATAAACGTGATATAACGATGTGAAGAACTCGAGTATACAACATGCATAAATCTGTAATGTAATGATGTTCAAACAACTACGCTGGACCAGATTTCAAAGGAGCAACCACCGGAGTCCAATCCTAAGCAAATAAAACTGGTTAACAGAACATCATGGGAATTACCGCCTAAAACTAATTGTATTAATTAATTCAGGTGGTTTGTAGCTGTCGTTATATTACATTACATTCACAATGCTAGTTCTTCAGTCGTTTCGTGCTAAATGGGATTTATTTCAATTTAGCTTCAAATTATTATGCGAAATAAACTTTTTTAATTGCAAATTAACTCATGATTTGTGGGTTGCAACAAAAAATGTTCCTACTGAAAATGGAATTTAAACTTTAATATAAGTGAATATTATTGCCATTACTGTTAAGTTACTTTTTACTTCTCCCTTCTATAAGACGAAAAATGCATTGTAATCGTGTAAAATAACTTTTACAGTTTTAGTTAGATCTTCACGTTTCAAGATTCATACATGACGAAAATAACGTGTTCTCAACTCCTTTCGTCTGTCTGTCCGACTTTTTGTCTGTTTGTTGGCAGTATTACTCAAAAACTACTTTCTGGAGGAAGACGACACTATGCATGCGAATTAGATGTCCATCTGGATGAAACCGAATATACATTTTAAATGTATACACGGTGAACACCTTAAAAAAATAATATATTGTATATTTTTGCTTTAAGACATAAATCGATAATGATTTGCTCATAGTTTAGCTTTGTACATCTGGTAAAAATGGGATCCAATATATACAGGGTGAACATCGTAAAAAAAGGAATGAAAAACGATCGCCGCGGATTGCAGTCAGCGCAGCGCAATGGAAAAGTGTAGCGCCATACTCGCGAGGAAAATTCCGTGTATATCCCTTTGAAACGTTACATAGTTTAGCTACTAAAAGGTGTTCAATTTGAATAATCACAAAAACCTGATGGGCAACTTAAAGCGCTTAAGAGAAATACAGGTTGCAGAAAAATCATACAGTTTTTTTTTAAATTAAATTACGTGGCTAGTTATATTTTGATTTCTATATAAATAACAATCAATTGCCGCATGT